>OY728138.1:2095080417-2095789412 GCA_963277665.1 Viscum album
AAATTTAATATTGAAATTTACTAATTTTAGAAAATTTATTTGAAAAAATTAATTTATATTTTTAAATCACCATTTCAAAATTTGATTATTGTAATTTTTGGTATTTTTCAATGATGTTTCATTTTTTGATGAAGAGTGAAAATTTTGGATTTGTATGAAAACTATATTATCGATTAAATAATTTAAAATATTAAATTATATTTTTAATTGGATATAATGAAAAATTGGTCTTATTATATTACAATTTCACTAATTTAATCCATTCCAATAAGTTTCTTATTAAATTTTTATATAGAAATGTACTATACTTATCAATGTTTCACTTTGGAAAACCACTTTTTAATTTTGTTTGCAAGAATAATTTTAAATGTAATTATTATAATTATATAATATATATTGGGAAAATTGATGAAATAATATAAGGAAAAAATTTATATTATATAATATGTTGAAAACAATTTTATATAATTATGAATAGAAAAAAAAATAAAAAACTTATTATCATTGATAAGTTGAAAAATGATTTAATGAGTGGTAAACCTTACATGGAATGGATTAAAGTAAACTAAAATCATGTAAAAACCAATTTTGTGGAAAAAAACATAACCTTATAACATTAAGGTAATATAATTATCCATTTTGGATGATTTTTTAATGATAAAAAATATGTTTAGTTGATTTTTTTCTGAAATTTCACCTTGGTCCTCTCCCACAATTTAAAAAAGGAAACCACTCCCCTAACATTTTCAGATTTAAAAATTCATTATGAATGGTAAATATATACAATAAAAAATTCCATAATCATATATCAACATGATATATCCATTTTAATTATCATAAATGTATATTCGAAATGTATTTGGTGAAAACACAAGGAGGTCTTATGAAGGTATTGTTCTTAAATGATATTTTTTATTTTATTTCTTATTCCTCTTTATAAAATTTATTAATTAAACTATATAAAAATAGAACCATTATATCTCATATAATTAGATGTTAATAATTTAATTTCATAACCTTTATTCGTCTCATCCTCCATAAAATGCGAAAAATTTGTCAACCATGTGTAAAATATACTACAACCACGGAAATAAATATAACTAATTTACCATCAATGCATCTAAATGTTTTATATATTAATGGATTTAATATATATATATATATATATTAATTATGATATTATTATATTAATTTAATTAAAACTTAACATATAACTTCTTACTTTCCATGCAATTTAAATTACTATAACATCGCACTTGTGAACAGAAGACTACCACCATGCGAAGTGAGGTCATTATTCTTTTCACTACATATTTACATCAAATGTAATAAGGATAAATTAAATAAATAAATATGATATATAAGAAAATATATTGATAATTTATTATTAATATATTATCTAATTCTTTAATATTTCACCCATTATGGTAATCATAATCCGCTCCTACAAATGTACGACCTACCATCTCTAAGAATCGATGTGATCCATTATCCTTGTTTATATTTCAAAAATTATTCTAAATTTGTATCTATTAAAAATGATATTTATAAGATTAATGTAATTCTGGTTATGATGGAACTATTTAATATACTTCTCCACTGAATCATTCATGTTATAAGATTTCTGGAAAAATGAGTACGTTACAACTCGAAATAACTGTAATAATGAATGATTATTAGTGAAGGAGTTATAATATTTTATAAATGAATTGTATGTGATATAAGAAAATTGAATATAGTTTTGGTATAATATAATAACCTTCTGAAAACCAATTTTCTTTATTTTAATGAATGTTCAACCAAAATGAATAGTTTTGAAAAGGAAATAATCCTAATTTGTCTTTGTTATTTCATATTATAATGTTATGCAATAATTTCATTTAAATGGTGTTTATAAAAAAATTTCATGTATTATCTTGAATAATTAGAAATTTATCATTTATTTAATTTTAATCATTTCATCATTGTTGATTTGACTTCAAAATTACAATGTGGTACTGAATTCTATAACATGATTTCTTTCATTGTATTATATTACTTATTCATTTTCATTGACATTATAATATAATATCATTAATTATTTTATTACAATATTATGATTCATTTATTATCAATTTTTCTGTATTTACATTTGAAAAAAAAATTGATTTATTTTTTAAATATCAATTCACCTTTCTGATCTTGGTAATGGTTAATTTGTTATCTCATTTTAATTGGAAATATTTACTCATGAATTTATATTGATAGAAATATTTTTGGTCATTTTCTAATAAACAAATTTATTTATATTTTCCTATAGTTATGATTAAAATTTTAATGTAATAGAATTTTTTTTAAAATTTTTGTACTTAAAATTAATTTTAAAATGTATTTTAAGGAATAGTGACTTTATTTATGTCTTCAGTAGAAATTATTTTTCCTCTAAAATACATGTTTTCTGAAAATGTTAAAAAATATTTTTTATCATTGTCTAAATGTTTAATTAAATATAGGTCTCCAAATGTTCTTCTTTTTTAATTTCATTCAAGTAATATTGTTTTTTTTTAAATAACACCCTTTTGGATTTTTTTAAAAATTCAAATGAATCCTTATTTTTATGGGTATGAAATTTATGTAATTTCTCACCATCATAACCAATAAATGTTTTAAACAATCCATTATATTATAACAAGAATATTTTGAAAATAAATATATTTTCAAATTATTATTTGATTTTTTACCACTTTATTTTAATGCAAAAAATCATGATTATAATGATCTTAATAAATTTCATGTTTAATTTAAGGTTTTCATATTATGAGAATAGTGATGAATTTTATTAACAATGAGATGACATTAAGAGTTAAAACCCCAACATAAGATACTATTTTCTTTGACTCACCACTAGAATTAAATTATTTATAAGTATGAAACACCACAGACAACACACTAACATATGATATGCCATTAGTAGGCACTTCATTATAAAAAGATCACCTGAACATAAAATTGGTTTTTTAAAAGATACAACTTCATCAGATGCCACCAAATGAAGCTCCAAAAATTTCATACCACCAAACACATAATTCTAGAATATTATTACACACTTCCATACCTAACACCGTTAGATGAGACATCACTAGTGAACTAATATTTTGCTTAATACAAAGACACTCCCAGTGTCAGTCTTCCACTGGAATGCAACCAAAACAACATACCTCCAGACATCGAGACACATCCATACTAAACCTCAACATCAATTTCCTTATATTTATTTTTGAATATATTTTTTCTAATGGCTATATTATCGAATTAATTTCATTTATTATTTTAAATATTTTCTCTTAAATTATCAACATAGTGCATTTATAGGCATTCCATATATGCAATACATGGAAGTAGTGACCATCCGAATGTACATGATTCAGCTGATAAAAAGTAAAAAGACTCACTCATGCATATAGTGTGAAAGAGATTCAATAGTGTAACAAAGTAAAATCAAAGAAAGAGTTCTCAAACTTAATAAACACACATATTTCTAAACTTCATAGAAAAAAAATGTAGATCACCTTCGAAAAAAACATGACTGGGAAGCTGAACTACATTTTAATATTTAGTTATTTTATCTAGTTGACAACAAGAATATTCATCACGATGTTCTTTTGATGATTTCAAGTGAAATTCACTCGATCTTCTCTATTGTCTCAGATAAAGAGTCGCTAGACTCATTGAAACAGACCATGAATTTAAATACTATTTACTTTTATATTGATCTCTTCGATATAATTCTATTAAATTTTAAGGGGTATGTTCAAAACTCTATTTAATATATGTAAATTATCTCATATACTGAACTAGAAGGTAACAATATATATTCTCATACATTCTTCGGAATGTAATCCAATGGATAACAGTGGCATCGGTCATTCCATGGCCTCCTTATTTTTATTCCCATATATAAATATATAATAGGTCGTGTGTGAATTATATAATTTGTAAACTATTATAAAACCTAAGTCAAGTTGTACATCATCTTTTTAAATTTATATAAACTATTAATTAGAAAAAGATAACCAAGTAGAGAATCTTATGTCTTGTCTTAAGTCTGGACCTCTTATATTCAATCTATTTGTTGGGTATTTTAATTTTATTCTAAATTATTTTCACATTAATACAAAAAATTGTTTTTACTCTAAATGAAAGGTATAATATAATTTTTTTCCCAATTTTTTTTCAAATAGGATTTTGATCAAGAAAATTTATTTCAAATTATAAATTAATATTATAAAATATTCATCTGAGCCCAAATAAATCTATAGAGAAGTATTTATACATATTAAAATAAATATCATACCATATATTTTGACACTTTAGGTAATATTTAATCATATGGGGGATTTCCAAATAAACCTTTAATAATCTATTTTTTGGGGAAATCAATTCAACACCCTCTTGAGATACTCACATAGACCAGCATCTAGTATCAATGGAATTTAAATCCTTTGTTTTAATGAGATCAAACTATTTTCAACTATAATTTTAGTTTCAAATTAATGATCATACATTTCTATTATTTATAAATTTAGTTCATTAAAAGAAAAATAACAGAAAAGGTTTTGATACCACCATACCTTCATCCATTAATAGTAATGACTATGCTCAATGGAATATTAAAATGAGAATACATATAGAAATAATGGGTTTTTATATTTGTTCATCTATAGAAGATGAATATGTTTTTCCTGATACTTTTATAAGCACATTGGATGATACGATAATGTTAGGTTATAATAATAAGTATAAATTAATGTTTTTTTAATATTCTTCTCTAAGAGATGATTATTTTAATAATGTATATACATTTAAAACTAACAATGAAATAATGGATTACTTCTGTGTTTCTCATGAGGGAAAACCTAATGTTAAGGATATGAGGCCTAACAATTATACAATTAAATTTAAAAAAATTAAAATGAATATTGATGAACCTATTTCTGACCGATACATATGGTTTAATGAATGTTTCATTCAAATAACTCCCATGGAAAACAAGAATCTGATCAAGGTCATATTATGATATTACTAAAATATAGAGAGGCACATTTTTCTCTATTAGAGAATCCGATGATATTAGTAAAATTGTAGTCAATGAGCTGATTACAATTATCTAGATGTACGAATATGAATTACATGTAAACCATGAAGAATATTAATAAAATAATAGATAGTCATTATCTTTTAAGACTAAAACATATAGACAATAAAAAGTAAAATGAAAAAAGAGAATGTATAAGTTGTATCTCTAAGTGTTATTTATTCCCCTCCATGCATGGATGAGGAAATAGCTTTCCTAGGAATATGATTTATGAGGTTTTGTAGGAATATGATGTCTTTATTAAAACAATAATACAAAGGAAAATATGACTCCAAGGGAATGTGGAATAAAATTAGAAAAATAATGATGATTTAATATATGTCTTGTGTTAATAATGTAAAAGGAATGGGAATATAAATTATGACTATCCAAAGCGTAAGTATAAAATAAAATATGTGGACATGAATAGAAAATATAAATATGATATAAAGAAAACATGGATTGTATATAAAGATATCTACATTGAATCATATTTTTTACATTATTATATTCTAGACAGTTAAAACATGGGTTTAATGACTAAAGTCAGTGAGGTATCTTTTTTACCCACTGTTTCTAATATTATTCCTACGATATATTTATGACAATTCTCGTTATAAACACGATGATGATTCTATGTTATAAGAAAAAATATTTTTATATATAATCATGTAATAAGAAACCATTATTGATTTAATGTATAAATATAATGTTTTAAAAATATATCATGCTCTAACTAAAAACTATAAATATGAACTATTTATTTAAAAAGATAAAAATGTTCAAATTCTCAATGAAAATGTTGAACATAAACTATCATATGAGTAATAAAATAAATACATATAAAAATTTATAAATTGAATTGAAATGATTACTTATATTTTAGGTGAACATGTTTCACCTAAATATGTTACTTTAAAATGATATCATCCTAGATAGATAATGATTATAAATAATAAATTTTTTCATTAATCAAGACCTGATTTTTATTCTATAAATAATTTATCTAAAGTTACAAACAATGATTTTATTTCTAAAATTTTAGAATATTATTATAAGAAACCTATAAAAAAATTGGTTACAAAATTTTTATTTTATAACATTTATAGAACAAAAATGATATTGTACCAAAATAATTTCATGCATAAAATCTATTTTGAAGAAAAACATCTTGGAAATCTCCAGTAGAATACTATGATACATGGAAATTGGGTGTTAAATGGATATTAAAGGATATTATTCATGCTTCATGTTCCATGTCATTGTTTATAGTGTCCGTGTCACTTTGGGTGATTGTTTAAAATGGTAGATAATCTACATAAACTATAATTGTAATAATAATTCAATGTTATATTGTAATTTATTGTTTGATGGAATATTATAATATAATAATACTATTATTTTTAACTTATGTGATAATATTTTTCATGTGAATTTTTAATATATTGCTTTATATGTTTTCTCAAAATTATTTAATATTAAAATGTTTGAGAAATTTAAATGTTTATGATGTGGATTGGAATTCATTACTTTCCCAAAATGTGACATTCTTATGTGATTTTAAAAAATAGTTGTGGTTTTTTCATAGGATACTAAGACATTGCAACATTTACTCACATAGTAATATAACTATATAAATGGTTAGTTAAGGATCTACCGAAGATTGGGTCCCCAACTAATAATGTTTGGTACCCTTTTATAATGGAAAACCACACAACTGTTTCATTTAATTAAATAAATAATTATGAACTTCTCAATACATAGAGTTGAATCACAAGAATGTGTTTTGGTCCTTCTAGAGTTTCATCTCTTAATGTGAATACCTATGTCAATGTTCAAGTAGTTGACTATTCAAGGTATACATGGGTGTAATTTCTATCTCACAATGTTAAAGCGTAATATTATTTTTCTAGGTATGCTATGTATAAAGAAAATCCTAGCGGCCTAAGGAATATGACTTTAAGAAGTGACCTTGTTCATGAGTTTGAAAATAAATATTTTGATTCTTTTTTCTAAAAAAATGGATACACTCATAACATCATTGCTCCTAGGACTAATCAGTAGATGTATTTGTGGAAAGGATAAATAGATCATTAAAAAATATATCTTAGACAATGTTAAATTAATTTGACATACCAATATTTTTTGGAAATAACCTATAAATAATTATAAATATAAAATCAGTAGAATGTGGATGAGACCTATCCTTAAGAATACCCTTTTTGATATTTGGAACAATTTGATTCCTAAGGTTAATTACATTCGAATTTTTTGTAACAAAGTATATATTCTCAACTATAAGGAGAATTTGTACAAATTGTCATCTAAATGTGATGGAGGAATCTTACATGGTTATTTATTCTCTAGTAATGCCTATAGATTTTTCAATTAGAAGGAAAAAATATGGGATAATATGTTCATGTAACATTTGATGAAACTATTATACATGATCCTAATACCTCTTTATAAGACCTTGAGGATGAATATTTTTCACTGAACATAAATTATAAACTGTTAGAATCTTTAATAAAACAATCCAAAATATCGTCATGTTTTAAAGAATATATCAATCTTACATAACCTTAACTCGAACATCCAGAACTGTCCAACCCTTGGTTTTATAGAGTTATTAAAACCAATATGTTTCACCAACTAAATTGTATTATGGGAGACCTAAATAAAATAACAAAAACTAGAATTCCTCTATGAAATATGGTTGATGATCATTATTTTTTGTTATAATGTGAACCTATGAACATCAATGAAGCTACTGATGTCTAATTTTTGGTAATAGTCATGCATGAAGAATTAAATTAGTATGAATGAAACAATGTGTGTGGATATTTATGATACCCCCATGAAAAACATGATGATTAGAAATAAATTTGTTTTTAGAAACAACGATGATGAGTCTGGTGATAAATTTGAAAACATGGATATTCTTATAGTTTAATCTGATAGATAAAAAGAAGAAATGGACTATGAAGAAAAAATTTCCCCTGTTGTTATACATGAGTATATAATAATCCTTCTTTCCTATTAAACTCATCTATATTTCAAACATTATAAAGTAGATGTCATGATTATATTCATAAATGGTTTTATAGTTTAGGATTCTGTTGTTGAACAACCCCCATAGACACAAAATTCTCATTTTTCAAGCCATTAATTAAAATTTAATAAATAATTATATTATTTAAATTAGCCACCTATATCATTTTGTGATATTATTAGTAATTTTTATATTTAAGAATTATTTTCAAATGGAATAAAAAATCAAAAACTTTTTATAAAAAAAATTTCAAATTATGTTTTAGTATTGATAATATATATTTATGATATTATTTTTAAATCATCGTGTAATTTATTGTGTACTAATTTTTATAAAGTCAAGAAAAATGAATTTGAAATGAGTTTAATGGGAAAACTAAAATAAATTGATGGATTTCATATTTTCTAAAAAAATGAAAGAATTATTTAAAATCAATTTAAATATACAAAATTTGTTTTAAAATAAAAAAAAATTGATAAACTAAAAGTATAGATACTCATTTGAGTACCACCTTTAAATTGAATGTTGATAAAGCTGAGAAATCAGTTGATCAAACAATTTTCAGTGGTCTGATTTTTATTCATCTCTATTTGACTTACAACTAAAAATATATTTTGATTAATGTTTTTATGTGTAATCATATATATAAAAATCATAAAGAGGAAAATTTAAATAATGTTAAAAAGTTACATATAGATCCAATAAAAAAAATATTTAGAAAAAATATCCTAGAAGAAAAGCATTTTATTTAGTATGTTATTTTGATGTTGAATTTCGTGGATGCATGTTATATATAAAAATAACCTCTTGAACATGTCACTTTATAGGAAAGCCTCTAATTTCATAGAGTAATAAGAAATAAAATTATATTTCTCTATCAACTATAGATGAATTATACTAAGAAGGAAGAATATGTTGTATAGAAATCATGTTGATGAAACACACTATACTATACTATGTTTTTAAATTACAATATTTTACAAGAAATTGTGTCTAAACAAGTGGAATAAATATCTCTAGGAATCTAGTTTCTCATCCTAGGACAAAACACATTGATATAAACCATCACCTTTTAATATACCATTTTCAAAAAAAGAAGATATCACTCTTTATTTTATTGGAACAGAATATCAGTTAACTAATATATTTATTAAGCCCTTGAATTATGATATACTTAACTATATAAAACATGAGTTAGGAATGATATATTTTAGTTATGTTTATTTTTATAGAATGAAATACCATTGTAGTTCACACACCATTGTTTTTTTGTACCATTGTGATTAAGGAACCATTGAGCTAGCCTACTTTTGTGGTGGCACACCGTTATGATTGACATAATTTTGTAATTGATACACTATTGGATTGTAAGGATGTTACACTTCTATGACTTTTTGAATATTTTTTGTTTCTCAAGTTTAACTACCGAGTTTATTTTTGTTCCTATTTATGCCTTTTTAATTACCTGATATGTTATTTCTATAGAGTAATAAATTTCAATTTTACAGTATTATTTTGATTAAAATTTTGAAATACCTAAAATCCAAAATGATCTGTAATTGAAATAAGTCTATTTCAAACAAGCCATGAGGACTGTGAAATATTATTGTTTCATTATCACTCGATCCAAGTCCAACAATTCACCTTATACTTGCCAAACCTTCTAAATACCTTTGAAAAAAATTTCTGAACCAATATACATGTTGAGAATGAATCTCCCTTTTGATTTTTGACCTGTGAAATTGAGATCATTTAAGAAATAGAAGAAATAACCTAGTGAACCATCTATGGTTACTCCAATTAATCTTGATCATTACAAAAATGTTGTATTGGCAGAAAGGTAAATTGAATCGAATTGTTTTTTGTCTAGAGTGTATCTAGTACTAATTGTTCTCTTGACCCAAGGATGGTTATGGTGGTTCTTATAAAAAAAGATACCCTTCTACCCTACATTGGTTTATGAATTTTATTAGTATGTAGAGTTTTCCTTTTTCAAGATTATATAGATTGGATATTAAGTAGTGTCAAAAGTCAATTAATTGGTTTTTCGTCAACGAAATGGTCTAATGTTTTATTGTACCTCATTAAAGAATATTTGAAGATTTCCATGACACCATTATTGATGATATTTAGTTGTTTGTGTATTATGAGTCGTTGTAAGATATAACAGATGGTGGTATAATCTGAAGTGAAATTTAGTTAATTATTTCGGGGGAATGTGGGATACTCTTTACGTATTTGTAGCATATGATATTCCAAAGAAATGGTGATTTTTCAACTCTAATGTTTCAAAATATATACCTTCCATATCATAGTAAAGGGTATCATAATATAATTTATGTCAGCATCTCATGTGGAATATGTGTGAGATGACTAAGCCATCCTTCATATCAAATTCTTTGATCTAACCCATGTTTATTTCATCCATGTTAAAGGACAATGTCCTCGTATATGAAGGTAAAGTGTCTGTTATTGATTGTGGTGATTTATATCATTCAAGAGACAAATGTTCAATGATAATTATTAGACAAAACCCATGGAAGAAATATACGTTTAAAGTTTGTGATAAGCTTTATTTGAGATTAATCCAATCTATCATCCTACCAGGATGATGGATATTGTTGAACTAATTCTTGAGTAAGATAAATTTATTTAATATCCTGATGATGATTAAAAAGAATTTGTTGCATAACAAGTGGAAAAAGTAACATATGTTGATTAAAATATTGATCCTGGTATTTCATCCAAATCTTATCCCAATAAATATGGAGCTCCTAGCACAGAAAAGAGACTTATAAAAAGCGATAATATTGTTAAAAGTGATGAATATGAAATAATTGTTTCACAAGAATATAAATACAAAAGAAGTTAAAAAACTAATGATGAATATGAGAATGGGGATGAAGAAGAGGAATATGAAAATGTTGAAAATGGTGAAGATGAAATGGTTGTAGATGTTGGCAGTGATGAGGATGATGACTCTAATCTAATGAGTGAAAGTGGCCAATTTTTAAAAAATTATGTTGAGATTCCTATAGAGCTTCTCCTTCTCCCAATACATCTATTGAGAAACTTGTTCTTTCTAAATAATTTGACGCAATAATAAAACACAAAGATGATTTTATTGTGGGGGATAAACTCCCATATTTATAGATCATACATGAAGTGAAATTATATTATAATGTTGAGAAAATCTCAAATACCATTGGTATGATATATTTCTACACTTCTCTAGTTGAGTAGATGGGTGTTATATCTGCTATTGAGCAGCAAAAGGCTGGGCAAGAGAAAAAGAAGATTCATTTTCCAGGGAGAGGAAGTTATATTTAGTTGGTTTATTTGGATACTAATGAGCTATTTGTTAGCAATTGTATAGAAGTAAAATATTCTATTTTTAGAAAAAAGGATGATTCTTATGTGACAGTGGTACCTCATGTTGATAAAAAGATGAATGTTAAAGCTGTCAGTGTTGAACACATGATAGCTTCACACTTTTCAAAATTGATAAAGAAGTCTTTATGTGTAAATTTTACCTACTTTTGTGGTACTTCCTTCCACTATATATGACCTATTTGTATTTAAAAATCATTGATATGATCCTATATAAAATAATAGGTAATTTACTCTAGTGTTGTAATGATTAAACTAATGAAGGCTAGACCTAAGGATCATAATTGATGGATATGATAAGGGATCTAAGAATTTACAAAAACATTTTGAAGGCATATTGCAAAAGTTTGTTTATTTTAGAGCTAATTTTCATGAATATTCACCACCTATTCGAAATAATCATACCATACCATTTGACTAAGTCCCATTTAGTGACTTGTATGACTTTTCTGAAAAGATAATTTTATATGTCAATGATATATAGAGAATCTAATCTTTACTTCAGAACAAACATAGTCAAGAGTTACCAATATATCATTTTTATTTCATGATTCAACTCTTACAAACAAAAATTATTCATAACATACAATATATTGATGTTGAGAATAAGAATATTGGATGTGATGTGGAATATTTCAATGTTATTATTGAATATTTGATTTTAACCATTTATACCTCCATTGATAGAATTGAAAAAAGTCATAAAGATAAATCATCATATACCTCTAGTACATATACTCGTGTAGTGGATGTTGATCAGTTAATAATATTTATCAAAAAATAAATATTTTTTTCTAGTCTTCCTTCTAGTAGTGCAGATGTGTTATTGTTCACGATATTTAGGAAGTTGGTGCACTATAAAGACATTCCTCACATGCTCATAATGAGTCATTCCAAATACATGAACTCGAACAGAGATATTATCGTACAATAAATTAAATATTATCACTTGATGATCTATATGAAGCATTCTATGGATGAAAACTTCATTTTTTGTGATGGGAATCATCAGATTTCCTAGTTACACAGCCCTCTAATGATATAATCTAGAAACTGAATGAAATGAATCTTATGTTGAGCGATTTTATGGGAGAGAAGGCGGATTTCATCCGTGCAATGGAATGATGTGGCCATATTTTAAATATTTTTATACTCTTTATTAATATATTTCATCATGTTCATGGTCATGTATTTTTTCATCTGAAATTATTTCCTTTTACTATTCAGTTACCTTTCTAAATAAGCATTTCTCTCGATCTTCTAGCACCTATTTATCATAGATTACAACTTTTAGTTATGTACTTGATTCAAGCTTTGAGACTGATTTGACCAGATGTTTTTCTCTTGGATCATCAAAGATATATAGTTGGATTACCAACAGGTGTTACTTACACTCTTCCTGAACTGATCCTACTACCTTGGATAGGGAGAAAGCCAAGGACAAGGTCAATGGATAAAAACTAATGTACCACTCTTCCAAATCTCAATCCTTTATTATTGATGTCTTATATTGTATATCATTGATGGGAAATGGTTTTGCAAATAATTTTCATAATCGTTTTGACTATATTTTCAATCTATTATTCTATTTATTCTTCCTAAATTCCCCACATTTTCACTGCTTATCATTGCATTTTTTATAATCCCAAAAGTGGTATAATTCATATGGAATAATTTTTTGGTTATTCTATAACATAATGGTTTATAGAATTTATGAATTATTTTTCTAATGATTCTATGATATCTTTATTAGTATTTATACTTAATCATTATATCATTGATACATAGTACATATATTTGATTATAATTTTTTTCTTTTTTCATTCTTTGATACCATCTATACATATTGGAAATGTTATGCCTTATTTTATACAAGTGTTGGTAGCTTGTTTTTATATATATAATATTCCATGATTCCATAATTTATTATCATAAAAATGGAGGAGATAGTTGACCTACTATTTTTTATGATCAAACCATCCAGTTTATAATGATATTAATGAATTTCATGATTTATGTATGAATAACATATTCTGAGACATGTGATAAAATTGAATATGGCTGAGCCACACTGCATTATAACACAAAAAAATGGAAAGACCGTTGACCATGACTCACCGCTTGTAATAAAATTATGCTACATATGAGTCACCCTGAGACGAAACATCGTTATATGATATACCATCAGCGGACACAGAAAAATCCATTCACCACTCGAAAATAAATTTCTCTAAGTACGAGATACCTACAAATGATATCTTGCAAGATGTGGCACCACCAATTTCATTACATAAAAAATAGAATTTTGGAAAAGTATAACAGACCATCAGAACTTACACTCCAAGTAGAGACATCGTTAGTGAAATGAAATTTTTGTTATGTATAAGGCACTGCTAGTGTCATGCATCCAATATCATTCCGTCAGAACAACATACATCCTGTCTTTGAGACACCACCAGACTAAGCCAACACCACTATTTTATTATAATTATTTTTGAAAAAATGTGTTCTAATGGATAGAATATCAATTTTAATTCCATTTAACATTTAAATTATTTTCACATAAAACTTTGATGTAGTGTACTGATGTGCATGTTAAATGCGAAGAACATGGGATAAAAAACCAGCTATATATTCTTTTGGCTGCTGATAAAATAAAAAGAAAAATAAATCATGGATATAGTTGGAATGAGATGCAATTGTGAAAAACTCCAACTAATAGCAAGAGTGCATGAACATACTGTACACAATTAGAGCTGAACCTGATGAAAAACATGAATATCTCACTATTTACAGACACTCAACTGGGAAGCCAAACTACATATTCACATCTATTTCTTTTATCTAGTAAGGAACATGTATCATCAACACACCGTTCTTATAATATTTTCCTTTGAACAAGACTGGAGATTCATTTTAGAATCAAATAATGAATCATATGTTTCATTCAAACAAACTGAGTATTTCTAAACACTACTATTTTTTATTTCTCTATTCTATTTACGTCTATTACATTTTGGAAAGTGACTTCTATTCTTTATTTTATATACTCACAAATTCACAAGTACTAAATTGGATGATTCCAATATTTCTTCTCATAATTTTTTACACATGATCCCAAACAGACAATAGCTGTAGAGGTCCATGGGTACCCGTTTATTTTCTCTCCCATGTATAGTTGTGGAAGAGGTCTTGTGTGACCAAGACAATTTCCAATCTACCCTAAACCCCAATATAGGTTGTAGATAATATTGTTTTTTATATAAATATCTTTTTGGGAGGAGATCACAACATGGAGAGTACTAAGTCTCAACTTTCGAGTAAACCCATTTCATTCAAACATTCTTCTATTGGATATTATATTTTTTTACATTATTTCCACCATAATACAAAAATCCATTATTGCTATAAATAAAATATATAGTTTCATACTGAATCTCAATATGTTTTTACATAGTATTTTGATCTTGTAAATTTATTTTAAATAATCAATTAATATTATAAATTATTCATTCGAGACCAAATCAATATTTAGATAAATATTCATGAAGATTATATCTTTATAATACTACATATTATGATACACTAGGTAGTATTTAAACATGTGTGGGATTTAAAAATAATCCATTTTAAATAAAAAAAATTATATGGTAATCAATTTACCCCCCCCCCCCACCCACTTGAGATACTCACTCTGACCAACGATTTTCATTTTTGAATTATTTTCAGAGAGAAAATTACTTCTTCCATATTAATTTATAATGGAATTTCTATGTTATTTATATTCATAAATTCTATAAATCCATTATTGTATATATGATCAATTGAAAATACATTTCATAAATACCATCCCTATTACTTCTCTAGATGGTTTACAATCAGTTTGATTGTGGAATATATTGAAATTATATTTCTTTATAGATTTTTGTAATCATTACCATTATATTAAAATATTAAAATTCTTAATATCACTACACATTACAATTTCCAAAAATATAAAAATTATTTATCATAGTTATACTTATTACAAAAACCATATATAATTTATGCCTGTAGTATTTTAATTTTAATTTTATATTATTGATTAGGAATATTATTTATAATATAAATTCCTTAAAAAATATATAAATTTGTTCATAAGAAAAAAAAATCATGAATTAAATAAATAATTTTATATATAGGAATTGATTTCGACATGATGATATGTGTGGGTCTGATTTATTGGTTTTATTTTTCACGAATCAGTAGTCTCAAGAGACAAATGAATTTTTCTAGCCTTAGTTAAATGGGATATACTGTATATATATGGCTCTATCCTTAAAAATTATATAATCATGAGTTAATCCAAGAATTTACATTGAGGATTGTTCAGGTTTATAAATATATAGTATTAGGACATAACTATTACATAACAAAAACATAGAAATATAATGTGGAAACTTCAAACAGTATCTCTTTCTTCCATAACATAAAAAATTTTAAAAAGAAACGAGGTTTATTTTCATGTTTAACCATTATAACTTTTCCATGATTCTATCCATGACTCTATTATCCCTTAAATCCTATGAAATAATTTAAAAACATGTTATAATAATAAGAAACTAAATGAGAGATATAAAAATAAATAAAACACATTTGTTTAGTTGAATCATAATAACCCATTCAATGTTATTTGAGAGGATGAAAAAAATTCATGAATAACACTCATACATTTTTCTTCATGATAACAACTAAAACAAATAAAATGTAATAAAAAATACATTAGGTGTATTAGAAAATAATATAAATAAGCCCATTTCAAATATCTACCAATTAGAATAACCATATTGTTGACTTCCAAATTTGAAATCTATAATGGGGATCACCCAACGTATAAGCTAAAACAGGCTCACCAAAAAGCTATAATTGGGCTCAACCCTTTATATATCATATTTTGGGATAACCTATGAGATATAATGGGGATAAAAACATCATATAAGATATATCAGGATCACTTGTTTCATATAATGCTCATATATCATGTCACATATAAAACATGTCCATTACAAAACCATTTTTTAGAAATCTTATTCTAATCAAAAATTAAAATCATTTCTCTATAAAAATAAATTGCTCATTTAATAAGTTGTTGTTAATTCCATGATACCTAAATAAATTAATAAGGGATTTATTTTTATTTTAAATGTCATTGAATTTTATAGGGGAATACAAATATCAAATATTGGTTACAACGGCGGAGAAGTCATTACTGTTATATATGTTAAAAATATATTACTATTTTCATTTTTTAAAGAAATTGAAACACTTTGTATAAAAATATTCATTTCGAAAACATTAATTGAAAATCAAAATTGACATAAATTTCATGTATATTCATTTTATTTCCATATAAGTAATTATGTAATTTTATATTAAGAATAAAAAGATTTTATAATTAAATCATTAAAAGTTCTAGGTATACCATACCACTATTAACATTTAAATGTTAATATACATTATCTAATAAATAACACTATTATAGATACAATATAGATATTAATTGTCATACTGGCTTTATATAAGCCATATAAAATAATAACTATGTTTATTATCACGAAATGTATCAAAGAAAGTATATTGAGATGAAGTCCATTACCTTCAGTTCGACTTATCTCTTTCATTCGTTAATTTCGTAAATAATAAACATAGGTAAACTTATAAATTCATTTGATATTTTTTAATATTTACTATTCATTTTATATCACATGTAATCATGTTATAGCAATTAGTTAATTATTTGAGTTCATATTGGATGTTTTGTCGATGATTGGTATTTGAGTCAAAAAATGAACTTGTTTTGATGAAAATTATAGATGTTTTCATTACACAATTATCCCCATAATATTATTCATGATTTAAATATTATATATATATAGTATATTTATATTTATAAATTTTAATAACATTTGGAGAGATGAAATTTAATGCATCGTTCATGAAGACGGTAGGTCGTACATATGAATGAATGCTAAATTCATTTAATTTTCATATAAAAGGAATAAAAATTAAAATAAACCTAGTTATATAATAATTATATTATAATATATGTGTTACATAAGTATATTGACACCATCCTCTATGTGTTCCATGTATTGCATGAATTGGTCATATCACATTGAGGGTGGTAGTCCACACCACCTCAAATGAAAGCATCGTATTTACACATTTTCCAAAGCCTCAATATATGTTGAAAAAATAATTACACATTTATAATGAAACTATAAATTTTATATATATCATATATAAATAATGATCCATCATAATGGCTACTGTGTGTGTTAGTGAGGATAAAATTGAACAATCATCGTTTCATGAGGTAGTAGTTCACAATAAACTGAAACAATATGTTCTATATCAATTAAATGGAGGTGTGTGTACGTGTAAGTCAAAAAGTTATCATAAAAAATCCTATTTTCTTTAGGAAACATTTTTTGTTATAATATAAAGTAATAAATATATATTTGGGGGTGGATGAGTAAAATAAATGAATTGGGCCTGGGAGAAGATGTTACCTATAAATCACGTAAATCCTTTTAATTTTTTCCAAAAGGCATTCTTGAATTTCCTTCATGCTAAGTTAAGGATTAATGTATAATGGGAGGTATGTTGGTTTATTATCTGATTAGAATTTGGATGATATATGGTGCTTTAGAGGTGTGATTAAGGGTACAGAGTTGGTGGCCTTCTATAAGAGGGAGGAGGGACACTTTAAGAATGTTTTGAAATATTATTTAATTATAAATTTATTTTCGAATTATAATATTTCTAATGTGATAAATATTGAGGATAATATAAAGGTGGGTCAAAATAATCTAAAAAAATAGGTTTTATCCAATTTTAGTTCACATAATTAACCTTATATTTTATATTTAACCCTTAGTTAAAAACATTAACTCTTACCATGTCCTCTTTTATTAGTATAATATATCGTTACTAAAGTAACAATAAAATGAAATGTGAATCAAAATTAGAAAATTAATGAATAATTTAACAATATATAAGTCAGTTGGACGAATATTTGATTTTTCAGACTATTATATCATTTAATAAAATATTATTTGTTTTAAAAACACATTTATGTCAATTTTGTCACTATTTAGAAAATCATTTTTATAAAAGTCATAAAGACATGATTACCTCAAACCAAAGGAATTATCTGAACGCTAAGATTTAAATATCATCCATGAAATTAGTGTATGGAATAAAAATGTTCAAATATTTATTTATTTTAACAATTATAATATCATATGTTTAAATATTACATTAAAAAGTTAATTATTTCATCATTATTGTGTCATAAATAATTATCATTATTTAATGTATAAAAAGTATATATAAAATAACAAAGTGTAGGAAATATTTTTATTATTCTTATTATTATTTATATTTTCATATATAGTTTATTTGAACTTAATTAAAATTGTTTTTTAGGAGATACATGTTTATGTTATATTTCCCTTTTTTTAAATTAAATTTTATAATATGTCATTATTACACTGAAGTCACTCCATTAGGTCCTAAATTCGACCCAAGGATTCTCATGGGCGAAAATAACTCATAAAATGGGATTAGGACACGTGTTAAGTTAGTTTTATGTTATTTTAATATTATTTTTTACCCAAATTTAATAGATTTACCTTTAACCATGGTAAAAATATATATTTACAAAAATTAATATCCATACTGTCTAAAAATAAAAGGCACCTATTTATATTATTTTTACCTTATGATTCTAAATATATAACCCAATTTTATAAATTTAAAACATATAATTGGATAAAATAAATTTAAAATTAATTCCAGTTTTTTTAAACAAGAAAATTGGTTTTTTAAGAAGTAAAAACTATCAATATCTTGGCAAACGTTTGTGTAAACATTAAATGTAAAATTAATTCCATTGACCATAATTAGATTAAATTATAAAAACATAATCCAATTACACTTTAAAATAAATTAATATGAAAATGAAACTATATAAAATAATTTGGATGAAAAGAAAATTGTTGAATTAAATTGAAGAATTTTACAATTCATAAAAATATATATTTTATATAAAAATAATTCAATAGAAGAAAAACTTTATTTCCCACTTCTAAATAAGATGATTATTTTTTAAAATATATCAAATAAAATGGACAAAAAAAATTTTTTTAAAAAATTTCTCTATAAAAAGGAAATTAAATGGTCTTTTAAAAATATTAGAGTATATTATGCTTAAAATTTGATCCATTCTCATTTTAAGAATCTAAAATTAATTGAAAAAAATTAAAAATATTTAAAAAATATGTAAAATCATAATATAAATAATTCTATTCATTCCCACCAAAACAAATTCTAGACGTTAACTACTATTTAATATAATAATATGATTATTGTATTTTTTGGTATAACTCAGTGTAGTTTGCAACATAAGATTTTAGAGAAACTCATTGTAGTGTGTCTGGTACGCTACTATACATAGTATCCCATTTAAACTAAAACCAATATTAAATTCAAATACATTAATATATAAGAAGATTTATTATTTTATAAAAACCTGAGATGTTACATCATTCCCCCCCTTTTTGGAATTGTGTCCCCACAATTTTAAAATTGTGCTATAAAATATCATTCAAAATGTCACATCAGAAAAAATGTCAATAAAACTACCACTTTAATAGAAAGAAATGAAAATAAAAATTTCACCTAACATATCATATTATAGGTTTCCATATAGGAAAACATGGACATGGATGATAAAACAACATATCAATGACTCATAGTGACTAATAGAGAATATAGTCATTAGAAGGATATCAATCACAACATCATTATTATTTGATGGGTCAGAATACCATTGATATATTTAATTAAATTGTTTTTTGTTTTCAGGTCCTCTATATAGAGTTGGAATGTAACACCCCGAGCTTCCACAATACGCTTCTCATTCAATAATACAATAGCTTGCATTGTACGCAACTTCGAGTTCTAAAACACCGCGACTAATCAAAGTAGCCGGTATGAATAGTAATAACCACTTTTTAAATTTATAGAAATTTTATATTTCAAAAAGGACTTCATTTTTGGATTCTGAATATCGAAATTAGCCTATGTTGAATTTTTGGTATTTTTCTGAGAACTTCTAATTTTTATGAATACTGAAAAATACTTAAAAACAAATTTTTTAATAAAAATAATTTATAGTGATAAGTTATACTATTTAGTGGGTTTAAAGAATAATTAGAAAATATTTTTACCATTTTATCCAGTGGTGGTCATTAGAATTAATTTAACATTGAAATTGGACATAAACAATTGCCAATCTTTTGATATAAATTGTTTCTTAAAAACACGCTATTTGTTGTGACAGCGGGAATTAATTATAAAATTAATTAATGAAACTTATATGTTTGGAATTTTGTAAAATAGACATCATTTTTGAATTCGGAATATCAATTATAGATTAGGGTGAAATTTTGGCATTTTTCTGAAAAACTTCAATTTTGGATGAATAGTGAAACCACTAAGTGGTAGTTAAATAACTGATTTTTTGTTTAAATGAAATATTACCACTTCTGTGTTTTTAATTTCAAAAATCCGACATAAATGGTTGTCATTAAGAAGTAAAATGTGGTTCAATGAGATTAAAATAATTTTTGGTGAATTGTAACTTTTAAGTTCTTAATCGCGATAAGAGGTAATTAGTGTAGTTGAAGGTAAAAATAATGTTCATGTCCTACCCTCATTGGATGTATCATGGCCGACCAATATAATACATGGGTCAACTTGGGGACCCCATGGAGCCACTTTAGTTAGAAAATGACATAAATAACTTTTATTTAATGTTAAAGTAAACAATGACACAAACATGAAATGTTTTACTAAAATAATTTTTACATGGGGTTATACAAGTCATATTTTTTACTATAAATAGTAATCGGAAAGATAAAAAGATTTACTATATCATAGTATTTGTTTTTAATTTTTAGACATTAAATAAATTAAATTATTTATGACATCATGATGATGCAGCGATGACCTCATTATTTAACGATTTAAATAAAATGAAAAGATAATGGAAAATCAAAGGCTTACACTTGTCAAAAACCTATTGGATGAGTATATTTAGAATCCTTATCACCTTAGACTCGAATTATATATGTGTGGGACCTTTATAATTCGAAAATCATTGTTTAATAAACTAACATTTTATTACTTTCCAAAAGTGCCCCTCCTCTCCACTTATAAAAGGTCCCCACCTCTACCACCTCCTTCACACATTCAAGCCATTTGGCTCGGCAAACCTCTGCCCAAATACACTCCCAACTTCCCCCTATTACTCTTATAAGCCTCACTTTTTGCAGAACTCTTCCCAAGCAATCCTTTGCCTCAAATCAAAAAGTGTTACCCGTTTTAAAGGTAGTGTTTTCTCTTATGTTCTTTTGTTTTATTTTGCTTCTCCAACCCCCTAAACTCTTTTTATTCTTTCCTTTTGTAGAAACACCAGTATCCGCAATATACTAGGATGTTGTTATAAGAAGTATTCGAGCTACACTTACACACACCTACATCTAATGGTTTAAGAACATACTGTTTCTGTGGACGGCGAATTTCGGCCTCACGAAACGATGATTGTTCAAATTCTTTTAACACCTATAATGGTGGCCATTTGGATGACACTATTTTAATATATGATATATATATTATGTTTATGTTTTCCTTATCATTCTGTATTTCTCATTTATGGCATAATTTATGATTTTCATTATGGATAAATGCGATAATTTCATTTTAGGAAGTGCGGACTACCGCCCCCTCAAAGTGATTTGAATCGTTAATGACATATGTGGGAAGTATAAAAGATGGAGTAAATGGTATTATACATTATATTATACTGGAATCATATTATACCTTTATATAATTATAACTTCATTTCATTAAATATGAAATAGAAATGAAAGTAGCGTTCATGCGTACATACGGCTTACCGTCTCCATGAATGGTGCATTTCATTTCTTACCTCTAAATGTCATGTAATATTATGAATGAATGTATATACTGAATATATATGAGATATATGATATCTATATCATGAATATAATTCTGGATATAACGAATATTTCACCACATGAACAACTCGTAATTCTAAGAAGTCTATTTTTGACTCAAGTACCAAAGATCGACAAAATGACCGTTATTAACTTAAATAATTACATAATGTTCATAAAATTGTAATAAGTGATATAAAAGTTATAATGAAAATGAATTAATGTTCTTAATAAAGTAGATATTTACTCTAGTTTATTATTCAGGAGGTTAAAGAACGGTCGAATCAGGTCAGACACAAGGTAAGGGAATTTCTTAACCCAACTTCCATTCTTTGGGTTAATCTCCTACTTTCAAATTATGTCATGATATTATTATGTCCTATTTTGTATTTTTACATTCTTTATGTGTACCTATAAGTGAATACACATAACAGATCTATTTTTTTTTATAAATGATTTTTTAAGGACTTGGCCTCAATCTCCTTTCATTGAGGCATATTTCATTTTATACACAACTTTATTTTATACGGTGTATAAACCCCTTTGACTTTTATGTTTATTCAAAAGGAATCTTTTTTATAAGAAGCGTTTTTATAAATGACAAAAGGGAATGTTTTTCTTTCCATACTTAAGCAGCGACATCTACTTCTCCGCCGCTGTGACCATTAATTGAGTTTCTGCTTCCTCTACAAGCCATCATTTTTTTTTTGAAAAATAAATACAAAGTTTTAACTTTCTTTTATTTTGGTATTGAAAATGGTTTTGAAAGCATTTTTATTATATCAATGTGTTTTATTGATATCTTGTGATTGAAATGTGGAAATTTTATGTTTCCTTTATGCATGTTTTATGAGATACGATTTTGTTATGGTTTATGATATGTTTAAACCTATTCATATGAGGAATGTATTAGACATAATAAGTGATGGGTGGAGCCCTCTATAGCTCCTCGATGCATCGGTAGGTCTCATGAGACAACTAGAAGTGTAATTGGCCAAGGCCCTTTTCCAATTTGATTTATGGTTTTGGCCGAGGCCTTAATCATTTTATATGTCTTGGCCGAGGCCTTGACAAAATGTTTCAGAATGTCTGGCATTATACATTCCATCATTATGAAAGTAGTTATTGATATTGCATGTGATTATTCGACTAGTAGAATATCCATGTGAATAAGTAAATGGCATTATATCATTTTACTTTTGCCATATTATGTTGAAGTTCATGTTTAAAAGGCTTTTTTTAGTTGTACATTGCCTTAAATGTTAATGTTTGTTTAAGAAAGCTTCTGCAATATTGTTATCCTTACTGAGCATTTCAGCTCACCCCTTTCAATGATTTAATATTTTTCAGGATGTGAAAAATTATTTTATGAATGACTTGCAGGGATAGTCAGAAGAGGATATGAGTGTGGACTATGAAGACTTTGTTATTAGTTTTTTTACTTTATGATGTAATGTAACATTTATGAAGGTATCTAGTGTTTCCAAGGCTACTAAACTAATCGGTCTTTCGAGTCTTGAACTTTGTGATCATGCCATTGTTACGAAGTAATATTCCGACTCTGGGTAGCTGGGGTCGGGGCGTTACAGTTGGTATCAGAGGCGGTTTAGTACTAACCTTGGAAGCTAGATTTAGACAAACTCTGATTAGAGCACGTAGACCTAAGATGAACTTTGAGGATTAGTATAGAAGAACTTCCTAAAAATTTTGGTATTGTAGAGATTTTGTGAGTTTTTCGAGAAATACATCTCTGTCTGGATACAAGAAAGTAGAGGCGGCTCTGGCACAGATGTACCTATGGGTAAAACCCGAAAACACTGCATTGATCTAGACTCGAATGGGAACTGGTGCACGACAACGGGCCTTGCTGCACTCTTGGTTACGACACTCCCGAGAGATATGCTTAGGATAATTCCCATTTTCGTTACAAACCACTATGAAGGGTTACGAGTATATACTTCTCAAAGAAAACATTTTTATAATTATGGATTATATCCATAATTAGTTCAATTTATGTTAAGTGTTTTACAAGTATGGAATTATGTATTTTGATTCATAAACTAATCCAGTTTATGCCATTATTTAGAAATGGCACCGAGTGGAAGGAATGGAAACCGTATCAATGCATGCACTCCATGCTGGGATTGCCCTCCTGCTCAAGATAATTATTGTGGAGTTGGAGATACAACTATTGCTGATCAACTTATTACCATACTGGGACAACTCACTCTGGTTATGAATAATAACCTTACTCGTATGGAGCACCCTGATTCGCAATGTGGAGGATCAATGTTAGACCACTTCATGAGGCAACAACTGCCAACTTTTAATGGGGGTACAAATCCATTAGTAGCTGAGCAATGGATAAACTCATTAGAAAAAATATTCCATGCCTTGGGGAGTAGTGAAAGGGAAAAGGTTATCATGGCAGTTTACCGCCTCACTGGAGATGCTGATCAATGGTGGTCATTGATTCAAAATAAAAAGGAAGATGAAGAAGTTTCTAGTATGGAATGGAGAGATTTCAAAGAACTTTTCTTAGAAAAATACTTTCCACATGACCATCGAGCAGATATGGAAAGGCAGTTTCTGAGTCTGAGACAAAAGGAGGATAAGAATGTCACAAAGTATGAGGCCAACTTTACAAGGTTAGAGAGGTATGCTGCAGATTATATACGTAACCCGAGAAGTAAGATTGATTGTTTCTTTGATGGGTTAAAACCATTTCTCCGTTGAGCTTTAGTATCACAATCTTTCTCAACATATGAAGATATTGTCTCGTGTGCAATCAAGACGGAAATGGAATTTTCTAAGTCTCATGACTTTAAAGCAAAGCAAGAAAAGAAGAGAATGGTGGAACAAGAGACGGATAAAAGGAAAAAGGGAAAGAATGATTTTCCATTATGTGATAATTGTGGGATGAATCACCCTGGTGCTTGCCTAAAAGGAATGGGAGTTTGTTACAAATGTGGAGAAAATGGTCACTAGGCACGTGATTGCAAGGGAAATAAAGAGGCTATCAATGTTTAATGCTACAATTATAGGGATATGGGGCATTATGCAAATGAATGTCCTAAGCGTCAGGGAAACTTACCTCAGAAAAGGCCAAGGGATCAAGGAAAATCTTATGCTGTTACTACAGTTGAAGCGGAATAATTATTGTATTTGGGTTTTTGGACTCAAGAACTAGATTATGGTTATAAGAATAATGTGATATATATATGGATTGTACTGCAGTACATGTTGTTTTCTGTATGGTTTTAATATGATGAAGGTAATCATATTTTTATTATGTGACAATAAGAGAAACTTTACTTTGTTTGGGGAATCTGATAAATTGATTTTGGAATTAAGAGACCTTTTAGAGAAAGTTTGGACAAAGGTATTTTGGATAACTATAAATGTTGGGATGGATTAAGTTGAACTTTGAATAGTATTGTT
Organism: Viscum album; assembly: GCA_963277665.1. NCBI lineage: Eukaryota > Viridiplantae > Streptophyta > Magnoliopsida > Santalales > Viscaceae > Viscum > Viscum album. The sequence continues at coordinate 2,095,106,480 of OY728138.1, forward strand.
TAAGGTTAAAACATTTCAGAAGATTATTTTTGGAATACTATAATAGTATATTTTTAGGAAAAGGACAACCTGCAGGGTGGGGCATAACCCGTCACGTCGGAAAAAGCTGCAGGAATCGAACACACAATCACAGTACGACAAGCCTTTATTTCCTACCACTAGCCTACAGGAAGTCCCCGGTTATTACAAAATAATTTTACTAATCTAAATGGTATGTGTTAACATTTGGAACCTTATACAATTAGGATAAGTATAATATTTTTGAGTTCTATTATCTTTTTGAGTGAAAGGGGAGTAGAAGGTTGAAACTCTAATTTTCAAGCATAAATATATATATACCTATATGTTATTCAATGAATAAATTAATTCTTATACTTTAGTAAAGGGATATTAAAACAAAAAATGTGTTATCCTAATACCTTATGTCTTGTTGAACTGATGATATTTTAAATCAACATAGATTGAAGGCTTTGAGGCCATCAATTTGACAGTTGATTGTGATTTATGACCTCAATCACTCCCTACAAATATTTACATTTTTCCACCAATTATATGTCTCTAACTGCCACCAATGTTCTCCTTATCTAGATCATAATTTAGTGGTGACTTTCTTATTTCCATTTCCCTCTTATTAGGCTAAATTTTATTAACCTTATTTCCGATGTGGCTTTTCCACAAAGGTATTTTCTATTTTCAACCTTTTATTTTCCAAGAAAAATTTCAAATTGCGCGGACGCAATTTATTGAAGGAGGGGAGAATGTAACACCCCGAGCTTCCACAATACGCTTCTCATTCAATAGTACAATAGCTTGCATTGTACGCAACTTCGAGTTCTAAAACACCGCGACTAATCAAAGTAGCTGTTATGAATAGTAATAACCACTTTTTAAAATTATAGAAATTTTATATTTCAAAATAGACTTCATTTTTGGATTCGGAATATCGAAATTAGCCTATGTTTAATTTTTGGTATTTTTCTGAGAACATATAATTTTTATGAATAGTGAAAAATACTTAAAAACAACTTTTTTAATCAAAATAATTTATAGTGATAAATTATACTATTTAGTGGGTTTAAATTATTATTAGAATATATTTTTACCATTTTATCCAATGGTTGTCATTAGAATTAATGTAACATTGAAATTGGACATAAACAATTGCCAATCCGTTGATATAAATTGTTTCTTAAAAACACGCTATTTGTTGTGACAGCGGGAATTAATTATAAAATTAATTAATGAAACTTATATGTTTGGAATTTTGTAAAATAGACATCATTTTTGAATTCGGAATATCAATTTTAGCTTAGGGTTAAATTTTGGCATTATTCTAAAAAACTACAATTTTTGATGAATAGTGAAACCACTAAGTGGTAGTTAAATAACAGATTTTTCGTATAAATGAAATATTACCACTTCTGTGTTTTGAATTTCAAAAATCCGACATACATGGTTTTCATTAAAAAGTAAAATTTGGTTCAATGAGATTAAAATAATTTTTGGTGAATAGTAACTTTTAAGTTCTTAATCGCGATTAGAGGTAATTAGTGTAGTTGAAGGTAAAAATAATGTTTTAATAATATGAGATGAGCTTGACACATGTCCTACCCTCATTGGATGTGTCATGGCCGACCAAGATAATCCATGGGTCTACTTGGGGACCTCATGGAGCCACTTTATTTAGAAAATGACATAAATACCTTTTATTTAATGTTAAAGTAAAAAATGACACAAACATGAAATGTTTTACTAAAATAATTTTTACATGGGGCTATACAAGTCATATTTTTGACTATAAATAGTAATTGGAAATATAAAAAGATTTCCTACATCATAGTATTTTTTTTATAATTTTTAGATATTAAATAAATTAAATTATTTATGACATCATGATTATGCAATGATGACCTCATTATTTAACGATTTAAATAAAATGAAAAGATAATGTAAAATCAAAGGCTTACACTTGTCAAAAACCTATTGGATGAGTAAATTTCGAATACTTATCACGTTATCCTCGAATTATATAAGTGTGTGACCTTTAGAATCCGAAAATCATTGTTTAATAAAGTAACATTTTATTACTTTCAAAAAGTGCCCCTCCTCTCCACTTATAAAATTCCCCCACCTCTACCACCTCCTTCACACATTCAAGCCATTTTCCTAGCAAACCACCACCCAAATATACTCCCAACTTCCCCCTCTTACTCTTAGAAGCCTCACTTTTTGCATAACTCTTACCAAGCAAGCCTTTGCCTCAAATCAAAAAGTGTTACCCGTTTTAAAGGTAGTGTTTTCTCTTATGTTCTTTTGTTTTATTTTGCTTCTCCAACCCCCTAAAATCTTTTTATTCTTTTATTTTATAGCAACACCAGTATCCTCAATATACTAGGATGTTGTTATAAGAATTATTCGAGCTACACTTACACACACCTACATCTAATGGTTTAAGAACATACTGTTTCTGTGGATGGCGAATTTCGGCCTCACGAAACGATGATTGTTCAAATTCTTTTAACACCTATAATGGTGGCCATTTTGATGACACTATTTTAATATATGATATATATATTATGTTTATGTTTTACTTATCATTCTGTATTTCTCATTTATGGCATACTTTAAGATTTTCATTATGGATAAATGTGATAATTTCATTTTAGGAAGTGCGGACTACCGCCCCCTCAAAGTGATTTGAATTGTTAATGACATATGTGGGATGTATAAAAGATGGAGTAAATGGTATTATACATTATATTATACTGGAATTATATTATACCTTTATATAATTATAACTTCATTCCATTAAATATGAAATAGAAATGAAAGTAGCGTTCATGCGTACGTACGGCTTACCGTCTCCATGAATGGTGCATTTCATTTCTTACCTCTAAATGTCATGTAATATTATGAATGAATGTATATACTGGATATATATGAGATATATGATATCTATATCATGAATATAATTCTGGATATAACGGATATTTCACCACATGAACAACTCGTAATTCTAAGAAGTCTATTTTTGACTCAAGTACCAAAGATCGACAAAACGACCGTTATTAACTTAAATAATTACATAATGTTCATAAAATTGTAATAAGTGATATAAAAGTTATAATGAAAATGAAAAAGTGTTCTTAATAAATTAGATATTAACTCTAGTTTATTATTCAGGAGGTTAAATAACGGTCGAATCAGGTCGGACACAAGGTAAGGGAATTTCTTAACCCAACTTCCATTCTTTGGGTTAATCTCCTACTTTCAAATTATGTCATGATATTATTATGTCCTATTTTGTATTTTTACATTCTTTATCTGTACCTATAAGTGAATACACATAACAAATCTATTTTATTCTAAAAAAATGATTTTTTAAGGACTTTTCCTCAATCTCCTTTCATTGAGGCATATTTCGTTTTATACACAACTTTATTTTATACGGTGTATAAACCCCTTTGACTTTTATGTTTATACAAAAGGAATATTTTTTATATGAAGCGTTTTTATAAATGATAAAAGGGAATGTTTTTCTTTCCGTACTTATGCAGCAACAACTACTTCTCTGCCGCTGTGACCATTATTTGAGTTTCGGCTTCCTCTACAAGCCATCATTATTTTTTGAAAAATAAATACAAAGTTTTAACTTTCTTTTATTTTGGTATTGAAAATGGTTTTGAAAGCATTTTTATTATATCAATGTGTTGTATTGATATCTTGTGATTGAAATGTGGAAATTTTATGTTTCCTTTATGCATGTTTTATGAGATACGATTATGTTATGGTTTATGATATGTTTAATCCTATTCATATGAGGAATGTATTGGACATAATAAGTGATGGGTGGAGCCCGCTATAGCTCCTCGATGCATCGGTAGGTCTCATGAGACAACTAGACGTGGAATTGGCCAAGGCCCTTTACCAATTTGATTTATGGTTTTGGCCGAGGCCTTAATCATTTTAGATGTCTTGGCCGAGGCCTTGACAAAATGTTTCAGAATGTCTGGCATTATACATTCCATCATTATGAAAGTGGTTATTGATATTGCATGTGATTATTTGACTAGTAGAATATCCATGTGAATAAGTAAATGGCATTATCTCATTTTAATTTTGCCATATTATGTTGAAGTTCATGTTTAAAAGGCTTTTGTTTTAGTTGTACATTGCCTTAAATGTTAATGTGTGTTTATGAAAGCTTCCGTAATATTGTTATCCTTACTGAGCATTTCAGCTCACCCCTTTCAATGATTTAATATTTTTCAGGATGTGAAAAAGTATTTTATGAATGACTTGAAGGGATAGTCAGAAGAGGATATGAGTGTGGACTATGAAGACTTTGTTATTAGTTTTTTTACTTTATGATGTAATGTAACATTTATGAAGGTATCTAGTGTTTCCAAGGCTACTAAACTAATCGGTCTTTCGAGACTTGATCTTTGTGATCATGCCAATGTTACGAAGTAATGTTCCGACACTGGGTAGCTGGGGTCGGGGCGTTACAGTTGGTATCAGAGGCAGTTTAGTACTAACCTTGGAAGCTAGATTTAGACAAACTCTGATTAGAGCACGTAGACCTAAGATGAACTTTGAGGATTAATATAGAAGAACTTCCTAAAAATTTTGGTATTGTAGAGATTTTGTGAGTTTTTCGAGCAATACATCTCTATCTGGATACAAGCAAGTAGAGGCAACTCTGGCATAGATGTACCTATGGGTAAAACCCGAAAACAATGCATTGAGCTAGACTCGAACGGGAACTGGTGCACGACAACGGGCCTTGCTGCACTTTTGGTTACGACACTCCCGGGTGATATGCTTAGGATAATTCCCATTTTCTTTACAAACAACTAAGAAGTGTTACGAGTATATACTTCCTCAAAGAAAACATTTTTATAATTATGGATTATATCCATAATTAGTTCAATTTATGTTAAGTGTTTTACATGTATGGAATTATGTATTTTGATTCATAAACTAAACCAGTTTATGCCATTATTTAGAAATGGCTCCGAGTGGAAGGAATGGAAACCGTATCAATGCACGCACTCCGTGCTGTGATTGCCCTCCTACTAAAGATAATTATTGTGGAGTTGGAGATACAACTGGTGCTGATCAACTTATTACCATACTGGGACAAATCACTCTGGTTATGAATAATATCCTTACTCGTATGGAGCACCCTGATTCGCAATGTGGAGGATCAATGTTAGACCACTTCATGAGGCAAAAACTGCCAACTTTTAATGGGGGTACAAATACATTAGTAGCTGAGCAATGGATAAACTCCTTAGAAAAAATATTCCATGCCTTGGGGAGTAGTGAAAGGGAAAAGGTTATCGTGGCAGTTTACCGCCTCACTGGAGATGCTGATCAATGGTGGTCATTGATTCAAAATACAAAGGAAGATGAAGAAGTATCAAGTATGGAATAGAGAGAGTTCAAAGAACTTTTCTTAGAAAAATACTTTCCACATGACCATCGAGCAGATATGGAAAGGCAATTTCTGAGTCTGAGACAAAAGGAGGATAAGAATGTCACAAAGTGTGAGGACAACTTTACAAGGTTAGAGAGGTATGTTGCAGATTATATACGTAACCCGAGAAGTAAGATTGATCATTTCTTTGATGGGTTAAAACCATTTCTCTGTTGAGCTTTAGTATCACAATCTTTCTCATCATACGAAGATATTGTCTCGTGTGCAATCAAGACGGAAATGGAATTTTCTAAGTCTCATGACTTTAAAGCAAAGCAAGAAAAGAAGAGAACGGTGGAACAAGAGACGGATAAAAGGAAAAAGGGAAAGAATGATTTTCCATTATGTGATAATTGTGGGAAGAATCACCCCGGTTCTTGCCTAAAAGGAATGGGAGTTTGTTACAAATGTGGAGAAAAAGGTCACTAGGCACGTGATTGAAAGGGAAAGAAAGAGGCTATCAATGTTTAATGCTACAATTGTAGGGATATGGTGAATTATGCAAATGAATGTCCTAAGCGTCAGGGAAACTTACCTCAGAAAAGGCCAAGGGAACAAGGAAAATCTTATGCTGTTACTACAGTTGATGCGGAATAATTATTGTATTTGTGTTTTTGGACTCAAGAACTGGATTATGGTTATAAGAATAATTTGATATATATAAGGATTGTACTGCAGTACATGTTGTTTTCAGTAAGGTTTTAATATGATGAAGTTAATCATATTTTTAGTATGTGACAATAAGAGAAACTTTACTTTGTTTGGGGAATCTGATAAATTGATTTTGGAATTAAGAGACCTTTTAGAGAAAGTTTGGACAGAGGTATTTTGGATAACTATAAATGTTGGGATGGATTAAGTTTAACTTTGAATAGTATTGTTTAAGGTTAAAACATTTCAGAAGATTATTTTTGGAATACTATAATACTATATTTTTAGGAAAAGGACACCCTGCAGGGTGGGACATAACCCGTCACGTCGGACAAAGCTGCAGGAATCAAACACACAATCACAGTACGACAAGCCTTTATTTCCTACCACTAGCCTACAGGAAGTCTCTGGTTATTACAAAATAATTTTACTAATCTAAATGGTATGTGTTAACATTAGGAACCTTATACAATTAGGATAAGTATAATATTTTTGAGTTCTATTATCTTTTTGAGTGAAAGGGGAGTAGAAGGTTGAAACTCTAATTTTCAAGCATAAATATATATATACCTATATGTTATTCAATGAATAAATTAATTCTTAAACTTTAGTAAAGGGATATTAAAACAAAAAATGTGTTATCCTAATACCTTATGTCTTGTTGAACTGATGATATTTTAAATCAACATAGATTGAAGGCTATGAGGCCCTCAATTTGACAGTTGATTGTGATTTATGACCTCAATCACTCCCTACAAATATTTACGTTTTTCCACCAATTATATGTCTCTAACTGCCACCAATGTTCTCCTTATCAAGGTCATAATTTAGTGGTGACTTTCTTATTTCCATTTCCCTCTTATTAGGCTAAATTTTATTAACCTTATTTCCGATGTGGCTTTTCCACAAAGGTATTTTCTATTTTCAACCTTTTATTTTCCAAGAAAAATTTCAAATTGTGAGGACGTAATTTATCGAAGGAGGGGAGAATGTAACACCCCGAGCTTCCACAATACGCTTCTCATTCAATAGTACAATAGCTTGCATTGAACGCATCTTCGAGTTCTAAAACACCGTGACTAATCAAAGTAGCTGTTATGAATAGTAATAACCACTTTTTGAAATTATAGAAATTTTATATTTCAAAATGGACTTCATTTTTGGATTCGGAATATCGAAATTAGCCTATGTTTAATTTTTTGTATTTTTCTGAGAACTTCTAATTTTTATGAATAGTGAAAAATACTTAAAAACAACTTTTTTAATCAAAATAATTTATAGTGATAAATTATACTATTTAATGGGTTTAAAGTATAATTAGAATATATTTTTACCATTTTATCCAATGGTTGTCATTAGAATTAATGTAACATTGAAATTGGACATAAACAATTGCCAATCCTTTAATATAAATTGTTTCTTAAAAACACGCTATTTGTTGTGACAACGGGGATTAATTATAAAATTAATTAATGAAACTTATATGATTGGAATTTTTTAAAATAGACATCATTTTTTAATTCGGAATATCAATTTTAGCTTAGGGTGAAATTTTGGCATTATTCTAAAAAACATCAATTTTTGATGAATAGTGAAACCACTAAGTGGTAGTTAAATAACAGATTTTTCGTATAAATGAAATATTACCACTTATGTGTTTTGAATTTCAAAAATCCTACTTACATGGTTGTCATTATGATGTAAAATTTGGTTCAATGATATTAAAATAATTTTTGGTGAATTGTAACTTTTAAGTTCTTAATCGCGATTAGAGGTAATTAGTGTAGTTGAAGGTAAAAATAATGTTTTAATAATATGAGATGAGGTTGACACATGTCCTGCCCTCATTGGATGTGTCATGGCCGACCAAGATAATCCATGGGTAAACTTTGGGACCCCATGGAGCCACTTTATTTAGAAAATGACATAAATATCTATTAATTAATGTTAAAGTAAAAAATGACACAAACTTGAAATGTTTTACTAAAATAATTTTTACATGGGGCTATACAAGTCATATTTTTGACTATAAATAGTAATTGGAAAGATAAAAATATTTACTACATCATAGTATTTTTTTTATAATTTTTAGATATTAAATAAATTAAATTATGTATAACATCATGATGATGCAATGATGACCTCATTATTTAACGATTTAAATAAAATGAAAAGATAATGTAAAATCAAAGGCTTACACTTGTCAAAATCTTATTGGATGAGTAAATTTCGAATCCTTATCACCTTAGCCTAGAATTATATAAGTGTGGGACCTTTAGAATCCGAAATTCATTGTTTAATAAAGTAACATTTTATTACTTTCCAAAAGTGCCCCTCCTCTCCACTTATAAAAGCCCCCACCTCTACCACCTCCTTCACACTTTGAAGCCATTTGGCTCGGCCAACCTCTGCCCGAATACTCTCCCAACTTCCCCCTCTTACTTCTATAAGACTCACTTTGGGCATAACTCTTCCCAAGGAATCCTTTGCCTCAAATCAAAAAGTGTTACCTGTTTTAAAGGTAGTGTTTTCTCTTAGGTTCTTTTGTTTTATTTTGCTTCTCCAACCCCCTAAACTCTTTTTATTCTTTTCTTTTGTAACAACACTAGTATCCTCAATATACTAGGATGTTGTTATAAGAAGTATTATAGCTACACTTACACACACCTACATCAAATGGTTAATGAACATACTGTTTCTGTGGATGGAGAATTTCGGCCTCACGAAACGATGATTGTTCAAATTCTTTTAACACCTATAATGGTGGAAATTTTGATGACACAATTTTCATATATGATATATATATTATGTTTATGTTTTCCTTATCATTCTGTATTTCTCATTTATGGCATACATTATTATTTTCATTATGGGAAAACGCGATAATTTCATTTTAGGAAGTGCGGACTACCGCCCCCTCAAAGTGATTTGAATCGTTAATGCCATATGTGAGATGTATAAAGGATGGAGTAAATGGTATTATACATTATATTATACTGGAATTATATTATACCTTTATATAATTATAACTTCATTCCATTAAATATGAAATAGAAATGAAAGTAGTGTTCATGCATACGTACGGCTTACCGTCTCCATGAATGGTGCATTTCATTTCTTACCTCTAAATGTCATGTAATATTATGAATGAATGTATATACAGGATATATATGAGATATATGATATCTATATCATGAATATAATTCTGTATATAATGGATATTTCACCACATGAAAAACTCGTAATTGTAAGAAGTCTATTTTTGACTCAAGTATCAAAGATCGACAAAACGGCCGTTATTAACTTAAATAATTATATAATGTTCATAAAATTGTAATAAGTGATATAAAAGGGATAATGAACATGAAGAAAATGTTCTTAATAATGTAGATATTAACTCTAGTTTATTATTCAGGAGGTTAATGAACGGTCGAATCAAGTCGGACACAAGGTAAGGGAATTTCTTAACCTAACTTCCATTCTTTTGGTTAATCTTCTACTTTCAAATTATGTCATGATATTATTATGTACTATTTTGTGTTTTTACGTTCTTTATGTGTACCTATAAGTGAATACACATAACAGATCTATTTTATTTTAAAAAAAATGATCTTTTTAAGGACTTTGCCTCAATCGCCTTTCATTGAGGCATATTTCGTTTTATACACAACTTTATTTTATACTGTGTATAAACCCCTTTGACTTTTACGTTTATTCAAAAGGAATCATTTTTATACAAAGAATTTTGCTAAAAGACAAAAGGGAATGTTTTTCTTTCTGTACTTATGCGGCGACAACTACTTCTCTGCCGTCGTGACCATTATTTGAGTTTCGGCTTCCTTCTACAAGCCATCATTTTTTTTGAAAAATAAATACAAAGTTTTAACTTTCTTTTATTTTGGTATTGAAAATGGTTTTGAAAGCGTTTTTATTATATCAATGTGTTGTATTGATATCTTGTGATTGAAATGTTGAAATGTTATGTTTCCTTTATGCATGTTTTATGAGATACGATTATGTTATAGTTTATGATATGTTTAAACCTGTTCATATGAGGAATGTATTGGACTTAATAAGTGACGGGTGGAGCCCGCTATAGCTCCTCGATGCATCGGAAGGTCTCATGAGACAACTAGACGTGGAATTGGCCGAGTCCCTTTCCCAATTTGATTTATGGTTTTGGCCGAGACCTTAATCATTTTAGACGTCTTGGCCGAGGACTTGACAAAATGTTTCAGAATGTCTGGAATTATACATTCACTCATTATGAAAGTGGTTATTGATATTGCATGTGATTATTCGACCAGTAGAATATCCATGTGAATAAGTAAATGGCATTATCTCATTTTACTTTTGCCATATTATGTTGAAGTTCATGTTTAAAAGGCTTTTGTTTTAGTTGTGCATTGCCTTAAATGTTAATGTTTGTTTATGAAAGCTTCCGCAATATTGTTATCCTTACTGAGCATTTGAGCTCACCCCTTTCAATATTTTAATATTTTCCAGGATGTGAAGAAGTACTTTATGAATGAACTGCAGGGATAGTCAGAAGAGGGTATGAGTGTGGACTATGAAGACTTTGTTATTAGTTTTTTTACTTTATGATGTAATGTAACATTTATGAAGGTATCTACTGTTTCCAAGGCTATTAAACTAATCGGTCTTTTGAGACTTGATCTTTTTGATCATGCCAATGTTACGAAGTAATGCGCCGACTCTGGGTAGCTGGGGTCGGGGAATTACAGGGAAAATTAATTTAATTCATATAATATGAACATAAAGAAACATAATTTCTTGATCTATTTCTATTTTATAAGAATAATTTGATCCTCATAATCTTCCCAGAATATGATGTACATGTATAATTATAACCGTAATTATAAAAGATAACACAAACCCTAAAGGATATCAATATATTAAAACTGAATTACAAATGTATAGACATGCTTCCAAATTAAAAAAAGTTTTACATAAACATAACCAGAAAAAATATCTCTCAAAATGGCCTTTAATATCTACATAAAACATCACATAAAACATAATAAGGTGTGTCTAAATCCTTGAACATATGGTTATTCATTGAATAATATCTGGCTCTTAAGAGATTCCATAACTTTACCAATTTTCTCAACCTCAACTGTAGTAGTACCAAAATATTTTCACAATCCTTTTTTTTATCATACTGATTTCCTCCTTATGTAAGTGACATCAGAAACTTATTTTCATAATTTCCCAACTCAATGCAGTTAATGAATATTACTATTGACTGGCTATTTTGTATCTCATTATTGGACTATTCAGGACCCTTTTCTTTGGAGTCACAAACCTTGTGAACAAACTTACCACACCGGTAACACATTCCATATATTGACAATCATTCCCCAAAAATTTATTTTACCACACATGGAACAAATTTGGGATTACTTCAAGAATTCTTCATTGGTTTCATCTCTATTTCCTTTCACATTAACCATTTCTTTCATCTATCTTCTCATGGAATATAAGTGTTGGCAAACTCGATTTTTATTTTTATACAAAACAAACGACTTTTTTAAAAAATTTATAATCTTGGGAGGGTAAGTCCCTTCCTAGCCTTGATTTCAATCCTGATTAAAATATATCATTCTTATTATCAATGTCTTGAATAAAATATGAAACATACCAGGCCTATCCTGTGGAGTTCACTTCCTATACATCAACTGATTCATAAACATTTCGATTTAATTCCATGAATATTTTCTCTAACCTATATCGAACTACCCTTGGGAAATATTTATCATGGAAAATATCCTTAAATGCTTCCCATTACATGGAATCAAGATCAATTTTCTATCTACTATTCATAACTAATGACCACAATCAACTAGCTTCACCTACAAAATGAAAGATAGAAAGAGTTAACTTTTTACGTTCTGAATATCCCATGACATCAAAAATATTCTCAATGGTATTTATCAACCCTTCAACTAGTAATAGGATAGATGATCCATTGAATGAAGAGGGATGTTTCCTTATTAAAGTTTCCACTACTGTCATATTCTTCTTTTATTGATTATTATTATCTCATTAATTGATACCACTACCATTTATATCTTGAGTAAATTTATCCATTTCTACAAAAAAAATATTCAGTTCCAATTCCCACCACATCATGTTAATGATTTAAAAGGATGTTTCCCTCTCTATACATTCCCATCAAACCATTCATATTTCATATATGCAAAAAAAAATCTCGAAAAAACATATTTTTGATGAAGAAACAAGTTAATATTAAAATTATAAAACATTTCAACATATCCATAAAGTAAAAAGCTCTAAAGGGAAATAAATTACACCATCTTAACCTCTAATGTTGTCTGAACCGACCACTGATACAAACTATAAGGCCCCAAACTTAAACGTTTCATAATCTTGAGATATGTCAAAAATTCACATTGGAAATATTTTCGGTTTATAGATTTAGAGAATTAGGCCTTAAATATTACATAACAAAAACATTTAAATTCAAATTGGACACATACAATAGTATCTGTTTCTTCCATAACATAAAATCATTTCATATAAAACATGGTTTATTTTTAATTTTAATAATAAAAAAATATTCTTGATTCCATCATTTACTATATTATCCCATAAATCATGTGAAAAAATTTTAAATCAGGGGGTGAGCACAAAAATATTAGTAAGGGACATAAAAAAGAAAGAAAAATCATTAGTCTAGTCAAATTCTAATAACCAATTCAATGTTCATTGAGTGGATTAAACAAAACACTTCCACATGAATAACACCTGTAATGTTTTCTCATTGAAAAACATTAAAACCAATGTCAAGAAATTAAAACTTCTTTAGGTGAATAAGATAATCATATGCATAAACCCCATTAAAACATCTTACAATTCGAATAACAAAATAATTGAGTTCAAATTGGATATCTATCCTGAGGATCATCGTTTTTATAAGTTATATCGAGCTCACTCGTGAGATATAATGGGGCTCAACCGTTTGTATAAGTTGTTTTGGGATCACCCGTGAGCTATAATGGGGCACAACCCTCTGTATAAGATATATCAGGCTAACTAATGTTATATAATGGTTCTAAACCATTCATATAATCTATATTTGGATCACCCATTTCATATAATGCTAATGTACCATTTCATTAATAAAACCCATTTATCAAAAACCCATTTTTTGAATTATTATTCGAATCCGATATGAATAACATTATCATGTAAAAATACCATTTTCAATTAAGAACACATTTTCAAAACCATGAAACCCACATAATCGAATAAGGTGTTTTTTTCATTTTAAAAGGAATTCATTCTAATAAGGGAATCCAAATATCAACAAATCCTTATGACGTCTGAGATGTGGCTATCGTTGTATATGTTAAAAAACATTCTTTTTATCAAATTGTAATGAGAGTAAAATTAATCATATTAAAATATTAATTTTTTAAACATTGAGTGAAATTCAATATTGACATAAAATTTCATGTATATTTCTTTAATATCCATATCAATAAATATGTAATTTATAATCAAGAATAAAAATATTTGATATTTAAGTCATTAAATGGTCAAGGTGTCCCATACCAATATGAAAATATAAAAATTAATTTACATGATTTATTAAATAACAGTATTATAGATAAAATATGTATATGAAATGACATAGTGTCTATATAAACTCCTTATAAAAGAATAAAGTTGAATATTTATCAAGAAATGCCACAATGAAGGAATATTGATATATACGTCCCTTACCTAGAGTACTACTTATCTCATTCAACCTTTTATTTAATGAATAATAAAAATAAGTTTATTTATAATTGATTTTTAAACCTTATAAATATTATTATTCATTTTATATCACTTACTACCTTATTATATAAATTAGTAAAAAATTTGAGTTCATATTTGATGTTTTGTCGATGTTTGGTATTTGATTCAAAAAGTGCACTTGTTTTGATGGAAATTATCCTAGTGGTAATAAGTCCATTATGTCAAGTATTTTTTTCATTATTTAAATATAATATTTATCTATTTTAAATGTATTTATAATCATCCATAACTTCTGTATAGATGAAATGAAATGAATTATTTATGGAGATAATAGGTCATGAGGACGCATAAATACTACTTTCATTTAATTGTCATATTAAAAGAATTAAAAAATAAAAGCTACATAGGTATATTAATATTATAGTATAATATATATGTTATATATATTACACAATATCATTATCTCCATCCTTTATTCATTTCAAATATATAATGAATGATTAATATCACTTTTAGTGGGCGGTAGACTACATTTCCTCAATTTAAATTATCATATTTACACTTTATGGATAGCATATAGGTTTGTCTTAAATACAAATTTCTGAATTATAGTGAAAACATAAATATTATATATATATATATATATTATAAATATAGTTCCATCCTAATTAACACCATGATAGGTGGTAGGGGAAATTAGGACAATCATCATTTTGCGATGCAGATGTTCGCCGTACACAAAAATAGTATGTTCTATATCCATTAGATGGGGGTGCGTGTAAGCATAGGTAGAACAAGTAGTATAAAAAATACATGTATATTTCGGATACTAGTTTTTTTAAATAATTTAATAAAAATAGGTTTGGGTAGGATGACGAAAATAAAAAAAATGTTCTTGAGAGAAGACCTTTCCCCTAAATTGGGAAACTCCTTTTTAATTTTAGACAAAAGGCTTTCTTGAATTGACTTCTAACCTAGGTAAGGCTTATTTGAGTAATTGATGGATCTTGGGAGATTTTTTTATCATAATTGTTTTTATATAAGGGGCATTATAGGTGTTATTATGTGGGTAGAGCAGGTGGCCTTTTATAAGAGGGAGGAGGGGAACTTTAAGAAAGTAATGAAATATAATATTATTAAAAATTGATTTTTGAATTATAATACTTATAAAGGGATAAATTTAGCGGTTTTTATGATCATGTAAATAAATCCTCTCAAACAATAGGTTTTAGAACAGCATAGGTAACAAAATTAACCATATCATATAGCCTTAACACTTAGTTAAAAACATTAACTCTTACCAGGTCTTCTTGTATTTTCATAATATATAGCTACTATGGTTACTATAAAACATGAGAGAACCAAAAGTGGATAATTAATTACATTTTATACTTTATATAATAAATTTTGATGAATCATAGTGTTTTATGATGGTTATATGATTTAATAAAATAATATTAGTTTTAAAAACGCATTTAGGTCAATTTTAACACTATTTAAAAAATGATTATTGTTAAAGTTATAACCACATTATTCCTTTAAACCAAGGGTATGAACTCATCCCTAATATTTTAATGTCATCCAAAATGTTTTTTTGGAATAGAAATGTTAAAATTACCTTTATTTCAATATTTATAATATCATTTATTCAAATATTTCATTAATAATGGAATTATTGAATCATCATTGTGTCATAAAAATATTTATTTTTTTGAAATATAAAATTTTTAATTAAATAATCTTGATATAGAAAATATTTTTAGTTGTATAGTTATTATTTATAGTTTAAAATATATTTTATATAAACAAATAAAATTTTTTAAGTTAGAAGATACATGTTTTGGTTTTATTTCCCTTTTCTATAAATTAAATATAAAAATTAGTCATTAGCACACCCAAGTGGCTCTATGGGGTACTAAATTTGACCCAATGATACTCATGGTCAGAAATATCTAATCCAATATGATTATAAAATATTTTAGGATAGTTTTAGATAATTATAATATTATTTTTTCCTTATTTACTTAATTTACCATTTAAACATGGTAAATAAAAATAATTATTGAAGATACTATTCATAATGTCCAATAATTAAAAGAAACTTTTAAATAATTTATACCTTAATATTGGAAATATAGAATGAAATTTTAAAAATGTGAAGCACATAATTAGAATATATTAATTTATAATTAATTCCTGGTGTAAAAACCATAAAAGGGTTTTTTAAGATGTAAAATATAACAAAAGATTGACATGTGTTTATGTCCACTTTAAATATGATATTACATCTAATGACCATCATTGGATTAATTGGAAAAAACATAACCAAATTACACTTTAAAACCAATATAATTTAGAATAAAAATACATAAATAAATTAGATGAAAAGTTGGTATCAAATTAAAATGCAGTATTTTCACTATTCATAAAAATATGGATTTTATCAGAAAAATATCAAAATTTAAATAGAAGTAAATTTTTATATCCCAATTATAATGAAGAAGTATATTATATCAAATATAACATATAAAATTTATATAATTTTTTTGAAAAAATGGTATTACATCAAAAGGCGGTAAAACGATGTTTTAAAAATATTAAAATATTTAATACATAAAATTTTGTTTATTCTCGTTTTAAGACTCTAAATTTGATTAGATAAATATAAAACATTTAACAAATATGTAAAATCATAATATTATTAATTTTTTTCATTTAAAATTATAAAATGGCTTGGTATTAATGACCATTTAAAATAATAATAATATTATTTTATTATTTTCCCGTATAACTCGGTGTTGTGTGCAACGAAATAATTCAATGAATCCTGTCATTGCATGTTGGGTATGATTTTATACATAGTGTCCCCTATAAAATAATATTAATATTAAATTAAAAAATATTAATATATATGAAAATGTATTATTATATAATTATCTAGGCTGTTATTGTATACGTATCCATATTTTTAAATCTGTATTGTGAATGGTATTAATTTTAATGGTATCATGACACATAAGAATGTGGCGTCCAATAATTAAGAATTTCCTCAATAAATAATTTTGTTATTATTATCCATGAATATTTTTTTAATGATATTATATTTGGATTAATTCCATTCTCAGTGTTTTGATTAAATAGAATGTGTTTCTAGTTATTTGCTTTTCCATATTGAATATTCCTTATCTATGCATGATAGTGAAGCAACATAAATGAAATTTTAATTAAATTTTTTACTAAGAAAAATTGATTATTCATTATGTATTCATTATATTCATTTATATTAAATTTAATGTTTCAACATTCAGTTACCCCTCCATATTTATTTTACCATATCCAATCATAATAATAATGTTATTAAAAAAATGAATTCTCTATTTAGATATGTAACATGATATATTTATTTTTCATTATTGATTTTTCTTCATTTAATCATTTTTTTT
The DNA here is from genome assembly GCA_963277665.1 of Viscum album. Taxonomy (NCBI): domain Eukaryota; kingdom Viridiplantae; phylum Streptophyta; class Magnoliopsida; order Santalales; family Viscaceae; genus Viscum; species Viscum album. Next base: position 2,095,123,844 of record OY728138.1, read on the forward strand.
CTGATTTACAATGATATTTTTGAGAATTTGAGCACACACAAATTTATATTTCTTTCCATGAAATCTAGAAATTATATTATGAATGATATGAAATGATATAACAGAAGAAATAATTTTATTCTTGAAAAATATAATATTGTAATTTGTGATTGAAAATGTAATCTTAGAATCATGTATGTATATATTTTAACAATATTAAAAAAATTATTCAGTCCTATTTTATCTTATTCCTTATATCTTTTGACAAATTAATAAATATGGAACCATATCTAGGATACTGGGGTTATGGTCCATAGATTTTGTATCAAAGTAAGTATAATAGAATCCTTCAAAACTAGATTTTATAAAATATATAATGGGAAAGATAATACTATGATATAAGTTGAGGAAAATTATGTGAATGGAGAACGTCCTAATATTTTGGTCTCATAGATATTGTTTTATTTTTCTATATTTTCATCCCTTCCGAGATAATATAAGTAGATGTCATTATGGAACATATTTCACTATGGTAAGTAAATATTACAAACGAATAATGGGATTTACTCATGAATTATGTAATACATGACAATACAGATTACTTAACACCAGGTTTGAAGTCTTGGGGGATATGATTTGGATAATTCACATTTTCATTACAAAAAATTATAAAGGATTATAACAGATGATTATAATAAATAAAATATATTCATACTAGGGTTTTTTAGATTGAAACTAAAGTATAATGATTTATAAATCCAATAAAAGATCATATGGTCTTCTAATTATGATTATTATTTCTCACACTATGATTTTTTGTTTTATTCCATTGATATAATAATAAGAAATAATGTTGAACTTGAATATGAATGAAACATTTTTGGGATATGAGAATCCAATTGGGATGATAACATGAGTGAATGATATCATGATTATGTTGATTCATTTATCTCAAAATTTTATTAAAATTTATAGCTTAACTATATGTTGGAATCCCTAAATATGAGAAAATGTTGTTCGATAAGAGTTAGACTGGTGGAGACCATGGAAAAAAGAAGGATCTATTTCCTACATGTTAGAAATTTGGAATGATACACTATTATTTTGTTTCAAAGGAATTGGAAAATTATTTATGTGTGTAAAACAAAGGAATAATGAAAAAATATTCAGAGGAAAAATGAAGTGTACAATGGAAGTAAATAAATTCCTTTTTAGGGATCTATTTATATTTATTTATATTATTCATGGGGAACCAGGAAATTTTCAAATTTAATATCCTCTAATAAATTTTAACCCATATAATATTAAAGGAACTATGTTTCAATAAAATAGAATTTGTATTTTTGTATTTTTTTTCATTAATTTAATTGATAATGTTTTTTACTCGTGATTTGTTTATTTAATAATCATGAGTCATACAAGGATAGTATTAAATTTCTGTACAATATTTGTATTAATTAACATACGTGTCGTGGATACCTCATTGGGTCTTTTAATTTAAGGTTTCTAAGATGACCAATTAGAAAAACTCCTCTTTTGAATATTTTTTGTGTAGTAATACAACACGATAATTGATATTTTTAGAAAACAATAAAATGAATCCAACCAATTTTATTAGTATATGAAAATATATTTGTGAAGGAATAAAATTACATTTTAGGACATATGATTAATAGTATTAGTAAACATTAGGTTTTATTTATCATTGATCTTGTCATAATTTTGGGTAATCCAAATTTTGGAATATTATTGGATATATATTAATATGGTTTTTGAAACATGGAAACTGACATAGTAGGAGACAACTATTAACATATATCAAGGTTTTTATGATTGAACTGAAAATTTAGGGATGATAAGGGTTGAGTACTTACCAATATACAGTGTGATATAACAGTGAATATTTAATTGTTTTTACAAAAAAAATTGATAAAAAATATTAATTATTAAATTGAAATTTTATTATTGAGGTTTATATATTAATGTAACATCCCAAGAAAATAAAAAATATGAAATTTTCACATTTATTAATATTTTTTAATTAAATATAAATTTTACTTTGAAAGGGTTTCTATGTTCGATAGTGTACCCAATACGCAACAACGGGTTCCTTTGAAATCTTACATTGCACACTAATAATATAATATTATTATTTTATATGGTAGTTAACTCCTGAACATTGTATTGGTGGGAATGAACAAAACTAAATAAAATATCATTATACATGTTTGTCAAATGTATTTACATTTATACAATAAATGTTAGAGGCTTAAAATGTGAATAAATCTAATTTTAACCATAATTTACATTAAAAGGTTGATTTACCGCCTTTTAATGGAGAATAATCTTAAAATATAGTTTGGGTCACTTTAATACATTCTAATTGACCAAATAAAATCATTTTTTAAATTGGGACATCAAAATTTACTTTGGGTAATTTTTTTGGTATTTTTCTGATAAAGTATATTTTTTAATGAATAGTGAAAAATATTGTATTTTAATTCAAAAGTGCCTTTTAATATAATTTATTTATATGGATAGATTATCTTTTTAATTGGTTTTAAAGTGAAATTGAAATATATTTTTACCATTTGATCTAATGTTGATCATTGGAATTAATTTTACTTTAAAATTGGACATAAACAAGTATCAATCTTTTGATAGTTATTGTTTCATATAAACACGCTATTTGTTTTGATAACAGAAATTAATTTTAAAATTAATTAATTCCACTTATATGTTTTGAATTTGTTAAAATTGACATCATTTCTTAATTCATAATATCAAATATAGCTTAGGCTGAATTTTTTGTATTTTTCTGAAAAACATCAATTTTTGATGAATACTGAAACCACTTAGTGGTAGATAAAAAACTGATTTTTTCATTTAAATGAAAATTTACCACTTCTGTGAATTGAATTTCAAAAATCTAACATTCATGGTTGTTATCAAGAAGTAAAATTTGTTTCATTATGATGAATATAATTTTTTGGTGAATAGTAATTTTTTACTTTTATTTTCCGCGGTTAAATGTAAATAAGGTAATTCAAGATTAAAAGAATATTATAATAATTCAAAATTACCTTAACTCTTGTCCAAACCTTTTTGATGAGTCATTAACGACCATGGTCATCTTTGGGTTGATTTTGGGACTCCATCGATCCACTTGGGAGTGAAAATGACAATTTAGATTAATTAATTTAATGTAAATACAAAATTGACATTAACAAAACACTTTTAGTAATCAATTATTATATGGTGTTATATAATTCATATATTAGACTATAAATATTAATCGGAAAGATAAAAATATTTCCTACAATATATTATTTTTTAAATAATATTTAGACATCGAATAATTAATTTATTTATGACACAATAAATATGCAGTGATTACCACATTAATACATGATTAAAATAAATAAGATTATACTGATTAAAATGTTATACAAAACAATTCCAATTCTGATTGGATGATTTTATTTCGATCATGACTCATATTATATTCAACCGTAATTATTTTTGGACAATTAGAAACCGAATATCATTATATAATAAAATAATAGTTTTACACTTTCCTAAAGAGCGTCTCCTCCACATTATAAAAGAAGACCACTTATTACCAATTCCTCACACCCTTCAAGACATTTGGATTATACAACTTCTGACCAATTAAGCTCTCAACATCCCTATCCTCCTCTTAGAATCCTTGCCTTAGGCAGAAGGCACTTCAAGAAGTCCTTTGGTTCAAACCAAAGGGTGTTACCCAAATTAAAGGTAACAGTTTCTCTTAAATTGTTTTCTTTTATTTTACTTCTCCAACCCCTAAAATCTTTTTATTTCCTTCTTTAGTTACAACACCAGTATCCTCAATATACAAGGTTGTTTTTATAAGAAGTATTTTAACTACACAAACATACACATCTATGTAATGGATGAATAACATAATGTTTCTGTGGATGGAAAACTAACGCCTCACGAAACGATGATTGTTCAATTACATCATACCGCATATAAGGGTTTCCATTATAATGGAACTGTATTTATATATGATACATATTATGTTTATGATTTACTTATGCTTCTGTACTTCCCATTTATATTATTCCTTTATGGTTTCCATAGTGGGTAAATACAATAATCTCATTTGAGGAAGTGCAGACTATCGGCCCCTCAAAGTGATTTGATTCGTTAATGACTTATGTGGGATGTATAAAGGATGAAGTTAATGATATTATATATTATATTATATTGTAATTATAATATACCTATTTATCATTATGTTTTATTTCCATTAAAATAAGAAATAGAAATGAAAGTAGTGTTCATCCGTACATAAGGCTTACCGTCTCTATGAACGGTGAATTTCATTTCTTACCTCTAAATGTCATGTAATATTATAAATACATGTATATACTGGATATATATGATATATATGATATATAAATCATGAATATAATTTTGTATATAATGAACCTTTGACCACATGAACAACATGTAATTATAAGAAGTCCATTTTTGACTCAAGTACCAAATATCGACAAAATAAACATTATTAACTTAAATGATTAGATAATGTTTATAACATGGCAATAAGTGATATTAAAGGAATAATAATCTTGAAAAAGGTTCTTAAGAAAGTATAAATTAACTTTATTTTATTATTCAGGAGATTAAGGAATGATCGAGTCAAGTCAAAAATGAGGTAAGGGATCTGACCTCTCTCTTTCTATTCAAGTACTCTCTTTTATGTCATTTATTCTATGCTCCTTATTCTTATGATGGAGGATGTTATTTTATATTAACCATAATTTAATTTGTATTTTCACATTATGAGAGACCCCCTATTACTCTCATCAATTCATTTTAAGAATTTTTATGTGGCGCTGGTAGGCTGCCAAATTTTCGTAACAGATTTCTTATCTCACTTTCAAATCCGTGAGATTACCATTTTTCACCACTTATTTATTACATGTGGTTTAATTTGAACTTCCATTGATATTTATTACCATGATTAGATTTATATTAAGGTTATTCTGTGTTTCATTTTGTGGTTATTAGCTTTTGGTCATACGATTCAATTTGAATACAATGAAGCAAGGGTTTTCATCACACTTTTTATTCATGTGACATTCATACTATATTGGACACTATTTCCTTTTGCGTGGCATATGTGCGTCCCATGATTGTAATATTTGTGTAATATAAACTCATTTATGAGTATTTACATCTCCATTGGATGATCCTTCTTTTATGTGGAATTTGTTTTGTAAGTTACCAAATTGTTAAGGGAACTCCTTAACCAAATTCCCATTCTTTGGGTTGATATTCTCTTTTTTATTTATGTCATACTATTAATATGTTTGAATGACATATGATTGTTATAAATTTAATATCCACTTATATTGGGTGTATTTATATTATTCACACATAAATTATGTAATTAATTTATCCTTAATCTAAGGATACCGTCTTTATAAGGGGTTGCGTCTCAATTTACATTCCATTGAGACTTCATTATTTTTATGCACCAATTCACTCTTATATGGTGTATATACTGTCCTTTGACATATTAAATCATGAATCCTTTTATTCATATGATATTATAAAGTTATGATAAAATTTTATTCCTCAATTATTTGTATTCAAGAATTTCTCATTTTGTTAAAAACTCTTTAACTAAAATATCGTTTTAAACGTTTTATTGATTTATTATTCTAAATATTTTTCATCAATGTACATGTTTTAAAAATGGTTTTGGGATTTATTTATATGGACATTAATGTTTTAAAAGTATAATTGCATTAAAATCTTCAATGTTTTATGGGACAAATTGATTCAAAAATCTATTTATTAAATGTTTTAAATGGTTATGGAAATGGTTTGATAAAGCATTGTTTATTTCAATATCTTGATTTGATATATTGTGATTGGAATGTGGAAATTTTATCTTTCCCTTATGCTTTTTTATGTGTTATGTTATTGTTTTTGGTCATTTATTAGTTATACTGGTGGTTCCATGATAAACCTTGGGTGGGTGATCCTGAGACAGCTCTCCAATGAATTGGGTAACATGATGGAGGTAAACGTGAATGTTTCTTCTAAGAGATTTAGGGAATATATTGTGATGGGTATTCCAAATTTGAATGCCTATGTAGCTGTGATAGCTTCAATGTATGTATGTTATGAATTCAATAAGTTTCCATTATGATTTATGATTTTTATGTGTTATTCATAAATCATATGATTTTTTAAGGTATGTTATGATTGAAAAGTATTGGTTTCAAAGATTTGTATTTATTGATCGGATAATGTTTTCCTTCCTCATTTTATAACCCTTACTGAGCTTTTTAGGCTCATCCCATGTTTTTGAAAAGTTTTCCACAGGACATAAAGATGAATAGGATCAAGGATGGGATCAAGGAAAAGGCAAGCTATCTATAACATAGAACTAGACATTTTTCTTTTTAAGAGTTTTTATTTTATGAGAAAAATGGATACTGAGTAGTAGTGTCATCTTGTAATATTCCTGTTGAAATGTAATAGTTATGTCCTAAATCTCTAAAACTATAAACCTTAAAATATCATCAATGTGAATTATTCATTTAATTAAATATTATTTAATGTTTTAAGGTTGGGTCCTTATAGTTGGCATCAAAGAGAGGTTTAGATAACTTTATAGGTTATGGTACAATATAAGTATAAGTGACATTACCATAATGGTTATGATTTTAGAAAGATTAATAGTTATTTTTATAAATTTAATGAGTTTAAGATAACATTAATAAGTATATCTTAGTGTTTACCCTCCTCATAAGATATTATATGATGATTTTACTAATATAATCACACTAACCTTTCTAGTTACAGTAAATTGATGGATCTAGCAGGCACCCAAGTAACAGTGGTTGTGAAGAAAACTATGAACATTTTATGAACGATCACCTGAATGATATGGGAGCTATAATGAGAACTCTTGTGGTTATTCTCAACCAACTATCTCGAGTCATGATTGACCACCTGAACCTTAGTGATTTTTATAGGACATCATATATGTGAGAAACAAATCCCTATGGATGTTCAGGTAATAATCATAAAGATATGTTTGTTTAAAAACCAATTTTGTAAATATGTGGAATGAAACACATAGGAAAATGTTTCAAAGGGACAGAAAGATGCTATAGATGTGGAAAATAAGGTCATAATAAAAGAACCTACAATGGAAAAAGGAATCATCTTGTTGACTCTAAGAAATGGAATGAATTCCTTTCTGAGGGATCAATTGAATGTTTTAAATGCGGTGAGCATGGTGATTATGAAAACACATGTCCTATGCAGTAGTTTCGGGAATGGTATCACCATGATCGTACAAATATTCGTTTACCAATACCTAATTCCATTGCAATTGAGGATGAAGAAACTGACAAAGACTAATGAAAATTATGTATTGTTTCTTATCATATGTTTTCCTATTATTGAAATCATAGGATACGATTCATGATTTTCTATGTAGGAAAGAATTATTTTAGAATAAGTTGGTAAAGTATGGTTAATGGATCATGAATAATTTTGAATGAGTAAGAGGTCAACATATAAGGGATTCGAGAGCTATAGTAGATTTCAGGATGGTGAATTGCTTAAAAGTTTTAAGGCTCTTTTGATGATGGGATTATATTAGAAGACTCGTTATAGTATGTGTAACCCTGAAGATTGATATATGAAAATTTTATTCATGGAATAATTATTTTTTTTGTTTTTGTAGTTATAAATAACCATTTGGGTTTATATGATCCTTGAAATTGAGGCAATTACCGGTTAATACATTTTGGGATTCAAAACGAAAGTTATTAGATAACCTTTGTGGTTAAAATATGAGACAATTATTTTTGATGAATTTATATCTTTTTGAAGAATGGTATACAATTATGGAGTTTTTGAAAAGGGACAACATGCAAACCGTGTGACAACTCGTCGCATCGGAAGAAGCTGTGGGAATCGAACCCACAACTAAAGTGAGACTGGTATTTATCGCCTACCACTGGACTACGTGAAGTCCCTGGTTAGTATGACTAATTCTGTTTAGTTATATGATCTTATGAATAAATAATAAGTTGATTTTGGGGTATCTATAGAATGATTAACCTATCATGGAGGATATGTGATTTGGTTAATTAAATTTCAGTATGAGACTTTTAGAGTAACTGATGTTATTTAGAGATAAATGTTAAGATTTACCTTGGAAGACTATGTGAAAAAATCCTTCAGTGATTTGGGTTTCAATATTTGTTTGGATTAATTTGGAGAATTTCATGGATAATAGTTTCTTTAATGGTGTTTCTTGAACTGTGGTTTCTTTTTGTTGAATTTTGGAGATTAAGAGTAATATTTATTTTAATAATGGATTATCCTTTTGAGGATTATCTGATCTTGTACTAGCAATTTTGGTTTTGGTTAATGTCTAAAGACAATTTAAATGTATAGTTCATCTTTTATAGATTATGTAATTCTCTAGACATTTATTATAGTGCTTTTAATGTGAACAAGTCATCTTGAATATTCATCGATTAGAGAAAAGATGAGTTTACGGTATAATTTTATTAAAGGATGAAACTATAAAAGACAAGTAAGTATATTTCATTACAATATTAGTCTAGTTATTAAAAATATTCTTCAACTCTATGAAAAGGATCTTGAAAAAAAGTGTGTTATAACCTCTCTTTTTTTATCATACTTTTACCCAACCACAAATTCGTGGTATTGTTGTGGTAAACATTCTGTGATAAATTTCTCTATCACTCACTATTAATCTATGAGAGTTAGTTTTTCTTTCATATATATGTTTTCCTACATGGAATCCTAGTATTATTTTTCTCTAGTGACCTTTATATATATCTTTCTTTATTTTAAAGTGATAGTTTTATTACTCTTTTTCTGATGCGGGACATTCAATGATGTTTTCGAGCAAAATTTTAAAATTCTGAGGATGCAATTCCCAAAAGGGTGGACGGATGTAACATCCGAGGAAAATAAAGAATATGAAATTTTCATATTTATTAATATTTTTGAATTAAATACATATTTTATGTTGAAAGGGTTGCTATGTTCGATAGCGTACCTGATACGCAACAACGGGTTCCTTTGAAATCTTTCATTGCACACAAATAATATAATATTATTATTTTATATGGTAGTTAACTTCTAGCCATTGTATTGGTGGGAATTAACAAAACAAACTAAAATATTATTATACATTTTTTTCAAATGTATTTACATTTATACAATAAATGTTATAGGATTAAAATGTGAATAAATCTAATTTTAAGCATAATTTACATTAAAAGGTTGATTTACCGCCTTTTAATGGAAAAAACTCATTGATTATAGTTTTGGTCACTTTAATACATTCTAATTGACCAAATAAAATACTTCTTTAGAATGGGGACATCAAAATTTACTTTGGGTAATTTATTTGTATTTTTCTGATAAAGTTCATTTTAAATAAATAGTAAAAATATTGTATTTTAATTCAAAAGTGGCATTTAATTTAATTTATTTATATGGTTAGACAATCTTTTTAATTTTTTTAAAGTGAAATTGAAATATATTTTTACCATTTAATCAAATGTTGGTCTTTTGAATTAATTCCACTTTGAAATTGGACATAAATAAGTATCAATCTTTTGATAGTTATTGTTTCTTAAAAACACGCTATTTGTTTTGATAATAGGAATTAATTTTAAAATTTATTAATTCCACTTCAATGTTTTGAATTTAAAAGAATGGACATCATTTTTTAATTTTTTATATCAAATATATCATAGTCTTAATTTTTGGTATTTTTCTGAATAACTTCAATTTTTGCAGAATAGTAAAACCACTTAGTGGTAGTTATAAAACAGAATTTTTCATTTAAATGAAATTTTACCACATCTGTGAATTGAATTTCAAAAATCCGACATACATGGTTGTTATCAAGAAGTAAAATGTGGTTCTTTAAGTTGAAAATAAAATTTTGGTGAATAGTAACTTTTGACTTTTATTTATCGTAGATAAAGGTAAATAAGGTAATTCAATGTTAAAATAATATTTTAATAATTCAAAATTACCATAACACGTGTCCAAACCTTATTTTTTTGTGTAATTAATGACCATAGGCATATTTGGGTCGATTTTGGGACCCCATTGGCCGACTTGGGGGTGAAAATGACAATTTAGATTAATTAATTTAATGTAAAGAGAAAATTGACATTAACAAAAGACTTTTAGTAATTAATTTTTTATAGTGTTATAGAAGTCCGTTTTTAGACTATAAATATTAATTGGAAAGCAAGAAAGATTTCCTCCAAGATAGTATTTATTTTATAGTTTTTAGACATCGAATAAATAATTTATTTATGAAACAATAATGATGCAGTATTTACCACATTAATAAATGACTAAAATAAATAAGATTATAATAATTAAAATATTATCCAAAACATGTCCAATTCTAATTTAATGATTTTATTTCGACCATGACCCATCGTATCTTCGTCCTTAATGATTTTCGGACCATTTGAAACCGAATATCATTATATAATAAAATAATAGTTTCACACTTTCCTAAAGAGCTCTTCCTCCCCCTTATAAAAGGAGACCACTTCTAACCATTTCCTCACACCTCTAAAGCCATTTGGATCATCAAACGTCTGCCCAATTAACCTCTAAACATCCTTCTCCTCCTCTTAGAAGCATTAACATAGGCCGAAGGCACTTCAAGAAGTCCATTGATTCAAACTAAAGGGAGTTACCCAAATTAAAGGTAACAGTTCCTCTTAAATTGTTTTCTTTTATTTTACATCTCCAACCCCTAAACTATTTTTATTTACTTATTTTGTAACAACACCAGTATGATAAATATACTAGGATGTTGTTATAAGAAGTATTAGAACCACACTTACACAAACCTCCATCTAATGGATGAAGAACATAATGTTTCTGTGGATGACAAACTAACACCTCACGAAACAATGATTGTTTAATTACATCTTACCGCCCCTCATGGTGGAAATTATGATGAAACTGTATTTATATATGATATATATTATGTTTATTATTTCCTTATACTTCTTTAATTCCCATTTATATTATTCCTTATATGGGATGTATAAAGGATGGATTTAATGATATTATATATGATATTATATTGGAATTATAATATACCTTTATATAATTATGTTTTATTTCCATTAAAAAAATGAAAGTAGCATTCATACGTACGTACGGCTTACCATCTCAATGAATGGTGAATTTCATTTCTTACCTATAAATGCCATGTACTATTATAAATACATTAATATACTGGCTATATTAGATATATATGATATATAAATCATTAATATCATTCTGGATATAATGAACCATTTACCACATGAAAAACATGTAATTATAAGAAGTCCATTTTTGACTCAAGTACCAAATATCGACAAAATGAACATTATTAAATTAAATGATTACATAATGTTTATAACATTGTAATAAGTGATATAAAAAAACATAAAAAATGTTCTTAAACTAGTAGAAATTTACTTTAGTTTATTATTCAAGAGATTAAGGAATGATCGAGTTATGTCGGACACGAGGTATGGGATCCAACCTCTCTCTTTATTTTCATGTACTCTCTTTTATGTCATTTATTCTATGCTCCATGTTCTTATATTGGAGGATGTTGTTTTATATTAACCATACTGTAATTTTTATTTTCACATGATGAGATAGCCCCCTCTTACTCTCATCAATTCATTTTAAGAATTTTTATGTGGCGTCGTTAGGCTGCCAAATTTTTATAACAGATTTCATATCCAAATTTCAAATCCGTGAGATTTCCATTGTTCGCCACTTATTTATTTCATGTGATTTAATTTGTACTGCTATTGATATATATAACCATGATTAGCTTTATATTCATGGTATTCTGTGATTCATTTTTTGGTTATTAAATATTTGGTCATACGATTCAATTTGAATACAATGAAGTAAGGGTTTTACATCTCACTTTTTATTCCCGTGAGATTAATGCTATATTGGAAACTATTTACTTTTGTGTGGAATATATTATGCCCATGCTTGTACTATTTGTGTAATATAATCTCATTTATGAGTAATTAAATCTTAATTAGATGATCCTTCTTTCATGTGTCATATGTTTTGTATGTTATTAAATCAGTAAGGGAACTCTTTAACCCAATTCCCGTTCTTTGGGTTGATATTCTATTTTTTTATTTATGTCATCCTATGAATTTGTGTGAATGACCTCTGATTGTTTTACGTTTAATATCCACTTATATTGGTTGTATTTATGCTTTTCCCACATAAATTATTTCATTGATTTATCCTTAATCTAATGATACCGTCTTTATAAAGGATTGTGTCTCAATCTACATTTCATTGAGACTTCATTATTTTTATGCACAAATTCACTCTTATATGGTGTATATACTGTCCTTTGACATATTATATCATGAATCATTTTATTCTCATGATATTATAAAGTTATGATTAAATTTTAGTCCTCAATTATTTGTATTCAAGCATCTCTTATTTTGTTAAAAACTCTTTAACTAAAATATCATTTTAAATGTTTTAATGATTTATTATTCTGACTATTTATTATCAATGTCCATTTTTTCAAAATGGTTTTGGGATTTATTTATATGGACATTAATGATTTAAAATTATAATTCCATTAAAAGCTTCAAAGTGGTATGGGACACTTTGTTTCAAAAATCTATTTACTAAATGTTTTAAATGGTTATGAAAATGGTGTGATAAAGCATTATTTATTTCAATATCTGGATATGATATATTGTGATTGGAATTTGGAATTTTTAACTTTTCTTTATGATTGTTTTATGTGTTATGTTATGGTTATTGGGAATTGATTACATATACGGGTGGTTCCGTGATAAACCTAGGGTGGATGAGCCCGATATAGCTCTCCAATGCATTGGGTAACGTGACGGAGGTAAGCATCAATGTTTCTCCTATGATATTTTGAGAATATACTGTGATGGGTATTCAAAATGCGACTCTTTATGTAGCCGTGATAGCTACAATGTAAGTATGTTATGAATGAAATAAGTTACCTTTATGATTTATGATTTCTATTTGTTATTCATAAATCTTAGGATTTTTTATGGTATGTTATGATTGAAGAGTATTGGTTTCATTGATTTGTATTTATTGATGGGATAATGTTTTCCTTCCTTATTTTATAACCCTTTTCTGAGCTTTTTTTGCTCATCCCATGTTTTTGAAATGTTTTCCACAGGACACAAAGATGAATAGGGTCAAGGATGGGATCAAGGAAAAGACAAGCTATCTAAAACATGGAACTAGACATGTTTTCTTTTTAAGAGTTTTTATTTTATGAAAAAACAGATATTTAGTAGTAGTGTCTTCTTGTAATATTCATGTTGTATTGTAATAGTTATGTCCTAAATCTCTAAAACTCTAAACCTGAAAAAATACTCAATGTGAATTATCCATTTAATTCAAGATTATGTAATGTTTTAAGGACTGGTCTTTATAATTAATGTACAATATTGAATAACCTTTTCTTGCTATATTGGATTTGGAAAGTATTTTGAAATATTAGGAATAAATTTTGACTCATTTATTGATTTTATGATCCATTAATTTTTAATTTTAGTGCTTCATGCAAAAAAAATAGTTTTTATATTCATTTCATTGTTTATGAGATGAAGTGTCAATTGATAAAATAATTAAAATGGATGAAATTATTCTTATAAAATTGAAATATATCCAGTAATAATATGGTTTTATATTATTAGAATGTAAGAAAATACCATCAATTTTTTGAAAAGGATAGTTATTAAAAATTATTATTGCATTAATATTGGATGATTTTATGTAATTTTGATTTGGATTATATTTATGGTTTTTTTGGTTGTCGAAATTATCATCATCCTTCAAATTCTAGTGAATAATGACATATATTGGCCTCTAACATTATTTGGGAATTACCATTCTCAATTATATCTATTACATCACTTCCCACCACTGTTATCCAACATATAAATATGGTCATTTTTAATCCATATTGTCATTAATTATTCTATTTAACTATTTTAAATATTAAAATTAACCATATTTATGTTCCAGGTATTTCATCAATGGTATTAAAAATATCAAACTATTTATTAACAATATAATTTTTAAATCTGTAAAAATAAATTTATAGAAGATACAGGGAAGGCTACATTGTAATAAATTAAATGATCCATATTAGATTTTATAGAATTTACGACATAAAACACTGAGCTTAAATGAGATGGATACTCATCATGTCTTATATATATATATATTATAATTAATTTGATCTCTTTGATGGCATTCTGATCATGTAACCATGATTGTAAACTAATGGAAATATATTATACCATTAAACGTTATCCATTAGTTTAATGGTTTTGAATTAAAAAAAATAATGATGATACTTATGGTTATTTATCTACTGTAATTAAAATATGAATCTTTTTAATGAAAAAATGTATTCTAAATAATAGTATCTGTATAAAAATGGTTGGTATTTTTTCGTATTGTTGTATTTTATGAAGAAAAGTGAAAAATTGATTTTTATTGAGAACTCCCTTATGATCAAATAATTTACAAGAATGATAATATATAATAATTTTAAACTGAAATTTGTTCAGGAATACAATAATTTAAAATATTTATTTTATTATAATTCATTTAATATAGATTTTTTATATTAAAATCCATACACTTATGAGAGTTTTCCCATTGGAAACCCTCTTTTCTCATCGTATCAATGGGTATAATTTTAAATTTGATTCTACCACTATTGAGAACTGAATATAGATAAATAGACTAAATATTATTAATAAGAATAACTAAAATTATTTAATAAGGTGAATTTAATCTTTTACCATATTTAATGGATAAATATGTCAAAAATAATTATGAAGTTAAGGTAGAACATGATTTACTGGGGTTTTATCAAAAAGGATCATGGTTAAAATAACCTAAAAACTTATAAAACACAAAATGTATTGGAATATTTTTAACAGATACCTAAAAGGGAAGAAAATTAAACTTTTCTTGACTTTTTTAATTACCAAAGGCTGGTTGGTATTGATTCATTTCAAAAATTCATTGCGTGTTATCTCCCGTATTTATAAAAGGCCACCCATCTCCTCCCATAATCTTATATTTATGCCGATTTTGGGGACATGAACTACCTAAATCACATCTATACTCCCCTCGAAAAATCCTCTCTCCCTTTGTTTTATCAAAAATCCATTTTTGGGTTGATTTTGGTGAAAACCTGATGAGGTTATTAGAAGAAGATGTATCCTTATTAAATGACCAATTTTAACTTGTTTCTTCTACTATAATATTCTGAAAATATTTAATATTTATCATATGATTATAATATTATCTCTCATATAGTTATATTTTATTATTTTAATCGATGGAAATTTATTTATATTCTATTCCATTTAGTGAGATACTTAATCGTCGATCATTTGTACATTAGACTATCTTCTTGTGAATCTATGAATTCATTTTCAACAAATGAATCTTACAATTTTAAATAATGATGTTTTTAAGGAACATATATATATATATATATAATATGATATTATTATAATTTTTTTATTATAATATTACATATTACTTCATAATTTACAAGCATTTTTAATTATGATAACATCTCTCATGTGTGTGATGGCGTACTGTTTGCCAAAGCGATGTGATTAATTTTTAACCTAAGATTTACATTGAATGAAATAAGATTATATTATATGAATATATATATGATATATTTGAAATTTTATTTAAAACATTGAATTAACATATAATTTACTTCCTTTACCATTTACATGTTATGAATATGATAATGTATGTCATTCATACGAAAGAACATGCTTCTCAATGAAGGTATGTGTTCCATTCTCCATGTTCAAGTTTCAATAATGATTATAAAATTATATCTATGAAAAAATGATATTTTCAAAATTAAGATTCTTATGGAGGTTATAGATCGATAAAATATTCCTATAAACTAGAAGTATCAAATTGAAATATGCATGAGAAAACATATCAGTTATCAATAGGAAAAATATTAATAATGAAATATTATTATTGAATGGGTGATAATGTCATGAACCGAATCTGGTCACCACCAAAACCGACACTCGAATCGGCCCATGGCATGTCCCAAAGGGTTGTCCATATCCCCACGGACAGGCACATGTTCCTTGGTATCAAAAAATGAAAATTGGGAATGATTTACGTGAGTTTGTATACTTAAAACAACAAATGAATCCATGAAACCAAATATGGATTTTTCAAACCAAAACATCTTTTACTAAAATTCATAGCTGAATTACACAATTTTAAACAATTTTTTAAGGCCATTACAAAGGTACAAACTCACGAAATGACAGACCAAGAACCTCCACATGTAATGAGGCACCACCCTCAAGCCATCTCCACGACACTGCATCACGATGGACTTCTTACAACCCCATCCAATGGCATAAAACCTGTACCCAATCCCGTGATAGAAAATAAGAAATTCTACTTACACCCAGTGGTATAAGTAGTGTGTGAGCCAAAGCCCAATATGATACAACCACTAAGATATTACATATGATAAACATTTAAATTCAAAAATCATGCATGTTTTCAAGAACATGGAAAGCTAGTTACAATTTCTAAAAGATGCAACTATGAATATGAATTGTTTTCAAGTGGGATATTTTAAAGGATTAACACTTTTAAAATAAACACCAAAGATACTGAATTTTCCAGCCAAATGTACCGTATATTGACGGTAAGTATAATTTAACTAATGAGCACAAGAAATAGGAAATAACCCCTAGGCACGAGCTAGTTGTGGGTCCCAGGTACCTAGTATCTCGGTGAGAGTAACCATAACAAATATCCATTACCATGCATGAAACACTAGTAGGGAACATACCCATAACATAGGGGTCCCCAATCACCATCATCATACTTTAGTTAGGGTTGTAAGTGTCAATCTTGCTAAATTAAATTGAGGCCAAACCCCAGGGATTCCCAAGCATACTAGTACACGTCCACCCACCTAGATACCAAGGTTTTCCCCTTGTTCTCAAACAAGGTCAACAAGTCAAGAAATATACATTTAACATTAAAATATCATTTCCAAATCACAAATTCACCCAACATTTCATATGTATACCACACAAGTCATAAAAGTCCATTTTTCATTCTAAAAGATTTTGAAATCCAACTCACACCAAAATAACCCTCAACACATTTCACATTTCTTCAAAACTTCCAAAAAACCATTAAAAATTTTATAAAACAATTATAATACATTTCAACTCATATAACAACCCACACACATGGCACATAACACACCTTTTATAATAAAAAATTCAATTTTTCACATCACACTTGCACAAAACAGTCCACATCACATTCACACATCAATATCTCCTTCAAACAGTTTAATAAAATATTTCCTAGATGATACGTATGACATAACAGCCATTTCAAAAATGAAATTGACCATTTAAAAATACAATCCTACCAAAACAGTTTTCTGATATATTTTCACCATGTAAACAACTCAATAAACCATCCAAAACATTCACAAAACAATTATAAAGAGTATACCAATGATTTGCACATAAAACCCATTTCAAAAAACTATTTTTAAGCCAAAATAACACCAAGACCCTATAAAAACAGAATTGTAATCCCAATCAACATGTAATAATCTACTTTCAAATGATATATAATCACCTTGAACGATATCACAAATGATACCCATGATAACACACAAATCCATAAAACTTCTTCAAGGAGTATAACAATGTTATTCACATAAACCTCATTCAAAGACCCCCCTTTTTAGGCCCACATGAAACTATATCATTACCCAACCAAAATTGGAAGCCCCTTTCAACAACTAATAAATCACTTCCACATTTTACAAAACTACCACATGAGATAACATATGAAATACAATTCAAAAATACTAACTTCAAACAAAAATGCATCTTTAATACCAAATGCTTTACTATTACTACCAAAAATTATTTTCTCATAATTCACTACATATAAGGAACATGAAAAATTATTTAATCATGAAAACTAACTCATCATTAAATGGTTACCCACTGAATCACCTACCAAAATTGTTGAATCCCTCAAAACATGGCGTGAAACATCAACTGCAACAACCCGACACCACAAGGATGATTAATCTAGCCATAGACAACAAATTTTAAACAAAAAGACTCATGGTTAAACCCTAGGTACGAACCCAAGGTTTTGGACACTTTGGAACATCAATAAAGATGGTTGAAACCCTACGAAAGGAGGAGAAATCAAATAGAGAAATAATTACTTGCAGAAATATTGAAGAGATAGCCCTAAATCCAACAAAATATGAATCTCCATGTATCCAAACCTGGTATGGAGGTTTTAAGGAGTCATATTAGGTCTTTTGGGGACTGATATGGGGGGAAAAGGATGATAATTGAAGGAGTTTTGAGAGATTCATTTTACCTCGTCAAATCAGGTCGATTTGTGAAAAAGTATGAAAGATCTCCCTAATTTACATTTCCCCGTTGCTCCAAAATTGAGAAAACGATAATGGGGATGATCCTCGAGATATTGTCTTTGTGAGGGAGGTGGAATCATGGGATAACAGTAAAAAATGAATGAGATATGGAAACATTAAAAAAATAATATAAAGCAGGAAATGGGTTTACGGGCAGGTCCATTACATTAATCAAAAACACAAATCCATCTTGATTTTGTATTTCTATGTGGTCTAAAGGGATATGGTGATTTTAATATATCAGGGTCTGCCAATTGGAAAGTGTAATGGGTATAAATAAAAAAATTGAAGGATTTATAGAAGAAACGAAATTTGTTTTTAAATCTGGAATTGGGCTAACTGTTTGGCCCAAATTTTCAGAACCCATCACTTTCACAAAAATGAGTGGTAAACCACCAAAAAATCAGGAATGAAAATTAAATTAAAAATGAATTTAAAAAAAGTCATGTTTGTGAAAATTCTCCCCACCATAAAAACTTCCTCCCTCGGAAAGCCACATGAAGGACACAACAAAAACCAAACCCAACCGAAAGGCAGAAATGGACTTCTTTGCTAAAATTCACCCCCAAATGCCCAAACACCTCCAGTGATCAATTAAGGAAGGAATACTTAACAACAAAAACATACAACTCATTACTAAAAGGATCAAGCAAATTCAGGATTTATCCTAAAAGAAAATTCCTCAAACACTATCTGAACAAGGCTCAAGCAATTTACCCAAGCAAACAAGAACATCGTACAAGGTTACAATTAACATGATATAACTACACCATTGGGAACTCTCCAATCCCAACGTTTACCCAAGGAAGATGTATATGGTTATATACCTCTGAATGATACTACCCACTTCCAAGCCAACACAGTGTACAAAAGTGAGTTACTGGTACAATGATACAAAAATGGGCTCCCCAACCATAAGAGACAACTAAATTTTTTTTGAGACAAAATCAAGACAGCAACAGGGGAGCTCCGAACAAACTCCCTAGTACAAGGGGTAGAATCCCATTATATATATTCAAAATAATATACATGAAACTCATATTGGGTCTTCCAACCATAAGAACCAACCATCTTAACTGACCAATATGGTCCAGCACAAAAAAACCCTAAACCATAAAGAGTTGGGATGGCTGCACGGTTAGCCTGCACAGTTTGTGAAACTGTTCGCTAACCATGTGGATCCTTATACCTACATGGTTTTATAGGGAATGGTAACTACTTAATGGTCACTAAACTTCTCTAGAAAAAACTAAAACCTTTCCACCAAACCCAAAGGAAACCAAAGGGGAAAAGAAAGTCATTGGTAGATAACATGGAGATGATGCCCTCCGCCTCCTTCCACCCAATGAGAACAAAATATGCAAGATGACAACACAAAATGTTTAATCAATTCTGATCTATCATTCTAAGAAATGTAATTTATACATGGTTAAGAACTACACTATGAATTTATTTGACTACGTGTCAGGTTCTCTCTAGGACCTATGGCTGGAGCTAGAATGATTGAAGCATCTTTGGCCTCATAGTTAGGATTTGGAAACCCCCAAATATAATTTCTTCTTTCGACACTACGAACAACTACATGAAATTCCAAATGGGTTCACCACGACAAAACACACTCCAGAACTCACTTTACCCTAACATGGAATTTCACTTAAATAAGGGTTTAGAGTATTCACTCACATCACACCTTGTTTCTTCATGTGAGAAACAACAGAAATAAAGGACACAAATAAACACCTTCCTCTAAAACAGAGGATGTCGAGATCTCCCGGATGGAGAAACACTTATGAAAACAAATTATCACAAAATATTTTACAATTTCACCTTTAAAATGAAATGAGCACACGACATCACAACGCATCCCCGAACATGACCAAAGAGACTCATAGAAATTATACAAGGAGGGGGCCTTATAAAACATCCCCAAATATCACAACATTCCAGACTGTGTCCATAATAGCCTCTTGTGGCCAGATTTCCCACTTGGGTGGTCTAAAATAAACCCCTTATTTGAAGATACTATGAAGTACATAGAGGCCCTCTTAGACACTATCCATACTAAAAACCCCAGAAAACTTCCACCATTGACGAATCAGGTAGCTTAAGAAACTAAGGTCTCTTTTAACCATCCACGAGCACTCTTCAGCAACCAGAGGATCCGAAAAAATACCAAGAATGTATATGGTGTAGACTCATTCTACAATGATCATGAAATGATTCCTTACATTGATCAACTGGATGATTTTACAATGGCTAAACAATTTGGGATGCACTGAAGTTGTGTACTAACACTTAATGGGGGCGTACCCTATCAAACGGGAGAACCAAAGGACCCAACCATGCTGGTCCATTGGTAAAAACATTCCACAAAACAGATCTAAACTCATTAATGGAACCACAGTAAAGGTGTCTGAAAACAGATCTCATAGGATACTACTAACCAGTCCTTCTACCCAGCTTACCCACAAAACACTAACCCAAAACACAGTTCGAACAGGAGGGGTTCTTGGACTCAAAAAATACCACAACATCAACATTCTCCAGAAACACACAATATACACCATCCCAAACAATTCATCAAGACATCATGTTTTTCATTAAAAGAATTTCTTTTAAAACAAACGGTTCAACGGTTAGCGGATCCACCAATGGTACCCCGTGGGCCTCAAACATGCATGTTTTTGTGCCACCCCGGGCACACTCCTCATATTATTCCCGACACTGATGCAGTCATGCAAAAAACCATCCATAATCCCATATAATCCCATGCATGTGGTCTCTCATTTAAATACCAATGGATAAAACTAAAATTCTCTCCACTTTTCAAAAACAAAACGGTTAACAAACCCATCCTTTTTCTCAAAACTTCTAACAATGAGATCAAAATCCCAATTCACATCTTACAAAACATTTCATAAGAACACATCCATATTAAAAATAACTCACTTTCAATTTATTCACATCAATTTGAAAACATCTCATCCCATTAAAACACCCATTAATTGTTTAGAAAACTATATTGGAAACACTTTTGAAAACCAACTTCAATATGGTTCCTGATTTCAAAAGATGT
Source organism: Viscum album (assembly GCA_963277665.1). Lineage (NCBI taxonomy): Eukaryota > Viridiplantae > Streptophyta > Magnoliopsida > Santalales > Viscaceae > Viscum > Viscum album. The sequence continues at coordinate 2,095,145,545 of OY728138.1, forward strand.
GTAAGAACACTATTTTCCATTTCAAAAAAATTCTGAAAATTTAGTTCCACCATTTCATAAATAAAACCATTCCCTCTTTATTTGAAAATCATTTCACAAAAACATTACGCTTTGTAAAACCAAGTCACTTTAAAACAAAAGTTCCATAATTTCAAAACTAAAGCACAAATCAATGAGAGAGAGAACTAATTTTAGTGGGTGACTTGGACATATGGTTGGAAGCCATATTCCAATAACCTCACCATCACAGAGAGTGTTCTAGGATATATCCTCAGCTCTACATGGCTTGTCAGTCCCTGCGAGCTCACGGAGACCATTAACCCAACTCTCTTTTCATTTCCCCTAATGATCATCAGACCAAGAAAACTAAAAGGCATAGATAAATCCCATCTTCCCCTATAGACTTGAATCACAACATGAGGTGTGGAGATTAAGAAAACTACCCATAACCATAATTTCATGTCTTGATAATCATATCCCCAGACTATTCTCACTATTTCCAAAATAACATGACTCAAAGAGATAGAACATCCTCTAATTCCATTTTGTCACAAACAGAATCTGGTCGCCAAAAAAAACCAACACCCGACCAGACTCATGGCATGTTCCGAAGGGCATTCCCGATCCCAACGGGCTGTCACAAGTTCTTGGGTATCAAAAACTAAAAATTGGGAATGATTTACCCGAGATTGTATACTTAAAACAACAAATGAATCAAAGAAATCAAATCTAGATTTTTCAAACGAAAACAACTTTTACTAAAATTCAGAACTAAATTACACATTTCTAAACAATTTTTTAAGACCATTACAAAGTTACAAACTCATGAAATGATAGCCCAATAACCTCCACATGGAAAGAGGAACCACCCTCAAGCCATCTCCACGCCACTGCATCACGATGGACCGCTAAAAACCTGAACCAATGGCATATAACAAGTACCCAAACCTGTGACACAAAAAAAGAAATTCTACATACACCAAATGGTGTATGTAGGGTGTGATCCATATCTCAGTATGATACCACCACTATGATATTCCATATGATAAACATTTAAAGATGAAAAGAAAGAATGTTTTCAAAATCATGAAAATCTAGTTATAATTTCTTAAAGATGCAACATTGAATAAGAACAGTTTTCATGTGGGTTGTTTTAAAGTATTAACACTTTTAAAATAAACACCAAATCTACTTAATTTTCCATCCAAATGTACCGTATGCCGAAGGTAAGTATAAATTAACTAATGAGCATAAGCAATAGAAAATAACCCCAAGGCACTAGCTAGCTATGGGTCCCAGGTACCTCATATCTCGGTGAGAGTAACCATCACAAATATCTATTCTTGTGCACGATACACTAGTAGGGAACATACCCATAACCCAGTGGTCCCCAATAATCATCATCATTGTTTAGTTAGTCTTGTAAGTTTCAATCTTGCTAAGTGAAACTGGGGCCAAACACCATGGATTCAGTATCATGCTAGTACACATCCTCCCACCTAGATACCCAGGTTTTCCCATTATGCTCAAACAAGTTCAACAAGTCGAGAAATATAAATTGACCATGAAAATATTATTTCCACATCAAAAATTCACCCAAAATCTGACATGTATTCCACAGAAGTCAAAAATGTCTATTTTTCATTCAAAATGATTATGAAATCCAACTCACACCAAAATAACCCACAACACATTTCACATTTCTTCAACACTTCCAAAAATCCATTAAATAATTCTATAAAACAATTATAAGATATTGCAACTCATTTAACAGCCCACACACATGGCACTTGACACTCATTTAATAATTAAAATTTCAATTTTCCACATCACACTCACACAAAACAGTCCACATCACATTCACATCACTTTAACACCTCAATATCTCCTTCAATCAATTTAAAAAAATATTTCCAAGATGATACACATGACATAACAGACTTTTCAAAAATTAAATGGACCTTTTAATAATATACTCATACCAAAACAGTTTGTTGATATAGTTTCACCACTTACACAACTCAATAAACCATTCAAAACATTCATAAAACATATATATGGAGTATACCCAATCATTCCAGATAAAACCCTTTTCAAAAACCTATTTTTAAGCCAAAACCACACCAAGCCCCAGCCAAAAAAGAATTGGCAACCCAATCAACATGTAATAATATACTTTCAAATGTTATATAATCACCATGAACAATATCAAAAGAGATACCAATGAGAATACACAAATCCATTAAACACTTTCAAAGAGTATAATAAGATTATACACATAAAACCCTTTCAAAGACCCCCCTTTTTAGGCCCAAATGATACTATATCATTACACCACCAAAATTAGTAGTCCCTTTCAACAACTAATAAATTACTTCAACATTTTACAAAACTACCACAAGAGATAACATATGAAATAGATTTGAAAAATACACACTTCAAACAAAATTGTAACATTAATACCAAATGATTTACTATTTCTATCAAAAATGGTTTTCACTTAATTCACAGCATATAAGGAACATGAAAATTTATTTAATCAAGCATTCTAACTCATCATTAAATATTTACCCACAGAATCACCAACCGAAATTGTCGAATCCGTCAAAACAAGGTGTGAAACATCAACCGCACCAACCTGGCACCACAAGGATGTTAAATCTAGCCCTAGACCACAAATTTTCACAGAAAAGACTCCGGGTTAAACCCTAGATACGAACCCTAGGTTCTGGACACATTGTAACATCATGAAAGAGGGATGAAACCCTATGAAAAGATGATAAATCAAATATAGAAATAATTACATACAAAAATATTGAAGAGAACGACCTAAATCCACCAAATTATGAATCTAAAAGTACACATAACTGGTATGGATGTTCTAAGGAGTCATATTAGGTTATTTTGGGACTGAAATGGAGGATATATGATGAAAATTATAGGAGTAATGAAGATTCATTTTACCTCATAAAATCTGTTCGATTTGAGAAAGAGTATGAACGGTCACCATAATTCGCATTTCACCGGATATCCAAAATTGTGAAAACAACAAAGGGGGTGATACTCATGATATTGTATTTCAGAGGGAGGTATATACACAGGAAAAAAGTATTGAATAAATTAGATATGGAAAATTAAAAAAATAATTTAATGCAAGAAAAGGTCTTACGGGCATGCCCATTAACTTAATCAAAAACCCAAATCCATCATGATTTTGGATTTCTATGTGGTCTAAAGGGATATGGTGATTTTAATATATAAGGGTTTGCCAATTGGGAAGTGGAATTGGTATAAAATAGTAAAAATTGAATGAGTTATAGAAAAAACGATATTTATTTTTAAATCTGGAATTGGACCAATGGTTTGGCTAAAATTTTCAAAACCCACCATTTTCACCAAAATGAGAGATAAACCACCAAAACAAATTAGGAATGGAAATTAAATGAAAAATGAATTTTAAAAAAAAGTAATGTTTTTGACAGATAATATATTATAAAAGGATCATATATGAATTTATAAAAATGAGTATAGTTCTCCTATAAATTAATAACATTATTAAAACCATTATATAGGAGTTTAATCCATGTTCAACCAAAAACATTCCTAAGGTAATCGATTTCATCTCAATTTTCCTTCATTGAGCAATATTATAATATTAAGAACCTAATTTATTTTATATTTTATATATACTAACAAAATTTATTTAATATTATGTATAATATATAAATCATGTTATATTATTTATTTAATTTTAATTATTTCATCTATCTAGATTTGACATGAAAATTACCATATAGTATGGAATTTCATAACACTATTTCTTTCCACCAATTTAAATTACTTCATCATTGTTTTTAACATTCTAAATTTATTTTTATAAAACCATTTTAATATATTATGTGTTATTTAAACAATTGTTTTATTTTAATTTTATACACATAATATATTCATTTATTAATTAACACAACAATGTTTTTTTCATATAAAGAATTTATTGGACAATATAATTCTATTTGAGATTGTTTATACATAAATTTCCTTTGAAGGAATTTATATAAAATATTTCTAAAAAAAATTTACTTTTATTCTCATCTTTACAGTCATGAAATTTTTATGTTACTAAACCATTTTTTGTCTCCTTATTTCTTAAAATAATTATGAGAATGTTTTCAAGAAAATTCAACATTATTCTTATCTTGGGACAAAAATCATATTTTTTCAGGAACCTTGGTTTCTAAAAATGACTCCAAAAATTGTCTTACCATTCTGTAATTTATTTTTTTTAAAAACTCTTTACACATGTTTTAATTTTTTTAAAATGTATTCAATGGAATGTTCATGTTTGATTGTAAAAATATCTCTTTGTTTTTATATAAAAAATTTGAAAGGAATAATTATTTTAACATGTATAACAAGAATTGAGTTTTTCAACATCATCGCTACTGAATTTATAAAATGTTACTTTATATGATTCAATGATATTTTCAAAAAGATATATATTTTCAAAATTATTATTTTATCTTTCTTTTTATATTTATTTTCAATTTTAAAACGATATTTCCCATTAAATATAATATCATTTTTATGGTATTTTGATTCAAAAATTACATAATACATTTATTATACTAATAATTGACTATATATATATTTTATTGATACCATAGTTATTATTTATCTTGATGGTTAATGATTTGTTAGAACATGTACATTTTTTCCATCCACCTTCTTGCTTTTTTTAAATCATTTATGTACCCTTGAAATATTCACTTTCTAATTATCAATAGAAATTATATTTACACTTAATATCCCAATTATATAACATAGATATACTAATAACATAATCAAAATATCGTTTATTCATTAGTAATTTTACATTTAAATTTCTATAATTTATTGGGGAAATTATTGTTATTCTATATTCCATAATCAATATAAATAATTATTGATAAGGAATATTTTTCATTAATTAAAACTATCATTCAATATATGAGAAATTAATTTGTCAAATATATATTAAAGCAGCCTAGTTATAGATATCCCCTCAATAAATCAACACTCTAATGATACAAATTTTTTAGATATCCTTATTTAAATGGGTTTTGTTGTGTAGATCCCCATAACATTTAAAAATCATTATTAATGACAATGATAGTACCTCAATAATGGTGTCTAAATTCATGAAAATATAATAATTATACATTCTTTCCAAGTAAATTCATTATTTGTTATTCATGATATATTCACTTTTAAATTATCACGAGATGAATTTAATTTATAGTTATTTATCAAATGTAATTTGTCTTCAGTTATGTACCTTTACTTATTGATTAATATTTGTATATTAATGATAGTTAAGTTATATAAATGGATCATGTGTTCATTTTTCTACATTACTATATTGATTATTTTGTATTAATTAATTATATTCATTTTATTGGTAAAATATATATTGTGTAATGATAATTAACTTAACATAATAATTATTCCAAAATGATATTCATCATTTAATCATAAAAAATTCCTCGTTATATAAATATATATAAGCAGTTAGATAATCCATATTTCTTTTTTCCTTTCCTAGAAATACTTTAAGTCTACTATGAATGATGATTAATGATATTCTTGAGTTAATAATGATAGTATCTATAGACAATTATGATGTAATTTTTGTATTCAAATGTAATATGGGATCTATATATGTATCTAGTTTACTAAGTCTACAAAATTATATGATCCTTTGAGATATGATTCCTTGTATCTTATGGGATTGTAAAATAGTTGATAGGAACATCAGGTTTAAAGGGTCGACGTCGATACACTAAAAATCATAGTTATAAACATGTTTTTAAATTATGATTTCTTTTACTCTTTTGGTAAAAACATTTCTCCATTTATAGATATTATTTTAGTAACAATGTTTTCAACCATGTAATTAATTTTTATGAATAAGAATAAAATTTTTCAAGTTATAAAATTTATATAACTGGATTCAAAATATTAAATTCATTTCATTAGAAAAAAATTATAATTTTTTAAAAAATAAAATTTTTTCTTGCGAATTAAATCTTAAAAAGCCATTTTTAGAAAGTGTACTTTTATGCCTCAAATTTATTTCAGGGATAAAATTATGGATCATATTTATTTTCATAATATAAACTATTTTATTGTAAAAATGAAATATATTATTATTACAAATCATTCCAATTTTTTTATTGAATCCATAATTAATTAACATAAATTAAAAAATATTTTATTTTATTGGTACTATAATTTAAGTTAAAATACGTATTATAATTTCATAATATTATTTTCAAATGTATAATTTGACATCATAATACACCACAAATCATGAAAGTATTTTATAACATTTTAGGTTACTCTTACTAAAGGATTTATTAATAAATTCTACAATTTTTTTAAAAATAATATTTTTGCTATTCAACAAAAGTCAATTATTTCAGAAAAAATATCATCATTTCACATTATGAGATTATTAGTTCTTGGAGCTAGTTAATTATTCTTAACTTTTACCATTAAATTTATAAATTTTATAAATTTTACTTTTTAGTCTAATGTCAAAATATATTAAAAATGTTAACTTTTCATAAAAAAATAAATATTTTAAAACATTAAGGGTTCATGGTCATATGTTTTATTTATTTTTAATTTATTAAAAGGTTTTTATTTCGTATAAATATTATTCATAAATTTTTTTAACTATAAATATGTGGGGGATCAAACATATTTTTTTATGATTCTAGAGAATGTAATCAAACATTGTGTTGTTTGAGAATTAATATATTTCAATGTTCATTGGTATTACATTCCCCAATTAATTAAATAGTTTCATTAATTTTTTAAATTTTGTTAAATAATTTATGATTTTATAGGATCTGTAAAAAATCATGATAGATCATGTTTTGTGATAACTAGAACAAATGTTTTATGATCTCATTTCCAAAAAAAATTATTAAAAAAATATGATGATAATTTCCTGTCAATGTTATGTAAACTATTATATGAATATGGTAACACAATCATAATAAGTCTTCTCTAGTGAAACTGTAATTTCAATAATATGATACTTTTGGATTAACTATGATATAAATAGAAACAACATTTCACTCCATTAATTTGACCTTGGTTTTATATGCTCATTTTCAAATTAGATTCTTTAACATAACCCATCATCTAATAATATAACATTAATATCGTTCATGTTTGATTGTAAATTGAATTTTTGTTAGCCAAATCATGTCCCCTGAGAGTTTCTAGATAAATTTATTATCTCAATTCAACTCATCATTCAATAGAATAATAATTAAAATAATGACCAACAATCCTTTTCATGGGATTATCCATAGGGTTATATGTGTGATATCAGTATAAAAATTCCAATATCAAAATAGGGATTTAAATTCTAGGAGAGCCACATAATCTCTATTTTAAAATTATATTTTGATGTTTTGGTTTTCTTAGACAGATCAATCATACTGAACCCTAGGGATTCAAATGATTTATATGATCTTAATCTCCCAATATAACTAAACTAATACTAATAAATAATTAATCCCATATACCATAAATATTAGTCAGTGGAAAATCCCCTAACCATTTATTAAAATAATGGAAATGCTCAAAAAACAAGCGCCACATGACCAAAAGAGAAACTACATAACATCAAAGTCTAACCCATCACCACCTCCACGTACAAATTCTTCATCCATAGTCACTGATTCACATTCTGGGCACTCACATTTCTTGAGGACATTGACATATAGTCTCCAAAGATTAAGCCATTCCAAATATATCTGTTTATTCATAGATTGTATAAATTTATTAAAAGATCTAGTGTGAGTTGGCCTTGGCAGGTAAGGGTAGTCCTTCCTCGGCCATCCTCAAGGCGATGCAAGCATATCCTCCTAACTCCAAGTCGACACCTTCTTCCCTCCCTAAACAACATCTCTATATGAAGGTCTGACCATGCCGCTCTCATTTTCATTTTCATGATCATATAAATCCCCCCATTTAATGGGGATCCTTATATCTTGATAAAGTTCTATTCTGTTCTGATGAATCTGAAAATTGGTGTCAATCACATCTAAGCATTGAGGGTTTTCCATCACTCTAGTGCCTTCATAAATCCCTCTTTCACTACTATCATACACTGCAACATCCTCCTAAAAAAGTATCTGGGCCTGTATGATGGTATCATGTAAGACATCCCCCATATCCTCCTACTCTAGTCCCTGAAACTGATTACCCATGGGAACAGTGGCGAGCACACCAGCCTTGCCATCGACCTTACCCTGAAGCCCAGCAGCACAAATCTCCTTAGTTTTGACTAAGGGTCGATCCTCACATCCAGCAGAATTGAAAATTCCCAGTACCACAAAACAATGCTCCCCAGCCCACTCGACACCCTTTTTGTTGCCAATCCATATCCCATCAGAACCAGTGACACCCTTACCTGCACCCTTGTCAACTTCCTGCTTCGCACAATCCTTCACTCTTATATTAGCTTTTAGCCACTCAAAGATTTTATTGACCAGCATATTAGTAACAAATGATTGTAGTAAAGCTAAAGATTTTCTTATTTTACATCACATATTAAATTAAAAATTTACAACTCACAAATAGTGAAATATTTCTAATATTTTGTGGTTTATTTTTTTTATGGATATTCTCTAATGTATTTCTCATCCAAAAAAGAGGTTTAATGTTTTAAAATAATATTTACATTTTATATCTTATACATATCCCAAAAAATAATATTTATATAAAACATCCATCAAACTGTAGTCCTAAAAAAAATTCCTAGGGAAGTTGAACAAAATTAATATTCTTTCTCAAGTACATTGTAATTCATAAAACATCAATATGTAATAGTGAGTAATATCATAATATTATTATAAACATGATCAATGTAAAGATATATTTTTTAAAAAAACTAGGGAAGAATAAATCTTTCCTAAAATCCATGATATAAGAAAATGCAAGTCAAATTAAAAAAAATATAGAATTGAGAGAAATGTTTAAGATAAAAAATATGAGACTTAGAGAATAATAATAAGAATATAAAATATAAAATTATCATTCCATGTAAATATTTGAGAAAAATAACATTTTAATAATCATAATCATACAAAATCATTACATATTGGTTCACATATCAAAATCATGAAATTGAACACTATATGTCTTAGGTATTATATTCCTTTACCTGTTACTAACTCGGGCATCATAACTCTTGATCCATTATTAAATCAAGCATCCCAACAATTTTTAATTTACTAAATCATGTTTCAGATGTCACCGTACATTATAGGATCATGTACCGTAACTCTATGTGGATTATTATTTTTAGTATAATAGCTCATAGAAAATTTTTATCCTATGTGGTGTAAAATTAAATATTTTGAATTTGGTGTCTATATAGGACCCAACCCATAAGTCATCCATACATATTTGAAATAAATTAATATAATCATTAATAAATTCCTAAATGATATATAGGAAAAATGGGGTTCATAACATTTCTATAATGTATCACCAAAATTGACATTATGAATGTAAATGTATTATACCCAAAATTTAATCATCAAAAAAGATTACATCACATAAATATTCATAGGGTAGTTTGTGAAAATATATTCCAATGAATGATACCTATATAGATAAAGAGTAATTTTTTAGTAAAATAAAAAAATATATTTGTTGAAAACACTTTTAACATTAGCGTATGAGGTATTATTACAGGTCACATACAAATGAAATTAAAATTATGGTAAATTTTAGAAATTAAAAGGTTGTAATTTTCAAAATAAATAATGACACATAAATATCATTAATGAATCTAATTAAAAGATATAAATGTGTTTAAATGTCATGGTGTGTTTTTTGAAACACTAACTTGTAAAAAACTATTCAATCTTGTTGTATTGAAATTAATTAAAAAATAAAAAACGTGAATTGATGTTATATTCACAATATTTAATTTTAAAAGGAATCTTCAGTAATAGGTCCTTGAAATATACATTAATTTTTCAAAAACATGATGTGAAATATTTAGAATAAATTCATTTTCTAAAATAATGTTCTTTTATATTTAACTTTGATTAAACAATTTTTATAAAAAAAGATTATTGCAAGATTATACATTTTATTTTTAAAGGTTGGAAAAAAATCCTAATATTTTGAAATACATTTTTTGAAAACTAGTGTCATAAATAGAGTAAAAGTATTCATTTTTAAATGATTTAAATAAATATATGATAGTCACATGACACGACACACAACTAGAATTCAAAAAATTGACTATATTAGAAGTAATGTACAATATAGAAATGGAGGAAAATTATCAATAATGAGGAAGAACTATGGTCAATAATGATATACTACTAATGGGGTAGAAATCTTTCAAGTATAATAATTTGAATAGGATGATAAATTTTCTATATATAAAAAGATAAAATACCAAAAAATTAAATCATAGTGAGTAAGCAACCAATATTGGAATAAAAATCAAAAAGATGCATTATATCTCAACCATGAGAGTAGAGATAATTGAAACTCTTACAAAATGGTAAGGTGAAAATAAAATAGCATATAATGGATAACATGAAATAAAAAATTAAATATAATTAAATAAATGATATTTTTTATACATAATGGAAATGGGGTAGTGAATTCCCATATAAGGGGAATAATGGTGAAAAATATCCAATATTCCCTATTTATTTAAAAATGAGGAATGGAAACCCTAAGCATTATTCATGACTTCCACTATAGAACACGAATCAAATATATATAAAATAACAATCCAATTCAACTAATTATGAGCCTTATTTAAATCTCTATCCTTTTTTAAACATCAATTATAATTATTCTATAAATTACCATTTTTTAATTATTAACTATTTTCATTATTATGTTTGTGAAATCTTTATTATTTTTAACTAGATTTTCAATTTTTGTGTTTTAATCCATTAATCTCAGAAATTTTATAATTCATAGATCATTAATGAAAATATAAATGATTATTTGTTATTAATAATAATGTTATAATTTAATTCTATGATATTTATTGTTAAAATAATTAAAATGAATTTATTTATGGGGGTGTTTTAGATATTTTATAATAAGGGGTATTTATATATTATTTATTGTGTTTAATTTTCATTTTAACATTATATTACTGATATTAAATAATTATTTACTTATTTATATCATAGATTATTAGAAAAATAGTTTTTATAGTGATCCATGATTTTATATTATAGAACATTAAATTGGGCTGGTAGACCAACACATTCATCAACATTCCATTAATAATATATGATAATGGTTTTGAAATTAGTTTATTTTTTACACATCTTCAGGGCGTCGTTATTTACCGAAGGCTGTAACCTAAAAAAATTTATAAAACAAAAAATATGTTAATAAATTAATTAAAATATAGTAAATTTTCATATCAATTTTAATCAATAGAAATGGTTAAATTATATTAATTATCATTTCAAAATATTTTATGTTATTATATTATATGAAATATGTAAGGAAATTTTAGTTTGGTTCATTTAAATAAATAAAATGATGAAATCAAAGAAGTTTTTTTTTCATAAAATAATATTTGGAAAAACAAGTCAAGGTTTCATATTTTTAGGGTTAATGTGAAATCATATATTATAAAAACGATAGGAAAATTCATGAATGGTGTTTGAGTCGAGAAGATAATGATACAATTGTCTTGGTATCCCATCCATGATGTGGAAATAACATATTTTCTTTTGGTTTGGTAGTTTAGATTTTACCTGAATAATGTTTTTCATAAATACATATTTAACCATAATTGAAACTAAATTTTAAAATTTTCATTGCTCGTTTAGGGTTTTAGTTGCCCAATTTTATGATTTCATTATTATTCAATTATCAATGTTCATGAATAAAAGTAAAAGAAATGTATTCGAATGTGATAGATGAATTATATCAAACCAGATATTTCAACCATTAAAATGAAATTATTTCATCACAAAATACCCATACTATTACATAAACCAATGAAAATATATTTCTACACCATAATCATAATGACGAGAGAATTATATTTATGGTTAAATGAAAATGAAATCATATTTAAATTAGATATGAAATAGGGGAGGACCTTGAAAAATGCAGCTTCTCACTCCATAATTTGTTTTCTGGGATCTCCTAAATATTAGTAGTCTAGAAATCCTTTTATAGTATCTATATGGTCTTGGCAATTAATGAATTTCATATTGTAATGGTCGAAAAAATTTCATTTCGGTTTCCCTTGTCTTAAATATTTTTGAAAGACAAAGATGCACAAAACCGGTTGTTTAAATCCCATTCCCATAATTTACCTAAATTGTAAATTATTGCTCCATGTTTAAATTTATTTTATATATTTTCTCACATAACTATATTTCTCTATTTAACAACATGAACTGTTTCATGGAATGTAATGATTACAAGAATTGTAATGTAATTTTTGTGATTTATAATCCTCATTCTTCCAAAATTCATCAATTTTGAGCCTTAAATGTGCTCCATGATTATCCTAAAAAATATACTGTCATGCCACATCACTTTGATCATGGTGAGAAGTGTCATTTTGATAATTTTTTATTATGATATATTAGTCATTCACAACTCTAAACATTAGTTAAATCATTCATAAATTGGAATGGATAATCATTTCTCTATTGAAATCAACAAGGTAAATCATTATAAAATACATGTATGATATACAAATATTATTATTGGTTTCATATCAATATTTAAAAATAATAAAAATATTATTTTGATAAATCTATATTGATTAATAAAATATTAATAGAAAGTAATAAATAATATACTAAATATATTAAAAATTGATTACTTACGTGGTAGAAGTGGAAGTCCACACATGCACAAATGATGTTATCATCTGCCTAAATGGAAAATGGGTAAGGTGATTAATAGTTGTTAGATAATAATAAGAAAATTAGGTACAAAAAGAAGATTTAAGTTATTATATTGTCTATGTAGTTTCATATTTAGGGGAGTAAGATTATATATAAAATATTTTTGGGGAATATTGGAAGTCATGTTGTGGTCTTGAGTTTTCTTTTGGTAGACTCCATGAAAAGTGATGGATTAGTTAAACATATTATCAATATATAAAAATATATTCCATATATGATTTTTATGGAATGTAATTGGAAATATTTTTTGGATTAAAATTAAAATCAGAATTGTGTTGAGGGTTTCGTGAAAGCTCACTTTTAATAGTTAATTATTGTGTTATTTTTTTAAAAAAATTATACTTAATTGAAAAGGGCATATGGTTCAGATGTTGAAAAGTATAATAATATAAAATAATAGAATTGAGATAATTTTTTAACTAGAAACACATAAAACTCTAAATTATGAATAATTTTCTAATTTTTTTCCTTTTACACATTTAGAGAACATTATTTATACTTTTTATTGTTACCATAGTTACTAGTTTTCACAAACGTAATTAATTTTTTATTTTGGAAAGTAAATTTTTTCTTATTAAATAATTTTGAACAAATGATTCAAAATATAGAATAAATTTTATTATATAAAATTTCTCTTTTTAATAAAAAATAATTTTAACATTTTCACATATAACACAAATAAACATTTTATTGAAACGTGTATTTTTTAAGTATAAACAATATGTATGAAATAAAAATGTCAATTACTTTAATTTTGATGATGTAAAATGGTTTATTTTTTTATGAATTAAATTTTATGTGGATTTCAAGGAAAAAAATAAAATTTTTAATAAATTATTTTAAATATAAGAAATAATAAAAATATTTAATTTTATTTTAAAATTTTAGTTATGTTGTAAAACATAGGTTCTTTAAATTAATTATATTATTACGGAATATAAAGTTTTAATATTCATTACAACTTGAATTTTGAAAATTGTTTTGTATGTTTTCCTATTATTCATACATCTCGACATATTTTTAGATGATATAATTTAATTTAAAATCATATTTTTCACTAGTCATATAAAAATCATTTATTTTACAAAAAAATTAAAAATTAACCATAAAATAATATTGATTTTTGGAATTCATAAATTATTTAATATTTATAACATTTTAAATATAAGATATATAAATTTATATTTCAATGTAAAATTCAAAATATATTTAAAACTACTTTCATTCAAATGTTTTTTTATAAAAATTGAATTGTATTAATGAATTATTGTATATATTTCAAATTTATTTAAAAAAATATATTTACTATATATTTTTATTATTATTAAAATTTTCAAAAAATAAATATGTAATGAATCATTTTATTTCAACTTTTCATGTTGATAATACTGTCAAACGTTGTCTTAATATAGAAAAATATATATTCCTAAATCTAATTGAATTATAATTTGATAAGATTGAAATTTATATATTATATTCCTATTATTGTCTATTTTTTTATTGTAATTATTATTATATAAATTAATTCTACAGATTATTATAAGTCATATCCATAGTATTATTATTATTAATATTATGTCCAGAGGTTATATTCTCCTAAAAATCACCCAATAGACCCTCACATGATGTTGGGATCATTTAGAATATAGTGAGGTATAGTTAATGTGTCATAGAGACACACACTAGATAGTGTTCAATTTGAAATGGGAAATGAATGTCACAAAATAGTATCATTGGTATTTTTCTAAACATCGGTACCATATGGTAGTTCAAAATATGGGTTCTCATAATATTATTATAGTGATCAATTTTTACCATGTGGTATAAAATAAATTATATTAAAAAATTGTTGTAATTTTTTATTGGTACATAAGAGATCTGATAAATAATATGAACATGGGAGTAATGTTATATTATGTTCCTGACCAGCATCTGTATGAATTTAATTCGTATTTACTAGAGAAATGTGATTTATGTTCTTAATTTTTATGATTAAATTATAGTTATTTTATTGACATATTTTGATGTTGGATGTTGTTTACATTGTTGGATTTTTGGATCCAGATATAATAGGTAGTAATCATGAATCATAGTTGGCACTTAAGGATCACACAAAATATTTATTTTCTTCTGATTTAACACAGAACTTCGAATAAATGAAATGTATTTTTTGTTTTAAGTGTCAAAAATAGTTTAATTTTTTTTTCACATATAGAATATTTGTGTAAATCATCTTAGATGACCCAAATAGAAGAATTCAGAATGGAGAAGATAAGTCTATTGAGTTTTTTAATGGCATGGTAACAAATAGAATGTTTCTTCTCTTATAAATTCATTATGGTACTCTATATATCCATGAAATGTATTTGATTCTTGATTTCATGAATATGTTATATGATTTTGATGTGGTGTATATGGTTATTAGATCTTATATGGGTAGGTAGGGGCCATAAGGTCAGATGGAATGTGACCTGGGTGTTATAAGTATAACGATAGCAAGATGAACTACTAATTTAACCTTCCCTTATTAGTGATATCTAGATTAATATAGTTTTTTATCATGGTGGTTTGGTTCACAAATCTTTTCTACCTATTATTAATCTATTATAATTTAGTAGGGTAGGGATGTAGTGTCACATTGTAATTAAAGGGATGTCTCTGATGAGGGAGTATGTGAGAATGATCCATATATAGAGATAATAATCCATGAATGAAAACCAAAATAAGTATTTGAGGTCCCAACTAGAAGAGCAGTTTGTTCCATAATTGGAATTTCATCATAGATAATTCTTAGTGTGATGCATCTGAGCAGCAATATAATATCTCTCGTGTGGGCTATTGTTTTCAGCTTCAAAGACATTCCATATCATCCATTACTGTTACATGGATGGACTAGCATCATAATCCATTTCCATAACATCGGTAGGGTTCACTAAGTTGGTTCCCATCTTCGTCGTCACATGCAAGGCATCACTGTTTAGTCACGACTGGTAGGCGGCGTCTTCAGCTAGAGACAACCTCAAATTACGTTGTATAAAGGTGTATCAAGATCGAATTAAAGTTCGTCTCTATTTTTTTAGGAAATATGTTGTATTAATTGATTGATCATTCTCATAGGGTGGTGGCTTCGTTAGGTGATGGATCAGATCTGGGGTGATAGAGTTGTCTCAGTGGTGGATACCGGGTCTTCTTCAACAAATAAAGAATTTGAGCTCTTGTATGGCTCGGTGTCAGCCCTATTGTGTTTTGGAGGGGGGAGGGCCACATGGTTTGGGCAACTGGTAGTCTAGTGGTCTCCTCACAAGCCTGATATCAGTGATACATGGTTGTTTCATGTTTATTTCACTTATTTGGTTGTTTGATTGGTATACAGAGTGTCAGTTTGGTCGTTCTTTGGGTTTATGTAGTCCTTGTCGACCTCCTCTCATTAGATTACCCTATTTCCTATTTTTTTCATGCATCAGACTCTATTGGTGGTATCTAGGATACAGTTTTGAGCAGTTACATGCCAAATTCTGTGTTTTTGGTTTAGAGTAGTCCTGATAACCTCATTGGTGACGTTTTTCTGGACTGGTGTTGGGCCATCAGGTCCTAGGTGACTATGGTCTGGCAATGCTACACTGGTTGTCTTCTATTTGATCCATCATCTACAGTGTGTTGGGATCCATTAGGGGTGCAATGTGTTGGAATTCATGGTGATTTGGTGTTGTGATAGGTAGTTTATGGATGAATTATATTTAAATGGTGGTCATGGTTTGTATGAATGGTTTGACCCCAAAGGTGGAAAGTCATTATACATGGACTCGTCTACCTGAATCATTCCACATAAGAGGTTTTGGATATGAAAGTTTACCTTTTCATAGCATTTCAGACATGGTTGTTTGAGAGGGTCTAGCTTCAGCTAGCAGATCTGGCCAGTGCTTTGACATAGAACATGTGCTCGCCGAATTGCATTGTAATGATGTAAAGCTTAATTTTGATCAGTTGTTGGGGAGGGGTAGATCCATGTTTCTAGATTTCTTGAACTCTGATTTTTTCCTTCAGATGTAATTTTTCTTTGATAATAATGAATTTTGGGTTCCCCCTTTCACCCCTTAAAAGGACGATTTTTCAATAATAAAAAAAAAATTTAAGGCCTTCAGGCCATTAAATGGATGGAAGTAATTCTCGGTGTGGGTAATTTAGATCATAAATAATGGAGATCAAGGAGCCCGTTCATCTAGGGATTATTTTACATCATAGTTACTATAAAAAAACCACGATTATTCTATTTAGAGGGTGGAATAAATGTAGAAATGTATTAGATATTGTTTGTGATGATTGTTTATTCTTATTTTGAGAAACCCCATGTTAGAGGGTGATTTTTTAATATATATACTCTAGGGACTAGTAAATCACTAGTTTCATGTACAGTTCTAGAAAGTAATTTATAAGGTACTAAGGTGGAAATACATTGTTTCTAGGATTTTATTTAAATTTTTCCTTATCACCCTGATGGTAGATATATTCCATGATTTAAAGAACATATTTAATGTAGGGACCTTAATAGTGGATTCTTTTTGTAGTATCATATACCTATTGTATTTTACACATACAATGGAAGGATATTAAATAATCATGGTTCACCCATTTATGGATAGTTTATGGAATGTTATAAACGTGTAGTTAAACATCTTTAGGTCCACCTCAATCTAAATGATAGTGAACTATGAGATTATAGATGTATAGAACATAGTGAATGAGATTACATAAATATAGATAGTGGTGTCATGGGATATATTAAGTGGATCTATTGGTATCCAAAAGTGGGAATGATGAGACATAGTGAGATATATATAGCAGAAACTATAGGATTTAAACATGATTTATATCATTGATGGAAGGTTTCTTGGGTGGGATGACAAGATACATTTAGACTCAGAAAGATTATCCTCCAATAGAGTGCTGGGCATGTAAAAAAATGGTGCATCTGGAGATGATTCATTTGATGAAATCAAATCAAGTATGAAATCATTGTTATATTTAGACTCATGGACCTAATTATATACATGGAGTGGTACCAAGAGATTATATTAAAAATATAACTGAAATAATAGTATGTAGAAAGGATACTAATACCCATCAATGTGGGGTAGTGTCCTTTTGGGGAGAGTAACTACACTAGGATTTTATGTATCATATAGTTATGATTATATACATCTGTATACTATCAATCAAAGATAAGTAGTTTAGTATCAGGATCAAAAAATAGACATAGGAACACCATAATTGAGGTCTATTTATTGGTTTTTGTTGAAGAAAACAGTATTCACGAGTTGTATGTATGTATGTTAATAAAAATAATATTTTTTAACATATTATCATATGTTTATATAAATTACTTATGTGGGTATAAATTGTTCTTGGTTTCTTATGTGAGTTTTGGGTGTGAAAAAGGAAATATACAGGAAGCAAGTTCAACACTAGATTTGTGTTGGGAATTGGTAGAAATTGTGATTTTATTAGTTAATCAGGTGTGATGTAAGATTTTATGATATTAGATCTTATTATGTTGGTTAATTGGCATCATGTATGATGCTTTTATTAAATTATTATCTAACTAGATATGGGATTTGTGTGTATAATGTTCAACAAATGTTTGTTCATGGATAATGGTTGTTGTTAAACCATATAGATATTGATATTTAAAAAAAGACCATATATGAAATAACCATGGATTGGATTTCTCATATAAATAATCATTATACCATGTTACGTCGATCAATTAGTCTATAATATATTGAATTTGATATATGTATTCGATGTTAACATGTTGTTTGGAAATTTAGAGAGGGGGATAATAAAAATTGATGGGACTTCGGTCAGTGTGAAACCGAAATAGATAGTGGATGGGATATTATATCTTTGTAAGGTTATAAAACACTATTCATCATATATGGTGTATATATAAAATGATATTTTTATAAATTTCATGTATTATTTGAGTTTTTAATGATTTAGGGGGGTTTTGAATGGCCTATGAAATATTTTTGGAGGATCAAGGTGGTTTGTAATTGTGATGATTATAGAGAAAAAAAATTATAATCATAATAGATTAGAAATTTGACAAATGTATTTAGTTTTATTCTCATGTTTTGGAAATTATATAGTGGGTAACATAATATTGAGGGGAGGTGGGAAACTATAAAAACTATTTTTTTATCTGAAAACATGTGTCTTTTTTCAAGTTATTATTATTATAGGGGGTAATGAATGGACTATAAAATTTTTCATGAGGACCGGGATAGTTTATAATTGAGTATATTGTAGATGATATCTATTCACAACATAACATTATTTTTTGTGGTGTGAATGTATGTGGAATCGGGTAGAGACCCCATACTGTAATTTTTTAAGGTGTTGAATTATATTTCCTACCATAAAAGATACCTAAAATGTTATTTTTGTTCAAAAATTAAATGGATTCTCTTGAAAAGAAATTAGAGAAAATAATGGAGCCTGTTTCATCCAGTAGTAGCGATCATCCACTCCCCCTCATCCCTTCGTTACAAGATGGAAGTCTTCATCATTTGAAAGATTGATTTTTTAAAATATCATGTCGATAGAGGATTAATAGTTTATTATATGATTTGTTCATTCACAATATTTTATCCTGAATCAATGAATGATATTATAAGAATTTACATATAGGACAATAAGGTCAATGGTGTCAATATTTATAAGAAATTACAATGTTTGTTATGTGATTCAAGTTAAATAGTTCTAAGAGGGGTGGTCTGTGTGAGAATCAGTATGTGCTACATTCTGTATTTCAATTACCAATATGTAATCATAGGATAAAATTATGTATATACTGGTAATGTTGGGTCTTGTATAGAATATAATGTGATATATTTAGTTTAATGTTTAGTTGGTAATTAAGATACATGTTATGGACATTATTTTAATTTTATCATTGATGTGTTAGTATTCGTTGTGTAATTTTGGGAATAGTTTGAGTGATTTTTGGTGATATTGATAACCAAAATTGAGTTGATGGGGATCATTTGGTTGAGGAGGATATTTTTACCATTACTGTGGTTAGTAGGCATGAATTATATGTAGTGAAAGGTGTTAAATGGAATGGCCTCATAGGATGTTTGTTGATACAACATTCATGGGTGGGATATGGAATCATTAGTATCATGTGCACATTTTATTATACTAATAGTGTGGGGTTGAAAAATATTATAGGTGTTGGATTCTATAGATCAACTATTATAGTGGATAGTGTTGACTATAAAAAAGGCCTATGTTCTCACTAAAAAATCAATGGTTGTCGGTAGTTGAGACTGTTGGTTGGGGTGTGAGCCACAACAATTATGATTGATAAATTTGGTTAGGATTATGGGAGGATATGTATCAATGTTAATTATATTTATTAAGTAGTTTGGATGTAGATTGGATAGCAGAAATATAAATACCTATGACATTTTTTATATCTTATGAACATGCCTTTAGGGCATCAGGTTGAAAATATTTGATTAAATGGAAATTATCACATGTAGTGTAGAATATTTTGTGCTAATTATAGGATTATAATGTAGTGTTACAATTTAAATTGTTATAAGTTTAAGGGTTAACCCATTATTATGAATCATGGGTGTATGATTCCACTCTTTCATAAGATTAGGACTGAATTTATCACTTGTTGCTATATGATCATGTGTGTAAAATGGTATGTGATAAGTGATGAATGTTGTTTATTAAAATAAATAAATACATTAGAGAATCAAGATTGACGTACATGGACATTAAATTATTTTTTCAGAATAATTAATACAAAACAAGAACCAACACTCAAGGACCATAATATTTTAGTATCTTTGGAAGCTCAAAACATAATCTTCTAATCATGGTGAATGATCTTCAACATCTCCCATAATGATTTTCCACTTTTTTTTTCTACCCTAAAAACATTATTTACATCTTTGGGAAATAAATATATATAATGGGTGAGCTCAAATGCTCAGTAAGGTTAGGCATGGTTAGAATAAAACAAACCATATACATTTGTACTTATAAAGATGAACATAATGTGTAAACATCAAAATATTGGGTAATGACATAAAACATGGCAGTACGTAAGGCATAGATCGTAATGGAACATCAATCATGAAAAAATATCATGATAATAAAACATGTAATTGTGGAAAAAAATTTAAGCACTTGATATGATTTCCATAGTAGCCAAGGCATTGCAGCCAAGACCATCTTAGTGGACAAAGTCCCTTACTGAATCGAGTTCACTCCTCATTCCAGTCCTGTATAACTGAACCAGATTAACATACTATTCCATCCATGTCTATCTCAGGAGATATAAATATTTTCCCAATGAATTGAAAGGATATATAGGTACCACCCATCTCATAATGAAATCATTCTTAATTGTGCAACGAAATAAACATAAAATATTCATCATAACCCAAATAATAAAATGGGTTTCAAAAACATCATCCCATCATAACTTAATCCTATAAAAAAATTGATATCATTTCATCATAAGAAAAATCACACCAATTAAATAATAGAGACATTATACTTGAAACATAAACATGATAAATAATGTCATCATAGATGGAAAAGAGTTTGGATAAAACACTTGAAATGAATTCTTGAAGAAAATATCCTTTCTTTTTCAAATTCATTTTCCTTTCACAAAATGCCATGCAACATTAAATGAAAGGTATTTTATTGAAAATATTCATGAAATATTTTAGATTATTCTTCTTGTAAATAGGGCATTATGAAAACATAAAAAATCCATTCACGTCGTATAAGTTAAAAAACATTCTCCCTGTACTATTAACAAAAAAGTCAAAAGGTATGATGTATGGTAAACAAAATAAAGATCCCTTCCATAACACAATGTAAAAGTCAAATAGGTATAAACACGACTTTAAAAATACATGGAATAATATTAAACACTTTATTAAAAACATTTTATAGACATGGATGAAAAATATAACCCCAGTAAATACTTACAAATAAACTATATCAGATAAGAATGAGATTGGAATAATTATCCCATAAATTATGTCCAATTTCTTCCGTATGTGTCCGAGACTCCTGTATATTGAATTTAAACATATTATTAACTTGTAAAAAAACCATAATTATATTTAGGATATCATATATTTTTCACTTATGTATTTGTATTACCCGTTCATTTGTCAATTCCATGTTAAAGCTTCGTTTTGGGTAATATTCTTTTTATTTGTCATACGTGATTGGACTTGTTTTTATTGATACTATTATTACTTAAATCATGATATAAATACTTACAGAATGTAAAAAAATGATTTATATATCATATATATTCATTATATTTATATATATATACAATAGATAGATCAATGAAATGAAACTCACCGTTCATGGAGTAGGTAGGTCGTACATATGCGTGAACGTTGTTTTCCTTTCCTTGTTGACATGAATGGAAGAAAGTAGTTGATATATACATATATATAAATCCGGTATCATTATTATGTCATATATATCATTATTACACATTATATATACATTATAATCATTCTTGGATGGTTAATATGGAGGATGAATCTCATCGCGTCATGGAGACGGTAATCCGTACGTACGCACGAGCGATGATATCATTCCCATAATTATTGAAATTGGTTTGGAGTGGATGATATAATATCTCAGAATCTGTATGAGGTTATAATAACCATATATATTTATTATTTACACCATTACACCAATCCATGTAAGGTGGTCGTGGAAAAAACAGATTACACCACGGCGTAGAGACAGTATTCCATACGTACGCACGCGCTGTGATTTTGTTTTACGTATGATGGATAAAAGGTGAAATGGGGCTGTTAAATATTTATAATATCATATCAGTATATTATTGATACTTATTTTATTACTTTACAATGAATCAACTAAGGAAGAAGATGTTTAAGAAGAATGAAACTTGAATGAATCGGTAGAAGAGATTACCGCTTCTTCGACGCACCTCCTTTAAACAGCTTCTTAAGAGACTAGAGTTGGTCTTCTGAGAAGCCCAAAACCTCCATAATGTTTATATTAAAGTTTGTAAAATAAATGGACAGGTTTTGGCCGATCATAAAGGCTCAAAGTGTTGTGAAGAGGATAGTTAGGAGGTTCCCTTTTGTAAGGGAGGAGAGGGGCACCTTTGGAAACCTCAAAAATATTACTTTATAATAAATACAATCCCATGTAAAAACATCCAAAAATGAATCATATTCGAATATTATATGATATAGGGTTGTAATAGCATCAACCTATAAAATTTAGACATGTTAGAAATTTATTTTAGACCTTATCAACTTGATTTATTCTTATTTAATCTATTTAATTTTATTTGTGGTAATAATATTCTAAATTTTAAATTGTTATAATTATTACTTATGTGTTTTTAATTGTCCATAATTGGATCATTTATGAAATTTTAGACCATATAATTTTTATTTTATATTTTATAAATATTTTTGTGATTTTTAAACAATTTTATACTATGTTATTATTATAAATTAAGAATAGTGTCAATTTTGACACTATTCATTTATTTGAATTTTAATTAAATCCACAAAGAATATATGTTAGAAATAAAATATATAACATATTAATAACATGTCATATTTATCTATAAAATTCTTGGATCATATTAAATAGTTCATATAATTTATTTTAATATTTTTAAAACAATTTATTGTTATTTCAATCAATAAAAAATTTTCAACATCACTATTGTTTCACCTTTAATGATAATTATTTAATACATAAAAATTAAAAATAAATTTACATGATGTAGATACATTTATTATGTTTTTTGAGACTATTCATTTTATATATTTCATGAATTTTATCTCTAAATTAAAATTATTATACTTATAATATTTAAGAGTGTGACATGTTGTCACTTTCTTTGTTTTAATAATAATTAAATTACTTTCATGGTCAAAAGTCCATAAAATAAACCTATTCTGACCCTTAGGTGATATGGGTCAACTTTTAGTCATCCAATAGAATTTGGGCAGGTGTTAGCGTCATTTTATAATCTTATTTTAAACGTTAATTACCCTATTTACCTTTATCTATAGTAAATAAAAATTACCATAGTTACTATTTATAATATCAAAAAAAATTAAATTAACCTATTAAAATAATTTGGACCCACTTAATTCGAATATGGTATCCATTTTTAACAATTCAAAACAAAAAATGTTCAGTAATTAATTAAATATTAATCCTTTTGTCGAAAAAATGCGTTTTTGTTTAAAACATTGCAAAAGATTTAATTGATTTATCCTATGAATTATATGTAAAATCAATGCTAATGACATACATTATATTAAATGGTAAAAATATATTCTATTTATTCATTAAATAAATT
The DNA here is from genome assembly GCA_963277665.1 of Viscum album. Classification (NCBI taxonomy): domain Eukaryota; kingdom Viridiplantae; phylum Streptophyta; class Magnoliopsida; order Santalales; family Viscaceae; genus Viscum; species Viscum album. Next base: position 2,095,169,950 of record OY728138.1, read on the forward strand.
ACTATCATAAATTAACCATATAAATTATCTCGAGGAAAAAAGTTGTTTTTAAGTATAATTTAGCGTGTTTTTAATATTCATCCAAATAGGAATGTTGTCAGATTAATATCAAAAATTTATCCAATGTAAATTTTTTTATCCTAATTAAAAAGAAGAATTTTATTTTTTAAAATTATACTTATAAACCTGAAAAAAATTATATTTAAAATGGGTGCGCCATTAAAAGGCGGCAATACTGCATTTTATAAAAATATTTATTTTACCTGAAAAAATTATTTTTTTTCTCATACAATTTTCTAGAAAATGTGTATGATGAATAATAATGTTATAAAATTAAAAATTTATTTAATACTATTCATAATGGTTAGTTTATAATTATAACCATATATCATTGTTTAGTGAAATCTTGTATTGCGTACAACACATGCTATCGAGGATTGTCATGATTGGGTGTAATGCAAGCCAATTCAGGGTTGTGTGTAGTGCACTACTCCTTGTTGTTGCGTATAAAATAATCCAACCATATTTCATTTATACATTAAATATATATATATATATACACTCAAATTTGTGTAGAATAACTTCTACCAAACAAACATGAAATTGTGTGTAACACGATCCAAGATTAGTGTTGTGTATACTCCAAGCTAATACAGTGTTTCGTATAGTGCAAGAAAATATTGGAGTAGTGTACAACAGAAGATATGAAAGAAATTAAAAATAAAATATCTCAAAAAATCTCAGGGTGTTACATTCTACCCCCTTAAAATAAATTTCACCCTCGAAATTCGTCAGGGTTATAAATTTTTTAATACTTGAAAGTTTCCTTCATAGAAACCCACATCGTAAAAAGGAATACTAAAAAATAATTTTTAAAAAATTGAATTATAAAACATAATGGTTACCAAAATTAATTCATCACTAGGTTTCCACATAGGAGATCATAGGTGAAAATACGGATATGGAAGAGAAATCTAACCATCAAGTTCTGATGGAGAGTGGTAGAGAATATGGCTATGAAAAAGACAACAATCACAAAGCCATAAATTTGTGATGATCTAAGATACCATATAAATCATTGGATAATAATACACTAGGACAACATTTTATTGTTTTCAAGATCATTTCCCTAATGTTGGAGAATTTGATTTAGAAAAAATACATACATTATTTTGGTACAATCTCACCGTTGTTCGTACCTAGAAAAATTTCTACTTCATCTAATAAAGAAATAAAGTTGAATTTGTCTTCCGTGAATTGTTAGCGGATCATGTGATAAAATGATAGGTCATTCCATCTGTATCAATCATATGGTTATCAATAGTTATTTATATATGACCATCTTATGGCGAGATTAATCGTATATGATTCAACAAATGGACATATACTTCATCTATCATACCTCTTAATAAAATAAAACTAGTTCATACTAACCAGGGACTTCCTGTCGGCCAGTGGGAGGTGATAAAGGCCGGTCACACTTCAATTGTGAGTTCGATTCCCACCGCCTTTTTTGACATGACTGGTTGTTTCCCGTCCTGCAGGTTGTCCCTTTTTCTGAAACTACATTATTATAAAATTCCAGAAATAATATCGTAAAAATGTTTTATCCTTAAACAATATTATCTTATGTCCAATATAATCCATTACAAATATTTAGACTTATACAAAATACTTCTGTCCAATCTCATAGAATAAAGAAAATGATTACTTGAAAGGTCACATAAAAAGCATGTTAATACCATCATTTATCCCCCATATATCACACGATATATCTTGTTGGTCAAATTCCAAATATGTGAAAACCATAATCATGTATTCCCTTGAAAAATGAATTCCCATTGTACCTTAGTCAAAACATGAATTATGTCAAAAGTTAACTCTTTCCACATACCAAAATCCCAAATTTCTATATACTCATACCATGATATAATGTTGTCGTTATATTAATCATGAGCACTGATGGTTGGAGTGGACACTCAAGAGGGGGGGTGAATTGAGTTCCAATTAAAATGTCTGTTTTAAAAACATTGTCTTAAAAAACCCCCAAATAAAATACTGAATTAAACTGTAGTGAATTTATATCAAATTAAGGGTTCGGTTGGGTTCTCAAGGGATTGATTATTTCCCAGTTAATCAAAATAGAAAGGTTGATTAACTATTAAAACCAACTTACTTATTTACAACTGCTATAAACACATGCGAATTTAATTATCAATGTGACATTAAAACAGTTTTGGTTTCAAAGTAATTAGAAGCGGAATAAAAGAATAACATTGAAAATAAATAAACACAGTATATTTTACCAAGATGTTCAGTCTCAAGCTAAGACTTAGACCTCTCAAAATATTTTATAAAATGATGATCCACACCCTGGATCGGGGATAAACAATAGCAACCAGCTGTCCAGGTCCAAGACCTCTACCACTGTTATTCGTGGGAAAAAGAACAAAAACAACCAGCTGTCCAGGTCACACACGACCTCTACCACTATCCCAGTGGGAAATAAAAAATGTAAGAGAGGTGAGTGAGGATTTACAAATCCTCCAGTTAGAGTACAGGAGACAGTGTGTGTGTAAAATGAAATAGATAACACACACTGCTCAATATGTAAAAGGATAAATAATAGAGAAAATATTTAGAGTTTAGAAATGGATCTAGTGATTGTCATGCAGTTCTTGACTCCTTTGATTGATCAGAATTCGATGTGAGTCCACTTCTAGTTTTTGTCTGCAAAATAGAGTATCATCTATTTCCTTGACTTCCAGGTGTAGAGACAGTCGATGAAGCTCTTGTGTTATGTTATCGTTCTCAGCACTTCACTGGTATGCAGTAATGAGTTCTACGTGAACTTTCTGTCGTCTCTTTTCATTCACACTCTATTGTTGTTCCAGCACACCTTTGTGTTTTGTATGTCTCGTGTATTTGTATATGTCTCGTACCCTGTGGTCTCTATGTCTCTTTTATTCGTTTATGTCTCACACACCTTGTGGTCTGTATGTCTTGTGTATTCATCTATGTCTCACACCCTGTGGTCTGTATGTCTCATGTATTGGTCTATGTCTCGCACCCTGTGGTCTGTATGTCTCGTGTATTCGTCTATGTCTCACACCCTATGGTCTGTATGTCTCATGTATTCGTCTATGTCTTGCACCCTGTGGTCTGTATGTCTTTGTATTCGTCTATTCATACTCTTTTTTAGTAGCACATCCTTCCTTTAGTTAAATCACGTGATTCGGAAAAATATGATTTCCTTTTTGCAGGTACGCGGTACGGTTCCCTAACATCCAATAACACACATTAAATAAATGTCAGTGTATTAAAATATATCTGATATGACTGTTGGTTAGATAAAATAATTATAAAGAAATTAAAGAAGTGTCGGGTTCTGTCTGTGGAACGGTAGCTTTTGATATCAGTAGACTTGTGTTACAGCGGATGTCTGTAGGTCTGAGTATCGGTAGACATTTGTACCAGTAGACTTCTCTGTCGGTAGACTTAATGTATCGGTAGCGGTTGACTTGTAACAGTAACAGTGGCTCTGCCTTTACCAGTATCGGTAACTCTCAATCTATAGTTATCGACTTCTTTGTAGCGGTAGTCTTGAGTACCGGTGAGCTTGTAACTGTAACTCTATCGGTAGACTTGATGTACCATATCGGTAGACTTTGATGTAGCAATGATCTTTGAGTACCAGTGAACATGATGTATCGGTGAACTCCGTATCAGTAGCTCTATTCGATATCGGTAGCTCTAATCCATAACGATGGTATAGGTAGCTCTATTTGATATCAGTATCTCTAATCCATAACGGTGGCTACTGTTCTGTATCGGTAGCTAGTTTGTAACAGTAGCTGAAAACTGTTTGAGCATTCACTTGGCAGAATGAGTTAAGTCATAGTAAACATATATCTGATAATTCAAAAGACTGAATTTAAGAATAAGGAATTTAACAACATATATTAAACTATATTTGGAATTTATTAAGCATAATCAAGATATAAAGAAAGAATGGTTCGGATTATCAAAACACAATAAAGCCACTTAATTCAAGAGGGCTCAACAATCTCCCCCTTTTAATAATCACAAATTATGACAAAATAAAGTAATATCATAGGAAAAAAACAAAAAAATAGAAAAAAAATATATCAAAGTATGATATCAACCGTATAGTATTAGAGGAAAAAATATGGAAACAGGAATATATCAAAAAATAATGTAGTATCAGAGGAAAGAACAAGCAAGATTCTTGTGTTTGCATATTTCTCCCCCTATCAATTTAACTATAGGATTCTCCTCAGAAGTTGTGATTTTCTCCCCCTTTGTCCCCTTATATGAACAACATTCTCAGGATTCCAATAATTTCTCCCCCTTTGTGATTAACAAAAAGGAGGGTATTAGAGAAAAGAGAAGGACTAGGAAATAAAATAGATAGAGTAAAATAGACAGTGAAGAGAGGAATGAAGTATTTTATTGATAAGTAAAAGATACAGTGGGAAAATTGTAGAAGTACAAAAATACAATGAATCCCATCAAAAAATGGCTAGAAGCACTCAATCATCATCTTGAACAGGTGTCTTTCCCTTGGGATCAGCAGATGGTTCAGAGGTAGAGTCAGCAGGCTTGGGAATTCCTAAAAGAACCACTGGTGGATCAGCAACTGATACAGTACCATATCTGTAATTTGAGCTCCTCTGAGTGATCATCAATGTCAGGATCCTGATGGCATGAATTGGAGTCAGTTTAGGAGTACTCCTAGAGGCAGAAGTAGGAAGTGCAGGAGGTACAATCACTGGTCTGGCATCCACATGCAGGAAGGGCATCAACATGTTTTGGAAATCCATTATAATGCTTCCTCCTCTCTCCATTGAAAACACAAAATCATCTCTATTTTCTATAAATTTATCCAAAGCAACAGTAAGCTCCCTGAGCATACAAAATTTTTCCCTAAAGGCTTGGGTAACAGGATGCAACTTAATATTTTCAAAAAATATCATGAAATGGTTTGTCATTTGGTGCTTGGTATAAACCTTTTCAAAATAAGCATCCACCTTATTTTTGATTGCCTCTTGAGAAGCAGTAGCTGCCCACAGGTGATCACAAATAAACTACTAACTTCCCTAGTGGTAGCAAGAATATGAGTATCTGATGCACCACTGGGACTGGCCTTAGCCAATTCTTCCTGAATAATAGTGCGGATCTGGTCAAGGTTCACACTGGAGCTAGTTGAGGGAAGAGGTTTCCTTGAGAAGGCCACTGTCTACTTGAAATATTGAGTCAGACTATTAACTACCTTCTGAACAAGTTCATCCTGACTATTCAGATGTTCTTTGACTAACTTCTTAAATGCCTCAAAAACTTCCACAAACTGTTTGACCACTTCTTTGATAAAACAAATGTTAGTGTGCAGTTGGGTTTGAAAACTGTTCAAAGAAGTCAATGAAGCGATTGATTATCTAAGAGCAACTACAGCTCATGTCCAACTCTCAATATGAGTGTGGAACACCTTAAGTTCATCCACCATTTCTTTCACAGGACTAGACACACTGCATACAATGGATAACTCAAGGGATTTCTCCACACTTTTCATCTCTTCAACCATACTTTTCTTCATATCTGCCACTGATTCTCTTATTGCGTCATTCAATTCAGCATTTAAAGACTAAAGATCATTCTTTGTTGCCACATTTTCAGCCACAGTGGGTAGGGTAACTGATTCCTTTTGGGGTTGGTCTTCCTCGTCCGAATCTCTATAAGAAATTCCAAGAATCATATATCTGGAATCTGATGTCCAACCTTCAATGTAATATAACACTGATACTAAGCCAAGATTCTCCTCCTCACTTGAAACAATCTCCTGAGATATTTCTTCCAACTGTTCTTCCTGAGGTAATTCTGCACTTTCCTCTACAACCACAACAGATTCAATTGCCATTTGTTCTGAGTCATTAATGACTCTCTCATTAAAAGGTCCTGCTACTATGTCTTCCTAGTCAGCCACTGTCCTGACTGTACTGACTATTAGAGGACTCAAACTGAGCTCTTTTTCAACATTTTCCTCATCAACTGCTTCACCAACAGCCTCTTTTTCTCCATTAACATTATGATCATATATGGTTATCTCATTCTCCTTAGAGGTGTCCTTGACAACATACTGGCATGCTTCTTCTTCTTCTGTAGTCTCTGTATCATTGTCCTTTAAGACTGTTTCTCTTTTTGGTAGTTCTTTTGGAGGGCTAGCTGCTCCATAAGAAATAACTTGATGCACAGGACTAGGGGGAATTTCTGGATCTCCTCCTTCCTCTACTGATGTCTCTTCCTCCTCAGCATCATCATCACTATAGACCGGTTCTGGTTCATCTGGTCCAAGTCCAGGATCCCTCACATCCTTTGGTCTAGAAGGATGATCTATATGAGTATACTTGTCATAACTTTTTTCATCATCATTCACCCATGATTTTTTCCAAGGATTCCAGCTGACTTTCAAGTATTTACAGACAGTTCTTGTAATACAGAAGTTATCCTTGACCACTACCAGCTCATCCTGAGGTCCAGCTATCTCCATCACTTTCAGCATCACAGAAATTAGCTTTGGGAAAAACAAGGCATTTGATTTTCACTTCCGTCTAGTCATATCTTCCACTTGAACCATAATCAATCTACATAGATTTATTCTCACAATGTGCTTCAGCAAATATAACAGATATATGTCTTGGAATCTCAAAGTGGCAAAGTCTCCTCTTCTCGGACTAACAACATGCTGAATAAACTTAAACAATAGTTTATCTTCTCCTACCATCTCTGCAGCAATCACCTTTTTAGGGGTCCCATTCCCTGTGAGTTCTAGAAGAGTATCTTCATATTTAAACACATCACTATTTGAAGGTACAGACTTGGAATAATAAGTAAAACCGCCCTCATTAGGGACTCGTAGGTTCTCAGCCCATTCTCCTAAAGTAAACGACACTTCCTAACCATTCACATATGAAACCATTCTGCTTTCTTCTTTAGACTTTTCAAAACGAACGAATTCGTAGAACTGTTTCAGGAGTCCGGGAAAAAAAGGTCTGTTGTTGTTCGTGAATCATTCTAGCAAACATTGTTCTTGTAAAACCTTAAGAACTAATGATTTTCCTTCCATCAGCCATTCTGCACACACTACTTTTTCAACAACAATCTCTCTCCTTGAGAGATGCGGGTTTGTTGGATTCCTTCGAGCTACACTTCCACTTCCACTTCCACTTCCACTGGAATTCGATACTTTCTGTCGTTTCGCTTGCGGATCATCACTCCCATCTGTGACTTGGGGTCTCTTGACGCAGGCCATTACGGATTGGAGGTTAGGGTTCTAAAGATCGAGAGGTTTAGGTTTAGGATAATTCAAGCAGACAGGTTCACGGTGAGATTGAGTGAGTCTAGTTCGAGTTTTAATATCATTTAGGATTCATAAATCACATTAATCATAAATCAAATAAATAAATGTTCGATGACTCGCCTTTACAGAATTTCAAAACAGCGCGAGATGTACCGGTAAAGTCTCTAATGGTGAGGTCTTCTAACGGTGAGGTTTTTCTAATAGTGAGGATTCTCTAACGGTGAGGTTTTTCTAACGGTGAGGATTCTATAACGGTGAGGTTTTTCTAACGGTGAGGATTCTCTAACGGTGAGGTTTTTTTAATGGTGAGGTTTTTCAAACGGTGAGGTTTTTCAAACGGTGAGGTTTATCTAACGGTGAGGATTCTTTAACGGTGAGGATTTTATAATGGTGAGGTTTATCTAACGGTGAGGATATGTTATCATTCCTAATTCGTGTCTAATGAAACTTAATCTATCTGAACTTAAAGGCTTAGTGAAAATATCAGCTAATTGAAGTTCAGTGCCTATAAACTCAAGTGTTATATCACCTCTTTCATAATGTTCTCTTAAAAGTGGTGTCTAACATCAATATGTTTAGTTCTAGAGTGATACACAGGGTTCTTAGAGATATTAATCGCACTAGTGTTGTCATAGTTGATTGAAACATGTTTAAAGTCAAATCCATAATCCAGTAGTGTGTGTTTCATCCACAAAATCTGTGCACAACAACTACCAGCAGCGATGTATTCTGCTTCAATAGTAGACAATGAAACTGAGTTCTGTTTCTTACTACACAATGATACAAGTGATTTTCCAAGTAAGTGTCATGTTCCAGATGTCCTCTTCCTATATAACTTACAACCAGAAAAATCAGCCTCCGAATAACTTATTAAATCAAATGATTGTTCTTTTGGATAAAACAAACCTAAATTCATAGTACGCTTAAGATATTTAAATTTCTTTTAACATCCAGCAAGTGTGATTCTTTAGGATTAGCTTGAAATCTATCACACATACATACACTGAACATAATATCTGGTCGACTATCAGTAAGATAAAGTAAACTCCCAATCATACCTCTATAATAAGTTTGATCAACTGGTTTCCCAGATTCATCAATATCCAATTTATAGGTGGTACTCATAGGTATACCACTTTCTTTAATACTATCCAAACCAAAAAGTTTTAACAAATATATAGTATATTTACATTGATTTAAAATAATACCATCTTTAGTTTGAATTATTTGAAAACCAATAAATTACGTAAGCTCTCCCATTAAGCTCATTTCAAACTCATTTTTCATAACTTCGGAAAAATCAGTACATAAATTTTTTTTAGAAGATCCAAAAATAATATCATCAACATAGATTTGTACTATTAATACATCTTTTGAAATACTTTTTAGAAAATGAGTTGGATAAGCTATTCCTTTTTATAAATCCTTTTGAAAAAAGAAAGTTTGAAAGTCTTTCATACCATGTTCTCAGAGTTTGTTTTAAACCATACAAAGCATTAGAATGTTTAAAAGCATGATTTTGAAAATGAGGATTTGAAAAACCTGGTGGTTGTTCTAAAAAACATTTTCAACAATAAAACCATTTAGAAAATCACTTTTCACATCCATTTGATATAACATAACATTCAGATGTGATGCATAGGCAAGTAAGATCTTAATAACCTCTAATCTAGCTACTGGTGCAAAGGTTTCTTCATAGTCAATCCCTTATTCTTGATTGTAACCTTGTGAAACTAGCCGAGCTTTGTTTCTAATGATGTTTCCGGATTCAACAACTTTGTTTCTAAACACCCATTTTGTGCCTATGGTGATAGTGTCCTTATGTCTTTCTACTAATTTCCAGAAATTGTTTCTTTCAAATTGATTTAGTTCCTCTTGCATAGCCATTACCCAAAATTCATCATTGATAGCATCATTGATATTTTTAGGTTTTAGCTGTGACAAGAAGGCTTGATGTTCAACCTTATTTCTAAGAGATGCTCTAGTCTGTGTTCCTCTATCTAGATTTCCTACAACAGCATCTAAAGGATGGTTCTTTAGAATCCTAGTTGGACTTGAAAAGGTAGGGCTAGAGATTTCTGGTTCATCTATAGGTTGAGGTTTAACAGAAGCAGGGTTTGGAAAATTTCCAGAACTTGATGTTATAACTACAGGTCCATTGTCTTTATCATTAATGTTCAAAGCAGAGAGATCATCTTCAAGATTTTCAAGAGAGGTCTTAGGTTAATGTGGATCAGTTTCATCAACATTGATGTGAACAGATTCTTCCACAAATTTGGTTCTTTTATTGAAAACTATATAGGCTTTACTAGAAATAGAGTACCCTAGGAAAATTACTTCATCACTCTTGGATGCAAACTTGTCAATATTATCATTAGTATTAAGAATAAAGACATTGCAGCCAAAAACTTTGAAGTAGTTAACCTTAGTTTTCCTATGGTTCCACAACTCATAAGGGGTCCTCTTAAGAACGGGTCTAATCAAGACTCTATTACTAACATAATAAGTTGTATTTACAACTTCAGCCCAAAAAAAAATAGGTAGGTCATACTCATTAATCATAGTCCTAGATATTTCTTTCAGGGTTATATTCCTCCTTTATACTACACCATTTTGTTGAGGTTTCATAGTGGCAGAGAAATTGTGACTATAGCCATTGTGTGAGCAGTTGGATTTGAACTCATGATTTTCAAACTCACGGCCATGATCACTTCTCAGAGATTTAATCTTCATTCCACTAAGGTTTTCTACAGACTTGGAGTATTTTACAAAGCAAGAACAAGCTTCACTTTTGTGAGCTAGAAAAATATACCCAAGTATATCTAGAAAAGTAATCTACAAGAACATAGACATAATGATTCCCATTTAAACTAGAAACTCATGAAGGTCCAAATAAATCCATGTGAACCAACTCGAGAGGTTGAGAAGCTGAAACTTCTTTCTTTGATTTAAAAGAAACTTTATGTTGCTTTCCCTTTTGACAGGGATTACAAACTTTGTCTGCTGGAAATTAATGTTTGGGTAGGTCTCTAACTAAGTTCTTCCTAGCAAGTTTTCTAAGTGAATGCACATTGCAGTTTCCTAATCTTCTTGTGCCAAAGACCAGACTCATTATGAAAAGCATTTAAACAAGTAATATTTTTCTTGGCTAAAGAATTTAAATCAACAACATAAACATTTTCATTCCTGAAAGCAGTAAACGCTAAAACATTTTTAGAATTAAAAACATTGCAAGAATCATTTTCAAATTTAACATAAAAACCATCATCACATAACTGAGAAATACTTAACAAATTGTATTTAAGTCCATCAAAAAATAAAACTTTAGAAATTAATATTGAGTCAGTGTTACCAATCTGGCCTAAGACAATGATTTTTCCTTTTGAGTTATCACCAAACATGAAAACCCCTCCATCAACTCTGACTAAGAATTTAAAGCATGAGAAGTCTCCTGACATATGTCTTGAACATCCGCTGTCGAAGTACCAGGTCTTTTTACAGGAGATCTTTAAGAAGGTTTCCTACAAAACAGATTTAAACAGGAAAATATTTCAGTACCCAGATTTTCCTGGGTCCAGATAGGTTAGCCAATAACACTTTAGGTACCCATATTTGTCTAATGGGTCTCATAAAATTTCTAGAATCAACAGATTTTAAATGATAAACCTTATTAGATCCATAACTATGAATATAACTAGTCGAATCATAGGAAGTTCCAGAGCTAGCTACATTTTGTCCAAATTTAGGAAGAAATCTAGTTTGGGTAATTTCCATTTGACCAGGTTGGTATCCTATACCAGTACTGTATCTAGGTGCTATTTGCTTACCTAGAATTTGAGTAAGAGTATCTTTACCATTGGTAAATTTCTCTATGTCTTGCTTGAGTTTCACATTAGATAATTTTAGTTCAGTATTCTATTTAAGAAACTGATCATTCTTTTCTACTTCAATATCCAGATCAGATTTATGTTTAACATTTAAAGCATATTGTTTCTTTAAACCTTTGTATTTGTCTTTCAGCTCATTACAAGTTTCTTCTAACATATCACAATATTAAAACAGTTCAGATTTAGACATGTTATCACATTCAGAATCATCTCCAGAATAATATGAATTAGAAGCAGGAGTTTCTGATGTTACCTCAGAAGTGTTTTTCATAAAACACATGTTTTCCTTGTTTCTGTGTTCAGTTTTAGAAACATCAGATTCACTAGAACTACCCTCAGAAGCACTCCAATTGTACTTCATGGCTTTCTTATACTTGTTAGCCTTGTTTTCATACTTCTTATTGTATTTCAGATTTGGACAGTCTTCTTTTAGGTTTCCCTTCCATTTTCACTCATACCAGACAACTTCATCTGATTTATCAGGTTTCTTCCAATCCATTTTCCAATGTCATTTGTTGTCATACTTACCTTTGTAGTTGGACTTTTTGAAAACTTCTTATTCCTACAAAATTTCTTAAACCTTCTAGCAATGTGATCCATCTCAGCATCACTATCAGAATCACTCTCACTGTCTTCACAGCTTGAACTTTCATTGATAACTTGAAGATTTTCCTTATCCTTATTCTTTGAGGTTGTAGTTTTGAAGGCAACAGATTTTATTGTAGGTTCATCATCTTCTTCTTTGTTTACTTTGAGTTCCTCTTCATACATCATCAGTTTTCCAATTCGTACATTGACTGGAAGTTCTCCAATGTCACACGATTCTCTAATGGATACAGAGGTTCCTCTCCATCTTTCAGGTAGACATCTCAAAATTCTCATGATTTTTTCCTTTGCTGGAACATCCTTTCCCAGAGAAGACATTGTGTTGAAAATTTCATTGAACCCGAGATACATATCAGAAATGGGTTCATCAGGCTTCATAATAAAATTATCATACATAATAGTATAGGTGTTCAATCTCATTTCCTAAACATTAGTTGTTCGTTCATGAGAAACAGCTAAGGTCTCCCAAATTTCATAAGCAGTTTTACAGCAAGATATTCTATTAAATTCCTCATCTCCTGGAGCACAGTACAAAGAATTCATAGCATTACAATTATTATTGTAGGCAGTCTTAGTAGCTTCATTCCAAGTTGTTCTAACAGTAGTAGGAATTTTATATTCTGATTCTATAGCATTCCAAATATCAAAACCCACGCACTCTAAATGAATTTTCATCTTTATTTTCCACTGAGAAAAGTTAGTGCCATTGAAAAATGGCGGTCTATTAGTAGCAACACATTCCATTCTATTATCTGTGATAGCAAACTATAAGCAATGATTTTAAAGAGATAAAAATTTAGAAATAACAGAAATTCTAAGAACATTAAAATACAACTAAAATCACAGTTGAAAAACAGAGTACAAAATATTTTAAACAGCCTCTGATACCAAATGTTGGTCGGAGTGCACACTCAAGAGGGGGGTTGAATTGAGTTCCAATTAAAATTTATTCTTTAAATACATTGTCTTAAATCCCCCAAATAAAATACTGAATTAAACTGTAGGGAATTTATATCAAAGTAAGGGTTTAGTTGGGTTATCAAGGGATTGATTATTTCCCTGTTAATCAAAACAGAAATGTTGATTTACTTTTAAAACCAAATTACTGATTTACAACTGATATAATCACTTGAGAATTTAATTATCAAAGTGACTTTAAAACAGTTTTGGTTTCAATGTAATTAGCAGTGGAATAAAAGAATAACTTTGAATATAAATAAACACATCACATTTAACCAAAAGGTTCAGTCTCAAGCTGAGACTTAGTCCTCTCAAAAGCTTTTATAAAAAGATGATCCACACCCTGGATCGGGGATAAACAATAGCAACTAGCTGTCCAGGTCCAAGACCTCTACCACTGTTATTCGTGGGAAAAATAATAACAGCAACCAGCTATCCAGGTCACACACGACCTCTACCACTTTCCCAGCGAGACATACAAAATGTAAGAGAGGTGGGTGAGGATTTAAAAATCCTCCAGTTAGATTATAGGAGACAGTGTTTCTGTAAAATGAAATAGATAACACACACTGCACAATTGTAAAAGGATAAATCACAGATAAAATATTTAGAGTTTAGAAATGGATCTAGTGATTGTCATGCAGTTCTGGACTCCTTTGATTGATCAAAATTCACTCTGAGTCCTCTTCTGGTTTTTTTCTTGAAAACATAGTATCTTCTGTTTCCTTGACTTCCAGGTTTAGAGACAGTCGATGAAGCTCTTGTGTTATGTTCTCGTTCTCATCTCTTCACTGGTATGCAGTAATGAGTTCTTCGTGTACGGTTTGTCGTCTCTTTGCATTCACGCTCTATTTTTCATCCAGCACACCTTTGGGTTTTGTATGTCTCGTGTATTAGTCTATGTCTCGCACCCTGTGGTCTGTATGTCTCTGGTATTCATCTATGTCTCGCACACCCTGTGGTCTATATGTCTCGTGTATTCGTCTATGTCTCGCACCCTGTGGTCTGTATGTATCGTGTATTCATCTATGTCTTGCACCCTGTGGTCTGTATGTCTCGTGTATTCATCTATGTCTCGCACCCTGCGGTCTGTATGTCTAATGTATTCGTCTATGTCTCGCACCCTGTGATCTGTATGTCTCTGTATTCGTCTGTTCATACTCTTTTGTAGTAGCACATCCTTCCTTTAGTTAAATCATGTGCTCCGGCAAAAGATGATTTACTTTTTGCAGGTACGAGGTACGGTTCCCTGACATCCAACATCACACATTAAATACATGTCAGTGTATTAAAATATACCTGATATGACCGTTGGTTAGATTAAATAATGATAATGATATTAAAGCATTGTCGGGTTCTATCTCTGGAACGATAGCTCTTGATATCGGTAGACTTGTGTTTCAGTGGGTGTCTGTAGGTCTGAGTATCAGTAGGGATTTGTAACGGTATACTTGTCTGTCAGTAGACATGATGTATCGGTAGCGGTGGACATGTAACATTAACGGTGGCTCTGCCTTTACCAGTAGCGGTAACTCTCTATCGGTAGCTGTCGACTTCAATGTAGTGGTAGGCTTGAGTACCGGTGAGCTTGTAACTGTAACTCTATTGATATACTTGATATACCGTATCAGTAGACTTTGATGTAGCGGTGATCTTTGAGTAATGGTGAACATGATGTATCAGTGAACTCCGTATCAGTAGCTCTATTCCATATCAGTAGCTCTAATCCACAACGGTGGTATTGGTAGCTCTATTTTATATTGGTAGCTCTAATCCATAACGGTGGCTACTGTTAGGTATCGGTGGCTAGTTTGTAACGGTAGCTGAAAACTGTTTGAGCATTCACTTGGCAGAATGAGTTAAGTCATAGTAAACATATATTTGATAATTCAAAAGACTGAATTTAAGAATAATGAATGTAACAACATATATTAATTGTTATTGGAATTTATTAAGCATAATCAAGATATAATGAAAGAATGGTTGGTATTATCAAAACACAATAAAGCCACTTAATTCCAGAGGGTTCAACAAGCACATTTCATTTTCTCTTTATCCCTTCATTATGCGCATATCATCTTCATTCCAAAAACATTTCAATCAATTTTCATGGTTACCGTTACAATATAATATTGAAATCCAATACATATATATTCCAAAATTCCACGATACCATAAATTAGATTCCATGATACTATTTTGAAATCCCATTACATAAACTCTTAATCATTCCACAACATCATTTTCATACTCATCATCACAAGTAGCGATCGTATGTGAATTCCCTTTATCCTTTTCCTTAAGGGGTTACTCACATCTATCATCCTTAACACATGGATTAGGGCATTGATTAGCATAATTCACCACATCATTGTACATGAAGCATTGAAGTGTTGGTGGAGCATTCATTGTATTCTTTTCTATATTCACATCATTAGCTACCTTTTTCCCATTACTCCGACACTCAACTGCTCAATGATCTTCTTTTCCACACTTAAAACATTTCTCGTACCTTTTAGGAAATCTCCACCATGCTTCTTTCTACACTTTGAACATTATGAAACATTCATCTTCTTTTCACCTTTGTTTTGAGATTTCTCATTGAACTCCATCATTCTTTTTTTCAAAGCCATGATATGGATATGTAACACCAACTTCTAGATATACCTTTATAGCACAACACAAAATTTATTCATGGATACTTAAGCCTCTTATAGATAATGCCCTTAGAAGACATGGTTTTAAGAAACTGAAGAATCTATCAACTTTACTTTCAGGTTGGATGTCAAAGCCAGATGCATACCTTACAACCCTTGTAAAATTTTCATCGTATATACCAACAAATTCATCATCATTTTGATTATCCTCAAGAAAATCCATTTTATTATTTTTTTGAAGAATATGAGAGAAGTAATTATTTAAAAAACAAGTTTATAAACTCATCTCATTCCATTGATTCAATTTCTTCTTGGGGCCATGCATTATTAATTAGAGTCCACCACCGGTATGCTTCACCTTCAAAATGGAAAACAGCCAGAATGACTTTTTCATGTTCTGAATAGCTAAATATGGAAAATATATTTTCAATGGTACTGATCCATTGTTCAACAACAAGTGGATTAGAAGACCCACTGAAAGAAGGTGGACATTTCCTCATGAAGGACTCAATATAATATTGTTCCCTTCTCTGCTCATTTTGAAGTACAGAATGATTCATAGCTTGTGTAAGTATAGCAATAAGATTTTTCACTCCATCTCTCATAACATTGGTTTTTTTAGACGGAAAATCATTGCATTATCCATTACATTGATCAACAAGGTTCCATTGTGTTCCATCCATCGTCTAAATCCCAAAAAGAATAGTGTGAGAGACAAAAATCATGATAGGGAAAACAACATAATAATGGGGGAGTACCTTCAATATCTATAATATTAGGATTAACTATAATATCTTTAAAATAATTCTAGGACTATAAACTATACTTATAATTAACCTTAGCGACATCCTTAGAAATACCTTAGAAATATCTCTAGGGATCTAACAAATGTTTTTGCATCCTAGTTTCTAAAGGTTATCTAAACATGCCTCTGATACCAACTTTAGAGACCCAAGAATGATGTACATGGACATTACATTACATCTACAGAATAATTAATACATAACAATAACCAACACTCAATGACCATAATAGTTTAGTCTCTTTGTAATCCCAGAACATAATCTTCTAATTATGGTGAAAGATCTTCATCATCTCTCACCAAGAATTTCCCCTTTTGTTTTCTACCATTAAACCTTCCTTTATATCCTAGGAAAAAGAAAACATATAAATGGTGAGCTCAAATGCTCAGTAAGGGTATGTATGGAGAAAATAAAACAATCAATATAAATTTGAACATAAAATCATGAACATAAGGTTTAAACATCAAAATCACGAGCAATGACATAAAAAATGGCATCACGAAAGGCATAGATCATAATTGAACATCAATCATGATAAAATATCATGAGAATAAAACATGTAATTGTGGAAAACAATTTAAGCACTTGTTATTATTTCCATAGTAGCCAAGTAATTTCTTCCAAGACCATCTTAGTGGGAAATGTCCATTACTGAATCGAGTTCACTTCTCGTTCCAGTCCTATATCACTGAACAAGATTAAATTACAATTCTATCCATGTCTATCTCATGAGATATAAATCTTTACCCAATGTATTTGAGGGATATATAGGTCCCAACCATCTCATAATGAAATCATTTTTACTTGTTCCAACCAATAAACATAAAACATTCATCATAAACCAGATATTAAAATGGGTTTCATAAACATCATCTCATCATCACATAATCCATATAAAACAAATGGATATCATTTCATCATAAGAAAAATCACACCATGTAAATAATAGAGATATTATACATGAAATATAAACATGCTATATAATGTCATCATAGATGGAAAATTGTTTTGATAAACCACTTGAAAAGAATTCATGAGGAAAATATCCTTTTTTCTTCATAATCATTTACTTTTCAAAAAATTCCATGCAATTTTAAATGAAAAGGATTTTATTGAAACAGTTCAGATTTAGACATGTTATCACATTCAGAATCATCTCCAGAATAATATGAATTAGAAGCAGGAGTTTCTGCAGTTACCTCAGAAGTGTTTGTCATAAAAAACATGTTCGCCTTGTTTCTGTGTTCAGTTTCAGAAACTTCAGATTCACTAGAACTGCCCTCAGAAGCACTCCAAGTGGCCTTCATGGCTTTCTTATACTTGTTATCATTGTATTCATACTTCTTCTTGTACTTCAACTTTGGACAGTCTTCTTTTATGTGTCCCTTCCTTTTACACTCATAGCAGACAACTTCATCTGATTTATTAGGCTTCTTCCAATCCTTTTTCAAATGTCCTTTGTTGTCATACATACCTTTGTAGTTGGACTTTTTGAAAAACATCTTATTCCTATAAAATTTCTTAAACCTTCTAGCAATGTGATCCATCTCAGCATCACTATTAGAATCAATCTCACTGTCTTCACAGCTTGAACTTTCATTGATAGCTTGAAGCTTTTCCTTATCCTTATTATTTGAGCTCATTACAAGTTTCTTCTAACATATCACAATATTCAAATAGTTCATATTTAGACATGTTATCACATTCAGAATCATCTCCAGAATAATATGAATTAGAAGAAGGAGTTTCTGAAGTTACCTCAGAAGTGTTTTTCATAAAACCCATGTTCTCCTTGTTTCTATATTTAGTTTCAGAAACTTCAGATTCATTAGAATTGCCCTCAGAAGAACTCCAAGTGGACTTCATGGATTTATTATACATGTTGTCCTTGTATTCATACTTCTTATTATATTTCAGCATTGGACAGTCTTCTTTTATGTGTCCCTTCCTTTTTCACTCATAGTAGAAAACTTCATCTGATTTATCAGGCTTCTTCCAATCCTTTTTCCAATGTCCTTTGTTGTCATACTTACCTTTTTAGTTGGAATTTTTGAAAAACTTATTATTCCTATAAAATTTCTTAAACCTTATAGAAATGTGATCCATCTCAACATCACTATAAGAATCACTCTCACTGTCTTCACAGCTTGAACTTTCATTGATCGCTTGAAGCTTTTCCTTATCCTTATTCTTTGAGGTTATAGTTTTGAAGGCAACAGATTTTCTTATAGGTTCATCATCTTCTTCTTTGTTTACTTTGAGTTCCTCTTCATACATCATCAGTTTTCCAATTAGTCCATTTACTTCATGTTCTCCAATGTCACACGATTCTCTAATGGAGACAGAGGTTCCTCTCCATCTTTCAGGTAGACATCTCAAAATTCTCAGGATTTGTTCCTTGGCTGGAACATCCTTTCCCAGAGAAGTCATTGTGTTGAAAATTTCATTGAACCCGAGATACATATCAGAAATGGGTTCATCAGGCTTCATAATAAAATTATCATACTTAATAGTATAGTTGTTCAATCTCATTTCCTTAAAATTAGTTGTTCCTTCATGAGAAACAGCTATCATACCCCAAATTACATAAGCAGTTTTACAGGCATATATTTTATTAAATTCCTCATCTCCTAGAGCATAGTAAAAAGCATTCATAGCTTTATAATTATTATTGTAGGCAGTCTTAGTAGCTTCATTCCAAGTAGTTCTAATAGTAGTAGGAATTTTATATTCTGATTCTATAGCAGTCCAAATATCAAAACCCACGCTCTCTAAATGAATTTTCATCTTTATTTTCCACTGAACAAAGTTTGTTCCATTGAAAAATGGTGGTCTATTGGTAGCAACACCTTCCAGTCTATTATCCATGATAGCAAACTATAAGAAAAGATTTTAAAGTGATAAAAATTTAGAAATAACAGAAATTTTATGAACATTAAAATACAACTAAAATCACAGTTGAAAAACAGAGTACAATATATTTTAAACAGCCTCTGATACCAAATTTTGGTCGGAGTGGACACTCAAGTGGGGGGGGGGTGAATTGAGTTCCAATTAAAATTTCTGTTTTAAAAACATTGTCTTAATACCCCCAAATAAAATACTGAATTAAACTGTTGTGAATTTATATCAAAGTAAGGGTTTAGTTGGGTTCTCAAGGGATTGATTATTTCCCAGTTACTCAAAACAGAAAGGTTGATTTACTTTTAAAACCAAATTACTAATTTACAACTAATATAATCACTTGAGAATTTAATTATCAAAGTGACTTTAAAACAGTTTTGGTTTCAAAGTAAATAGCAGGGGAATAAAAGAATAACTTTGAAAATAAATAAACACATCACATTTAACCAAGTGGTTCAGTCTCAAGCTGAGAATTAGTCCTCTCAAAAGATTTTATAAAAAGATGATCCACACCCTGGATCGGGGATAAACAACAGCAACCAGCTATCCAGGTCCAAGACCTCTACCACTATTATTCGTGGGAAAAAGAACAACATCAACCAGCTATCCAGGTCACACACGACCTCTACCACTATCCCAGTGGGAAATACAAAATGTAAGAGAGGTGAGTGAGGATTTACACATCCTCCAGTTAGATTACAGGAGACAGTTTGTGTGTAAAATGAAATAGATAACACACACTGCTCAATATGTAAAAGGATAAATCACAGAGAAAATATTTAGAGTTTAGAAATGGCTCTAGTGATTGTCATGCAGTTTTGGACTCCTTTGATTGATCAGAATTCGCTCTGAGTCCTCTTCTGGTTTTTGTCTTAAAAACGGAGTATCGTCTGTTTCCTTGACTTCCAGGTGTAGAGACAGTCAATGAAGCTCTTGTGTTATGTTCTCGTTCTCAGATCTTCACTGGTATGCGGTAATGAGTTCTTCGTGTATGTTTTGTGGTCTCTTTGCATTCACGCTCTATTTTTCTTCCCGCACACCTTTGTGTTTTGTATGTCTCGTGTATTAGTCTATGTCTCGCACCCTGTGGTCTGTATGTCTCTGGTATTCATCTATGTCTCACACACCCTGTGGTCTGTATGTCTCGTGTATTTGTCTATGTCTTGCACCCTGTGGTCTGTATGTCTCGTGTATTCGTCTATGTCTCGCACCCTATGGTCTTTATGTCTCGTGTATTCGTCTATGTCTCACACCTTGTGGTCTGTATGTCTTGTGTATTCGTCTATGTCTCGCACCCTGTGGTCTGTATGTCTCTTTATTCGTCTATTCATACTCTTTTGTGGTATCAAATCCTTCCTTTAGTTAAATCACTTGCTCTGGCAAAAGATGATTTACTTTTTGTAGGTATGAGGTACGGTTCCCTGACATCCAACATCACACATTAAATAAATTTCAGTGTATTAAAATATTCCTAATATGACCGTTGGTTATATTAAATAATGATAATGAAATTAATGTAGTGTCAGGTTTTGTATCTGGAACGGTAGCTCTTGATATCGGTAGACTTGTGTTTCAGGGGGTGTCTGTAGGTCTGAGTATCGGTAGGCATTTGTAACGGTAGACTTGTCTATCGGTAGACTTGATGTATCGGTAGCGGTGGACTTGTAACAGTAACGGTGGCTCTGCCTTTACCAGTAGCAGTAACTCTCTATCGGTAGCTTTCGACTTCGATGTAGCGGTAGGCTTGAGTACCGGTGAGCTTTTAACTGTAACTCTATAGATATACTTGATGTACCGTATCAGTAGACATTGATGTAGTGGTGATCCTTGAGTACCGGTGAACAAGATGTATCGGTGAACTCCGTATCGGTAGCTCTATTCGATATCGTTAGCTCTAATCCATAACGGTGGTATCAGTAGCTCTATTTGATATCAGTAGCTCTAATCCATAACGATGGCTATTGTTCGGTATCGGTAGCTAGTTTGTAATGGTAGGTGAAAACGGTTTGAGCATTCACTTGGCAGAATGAGTTAAGTCATAGTAAACATATATCTGATAATTCAAAAGAATGAATTTAAGCATAATTAAAGTAAAAACATATATTAAAGTATATTTGGAATGTATTAAGAATAATCAAGATATAAAGAAAGAATGGTTGGGATTATCAAAACACAATAAAGCCACTTAATTCCAGAGGGTTCAACAAGCTCATTTCATTTTCTCTTTATCCCTTCATTATGCGCATATCATCTTCATTCCAAAAATATTTCAATCAATTTTCATGGTTACCGTTACAATATAATATTGAAATCCAATACATACATATTCCAAAATTCCACGATACCATAAATTAGATTCCATGATACTATTTTGAAATCCCACTACATAAACTCTTAATCATTCCACAACATCATTTTCATACTCATCATCACAAGTAGTGATCGTATGTGACTTCCCTTTATCCTTTGACTTAAGGGGTTACTCACGTCGATCATCCTTAACCCTTGGATTAGGATATTGATTAGCATAATGCCCTATTTCCTTGTACATGAATCATTGAAGTGTTGGTGGAGCGTTCTTTGTATTCTTTTCTCTATTCACATCATTAGCTGCCTTTTTCACATTACTCCGACACTCAACTGGTCAATGATCTTCTTTTCCACACTTAAAACATTTCTAGTACCATTTAGGCAATCTCCACCCTGCTTCTTTCCACACTTTGAACATTTTGAAACATTCATCTTCTTTTCACCTTTGTTTTGAGATTTCTCATTGAACTCCATCATTCTTTTTTTCAAAGCCATGAGATGGATATGTAACACCAACTTCTAGTTTTACCTTGATAGCACAACACACAATTTATTCATAGCTACTTAAGACTCTTATAGATAATGCCCTTAGAAGACTTGGTTTTAAGAAACTAAATAATCTATCAACTTTACTTTCAGGTTGGATGTCAAAGCCAGATGCATACCTTACAACCCTTGTAAAATTTGCTTTGTATATACCAACAGATTCATCATCATTTTGATTATCCTCAAGAAAATCCATTTCCATATTTTTTCAAATAATATGAGAGAAGTAATTATTGAAAAAAAAGTTCATAAACTCATCTCATTCCATTGATTCAATTTCATCTTGGGGCCATGTATTATTAATTAGAGTCCACCACCGGTATGCTTCACCTTCTAAATGGTAAATAGCCAGAATGACTTTTTCATGTTCTGAACAACTAAATATGGAAAATATATTTTCAATGGTACTGATCCATTGTTCGACAACAAGTTGATTAGAAGACCCACTGAAAGAAGGTGGACATTTCCTCATAAAGGACTCAATATAATATTGTTCCCTTCTCTGTTCATTTGGAAGTCCAGAATGATTCATAGCTTGTGTAAGTATAACAATAAGATTTTTCACTCCATCTCCCATAACATTGGTTTGTTCAGAAGGACAATCATTGCATTATCCATTACATCGATCAACAAGGTTCCTTTGTGTTCCATCCATCGTTTAAAACCCAAAAAGAATAGCGTGAGAGACAAAAATCATGATAGGGAAAACAACATAATAATGGGGGAGTACCTTCAATATCTATCATCTTAGGATTAACTATAATATCGTTAAAATAATTCTAGGACTATAAACTATACTTATAATTAACCTTAGGGACATCCTTAGACATACCATATAAATATCTCTTGGGATCTAACAAATGTTTTTGTATCCTAGTTTCTAATGGTTAACTAAACATTCCTCTGATACCAACTTTAGAGACCCAATAATGAAGTACATGGACATTAAATTACATCTAAAGAATAATTAATACATAAAAATAACCAACACTCAATCACCGTAATAGTTTAGTCTCTTTGTAATCCTGGAACATAATCTTCTAATTATGGTGAAAGATCTTCATCATCTCTCACAAAGAATTTCCCCTTTTGTTTTCTACCAATAAACCTTCCTTTATATCCTAGGAAAAAGAAAACATATAAAGGGGGAGCTCAAATGCTTAGTAAGGGTATGTATGGAGAAAATAAAACAAATAATATACATTTGAACATAAAAGCATGAACATAAGGTTTAAACATCAAAATCATGAGCAATGACATAAAAAATGGCAGCACGAAAGGCATAGATCATAATGGAACATCAATCATGATAAAATATCATGAGAATAAAACATGTAATTATGGAAAACAATTTAAGCACTTGATATTATTTCCATAGTAGCCAAGTCATTGCTTCCAAGACCATCTTAGTGGGAAAAGTCCATTACTTAATCGAGTTCACTTCTCGTTCCAGTCCTATATCACTGAACCAGATTAAATTACAATTCTATCCATGTCTATCTCACGAGATATAAATCTTTACCCAATGAATTTTAGGGATATATAGGTCCCAACCATCTCATAATGAAATCATTCTTACATGTTCCAACCAATTAACATAAAACATTCATCATAAACCAAATATTAAAATGGGTTTCATAAACATCATCTCATCATCACATAATCCATATAGAACAAATGGATATCATTTCATCATAAGAAAAATCACACAATGTAAATAATAGCGATATTATACATGAAATATAAACATGCTAAATAATGTCATCTTATATGGAAAATAGTTTTGATAAACCACTTGAAAATAATTCTTGAGTAAAATATCCTTTTTTCTTCAAAATCATTTACTTTTCACAAAATTCCATGAAATTTTAAATGAAAAGGATTTTATTGAAAATAATCATGAAATCTTGTAGAGTATTCTTCTTGTAAATAATGAGTTATGAAAATGTAAAAAATCCATTCATGTCTTATAAGTTAAAAAACATTCTCCTCGTACTGTTAATGGAAATGTCAAAAATTATGACGTATGGTAAACAAAAGAAAAATTCCTTCCACAAAAAAATTTAAAAGTCAAAGACAGTTAAAAATTACATTAAAAATACATGTATGAATGTTAAACACTGTAGGAAAAACATTTTATGTACACGGATGAAAAATATAACCCATGTAAATACTTACAAATAAACAATCTCGGATAAGAATGAGATTGGAATAATTATCCCTGACCTTATGTCCAATTTATTATATATGTGTCTGAGAATTTTTTATAGTGGGTTTAAACATATTATTAACATGTAAAAAACCATTATAATATTTATTATATCATATATGGTTCACTTATGTATTTATATTACCCATTCATTTTTCAATTCCATGTTAAAGAAACGTTTTGTGAAAAATTCTTTTCATTCGTCATACATGTCTGGACTTGTTGTTCATGATAATATTATTACTTATATCATGATTTACTTACTTAAAGAATTGAAAACATAATTTATATGTCATATATATTCTTTTTATATATAAATATATATAATATATAGATAAATGAAATGAAACACACTGTTCATGGAGATGGTAGGCCGTACGTACGCATGAATGTTGTTTTCCTTTCCTTATTGACTTGAATGGAAGTAAGTATATGACATATATATATATACATATATCCAGTAGAATTATTATGTCCTATATATCAATATTATTCATTATATATACTTTATAATCATTTTTGAATGGTTAATATGGATAATGAATCTCATCGCGTCGTGGATATGGTAATCTGTACGTACGCACGAGCGATGATATCATTTCCATAATTATTGAAATGTGATTTTATTGGATGATATAATATCTCAGAATTAGTATGATGTTATAATAACCATATATAGTTGTTATTTACACCATTATACCCATCCATTTATGGTGGTGGTGGAAAAACAGGTTACACCACGACGTGCAGACGATATTCCATATGTACGCATGCGCGGTGATTTCATTTTCCATAGGATGGATAAAATGTGAAATGGGGTTGTTTCATATTTATAATATTGTATCAGTATATTAGTGATACTTATTTTATTACTTTATAGTGATACAACTAATGATTTTTAGTTTTAAGAAAAAATAAACTTGAAAGAATCGGTAGAAGAGATTACCTCTTCTTCGACGCACCTGCTTTAAGATTCCTTTTAAAAGACTAGAGATGGTATTTTGAGAAGACCAGATCCTCTAGAATGATTCTAGGGAAGTTTATAAGTGAAATTATCATGGGTTGGATGAGCTTGAAGGCTCAATGTGTTGTGATGTGGAGAGGGAGGATGTGCCCTTTTATAAGCGAGGAGAGGGGCACCTTTGGAAACCTCAAAAACATAGTTTATAATAAGAAAACCCCACTTAAAAACCTCCAAAAAATGACTCATATTCTAATAGTATAAGATATAGGGTTGTAATCGCATCAAAAAATTAAATATAGACACGTTGAAAATTGATTTTATTCATTATCAACTTTATTTATTCTTATTTAATCTATTTAATTTTATTCGTGGTAATAAGATTCTAAATGTTAAATTGTTAAAATTATTACTTATGTGTTTTGAATTCTCCATAAATTGATAATTTATGACATTTTAGACAATATAAATTTTAATTTGTAATTTTTAAATATTTATGTGATTTTTAAACAATTTTATATTTTGTTATTTTTATAATGTATCAATTGTGTCAATTTTTACTCTATTCATTTATTTTAATTTAAATAAAATCCACACAGAAGATAAGTTCTAACTAAAATATTAAATATACTAATAACATATCATATTTATATACAAAATTCTTGGATCATATTAAATAGTTCTTCTAATATTTATTCCAATATTTTTAAAACCATTTATTTTATTTTTCAATCAATAAAATAATTTCAACATCACTATTGTGTCACCTTTAATGATAATTATTTAATACATAAAAATTAGAAATAAATTGACATGATGTAGATAATTTTATTAGATTTATGGAGACTATTCATGTTCGAATTTTAATGAAGTTTATCACAAAATTAACATTATTATACTTATAAGATTTAATAGAATGAAATGTTGTCACTTTCTTTGGATTTAATAATAATTAAATCATTTTCATTGTCAAAAGTCCATAAAATTAACCTACTCTGATCCATATGTGATATGGGTCGACTTTTAGTCATCCAATAGAATTTTTTCAGGTGTCAGGGTAATTTTATAATCTTATTTTTACCCTTAATTACCCGATCCACCTTTAACTACAGTAATTAAAAATTATTGTAGTTACTATTCATAATATCAAAAAAATAAAAGTAACATATTTAAATAATTTTAACCCACTGAATTCAAATAAGGAATCCATTTTTCGAATTTCAAAAAATAGAAGGTGTGGTAATTAATTTAAAAATTCATCCTGTTGTAGAAAAAATGGGTTTTTTTAAAATATTACAAAGGATTGAAATGATTTATCCTACGAATTCAATGTAAAATCAATGATAATGAAATAAATTATATTAAATCGAAAAATTATATTCTATTTATGCTTTAAAACAATTTACTATTATAATTTCACCATATAAATTATGTCGATGAAAAAAGTTGTTTTTAAGTAAAATTTTGCGTGTTTTTACTATTCATCAAAATAAGAACGTTGTGAGAAAATTATCAAAACACTATCCAATTTAAATTTTTTTATCTTGCTTCAACAGAATAATTTTATTATGTAAAATTGAACTTATAAACATGAAAAAAAATTATATTTAAAATGGGTGCACCATTAAAAGGTGGAAAAACTGCATTTTTAAAAAAATACTTATTTTACCCGAAAATATTATATTGTTCTCTTACCATGTTCTAGAAAATGTGTAATATGAATAATAATGTTATAAAATTAAAAATTTAGTTAATATTATTAATATTGTTTAGTTTATAACTATAACCATATATCCTTTTTTAGTGAAACCTAGTATTGCGTACAACACACGCTATCGAGGAAGGTCGCGGTTGCGTGTAAGGCAAGCCAAGTCCGGATTGCATGTACTGCAAGACTCCATTGTTTTTGTGTATAAAAAAATCCAACCATATTTCATTTATACATTGACTATATATATACACACTCAATGTTGCGTAGAATAACTACTACCAAACAAACATGAAATTTTGTTTAACACGATCCAAGATTAGTGTTGCGTATACTACAAGCTATTACGGTGTTGCGTATAATGCAAGATAATCTTGTTGTAGAATACAATAGATGATATGAAAGAAATTAAAAGGAATATATCTCATAAAATATCTTCTTGTTACAAATATAGTGGTTTATGATTAGATGAAAGATCATGTAACTATCAGTGGAATCATACTAGGTCTATTTTCAGACCACGCATGGGAACCTATGATGGATTCTAAATTTTTTGTTTGGATACATTAAGGATAAAATGGATGAGTTAATGAGTTAATGGTACATTTGTATGAAAATAGTGTATGATATCGATGGAATGTTCATCGGTAGATGTTATGGGTTTTCTATTGTTTTAGGTAAGTGGTCTTTTGGAATATTTTATTCATGTTTATTTATGACCCCCTCTAGATGTGGTCCTACTTACATTTTATTAATAAAATTACATGTTAATAATATGATTTTATTAGCATGTTTATTGTTAATTATAATTTTTATTATATGAAAATTATTCCCCTGTGTTTGATTAATTTATTTTAGTAGAGTTATTATTATTACTATTATCAACTATTGGGACAGTCTCCCAAGTTTTATACACTATTCCAATTCTTCTAGTGAGAATATTTTACCATATTTATAGGCACAATCAATGTAACAAGGATACCTAGTTCGATTAGTTTTCATAGTAACCATGATAGGTATGTCACATACATGGAACTTCACCTGGTTGTCGTCCCCAAATTATAGAATGGCTTATGGAACCCTCTAGGGAATATTTGTATTAAAATCACCCATTACAGTTTGAAAACTCATGAACTTTATATTTAATGAACTGTATGTCTAAAGGAAGATCATTATGAATATTAGTTTTTTATTGACTACATTACATTGTTACATGTTATCAACAACATAGACACCTATAACTCTATAAGGAATGATAATATCCAAAACACTATAATGGTGTGGTATATTTTTTTTAGAATATACCTACTCAAATTAGCATATCCCCAAAAAATTATATATTATTTATAAATGTTGAAAATTTGTTTTTTTGAATGTTTTCAAATATTGAAAGGTATTATGATTCTAACGAATACCAAAATGAAATTGAAGATGGGTGAGAATTTATTTAATACTCAATATACATGATACCACACCATTGAATTTATATGTTACATCAATACACCATAACCACTGGATCATTCCAATATTAGCATGACCCCAGCATGAGTCCCTCAGTTCTCATGTGATGTACTAACCTTCCTTTTATTTTTATTCCTACAAAAACTCTTGTGATAACTATAGTTGATTCTAGATATTATATCAATGTGGTAGAACCAAGCTCACAATTATGGATAATACTAAAACATTTTTTTATCACATAACAAAATGAAAACACAGAATGTATTTTTCGAAATTGTTAATACCATAAAAATGCGTTAATGTAAATAAATTAGTGTCAAGAAAATAAAATATAGGAAGATGTTTTTTATTGTGTTTAAATACACTCTTTGAATCAACATTTAATTTGCCTCAAATTTTAACAATAGGAACAATGTTAAAAACTATAGAAGATACTAATTTTTTGTTATTAAATTTCTTATATGAAACATGATAGATAGAATCACTTAACATCATTCTCCATTGAATGTTTGGATGTTTCTATAATATCATAAATTATTAAAATTTATTGTTCAAACATTTTATAAAAATTAGGGAAATTTTTTTCATTTCAATATGATTACTCATTTAATATTAGACAAAAATTCCAATTACAGTATTTTATTTAATGATATTCTAACAGATTTAAAAAAAATCCAATATCAAGCACACCATTCATTTATACATTGTCACAATAATAACATAACATGATTAAAACATACTATTCTTATTTTCGTTGATTTAGAGGGTATTTGTGATTTATAAAATTGAAGTAAAATTAAAAACATGAATATTATTCTCAGATAAGAAGATAAAATTTAATAGTCATTGGGCTATTTCATTTGAAATGATGAAAGTCAAATGTGTAGGTTAAAGAAGTACCTATGTGATATAAAACAAGATCAATTATTAGGGTATGAATGGAAAGACATGTATTTAAATAATAAATAATTGAAAATGGTTATTGTTAATCACAACCACTATGTGATTTTATTTGAATAATAATACATTGTGGTTTCTATTTATAATTATGATAAAATATTTTACGGTAGAAAGTATAGACACTGTGAAATGTTTTGTTTAATAGTTAGTTACAATGTCAAAATTTCAATGACTGTTTAACTCGCTATATTTAGCAGCCAAAAAAATTTTCAAATGTGAATTCCTTCTTTATATCTCAAAATATGTATGTTATAGAGATAATAATGAATTTTTATGCACAAAAATCCAAACCAATGTGAAAATATACAATGATTATAAGACATAATGTCAGTTAAATGGAGAGTAAATATTTGTAAGGTACCTTATAATGGATAATAATTATGATCTTTAAATAATTATTAAAAACATGTACGAATATTTTTTAACATGTTTGGAGGCCCATTTCCAATTTAATATAGTTGAGGGGAGTCATAAAGTAGTGAAAAGCTTATGATGAATATCCAAGTTACTCCAAATATTTTATTTTTCTACGATTCTATTAAGGATTATGAGTTATTATAATGTAATAATATGAGTGGGTATTGTGATGTGGTGTATTGAATGTTCACAAGTGAAGGTTCATTCATTATTGGGAATTAATTTCATGGATGGAAAAGTAAAAAATTGGAAATAATATCACTCTAATACAGAAATAATAGAAATATATCACAATAAGAAGATAATGAACTCATATTCCATTAGTGAAGAAGAATTTAGATGATATTTTTAATGATTTAAAATAAACTATGATAATAATTTTTTAAAAGACAAATGAAGTAAATATCTGGAAATAACAAGTACAAATGCTTGTAAAAAATATATTGTAATCTTAAATCACTCAATAAAATTTATTGTGGGGTAATGAGTAAATAAAATGGGTTTTGATGTTAATTATGTAAATATGGAATACATCATGAATAATAATTAATTTACTCCAAAATTTAATATGATATAACATTGGAATTAATCTAAATCCTTCAACATAAGAAGGCTAATATATACCCCCCCCCGTAATATATTATATTATATGGGTTTTCCCTTTTTTATGTATATTTACATATATATTTTATTGCCTATGGGGGGGGAAGGTCAATAATTCTTGTGAAATTCAATAAAATATATGATAGAATTTAAATTCCTTTAAAAGGTGGAGAAAATTATTATTTTCAAAACAAGGGAAACTATTTATGAATTATCTCATTATGTGGGAGTACATGGAATGAAATTCATAATGGCTATATGATCCATGGGGAATGAAATATTTAATATAGTTAACATAACATGAATTTTTGAACATTATGTTTTGGACTGGGTTGATTAACCTTTTTTATAGGAAAAAAATAACTCTCATAAAATTGTTCTCTAAAAAAATAATTTCACACATTGACTAAAATTGAAATAATGTGATATTTTATTACCATATATAATTAGTAAAATGGGTTGTGGGATTTAACATCACATTTTATTTCTAGAAAAACTGAAGGGTAAGCATGTTGGTACAATGTTTATAAATGATAGAGGTTGGGAAAACACTACTCCTAATAGAAATGATGTTGGAATACATACGATGAATTCAATTAGATGAAAAAGATTATTGGCATGAAATGTTTTTTAATCCACTTTTTGCCACATTTAGTAGTGTAAAATATAATTCTAATCTGCATGGATAGGTTTCATAAAATTATCAATTTTTATCAATGTTAGCTTGTTAGTATTAATCTAGTGTAAATATTAGTTTTTTCCATAGATCATTTGTGAAGTGAAAGACATACATTATTGAATATTCATTATGTACCTGAAAACAATATATTAATGTGTATTGATTAGAAATATATCGCAGTTTATGGAAATGTTTCTGAAAAAAATTATCTAAAATAAAAACTTTTATTAAAGAATAATTCATTATTCAATTAAAAAATGAATTAAATTGTAAATTTTTTTAAATAATTATATATTTTATTTTTATAATATAATTACATGGAACAATTATCATGAAATATGTACCTTTATTAATGATTTTATAAAATAATTACTTTGTATTGGGTTTGGAAAGAAAATAACAATGATCTAAAATACATATTAAGGGATCATTACATCATATTATATCACGATTAAATAAGAATAATAAAATTTTAATGATGAATAACTAAAAAAAATCAATTTCATAAACATTTCTACAATAACAAGATAAGAAATAATTATTACGGAATAGCCCGAAATGGAAAACACATGCCATTTAATAAATAAAATGATAATAAATTGACTCTAGAGATAATATCATTTTGAAAATATCATGGATAATAATAACAAAATTACTAATTAAGGGAATTATTAATTATTAAATTTCATGTCTTTGTTTGAAGACACATCTACAATTAATACATTTCATGAGTTGGATTAAAACTACCGAGTACAAACTGATCAGTTTAGTAAGGCAACACTTTTATATTCAAGTGATTACCTAAGGAAGTTTAAATCTATTATGTAAAAACCCATAGTGTCTGTCCAATTGAATTATCTCATAAGACATTACGAGGAATTAAGGTTATATCTATAATTTTTCCAATGGAATATTATTATTTAAAATTATTTTCTCTTATATTAAATGATCATCACAATTCATTGACAATAAACCCTATGAATAAATATTCTTGTAGTATAAAGAGTTTATATTTAGAATCATGTCTCCAGATAAACAAAAAAAATTTCAAGATAAACAATATATCTAAAAAAATCTTATATTTTAGAGAGTAACCTCATCCACCATTCAAGAATGTGTATATTTAAAATATATGTAATTTTCAATGAAAATTTAACCCGTGG
Source organism: Viscum album (assembly GCA_963277665.1). Classification (NCBI taxonomy): domain Eukaryota; kingdom Viridiplantae; phylum Streptophyta; class Magnoliopsida; order Santalales; family Viscaceae; genus Viscum; species Viscum album. Next base: position 2,095,202,158 of record OY728138.1, read on the forward strand.
AAGTAATTGTTTCAAGAGACTCTTTACAACATCAAATGATAGTGGTGTTTTACAATATCATTTCCCATTTGATTATTTTCATGACAAATAAATTTATACAAAATATATAAACATGAAACAAAAAATAAAAAAATGATTAAATTAATCATGGTATAACTTTTCACACTAGATGTATATACACAACATAAAATTTCATTTCTGCATAATAACAAATTAATATCAGTGGAATGTAAATTTAGATGAAATCCATTACCTCACATCTCGTTTAGATTGATCATGTTTTACCTCATGTATAATGGTTCAGATAATCTTATTAGTTTATAAAAAAATCAAAATCATATTTATAATATAATATTTGAAAATACTATTATCTTTTACCACCCTTTTGTTAATAACATTTCTCCATTTGTATGGTTTCAGATTTTAATCCCCGTATTCCCCCATTCATTCTTTGTAATGAATACTCAAGTTATTGTGTATATTATATTGTTTATTATCATCGAAATATCAATAATGAAATAATTATCATATTTTTTCATGAACAATACCTCTAAAACTAATCATTAATGATAGTTACAAAAAATAGACTATATTATAATCATTGATATGGTAGGTCGTACATACACATTAGTAACATTTCCATTTTCAAATAATAATTTTGCAAAGACATTATGTACCATTTTTATATTTATATATTTATAATAATATAATATATAAAATATTATTCATTTATATATACTAATATATATCACCCATGTCGTGTGGTTATGAAAAGAGAGTCACATCAATTCTTGAAGTCGGTAGTCCAAACATACACAATAGATACTATAATTTTTCATTTTAGAAATGAAAATGAAATATAATTGGTTAGATGAAACGTTTTTGGTTACTCTGAGAAGTAACCCCTGACTCTAGAATCAAACATTGAGAAAACATTTTTCGAATGCTGATAAGATCCTATGGGTAAAACCACATATTGTTCACAGTGCCAATTAAAAAAGTTTAAAAGAAGTTAAAATGATATATAATAATTTTAAAATCGTAAATATTATATAACATATAATACATAATGATACCCTTATTACCATCCATTTAAAGAATTAGTGAAAAATGAATCACATCGCATCGTGAGGTGGTAGTCTTACGTATACATGAGCAACATTAGCGTATTGACTATAAAATTTAATGTAAAACTTTTGTATATAAAATAATTAATATAGGGGTATAATTATGTTTTAAATTTTTTAGATATAATTTTGATACAAAATTAAATCCCACAGTGGTAGGTGGTAATGGAAATTCAAATGACATCAGTTCGTGATGTTGTAGTCCGTCAAAGACAAAAATGTGGTTTTTTTAACCATTTAAAAAATGTTGGCATAGTTTTAGTCCATGAATGTAACATAAATACGTCCCATTATGTGTTACCTACTATGTTTTTTATATAATAATGATTTAATTATAATTTATAAATATGTAAAAAGAAATAAAATAAAAATGCTCATTAAAGAACATTACATCTTATTTGTGAATCCTCATAATGTTTTCTCAAAAACTCTCTAAGGATATATTTTGGATAAAATTAAGGATTATATAATGAGAGGAGGAAAGTTTTATCTGATATGGGTAGTGTATAGTCAAGACAATGGGTTTTAGAGGTTTTAGTATGTGATATTTGTGAGTGCCCTTTTATAAATAACGAGATGTGGATGTTTTGTAAGTACTCATATGTTTTTACTATTGGGATTTAAATTTTAATACATGTGCCTCTGATATATATTAATAATGTGCATGAGGAATAATATTGTTGATTAAAACCTCCACCACAGAAAATAAACACATTTTTTTTCATGTAATCACTCAGTCATTATGATTACCAAATTTTAAACTTTTAGTTATTTTACCATATTAACTAATATTTCTAACATATTTATTATATCCTATAATACAAAAATATATTTACAATTATTTGAATATTTTGACCTAAATTTTATAATTATGAAATAAAATTTATTAAATAAAAAACCTATGTGTGTCTAAAATTATTTTTAATACAAGAACATGTTATAAAAAGAATATCATTTTAACCCATACATCACTAACAAATATTGTTACTATTTTATGGACAATAAAGTAATTATAAATGATAAACTGTTACATGAATGAAAAATATTATTTATTTATTAATGTTTAAAATAAATTGGAATGATATATTAATATTTTTTAATTTTTAATTAGTAAATGAAATATCATTTAATACAAAATATCATTATTGTCAGTTTTGGAATTATTCATATAATTTGAATTTCAAAATATCAACGAAATGATGTAATGCGAATATTTTATGTTCTCAAATGATTAAATGATATAATAATCTAAAAAATTAGTGGAACCAAATAATTCATCAAATTTATGACACTTTTATTATTTTTTATCCATTTAAATCATTAATGTAATGACCTGCCAATTCTAATTGGCTTGAGAGGACCATGAGTCATTACTAGGCCTTAAGCGACATCCCCAAGGCGCTAAAGTCTGGCAATAAATGCCGAAGGGTTTTAAATACCAGTGGGGGATGATTTAACCTTTAAGAAATAAACACATAAACCAACCATAACCAAACAATTACTATATTATGCATGAACAAATGAAAGACCAACTAAAAAAAATTCATTTAGGTCAAACCACATCATATTACACAAAAGAGGAAGGCCAAACTAAGCAACGATGTTCACCATAGATAAACAACTCAAGACTCTCAATGATAGTACGACTCTATGATCCACAAGCTCCAAGCTCCACAAAATCTCCCAAGCATCACCAAGGGCCACTAGCAAAAAGATGCTTTACCTTTACTTGTGTCCCATAATATGATATCTGCAAAAGCACCAACATGCCAAAGCAGGGGTGAGTATAAAACTCCGTAGGTTTTCCCCAATTACTTACCTACTCATGCCACTAGGATAGAAGAGTTATCCACATTTATATATAAATAGTTTATATAAAACATTTTCTCCAAAGCAGTTTATAACTAAATATAAACAAGTTTCCAAAACAATTCATAACCAAAGGAATTTCTAGAGAAATTGAATCTAATTTTCCAAAAAGTTATTTTTTCCAGAAAAATAACCAAACAATATTTAGAACCATTTCACAATATCATTTTTTGGCATACCAAGAATTCCCACAAACCCATGCATCCAACTATTCATGCAACCTAGAAGAGGGGAGAAGCCCTAACCATTATCTTTACCATTCATTATGGGAGAGACTTCTTACACTTATCCAACCCAAATGTACATGAATTCTTGATGGTGGAGGGCACTAACCCTTATCCATCCCAACACAAATGGGGGAGACATCTAACCCTTATCCATCACGAATGCAATTTGAATGTTTGACGGGGGGGAGCCCTAACCCTTATCCATCCCATCACTACTGGGAGAGACTCCTAACTGTTATCCGTCCCACATTCCCTTAAACACACACAACCATCATGTCAAAACCAATTATGTTAATCCAATTCAAACCATTTAAATGTTTAACACTTTCAATTTCAAATTATTTCAATAAAACTCTCTTTTTATTGAAAGTAAAACCCATCAACATCATTTCAATCTCAAAATGTTTCAATAAAACACCCTTTTTTTTAAATAACACTTTTCTTAAAACCAATTACAATTTCAAAAAATCCATAATTTAAAATAAAAATTTTAAATTCAAGAAGCCAAATCGATTTGCATAACAATTTGTTAAGATTTCACAATTTCACAAAAACCAGAAATCATCACAAATGAAGATTTATTCTATGCTTTTCCAATAAAATCCATTCATATAAAACAATATCTATCTAAGCCAATCAATAATTGTATGTGGAGTCAAGAGTGAAGCCTCCTACCTCAAAGGTTTTTACGAAAACCACAACAGTCGATGAATGCTCATGAAAATCTTGTCAATCCTCGATGAATTCTCTTTAGATCTCTTCGCCTAACACAACCAAGTCCAAATCTCATTATATTTGAAATCCACACACTTAGATCAACCCATAACGTGTTTATATATAAGAAACTGATTGAAGAGGAGAAGTATATCTAAGTAGATCTAAAAACCAATCAAGAACGATCACATACCTCAGGAATCTGGCTTCGATTCGCCAAGAGAATCCTTCATATCACCTCTGGAACAATGGGAGAACCCTACTTTATCTTAGGAGAACCAAAATACCATGTTAGGGACGCTTAGGAGGAAAAATGTGGTACATAGAGGAAAAAACGAGTGAGATCCACCTATATAGGATCTCATTTAAGTGGCTGCATGATTAGTTCGAACGGTTTGACAAATCGTGCGCTAACCATGCGTTAACTACTGCCACTATCGCCCTTCTCGCATAGTTTTTCTGTATGGTTAGACAAACCGTGCTCCGACCATGCAGAATCCACTGCCTCCAAGACCAACAATGCATGGTTTGGATGCACGGCTTTGTCAAACCATGTGTTGCCCATGCGACATCCCTTTTACCTCAAAACATCATTCCATGTTCTCCCAACTCTCCCATTAAACACCCTTACCATTAAAACAATGAAAAAAATCATGTACGGGTTACATAGTAGAAACCAGGGGTACTACATTCTCCCTACCATTGGTCTTTCAGTCCTTGGAAAGTAGAAACCCTTCATCCAACTGAAAGAGTTCCTCCCACTACACTTTCATTTCATTTTCATGGTCCCATGTCTCTTCTTGAATCTAACCATGATTACATAAAACCCTAACTAGAACAATTATTCTCCATTCAAAAATTTATCTTGCCTATCAAAAATCTATACTGGGATATTTATCAACGAAGCATCCGGCTCTAGGTCAATGTGATCCCATCTGATCACACGGTCAGGATCAGGCTGATACTTTTTCAATTGAGATATATGGAACACATTATGCACCAATGTAAACCATGGTGGTAATTCCAACTGATATGCCACCTCTCCAACCTGTTCCGGTATATCAAAAGGTCCAATTAATCTATGAGATAACTTTTCCTGCTTCCCAAAACGACAATACTCATGCCTTGGAGAGATCATTAAGAAGACATGATCACACAAAACGAACCAAAATGGTCTTTGACAGTGATCTGCATATGATTTTTGACAACTCTGAGCAATCTTCATCCTCTTTCAAATAAACTGGATCTTATCTATTGTCTCGTGGACAAGGCTAGGGTCAACTAGTGAAGTATAACCTGTTTCTACCCAACATAGTAGAGAACGAAAAGGACGCCCATTCAATGCTTCAAACGGATCCATGTGTATCAAGGATTTATAGCTATTATTATATAATCACTCCACTAAGGGTATATGATCCTCCCATGACCAACAAAAATACATTACACAAGACTACAACATATCATCCAATGTTTGTATCGTCCTCTCAGATTTCCAATCCTTCTAAGGATGATACGTCGTGCTCATTGTCAACTGAGTTCCAAGGGCTTGTTGTAATTATTTACAGAAACAAGATGTGAACCTCAAATCTCTATCTGAGACGATAGAAACTGGTACACCATTCCTCTTTACCACTTCTCTGATATAGAGTTTTGAAATTTCTTCCACCATATGAGTATCATGATAGGGATGAAATGTGCCGACTTAGTTCGTTGATCCACTATCACCCAAATGGTATCGTGCTTCCGGACCATTCTTGGAAGAACTATAACAAAATCCATTTCTATCTGATCCAATTTTCCACACTGGGATATGTAATGATTGTAACATAACAGCTAGTCTCTAATGCTCTTCTTTAACCTGCTGACAAGTCAAACCCCGCGAGAGGAACTCAGCCACCATTCATTTCATGCCGCTCCACCAAAACATCGTCTTCAACGACATATGCATTTTCAATGTACCTGGATGTACATAACATTTCAAATAGTGGTAGGCATAAATGAGTTGTTCCTAAAAAATCATAGGTACAACCATCTGATATTTGAAACACAAAATTGATCCCCCATCAAGTTTTCAGCCATCAATGGTCTCCCCATCATTGTATTTTGAACTTACAACCAGACATTCTGCATCAGATGTTTGTGCTTCTTTGATCATATTTACTAAATCAGGAAAAAGTGTAGCTTAAAAGAAAACATCAACATCACCTTGGTCTTCACATCCCACATGCATGTTGGCTAAGACTGACATCTACTTACATTAATTTGATGCTTCTTTCTCCAAATGTGCATATGACTTTATACTCAATGAATCCTCCACTAGAATTAAATTTCCAGGTGTGTACATCAAGTAAAATTCAAACATATGGAGATACTCTATCCAAATAATTTTCCTCAGATTCAAATCTCGCTTTGTGAAAATGTGCTTCAAGCTTTTGTGATATGTAAATACAGTAAATTTCTCACCAAAGAGATAATGTCTCCGTGTTTTCAAAGCATAGATGACTGCAACCAACTCCAACTCATGTGTTGGGTAATTTTTCTCATGCACCCTCAACTGCGTTGAGCTATAAGTAACCACATGTTATCTTTTCATGAGAACACAACCGATCCCTATTACCGAAGCATCACAATACACCACATACCTCTGTCCTGATCTTGGAAAGATCCAGATGGGTGTCGATGTAAGACGATCCTTTAGTTCCTGGAACAACATCTGACATTCTCTTGTCCATTGGAAGAGATCATTCTTCTTAGTCAGAGATATCATTTATGAAGCTAGTAATGAGAAATCACGCACAAAGATTCGGTAGTAACTAGCTAGACCAAGAAAATTGCATATCCCTAACAAATTTTTCAATGGTTTACAAGAGATAACGTCTTTTATCATTATAGGATCAACATAAATTCCTTAATCAGAAATGACATGGCCAAGGAAATGTAATTCCTGTATCCAAAAATCACACTTTGATAATTTGGAATACAAACGATGATCTTTCTGGATTTGTAACACTGTTTCAAGGTGCACCTCATGATCAACCATTTTCTTTGAATACACCAAGATATCATCTAAAACCACAACAACAAAAGAGTCCAGATATTGCTGAAGTATTTGATTCATTAGATCTATAAAGACTTCCGGTGAATTCATTTGACCGAAAGGCATGACTACATATTCTTAGTTTCCATATCTACTTCTGAAAGTTGTCTTTGAAATATCCTCCTTCTGAACTCTCAATATGTGATATCATGATCACGAGTAGATCTTGGAGAACCATTGTGCTCCCATTAATTGATCGAACATATCATCAATGTGTGGAAGTGGATATCTATTCTTTATTGTTACGTGGTTATGCTTACAGTAATCAACACACAAATGAAGAGTTCCATCTGCTTTATTCACGAACAAAACTGGTGTTTCCCAATGAGACGTACTTGGTTGAATTAAACCCTTTCTTTCCCGATCTCCTAACTTCACATTCAATTCCAGTAACTCTGTTGGTGCCATCCGATAAGACGGAAGGAAAATAGGACAGGACTCCGGAAGGAGATCAACCGTAAACTCCACTTCCATTAGAGGTGGTAACCCTTAGAAGTTATTCAGAAAGGCATCTGAAAATTTATCCACAACATTTGGAATTACTCAATCTCTTCCATTGATTCAAAATTCATCGCCGATAGCTGGTAAGAGATCATTCCCACCATTGGTTCCAACAAGCTCTTTGCACCTTTCTTTACAATCCTCTCTCCTCTAAAGAGATGGTCGATGTCATCCTCAGTCTTGGAAATAACTATTCTCTTATAACAGTCCATGTGAGACTTAAAAATTGTCAACCAATCCATACCAGGATTACGTCATAGACATCCATGTCCAACATCGAGAACATCCATTTTAACTTAGCTCCATCAATATTTATAGAACATTCTTTTCATACAAAGTCTTGACATTATATTTCACCAAGAAGAGTTTTTAGTTTCAAAACAGAAGGCATAATTTATATTTTTAAACATAGAATGTCAAAAACACGAGAAGCAATGAATGAATACGATGCACCGGTATCGAATGGAACTTGCACAAGTGTGGAATTCAAAATAATCATACATCTCACTGTAGATAGTCCATACTGATCATCGACCGTCATCTACTCAGCTCCATAAATTTTCTTCATCGATGCACAGTTCACCTTGCCGCCTTGCTGAGATTGTCCTAGTTGAGGATTCATGGTATTTCGAGAATCACCATGTCTATCTCTGTTATACTAACGAGACTGATTCTACTGTCCTCGTCCTATCAATGAAAATGATTCTTACGATGCCTATGAAGTGTCACGTCCAACCTACCTCAGTTCATTCCTACAATAGCGCCGTAGATGCCCCATCTGCTTGAAATTATGACATGCTCTAGGTTGCACAGTAAAATCTTGCCTTTTTGGCCAAGAAAACCACATTGAAAACAACCTGCCTTTCTCTGGGGTCATGGAGGAAGGTTCACTGATCCCGCCAACTGGTTCTAATTTACTCTCGCACCATGGAAATATGTATCCCTTTTCCTCTTGTTCTCAATGGTTGAGTTCCCACCATTTCTTGTAGGTATCATCATTCCTTCTCCTATAGATCCTGAGATATCTCGTTTAGCAATAGTCAATTTGTTCACCATCTCTGTATAATCTGTAATACAAAGCACCATAATCATTAATCGAATCTCTTGCTCTAGCCCCGATTCGATGATGTGTGCCTTCAACGAGGCACTTTGCCACATCCTCTGGTGCAAAGCTGACTAAATTCATGAATTTAGCCGCATACTCTGTGACATAGAGACCCTCTTGTTTAAGTTAGAAGAAGTCTGTCATTTTCTAGATCTTGAAGGTGTGAGGATAGAATTTTTTGTTGAAGAATTATTCAAAATCCTCCCATGTTTGTCCTTCATCAAATTTACCATGCACCACTAAATCCCACCACTGACGTGAAAGATCCTCAAGCACATACATTTCCAACTTGACCTTGATCACTAATGGTGTGCCAATGAAATCAAAGATACAATTCATCCTACGTAGCCACACTTCAACCTTTTCGGGTTCAGTATCACCCTGATTGTTCGGTGGATTCTGCTTCAGGAACTGGATGGTATGATCCATATGACTTGGTTCATTCCTCCGATCCCCCATATCCACAGCATGAAAATCCTGGACAATATTCTGAACTAGCTCTTGTTTCACACGTGGTTCTGGTGCAACCACATTTTCCGCAGCTTCTTGAGGTTGGTTTCGATGATGCCTACCATGTGACATTTTCTAAACCAACAACAAACTCATTCAATCTCACTCTCTAGAAATTGATGGCTTAGCATTCAAATTCTATCACATCATATATCACAAATTTGTTTTTCCAAAAACAAAATTTTCACATGTTCAACCATTTTTTAAAACATTCAACATAATTTTTGAAAATCTACCCATTTTCAAAATACACACAATATTCTGTTTTCAATGTCTTTCACTTGAAAACAATCTCTATATTTTTTAAAAATTGGCACGTTGCAAAAAATTCTTACTCATTCCTCACAATGCGATATTAAATCCTAGTGGGAATTCATTCCTCTATAATTCATGTTGTGCTCATATCATTGTCTAAACCAATGACACTGATATTTCCAACATTCTAGAAGTTTATCCAAAATAGTTATGTACCCAACACCCTGTTAACTTGAAGTTCCACAAAAACGAGTTAGCTACGTCCTTCTATTGTATACATTTCATGTTCTGAAAATCCTACTCATGTCCAAGATTTCGGCCCAAGGAATAGACAAGAATGAATTTCAACCCCAAGACCATGAGCATCAATGACCACTTGTTATGCAGGGACTGAACAAGCTGATACAATTTGTAATGATCCGCCAATTCTCATTGGATTAAGAGTACCACGAGTCATTCTTAGGACTTAAGAGATATCCCCAAGGCACCAAAGGCTGGAAATAAATGCCAAAGGGTTTAAAATACATGTGGGAGACGATTTAACCTTTAAGAAATAAACCCATAAACGAACCGTAACCAATCATTCTCTATATGATGCGTGAACAAATGAATGACCAACTAAACAAACACCATTTATTTCAAACCACATTAGAGTAAACAACAGTAGAAGGCCAAACTAAGAATCAAAGTGCACCACAGATAATCAACTCACGTCTCTCAAAGACACTACGACTCTATGCTTCCTATGCTCCATGCTCCACAACATCTCCCAAGAATAAACATGAGCCACTAGCAAGAATATGATTTACCTTTACCTATGTCCTAGAATACGACATCAGCAAAAGAACCAACATGCCAAAGCAGGGGTGAGTATAATACTCAGTAGGTTTTCCCCAATGACTTCCTAACTCAAGCCACTAGAACAGAAGAGTTATCCACATTTATATAAAAATAGTTTATATAAAACAATTTCACAAAAGCAGTTTATAATTTAATATAAACATGTTTCCAAAACCATTCATAACCCAAGGAATTACTAGAGAAATTGAAACCAATTTTCTAGAAAAATAACCAAACAATCTTCAGAACTATTTCAAATTATTCCTTTTTGGCATACCCAACTATTTCCAAAATCCCATGCAACCAACCATGAATGCTACCAGGAAGAGGGGAGAAGCCTTAACCCTTATCCATCCAAATCATGATGGGGGAGAATTCTTACCATTATCCAGTCCAAATGCACATGAATGCTTGATGGGGGAGGGCCCTAAACCTTATCCATCCCAACACTGATGGGGGAGACTCCTAACCCATATCTGTCCCGAATGCAATATGAATGTTTGATGGGGGAGAGCCCTAACCCTTACCCATCCCAACACTGATGGGGGAGACTCTTAACCCTTATCTGTCCCACATTCCCATGAACACACACAACCCTCATGTCAAAAACCATGTGTGTTCAACCAATTCAATCGATTTCAATTCTTAACCATTTCAATTCCAAATCATTTCAATAAAACTATTTTTTTTATTGAAAACCATATCCATCACAATCATTTAAATCTCAAACAATTTCAATAAAACACCATTTTTATTGAAAACCCATTTTTCATCAAACCATTTTCAATTTTAGCAAATCCAAAATTTAAAATTAACTTCTTAATTTCAAGAATCCAAATCACTTTGCACAACAATTCACCAATATTTCATAATTTCACCAAAACCATAAATCATCACAAAATATGATTTATTCTATGAATTTCCCAATCAAATCCATTCAAATAAACCAATTTGAATCTTATCCAATCAATTATAGAAATAGGATTTGAGAGTGAAGCCTCCTACCTCAAATGTTTTGATGAAAACCACAACGGTCGAAGAACACTCATGAAAACCGGGTTGATCCTCCATAAATTTTCATTTTATCTCTTCTCCTAACACAACCAAGACCAAATGTCATCATATTTGGCATCTAAAATCTTATATCTACCCATAACGTGCGTAGATCTAAGAAACTAGTCAATAAATATTACATACCTCATGAATCCGGCTTCGATTCCCCAAGAGAAGCCTTCGGATCGCCTCCAGAATGATGGAGAACCCTACATGACCATAAGAGAACCAAAATCACGAGTTATGGCTTAGGAAAAAAAGTGAAACATAATGGAAAAATTGCATGAGATCCAACTTTATAGGATCTTGATTATGTGGCCACATGATTAGTTTCTACCGTTTGAAAAACTGTCCGCTAACCTTGCGTTATATAAATCATCGACCGCCCTACTCGCACGATTTGGCTGCACGGTTAGACAAACCATGCACCGAATTTGCGGAATCCACTACCTCCAAGATCCACTGCGCACGGTTTGGCCGCACAGTTTAGAAAAACCGTGTGCCGCTCGTGTGACTTCCCTTTTTCCTCAAAACATCATTCCAAGTTCTCCTACCTCTCCCATTCAACACCCTTATCTTTAAAACCATGAAAATCATCAAGTAAGGGTTACATTCCAAAAACTAGGGGTACTACAATTAAATAAATATTTCCAATATTGGAGTTTAATAAGAATATAATTTCCTTGTATAACCTAAAAGTATAAAATATATATAATTATAACAAAATAATTTATATTTTACAATAATATTCATAACATTTCATATATATTTTTTTATTAACCAAAATCTTGTTGGATATTAATGGAAAGCATGTTTTTTTTCATTACATAAAGAATTGTATATGTTAATTTCATAGATAATGGTAAAAGTAAAACATTTAAATCAATAATGAGGTTATTATTGTTTAAATATTCCCATAAAATGAGTTTTGGAAAATTTTGTAGGTCATATTACTCCGAATATTTTATTTTTAAATAATGATAAATCTGTTTTAACTTTAATCAGAATAATTTTTATTATTTTGATTGGATAATATATATAGGTAAAATATTATGATTCCATTATTATAAAATATAAATTATTATAATTATAAAAATGAATAAATTTTTCCAAATTCAATTCATAGTTGTTTAGAAAAATAATTTAATATTGATCATACAAAGGTAATGAGAAAGATAGTTTTTAAATAGAAAATTTTCAATATTTTATAAATAAATTATATAAAAATTCATTAATCAAATTATTATAATGAAAAATATTGGCGTAATTTATATTTAGTATATAAAATTTCACTTTTATATGACGTAAAAATAAAAATGAAAATTATAAATTATTTAAACGAAATTTTAGTATTAAATTATAAAAATAAATATTTTCCTAATTCATAAAAATATGAAAATTTATTAAAACCCCAAAAATTCAACCTCTTTTAATTTATAAATTTTTTTAAAAAAATAAATTTCATATTAAAATATAAATTTTCAAAAATAGGAAAATTTATTTAGAGATTTTTCCCTAGAACAATGTTTTATGTACATTATAATAACATGTATTCATTGTTTTTAATATTAATAATCCTATTATCACATCATGAATTTTCATATATGTTCTTTATTAGGTGATAATCTCCAAATAATATTTTTATCACTAAAATTTCATATAAATTTCCATCCTAAGATTAGATCCAATGAGTTCTATGACACTATTCATAAATATATGTTCTATAGGCATATGATATCATTTGAGTGACACAAATGATATAGGATATCTGGGTTGGGGACACAAAGGACTTTATGTAACCATCTCATGGTTTATGCCATTGGTTATATCAAGTAGGATATTATTAGAATGAGACTTGATGTAATAACTCTATATTTATATGTGTCATTTGATGTATCTATATTCAGACAGTTTTGTTGGTCTTTAGTCGTTAAGATTATTCTTAATGAGTATTATCAGTCACATACTTTAATATAAAAATGAAAATAGCAATGCCATATGTTCAAAGTGTGATAAGATGGATTGGATACACCACAGGTAATATTACTTTAATGAGTAATTAGAGAAATTATTACTCCCTTTTTTCATTTAATGATAGTTGATATCCTAGGCCCATTGATGGAAATTATATGGCCAAAAAAATATGTGTCTACAATGTATAGTAGGTGGCTTCAATTTCAAGGAAGTTAAAGAATGAGACAATGAAAACATATATTTATGGAACTAGTATGAATCGTGTTATATTTGAGATATCAAGATACATAGATTATATTAAACTATAATAATTTGTATGAGGTATCATGTCCTTCTGGTATTAGAATTTTCTATATGTGTGCCTTGGTGTGTTTGCAGACATTAACCCTGGACTTTAGGCTGGTTCTCCTAATGCAACTAAGAAAGATTCCTAGAGGGAAACACACAATGTATATCCAGAATCTCTACTAACTAATATTTATTTATTTATTATTTGTAATTTATAATAAATATTAATCAATTATTTTTATTAATAATTATTCATGTATTTTTAATCGCATATATTCCGTCACTAGTTATTGTAGAGAATATAATGTGAGTGGAATATTTAATAAATATTTACTTTCTACCAAGTGAATATAATATTTATTTATTTAATAGAGGATAATTTAGTGATATTTATTTAATAAATAAATAGTCATTGTCCAGGCATTGGTAAATATTGTGTAAGAATTGTAGACAATTTTTAATGGTCTGATGAGAAATAATAAGCATTAATATTATTTCATTAAATAATACTAAATTTAACTATCATTATAAGATAATGTCTTGAAATAATAATATTATAATTACTATTTAACATGGGGTTCTGGATATATTATATAAATAATAAAGGGAACATGTGGAATTATTTTATATTAACTAGATTGATATATAAACCCAATTATTTCATTTAATGAATAAACTAATTAATTTATTTTTGTACAATGGTTTTTTAGAATTCCCTCAAGCCCTAGAGAGATCCATTCTCCAATAATGCTACCAATAACATATCGTGATCTTATTACACCTCCCACCATTAGGTCAACAGTGATATAAAATAATTATTTCTAAGTATTTCTCGAGGTGATCATAGGTGTATGACTAAAGCTATTGGGTCTGTCATGCTAGAACCTAAATATTCTTATGACGATGTTCAGAGAGTTATCAAACATGTGTGAATCACCGCTAGAGGTAATCTTCTTTAATTCCATATACAAATTTATGGAACAACACAAATTTTTTGTGATATCCATCAATAATGTTATAATTCCAATAAATAAATTCATTAATTAATTAAATTTATTATAAATAATATTCGATGATCATCCCTCTGGTTCTGGTGTGATTTTAAATAACTATTTTATTTGATTATGTTCGGTTGATCACAACCTTAATCATCGTGTAGATCTTAAATTTATCATTCATCATTCCAAATAGAAAAGTTGGGTATGGTCCATCACAAGATTTTTTTATTCCTATAACCTATAAAAATAAGTTTATGTTATGTTTTGAATGCGTGATTCTGTCATATTTTAAATAAAATTCCCAATTAATTTTTTAAAATCACTCATATTTAATATCTAATTATTAGATAAATCTTTTACATGATTTATTTATTAAAATTTATACCATCCATTCTAATGGCTTAATGATAATGATTATATTAAATTATAACATTTTAAAAATATTTAATATTTTGTTTTAACTCATTTTTCCTTGTAAAAAAACATAAAACTAGTGATGTGTTTCAGGGAAGATCAACGTTGTGTTTCATGTAACGCAAGAAAAACTAATTGTTTCAGGTAAAGAAAATTATTTTAGATACATAATTTGTTTAAAAATAAATATATCATAATGTGTTAAGGTATTATATTACCTTCAAAGCATGGTGTTTTTTGTCACAAACTCTATCGAAAGAAATGCTCTTATTTTAATGTCTTGGGGTTTCTATTCCAACAATTAAAATAATAGACCATTTTAATTTTAGAATTATCTTTATAAAAAAATGTTCATAATTTTAAAATTCATTTTGTAGAACCCAAATTATAAAAATAGTTAATAAAATATCCTCTTAATGAATACAATTGAAGTCTATAAAAATATAGAAGAATACATCCATTGTTTTGAAATTGGAGAACATATGTGGGATGTGGAATCATAGACAAATAATAGAAAACATAACCCAAAAAACTGATGGAGAGTGATAGATATCATTTTTATTAGGATGTTAATGAACCCAAATCCATGATCTACAAGTTTGAAAGTCATTAATATCATAAAAAATAATCTAAATAAGAAAACATTTGTGTTTCAAAATTCTAATACTAGATTTGAGAAAATGTATCACCCTCTAAAAATATATGTAAATATACTGGACATATTTTTATTTCATAGGAACAATTTCATCCTTTAGTTGTTCTTATATCAATTTCTACTTCATTACTTACTATGTAAAATGAATATCCAATAATGAATTCATTATTCCCTAAGAAATAAAATTCAATTTTAATGGATATTAATATTCCTAAATAAACATAAAATCATTCCTTGTATCACTGTATATAATTATAAAAAAATGATTAACATAGTCTTCATAAATAACTATATTGTGACGTAATAAATTAATCTCTAAAACCACATTCAATGTTCTATATAAACCATTTCATTAATCGTTAAACATAGGTCCATCCAAATATACCAAGATAAATAAATTTTCAATTGGGTTATTGAATTTCAAAAATGAACATATCATTAAAAATTTTCAAGGTATTTGGTATTGTATATATTAATTTATCCATTATAATAATCTATTTATTCTATAATAAATATATCAGCATTATGAAAATGTTATGGGATATATTTCCCCCAATCATGTCTTTCAAGGAATGTTAACTTCCTAGAGAATCATTTTTGATTTTCATCATCGCTTTTAGACATATATATTTAAATAATAAAAAATATTTTTTATAAACCTAATACATTATATAATAATTATAAAAAATATATCATTGATTAAATTTTCAAATTGTATAATTCTTGAAACAAAACACAAGAAAATTATTCATTACACTTCATAATAGGTTTAATAATTATTATATCCTTCTCCCATTAGCTTTATTTGAGATATATTCTATTTCATATTGAGACATTGAATTTCATATTGTACCAACTCCTTATAGACAAATACATTGTACATCATAATCATTCTTCTTACCATTACAATCACAATTACGGAGGATTTTTCTCAACTCATAGAGAAATTTCTTTCATTCCATTTAACAAAAGACCATTTTATTTATTCCCATAATTATAACATAATATAAAATCCATCAATCCCTTATTTACATTATCTATATTTTTCTTTGTCATCCTCTTCTTATCCTTTTCCCGATATTATTAATTATAGAATTCTTTCACTAAAATATTAGCACATGATATTATATTATCATATGATTAAAATATTTGAGATACTTGTCCCTTTTAATGATTATACAATACCAATTAAATTTATGATCATTATTAATATTTAGATTATGAGTTTTGAAGTGATTCCAATTCATTTTTTTGTGATCCATTTATAAAAAATGGAATAAACTTTATTATATTGTATCATTATGATACTTAATGTATAATCAATGAAATATAAATTTTTTAAAATAAATTTCAAATTTATGCTTAGAGACAATAATTGTCATTAACATCGATTAATTGGGGATATCATGATATAAAATCACTATAGTTGTTTTATATAAAATGAGAATTTTACTAAAAATATACACCTAGATTGTAAAACTAGGTTCACAATAAGGCATGTTTCAATGAACCATGTGATAAACTGGACAATCCCAATACACCATTTTCAAATTAATTTATCATGGGTACCTTAGTACTTGACCCACATAATCATGAAGTATCAATATAATGATGTTTTTATGTTAAATACAAATGATATCTACATTACCAAACAAGAAATATGTTATTATTTACTTATACTCATATTCAATCAGATTGTTATGTTCCCCGGTATACTTTTTCCTTAAACTACATCCAAAGGATTCTACTAAACATTCAATGAAAAAATGTAGTGATACCGACCATAGTATCCTCGAATTGGTGGCTTATATTATTAAATTGAAAAAGATACAACAAATAAATTCTTAATTAACCAATAAATTTAGAATTTTTGTATAACTAGATACATACATGTTACCCATTTTATAATTAGATTAGATAAAAACATGTATCACATAATGAATAAAAAATAATTCATCCTTGAATACTCATTTAATTATTCCTTCTTCATATCACATGAAAAAAAAAATTATGGGTGATGTCAAATTTTTTTGAACTGTAAATTATAGTGGTATCTATCCATAATCATTATCAATACTCCATATAGAAAGGTAAATAACTAAAAAAATATTCCATTTAAATAAATTAACTATCATAATTGGATATGGTATTATAAAAATATTAAGGTATGAAACTAATAAAATTCCTCTAAATCAATAAAAAAATAACTAAAGGCTTCAAAATAGATTACCATTATGAAAACCCCATGGATAAAAATAAATGAATTTTTATTAAATGAATTTATTAATTACATTATGTCATATATCATGATCTTGATAATTATACCATCATGTCCTTTCAAAATATGTTTTAAAACTACGTGGTAAAAAAAATCTCATTTGGCTAACTATACCTCTACTATCAAGACCATTTATAATATATTTTAAAACAAACAATTAATAAATCATATAGTTTGGCCAACTGATTTCTCCCATGATACATATCGACACATTGAAGATATAATTATAGATCGGTCCCACCCATATCTTTGTTTCTAATGAATCAACCATATATATAATTATATATTTTATTCATTAACAATGGTCTTATCAAAAAATATCCCTATTATCTTAATGATATATATTTAATAGTTTTTTGATAGATAAATATATAATTCATAATATAGAAAACATATATATAAATGTAATATAGTTTATAAAGTACTAATATCCCCCATAAAAGAATATGTATATTTAATATAAAAGTAATTTTGAATAAAATTTTATACCATGAATTTCATTGTTTCAGGAGAATGTTCACAATCATAAAATAGAGTGAGATTATATAATAACATTTACTATTTGGTAATTTTTATGTCAAACTGACATTTATGAAATTATTTAAAAATGATCATTAAATAACAATATGTATGAATGAATAATGATATTACATGTCAAATGGGATGTATATAAACCACCAATATGTTAATTAGTGCATAATAATAAGTCTCAATAGAATCTAAATAGAGTTAAAATCTTATATTCCACACTTAATTTTGATTTTATTTAATTTAACCTCCAATGTAATAATTTTTTCAAGCATTATTAATTTATCCTAGAAAAATAATCATATTTATAATATCATATATATTCTTATTAATATAAATGTATTGTAAATGGAGATGAAGTCTCATACGTCACTCTTCATTTTGATTGTATGTGATTTAGAATCCTATGTAATACTTTTATATAGAGTATTAATTTATTCATTATCTGTTATCATATTTTTCATATCATTTATGATTATATTAAAATATTTTACTACCTGTTTGTTAATAACATTTCATTTTATTCATTGTTTTAAGTATTAATTTCATTGTTTTTTCACTAATTCTTTATTATAAATATTTTGGTGCTAGAATATATTTTATAGTTTGATAATATCATGAATTATAATAATAAAATAATTATAACTATTTTACATAAATTATACCATTAAAAACAGTCATGAAATATTGTCGTGCAAAATAGACTATGATATAATCCTAACGATGATTGGTTGTACATACAAGTGTGTAATGTTTCAATTTGTTAATGTTATATATGGAAAAAGGTAATTCATTTTTTATCATTACATAATAATAATAATAATATAATATATCCCATATTATCTTCATAAATACAAAAATATACATTATCTATGAGGTGAGGTGATTATATATAGTCATGCCGCTTCATGAAGGAGGTGGTCCACACATACACAAGCGGTGTTATCAAATTTAGTGTAAGAAGGGAATGATATACTATTATTTAATATTGTTAAATAAGATATTAATATCCTAATTATCAAATTTATATCAAAAAATCTCTTTAACATTAACCTAGTAAAATTGGATGTAAAGAGTTATAGAAAAATTAATCACATCACTTCATAAGGTGGTAATTCATCATAAAATTGAACAACGACATCATATTTTCTATAAAATGGGCATAAAAAGGCAAATAAAAAATTATTACAATAATGTATATTTATGTAATTAATTTCATATATATTATTTATCTCTATCATTATACCCAATTGTGGGAAGTGGTAATTGAAAAAATGTCATCGGTTTAAAACAATGTAGCCCTCTGTACCAACCAATGATGATATATAAAACCATTAGATGGATGTGGGCATGTATTTAGGCCTTCAAAATAATATAAAAACTTTTAATTAAATTTAATATACAATTTTTATTATTTAATAATATTTTAATACAATTTATTTAGGTATGTAAATAAATAAAATAAACAATCATGTTGATGATCATTACATCTCAATCATTTATCCCCCTTAGGTTTCCTCCAAAACCATCCATGGATAAATTTATGAAAATATAAGGATTCTTGAAAGATTTTACAGACATTTTTAAGTGATTTAGTTAGGTTTTTATAGTGAAAAATGGTCATGAAATGTGTGAGTAAGCGAGGAGAGTTAGTGGCCATTTTTAATTGAGGTGGGGTGATATATTGGTAAATACAAAAAATTATTCACTATTTGGAGGTCACCCATACCTATAATGTCACAAAAATTGAGTAATAATTTATAAAGATGGTTATATTGATAATAACACATCCAAAACAAAAATATAACTCATTTTTTGTCATGTGTGGCTCAGTCTTTAGGATTACTCAATTTTACCTTTTGGGTTTTCTTTACCATGGTAACTAATATTTTTAACCATGTAAAACTAACATACAATACTAAATTAACAAAAATATATAATAGATAATTTGGACCAAATATTTATATATATTTGGGAAATTTTATAAAATAATAATAATATAATTGTATAAAATTAATATTACCCCACGATCATATAATATCCAAAAATAGCTTTTTGACCATAACCATGCTAACCATGATTACTACTATTTATCAATCTATATTGTCTCTATAAAAAAATTTGGTCCATTAATGGAATATATTTGATATTTATTAACAGTTAGAAAATAATTTTTCAAATATATAATTTTTTAATTTTAAATAATTTAATAAATTTATAAAAAAAACATTAATACAAATTCTATCAATATTCACTGGATTTGAATTTAAAAAATTTATATTGTGATGGAATTCAAATATATAAATTTTAAACATCTGTAAAATTGTATAATAATATTAAATTTTAAAATAACACAAGAAGTTTTTCAATTTACTTCGCATTTATGATTTTTAGTATCAATAATTATATTTTATTACTAACTAAATAATTTATGAATTGATATTTCATATTCCATTAATGCAATTTTTCAACTGAAAAAATTTAACATAAAATTAGCATGAATGGACTAAATAATTATTAATTAAAATTAATATGTATAATTGAACATATGATTATTTTCCCTATCCTAGTTCATTATTGATAATATTCGAAAATAAGGTCATCATTTTGTCTTCTTAATTATATAATATAATATATAGGTCAATTTCAAGGAAAAATGCCCCCAAAAGTTAAACATTCACACTATGGTGATGGGTGTTGAAAGTGTTGTTAGGTCATTTTTTTCATTATCTATAATGAATCATCATAGGAAAACTCATTTTACATTAATTAGGTTAACTAGTTTTACTTATTTCACTATTCATTTTGGTCGAAAATTATGTTTTTTTATTAGAAAAAATATATTATTCCCAATTCAAATATGGAATTTATTTTTAAAAATTAAATTCATTGGATTTTTATGATATAATTTTAAAATAATTTCCCAAATGTGATGACAAAAAATGTTTTTAAATAAGAAATATTGAAATATATTCAATGTTTTTATATAAAAATATATTAGGAAAATCATTAAAATGATCAAAATTTTATGAATTAATATTTAATATAACTAATTTTACTTCAAATATAATTAAAAATATTACTTTTCATTTTAATATATTTAATCAAAATGAATCTTAACAATTAAAAATTTGGTATTTCTAATTATTCATGAATACATCAAGTTTTCAAAAAAATCCCAAAATTCAACATATATTACTTTTCAAATAATTATTTCTCAAATTTATTTCTTAATATACAATAAATTTTCAAATTTTCTTTAAAATTATATTTATATAATATAAATATGAAAATTAAAATGTCTTTTAAAAAACCATACATTTAAAAAAACATCTATTTTTCAAAAAAATTATTAGTTTAAATATAAATAATAGATAAATTTTATTTTCATAATTTAGTTATTAATATTGATTAACATCATTTCACTGTCCAAGTAACAACTATTATGTTCAATAATAATATTTTAATAATATATCACATTTTGTTTCAACTCGATGTTGTGTGTAACACAATATAATCTCAATGTTTTTTATAATGCAGTATAAATCTAGTATTTCATGTGATAAGAAAAAATAATTGATTCATGTAATGTGATATATTTTTATAAATATAATTTATATAAAAAACTATCATAACATCTCGAGTGTGAAATTTTATTCAAAGCATGGTTTTGGAGGGAACATACCATATTTATCACAATATTCATATTTCAAAATCGCAGGGTATTTAATTATGTATGTACATAGATATTTGTGAAGGGATGGATGATGGGGTGTGTGAAGCATGAAAAGTGGGTTATAAAAGTAATCACAAAATATTTATGTCATTGATATCCAATATAATGTAATGATTTCAAGATAAAATTTTCTTCCATTAATATTTTATCCATGAAGGAGGTTGGATCTTTACACAATCCATGAGATAAGAATATAATGTGTACTAATGAAATTGAATCCAGATTAATGTGGAAATTTTCATTTATGATTAAAAAAGATTCATAAATCATTAATATTATATAGATTTAGATAATGTTGGATTTGGCCTATAAATAGTTCCATGAGAACCAAATTAGAGTGGGAGATATAATTAGTGGAAAATTATATTGAATTAATCACTATGTTTTTAAAATCAAAACTAATATTTTATTTTTATAAATATTAATAATATTTTTCATACACAATTTAGATAGAACTATGTCTAAAATATTATATGGGAAAATTTATGATGTTATTATATGGATGATAGAACTATAATGAATATACATAATCAAATTAATCATGTATAAATTACATAGATGAAATAATTTTTTTTAAAAACATAAAAAATGTATAGTAAACCATATATAATATAGAATATGAAAAAAATCATAAATCTTATCTGTAAATTTGGAATTTAATAGAAACATTAAGATAAGTTCATCTAGAGTTGATGATTTAATCTATATATTATTCCTTGAGATCAGGGATTATGTTAGACCATTGTATTCCAGAATTCATTATTCAAATAATTGTTAAAATTTTCCCTAATAGGTAACTGAAAATCATTTCAAAAAAACTGAAACAAAACCATCAGAATTATTTAGTGATAGAGCCAAGGGGTGTTTTCAAATGGAGAGGTTTTAATGGTCCCTAATTTCAATTATAGAGAGAATAATATTATCACGGAGTGATCTTGAGTTAACCATTATATTTATCAAAATTGTGTGACATAAATGATTTTGGGATATCAATAAATCATTTATGTTTTTTCCTGAGGCATAACACATATTGTAGAACTACGTAAATTTATTACAGGAATTAGAATTAGTTTTTTTATTATATTGGATGTTAATATAAATCCTATAGGTCTAAATAGTCACTACAAGTATATTTATAAGGCTTACAGGATGTATGAAACATTTCACAAACTAATTCAAATCCCCCCTCATATTGTGTGTTTGATCCTCTTGGTTGTAATAGGTAAAAAAAATATTTATTTTTATTAGGAAATGAAGGTAAACAACATATTAATATAATAAAATATAAAATTTTAAATCAATGGAATCATAATCATAAAACACTACCTTGGGTTATATATGATATAAAATACAGAGACAATGTAAGATACATTATAGAGAGGTTAAAAATATAATTGTTTTGTTAATAAATAGTATAAGTTATATGTATTAGAGTAATACATTTTTTAGTAACAAAATGTTTAATTGAATCACCATTTTGACTAAGATTTTTATAAGAATCATAAAATAATTCATTTGAGTTTTTTAAAGGAATTAAATTTAGGATGAATAGTTGGTTTTTTTGTCTTTAATGATATACTAAATTTGATTGAGAGTTGGAATGACCTTAAAATATTAATGATAATCAGTGTTGATTTTTCTTGTTTTTTAATTCAATTTTCAAACATTATTAGAAATGTTCAAAAAAGTGTGGTTGAATTCAATAAAAATTTAAATTATTTTCTCAAAATATACATGACAAATTAGAATAAAATTGGATATCAATGATATTGTGTTGTGATGAGAATACAATAGGGTTAATTTTTTTCCAAAATATAACAATGGGGTTTTATATTATTAAACCATTAAATTTGACACCTATATGAGTTTTTATGAAGGAAATGTAATGATTCATTATGATCTGAGATTATCCAAATCACATGATGGTTTCCTTCATACTCTATATATATTCCATTCCAATTATTTATGCTACATGATTGAATTTGATGATTATAAAGGCCATAAGATATAAAATGTGTACATTAAAAATATTCCTAATATATAATAATTAAAAATAATAAGGATTTATAAATGTTATATTTTAATTTTAATTTATAATTTATTTTATTTCTATATCATGAAAATTAATAACAAACAATATTATAGGGTAATATTGATCAGACTCATTGAACATTATTTAGACCATGTTTCTCTTATGCTGTAAGAGAATTTAATTTTTTTAATAAAATTTTCTTTTATTAAATAAAATAATAATATTCAATATATATCATTTATTTATATAAAATAAATCATGATAGGATAAGTATTTAATAATTTTTATCATGGTAAAAATATTTTATACACAATGTTTATTGTAATATAACGACAATTTCCCCACCACCCAATGTGATCAATGATGTTAGATACCATTTTTCAAGACTATTATTGATTATTGTTGAAAGCATAATAAATATAAAAAATTATGAAATTATGAAATTCATATATTTTTTCAATTTGATGAATGTTTGTGGGGGTAAAATTTATAATTTAATGCATAGTTATTTAGTTTCTTGTAACTTATATATTATATTTAATTTTTTAAGAGTTTTATATAAATGAATTTTACATGGATAATATCTTTAAATGAATATCGATGGGATACAAAAAAATTCATATTATCAAGTCAATATGGTTTTGGATGATATTCAAAAAGAGCTTCTAAGGATATCCAGAAGGATTTCTAGATGTTTCATACAAACTTAATATATATGATAAAATATAATATGAGATTATAAAACACATACGCGGATTTTATAATTTTTTTTAATTAATCGATATGTTCCCTAAATACCTATACACGTATGATGAGTACATGGATAAGTCATATCATAGGATATGGGTTCATGCTAAGGTGAATGTGTCTTATCAAGTAATTATTTACTTCCTAGTAATATTTGAAGTACCCAAAGAGATTATATGAATGTATATAATATTAATATATTTGTCATAATATTTATATTAGAGTGATAAAAATATATACAACAATGTATACTTATGAACAAAATAAATTATGTTTATTTTAATTATTTTCCTTAAACATGTAAATATATATGTATTTGAATATTTTGTTCTGTATGAAGAATACAACCACTCATGAAGATGAATATACATCTAATACATTGATGGATAAACAGTATTTTTGTTTTTTCTTTGATATATCCCCAAAAATAATTTGATTATAGAGCTAGTTTTAAATAAATCATGAAATGAGCTAAACGGGGAGGATTCATTTTCTACAATAGTAACATATGAAGTTTTGAGATCCATAATTTTTCTACCGATATATCATGCATTAATTTAGTTACTTTTGAGGATTATTTGTTTAACCATGTTTGTAGTTATGTAATGGGGTGTGTTTGGGTGATGTCTAAGAAAATCACTGATAAAAGAGGTTGTGCACGGTTTGTACAAATTTTGCGGATGACAAGAAAAAACAGTATGATCTACGGTATTTGAGGAAGTAGCTATGACATGCTTAAAGAATGTTTTTGTAGGCTGTGAGAGATTTTCCTTTGATGTTACCCATTAAATTTTCTTCCTAGAAGTAGTGGTTAATGAATGTTTAGCTCCCAGTTTGTCTAACCATGTGACTAAGTCATGTGTGGGATGACAATGAGATCCTAAAATTGTGGATCTCACTATTTTTCAAAATTTAATGACTTTTTTCACATCCAATGAGGCCCTAACTTAGTATTTAACATTACTATTGGTAATGGAAAGTTCTCCCATTGACCTGGATGGATTCTAAGGCCATATAAACACCGTTCATGGAGAGAGAAAACTCTAATTGATGATCTACTCTTCTCCGAGTAAGAGGATTTCATTCAAATTCTTCTAACATCCCATCCTCAATTATTGCATGATATTTTCATGGACAATATACTCTATTTAATTAAATATAAACCAATTGGGATGGATTTTTATCTAGGATTTTGGATTGAGAACTGTATTTATGAGATCTTGATGTATTTCATCCTGATTTTGTATTTTATAATTTGTTCTATAACATTTATCACATTATTGTGATTATTAGATGATGTGGTGGGTATTCCAAATACAGTTAGGTCGAATTACTATTTGTTTATTTTTTGATCGACTAAAAAATGTAATGAATTTATTTCTTATAATGGAATTCATTAGAGTAGAGAATTTGGGAGAACTGCACGTTTTAGAGATAGTCTGTATATATGGTGTTCCATATACAATAATTTCAGATCATAATTCATGCTCTACATTAAACTTATATTAGGGATTATAAAATGATCTTGGAATTCATTTATTAATAAGTACAACATTCCACCCATAGATATATTGGCAGTCAGAATGTACTATATAGGTGCTTGAGGATATTCTATGGGTATGTGTGATTGACTTAGGTGGATTCTAGGAAAAGAATTTTTCTTTTGTAGAGTTAACCTATAAAGAAATTATTAGAAAACAATAGATTTGGAACCATACGAGGTTTTTTATGGTAGGACATTTAGATAATTTCTATGCTAGATGGAGGTTAGTGAGTCAGAGTTGTTGGGACTGATTCTCATGGAGGATACAACTTATCATGTACTGTAGATTCAGAAATGTGTGCCTAAGTCATAGAGTAGACCGAAGTCATATGATGACATATAGATATAACCCCTAGAGTTTACAGAGGGTAATCATCTGTTCCTGCTGGTGTCACCTTGGTTAGGCAATGGTAGTATACAGTGGCATGGAAACTTGATGCCTAGGTTTGATGTACCATTTGAGATAGTGGAAAAAATCGGGACGGTGGAATAACAATTTACACTTCCATAATGATACCGTGTTATGCATGATGTTTTCCATGTATCCCAAATTTTTATTTATCTCTCTAAAAATTCTCTTGTGATCTATGTGGATGAGGTTGACCTTGAGATTAATGCGTCCTTTGAGGGGCATCATATACGTGTGTTGGATCACAGATGGAATGTGTTGCTGGGAAAAACTGTGTGGATAGTTCTAGTGATATGAAAAAATATATGTTTATAATAGGAAACATGGGAATGAAAATTAGATATGAGGTCCCAATGGCCCGATCAGATTGGATCTGAATCGTAGAGATGATTGTGAGTGAAATTTGAGGATGAGCTATTATAAGGTTGAGATAATATAAGATCCCAACTTTTTCACGAGTTATCTCAGGCTTGAATTCAGGTACCTTTCAGGATTATTTAAGTATCTTTGTTCAGTGTTATGGATTGGGGTTTTTTTGGGTGAAGTCTAAGAAAATATTGATGAAAAGTGGTTTTGAATGGTTGTCGCATGGTTTGTAAAAACTGTGTAGCTACTTAATGAAACCGTTCGATCTATGGTCCTTGAGGAAATAGATTAGGCACGCTTACACACAGTTTGGTAGGTTGTGTGAGGGGTTTATGCATATTTCCTTGCTGAAGTAGGGGATAATGCATGGTTAGTGCATGATTGATCTAACTGTGCGACTAAACTGTCTGAGGGCTAATAGTGATATCCAAAAATTGAGGAACTCATTCATTTTCATCATTTAATGATTTTGTTTCTCATTATATGTAGCCCTAGCATGATATTTCACTTTCTTTAGGGTAAGGGAAGGCTTTAACATCGACCCATAAGATTCCAAGGCCTTATAGACACTATTCTTCTGGATTGAAATCCCAAATTGAAGATCTACTCTAATCTTGTAAAGTAGATTTCATCCTAGGGATTATCATGTTTCTTATAGGATTATTTCATTATCTTTTCATGGAATATATCATCTGTTTCATTGGATATAAACCTATGTGGTATAATATAGATCTATTATTGTTGATATAGATCTATATTTATGATATATTGATGTCTTTGATTGTGATTTCATTTTATGTATTTAGATCTGGAAAGATTATCAACGTCATTGTGCGGCTCAGATATTGGGGATTTTTATTGTTCAGAAATCTATCAACAAATTGAGGTGGGTGGCCTAAATCTAATTCTCATTGTTTTGGATTAGATATGTTTATTAATTATTGTAGAATTTCTAGATTTCTTTAGAAATTTATTCCCATGAAATGTGTTTATTAGATTAAACCATTTTGTTATCGATGAGTAGTTGGAAAATGCGATTTATTAGAGAATTAATCCTGGAATTTATAGGATGGCCTGTTGAATATTTAATTTAGAGAAAACGATTATCACTGGAGGGGATTGTATTCTTTATAAGTAATTGGAATGTTAATTACGAGATTTTTAAATAGCTATGTAGAGATAATTAATTATGGAAAAATTATGTGCCTTTAATAACATTATCTAGATAATTTATTATGGGATTAATTATGTACATTTGAGATTACAATGAGATAATTAATTGATGAAAATTAAATATTGAATATAAAATTTGATATTAATTACTTAATTGATTAATTAATTAATATTTTAATTCACATAGTTAATTATTGAGTTAACAAATAAAATAGATGTCATTAAATAATTATTGAATTAGTAATGGGAAATGGGAGGATAATTAATTAGTAAATTAATTATGTGATAAATAATTGGAACATGGTCATTCTAAATTGAGATATACAAATAGTTACATTGTAATCATACTTATGAGTAAAGAGAATGGGATCATGGTCATAAGAAAATGAGAAGTATACATGGTAACATGGTCATTACACATAAGAGTAATGAGAATGGGAACATGATAATTCTATTAAGTAGTATACATCCTAACATGGTCATGGTACTTACATTGTGATATTGAAAACATTGTAAATGTTTCATTTAAAGGAGAACTTAATGAAATAAAATTTTGGAACTCTGAGTTATAACCTCACAAGATAATATTCCACTATGGCCTGAGTCAAATAATGTATTATGATATCCCAAAACCATGAATACTTCAAGATTAGTAAATAAAATTGTATTAAGATATGGTATTACCTAAGGAACACATTGGGCTCTTCTATGATATGAAGTAAGTATTGAGGTATGGGTATCCTTGGGAACCCTATAGTTAATGCAGTGAGATAAGAATAAATGAAAATGTGATAAATTGTTTATTATTGCATTGTACTTATTTCCTTATAGAAATAAAGGAACTATCTATTTACTAGAATTGTTTCAGACAACATTGGTTGTGGACTACTAAGTTGTACTCACACCCTATTCAGGCTGCCTGATCGGTACCCAAAACGATTATATTGCTACACGAATAGATTAGGGAGAAGACCCCGGGATAGGTGGTTCGTTGGGGATGGATCAAGGAGAAGTGAATTGGACATGGATTAGAACCCGCTTATTGGGTGATAGTATCATTAATTTCAGTTTCATTATAGACACTCGACACTTATGTTGGTATAAAAACGTTTTCACTTTTAGTTTTTTATTGTATTTCCCATTTGGTTATCTTGTGACATCAGTATTATTCTAGTTATATATTCTTCTTCTATTACTTATAATGTTTTTCTGATGTTTTAATATGATAAATTAGGGTATAGTCTCCCCATGAGTGTCTTACCAGACCCTCACCTCTAGCCTATAGACTCTAGCTTACGGTGAGACAGATTTAAGGTCATGTGGAGAAATGGATTAGGTCACCATTTTGTTAAACCTGCGTCAGAATAGTATAGAAGTGTATGAACAAAATACTACACAACACATTAATATTAAATTAAATTCAATATAATTATGAACAAATTTATAGAAAATCTATAAACAGTTTATCTATAATAATAGTTACAAAATATCGTGATAAAAATCTCATAGATACTGATTTTAGAATGTTGTTTTGAATATATAATTAACAATGCCTTTAAAATGGGTAAATAATATAAAATGATAATTTAATATTACATAATAATTTATAAAACATTTTAATGATATTTTTTAATTTTATTTTATTTTAAAAATTCCTTTTATGTTATTTTCAGCTAATTGGGAGGGTTTTTAAAGGCCTTGAGATTGTCTATAATTTTTTAATACATAATATATTTTTTTTGCAGCAGAAAATCAAAAACTATTGACGGATCTCAATATATTTGTGAAATTATAATGGATAGATAAAAAATTTTCCAAAAGAGTTATAAAAATATAAATGGATGGGATTGATGTGGTGTTTTATTCTAAACAAATGTTATTTATTGAAGCAGTTAGATATTTTGGAAATTTTTTATGGTCTGTAAGATATGATTATGATATATAACATATTTTCTAGAGAAATATTATATATAATTTTTTTATAAATGTGTCAGTTATTTTTCAATGGGATAAATAACATTGAAATAGATAAAATGATTAAAATGATTTTATGATACATGTTTTTATTATGCATAAAAAATTTTTCAAGAGGATGAGAAAATATAATAAAGGCATAAGGTTTCAATTGATATATATAATATTTTTTTACATATGAGATATTTGTTTTATATGACATGCAATATGGAAAATTCATAGATCATTAATAATTTATTTGGATCTTATACTATGATATTAAACATATTTATTATCTAATCATTATATCAACACATAGAGAAATTTGAGATTTATATTAAAGTTGATTTATAAAATGGATTCTAATGAATGAAAATACATTTTTTAAATTTGACTAAAATATTCTATGATTATAAATGCACAAATGTGTTATGATTCTTGTGGATGGAATGGGAGGATGAACTATGAACTATTGATAATAAGATAAGAGAATTATGAAATTATGAGAAATTATGTTTTTATAAAATGGATATATAATAGAATAGATTATTAATAATTTGAAAAAAAAGAATACACATTAATTATTATACATGGATTTAAATTTCAACAATTTTTTTTGATTTATTTTGAAAATTAATAAAATCATGAAATGATTATATATATGAATTAAATATTCTATTTAATGGCATAATGTTATTTAAAAAAACTAACACCGTAAGGAAATGATCGACCATTATGATAAATTATTATAGTATTATTTTCATACTGAAATAAAGATGTATCTTTTTTATATTATTTATTAATCATGATTTATTAATAACAAGGATATATATTAATTATTTTTAAAAATAGTAGGAAAAAAATAAAGGATTTATTCAAAATAATAAAGAGGAAAGAGGTTTAGGGGAAATAATGATTCGTTATTATGGGATCATTTACACAATATTTATAAAATGAAATGATAGCATGATACAAGGATGCAGAGGAATAAACGTATGGTTATATTGGTATAATGGGATGTGGATAATAATTTAATTGTATATCATGTGAATTGATGTATATTGAATAAGGATACTGATATTAAAATGTCATATGATACATGGTATTACCTATGTATAAGATAATGTTGATGAATGTAAAAGTGGGAAGTGATGAGTAGAGATCAACAAGAAATGATGACGATATATTGTTTCCAATAATCAAAGTGATTTTAGATCCATTGGGTTTATAGATCAAGGTCCTGTCAATGGTTAATTGAATGTACCAAAACTATTATGAATATAGATTAGGATAAATGATATTTTTAATGACCATGTTTAATTAAGTTATTATAAAAGATCCAAAATTATTTGAAATCTAAAATTAAGAGTTGTATCGTAATATGTTGATGTAGTGAAATCAAAATAATTTTGAATATCCAATTCAAAAGGATTTATATGTTATTTTATACCAATTTAGACACTAAATGTTATGTTCTGTAGTATAAACAAAGATGAGATGTTCTGTAAGTGCATCATTCACTATGTATTCATGATAATCACTATCCACTAGATATAAAATAAATAATAATATTATATTAACGAATCTATGACTTAATGTGAATAAAAAATCATAGTATGTTTTAGGTTTCCCAAAATGGTTCCAACCCTAAAAAAATGCCATTGTGAAGTTATTAATATTGTAAATTATATTTCATATATTTCATGAATATTTTTTATAACATAAATTGGTCCATGTTTCTTAAAGTACAATAAAAGTTCAAATAATGAATAAAAAACAGGATTCAACAGTTAATATAATTCAGTAAATAAGTAGGAATACTTTATTTACACCCCACATTTAGGTGACTACATAGTTCCTATGCATATTTGAAAAGTTAAATAAGAACAATTTTTCCCTAGTTATAACTACATTAACATTCCATGGTTATTTTATTGGATGAATCATATGTGAATATTTGAAGAAGTTTTTTTGTTTCATGAAATGTAAAATTCACTATCTATCACTTTTAAAAAGAAATTGGAGGTCTTATAAATGTATTTTAAAAAAAGTTATATGATAGAGGTAAATATGTTTATGAAGAAAATAAAATTAAAATATAAATCACCACTACCTTAAAATAATCATTATGGTATGTGATATAATAAATATGTTTTAAATTACTCCTATAAAAACATGTTCTATTTTTGATAATGTTGAATTTAATTAATCACTAAATGAATATTATTTAGATATCAATATATATTGAAACATAGTTATTATTTAGTTATTCAAACAAATAATTGAATTTATCAATTTACCGTAGGATAAAATATAATAGAAGGGTTTTGAAGCTAATGTAATGGGTGATTTATTATTTACCAATAATATAATATATAAGACTCTCAAATATTGAGTTAATGTTATTGGAAAATTTATTTAAAATATAAACAAATGAATTAAATTTACTTATTGTGAAATTAAAATGGATATTATTGGGAATATTTTAATAGAAATTTGATTTCATGAAGTCATAAATGTAGTGAAAAATCAATGAAAAATATCTTTTAATTTTAAGGATACTCAAAATTATGTTAATGTTATAAATATTAATGATATAGGAAATTATTTATAAGATATAGGTTTGATACATGAATATTAGATTCAAAAGAATATGTTATAGTATGTAAAAAGGTATAAATCACATAAATATTATAAAAGCATTCTTTTTTGGATTTTTTAAAGATTAATATTTAACTATGAAATATTAAAAACACCCATTAATAATATTCAAAAACTAACTAGAATACCATTTATTCTAGAAATAAATTCAATGGTATTTTTCAATATAAAATACTCATATTAGTTGAAAGAAGATAACTAGATCTAAAGGATATCCCTCTAGCATAATAAAATGTATAAATGTAACTCAGGAACTATATATATATATATATATATATGTGTGTGTGTTTATATATATGTGGTTTTGCGTTTATGTTCATGATACAAGTCAAAATTTGGGAAACTATATTGGAATAAAAATACATGAAAACCCCACCAATTATTATTGGGTATATATTATCATGTCAAATAAATATCCCCATATGGTTATCAAAAACGTGTTCATATAATAAAAAAAATTATAGTGGATTATAATCTATATTAAAAACATGTATATGGAAAATAATTATATTTTTTATAATTATTAGAATTCCCAAAGGTTCTAGAGCAATGTTATTAAATCATTTCATAGAATTTTAAAAAATATATATTATTGAATGCATAATATTCTGGGAATAAAATAAAAAATTAATGAAAACATATTTTTTATATTAAAAACCCATGATATAATAAAAATCATTAAAAAAAATATAATTGAATTCATTAAAAAATATACTTGATTATTAAAATAAAATTCATCCTAAAAAAATTTCTCGATGGAAAAAAAAACACAAGAAAAATCTTATAATCATTTAATTATAATACCAAAATACAATATATAACTATTGAGAAAATAAGAAATTTTTACCATTAGAATTAAATATATTATTATATGTGTGGAACCTAAATATCATAGTAATTCAATGAAAGGGGATTATTATGATGCAATAAATATGAAGATATAGATGTATTGTGGTACAAAATGACACATCATAAGATGTTGTGTGTTGGAAAAGAATATCAATACATAAAGGAACATGATGCTATGTATAAGTGAAGATACAAAAGTAAGGAATTAAGATCCTGGTATAGTGGTTTCAATTTCAAAAAAAAATTTAAACATATCATAAAATATGTGTAATATAATGGCCGCTTAAAATTTCCATTAAATGTATGAAATTAATATCATATATCTATTGAGTGTATGGAATAAATTTCATGAATGGATATTTTGTTCAAAAACAGAGGGAATGAAACAAAAATCTATAAAAAAAATTACGACCTTGCTGAAGGATTCCATAAACAAAATGATTGATTACCACATGATTATGGAATTTAAAATAATTTTTATATCCCAAATACTTTTATCAATCAATATGGAGTAAGATGGATATAATTATTTTTTATAACATTTCAAATTATATAATATTAATATAAAATTTAATGCTAATTAGAGGAGTAGGATATTCATTTTTTAATAAGTAGTCAATCTTTTAAAAAATCGTAGTTAATGTAATCATGATGAGTACATGAAAATATAGAGTTATAAAAAAGGATTTTATACATTGAGATCGATGTATCATCCATGTTTTTCTCATTAATAAGATGATAATGGATTTTCATAATCCCATGTATATTTTCTTTATATAAATATAAATAAAATTTAAGGATATATATCATTAGAGGTAAATCAATATATGTTGTTATGTTTTCCAAGTAAGAAGAAAAATATATTTCGAAGAACTTGATATGGTATCATGTTTTATCATTTGAACATGTCATTCTTATTATCTAAAATATTATTAGAGTTCATGTACTATCAAAAATTCTTAATGATTATTCTTTAATAAAAAAATCATTAACGAAAACAATTGAAGATAATCATTTAGGGGATTATAAAATATTTAGGTGTGATGAAAACATTTCATATCTTGTTATAGTTTTGATTAATATGATTATAAAGGGGTTAATAATTAATAATGAAATAGAGAGAAGTAATAATTCACATAAAGTTTATTACTATTACTATTCAATTGATTATAGGATTAAAAAATTTGCTAAAATTTATTTTGAAAGCCCCTTGAAAGTGAATTTCAATTGGGTTTAAATTGTGTTTAGTATATAGATTCCCTTTTTATAAAATATGATCACTCCATTTTTCATCACTATGTATAGATGTTGTATGAATTGATGTTATTAATTGATTTCAATATTCCCTGAAAACATGGTTCCACCAACATATTATGGGTAATTTTGTATTTTTCTCAATAAATTTTCGAACAATGAAATGAGGATTATAAAATTAGATAAGATGAGTATTAAAATCAATGAATATTAAGAGCTAAGTTATTTTTCACCTAGAAACACACCATGGTATTAAATTTCAATATGATTAAGGAACACTCATTGGATAAAAGAATAAAATATTTTCATTGATTTTTTTGAATCGGTTAATATTGTTTAAAAAACACAAAGGGGGAGATTGAAGTACCCAGTAGCATTGTTTTACTGTTTTTTAATATCATGTGTGTCAATATGCATGCCTTGGATTGTAAAAAACAAAAACGATGTGACTTAATGACGTAAGAAATGGTTTATGTAGATTTTATTTGTTCTTAATATAAATTTCAATATGTATGTATTATAATTTTGGATGGTGGAGTAAAAAATCTACCACGATATAAGAAAAACATCCATCCCATACATTATTGGTTAAAAAATATTTCATATATGATTTAATTATTTTCTAGAAATTATATCATTATCGGGATTTTTTTCAATAAAAATTTTCAAAGAACTAAAATAGCTTACTCTTTTATACTTTATGAATAAATAATTAAAATGGTAAAAAATAGTTTTTCTGTTGATAAAAAAATTAATTTTGAATAGTGGACACTAATAATGTGATAATCATATCTCATATATTGATTTTAGAAGGTTTTTTTTCCATATTTTCTAACATATAAAAAATAATAAAAATATTATTTGTTAATTATTTAATAATCAACTAGAATTTTGGGTGGTAGTTTAAATACATTTAGAAATCAACATATGTTTATATAGTCATTTTAGGATGGTTTGATTTGATTTAGAGTATTTGAAAAGGAAAAAATGTAGTTTTATAAGGATACATGATTAATGAAGAAATATATATTTCAATGTGTATTGTGAAATTCGTGATATGTATATATTAATATTTAATTTATTTTACTATAACATAGAATAAAAAATTAACAACCTTTTGAGAGGTCATTATATATCTATAATATTTCCAAGAAAACAATTTGAATAGTATTTAAGGATCCCTATTTATAAGTGATATTCTCATATGGAAACATAAATTATTTTACTAAAGAGTAATAATAAATGACAATAATAGTAATGGGTATGCTATTTATTTCCAAATGTATCCATTTTTATGAATCCCTTTGAAAATTTTGAAATGCTAGATAATATATAACAATATATTTCTATACATAACATATTTTCTAGATGAATATAATATTTAAATTAAATTTAAATAAATCATAAAATATTTTTCTAGGGGTTGAATAAAATGTAAAATTAAAAAAATCTGTAAAAAAATTATGATTCATACTTTTTTTGAATAAATTATATTTTTTGAAATCTGGGGAGAAAATGTAGAAATAGTTGAAAGTATCAATTAACATGTATATTATTTTTATACATGATATATTTTCTAAAGTGGAAATAAATATTTGTAAATCAGTGGATGATGTGAAAATAATTTGGTACCCAGAAAGTGATATATATGATATTAATTATCTGAAATAAATATTAATACATAGTGAATATTATGATTATTGAGTTGATGAATTAATATGATTATTTCTAATAAAATAAATAAAGTATATCAATAGTGAATATATTATTTAATGATTAAGATATCACAAATTAACTGTGATTAAATATGAATGAAAGAGAGGGTGATTTTATTGGTTTTGTGAATAAGAGTATAGTTGGATGAAATTATAATGATATAAATTTTTCTGAAAGAAATAACTACGGGAATAAAAAATTTCATAAATGAAAATTCTATTATCTTTTTATAATTCAATAATAATTTGAAAATCATAAATGGGATTATGAATCGTAATAAAAATTGACAAATTAATGATGAGATTCGATATAATAATAAATGATTGAAGATAAATCCCATTATACATTTCTATCAAATCATGTTGTGAAAAAATTATACCATGAAAAACTATTTTATTGTTATATTATTTTCATTTTTCAATAAAAACTGATTTATTTATAAGTTATTTGTGATCATTATTTGAGAATATGATATTAATTATTTATTTTAAAATAATGTGTAGTCTAATTTATTTATAATTAAATGAGAATAAATATATATTAGGATTCTATGGAGATATCATGAAGATAAGAGGCAACAGAAAAAGGAATATTATTAATCCAATCACTACACCCAAGAGATTCAGTTGAAATATATTTGATGAAATGATATATAGAATCATTATACTGATGTATGGATGATTTTATATAATTAATATATTGGAAATATATTATTCGATTGATGGATGTAAAAACATAGATGAATAGGAAGATTATTTATTTATAAAAAAAGTGGAAAAACTGATTCTGAGAAGAAGAATAAGAATACTCAGGGTATTGTGGATGAAAGAGAAGATGATGATGATCTAAAGGAAGACCATATTAATTAATGTATATTTAAGAGAATAAAAAAGGAATATAATAACAGCCTTCGAATATTGATAGGTATAAATATTGGAAACCTATATCGAATATTCTAAATAATTGAATATCTAGAGGATTTGATGATCATAGTTGGCCAATACCACCTGAGAATAATAGTAATATATTTTGAAAAAATATATGATAAAGTATATTTTCATAGATCGAGTCATATGTCATAATTTGGGATGATCCATATGTCCTGAAATGTTCTGATATGAAGATGATTAGTTCCTAATCATGTATCTAAATCCTACAGAGATGAGAGACATACATTAAATGGTTTTAAAAAAATTATAATACAATTAATTTGATTTAATATAATGGGGTTCAGTATAGATTCATTATATTTAATTATATGTTTGGGATAGTATATGGATCTTTATAAAACCCTTTACATCATAATTATAATTGAAAAAATATATTAGTAATGAATTTTTGACATTGGATGAATAAAAATAAAAAAATGTAGTAACATTATCATGATTGGGATATCCATGTTTACATGTATTCAATGATGTTATTTACTTTATATTATGCATTGAATGTAGTTATTAAATTCATGGTAGAGCCTAAATTGTCCCACTTATTTTAAGATAATTATTAAAATCAAATACTAAATAGGGTTAATTAACATATATAAAATTAAAATTTTGTAAATATATAGTCACACCTGATCCCCCCTGGTTAATAAACTTATCCCAAGTGAATTTCAAAATCATAGGGAATCTTGAGTCATATTTTATTACTAATCATATAAATAATTATTGATCATGAAAATGAATATTAACTTGAATATCATAGAATAATGTATTTATATATATGATTTCATTTTCAAATCATTCATATTAAAAACAATTTGGATTTGTATGAATAAATTCATAATAGGATTTGTGAATTTTATTTCAATTTCAATATAAAAGAGGGATTATCACTGAAAATGGTTGTAAATAACCTTATAATACTATCGTAGAGCAGGTTGATACTTTAATACATTACCCTTACATATATGTTATCATGTCCCAAAGCATTGAATGGTTCAGTTTTATTGGAAGACTTGTTACATACCAAAAATTAAAAATAAAATTTTAAATTAAAAATACAAAATGTGTTTTAATTGAGAATATTATTATTTCCCTCAGCATGTCCCAACATTCGGGCATAGAACCCTTTTATAAATTTTGGGAAAACTAAAATAGATGTGTTGAGCTTAGATTCACATTAAGGTTATTCATTAAATAGAAGAAACCATTAATAAATAAGTATTGTCAATATATAATGCTAAATAAATAAATAACATCCCATTTAAACAATAAAATTATTATAATATGGAAGTTATTATGGATGATAAAATAATGACATCAAAATAAGGAAATGAGCTTGAATTTTATCCATTTATATTCTAGAAAATTGAATAATAAAATTAATATCTATAATTTATATCATAATGGGGGAATAAAAATTTTGAACATCATAAATATACATCCAAGACCTATCAGATTATATTATACAACTAAGGGTGAAAATTCATATAATTTTACCAACTAGTATATCCCATGTAACCTACCAGATTATTTGGGGGTTATGTAATTACTGACCCCACTAACTAAATATTATGTTTCATTTTTTCCTTATATGAATGAGGTGAAACAATATAAAAAACATTCATAATGAAAAAATAACATACCAAATCAATGTACATACCAAATCAATAAACTTAATAACAAAACATAGAGAACAATAGGGTAAATTATAATAAAATTAAACATCCCTAGAAAAAATAATCATAAAAAATCTAGAGAAATAATTATGTTTAAATCAATACAATATATTGTTAGTGGATCGCTAATACTATAATGATATTATGAAATTCATAAAAAAACATACCATAAAGATTAAAATAAAAATATTTTGGAGGAAAATATGAATTTCAATTTAAATCTTTTTCATAATTAAATACTGAGAACATAATTATAAAATCCATTTATTTTTAAGTAAGCTTTGAATATGATAAACGCTACATTACACATTTATTGTTCATGTTGGTGGGAAATTTTTTACCTATCGTATAAGTTAAAAATAATTTTTTCCACACTGTTGTAAAACATTTTAAAGGTTACTTACCAGGAAAAAGCTAACAATATTCCATTTATAGTGTTTTTAAAAAATTAAATCTTGGGTTAAAATTCCTTTAATAAATAATTTTCAGAATTTAAAAAAATTATAACTTTTTTAGAAAACATGGATTCAAATGAAAAATGATATTTGACCGAAGAGAGAAATAAAGTCAAATCCCCTTAAAAACATGTTAACAATAATTATAATTAACAAAAAAGTAAAATATGTTCTATTAATTGATAAATATAATTAATGGATTCAAAAAGTCAATATATATTTATATTGAGATATAAATATCAAATAATTCATTCATGGGTGACTTCAATATAAATAATCCCAAATGATTATGATGTTGTGGAATACACACATATCACTTGGGTAAGGATTGAATAATTCTCTCCATGAATGAAATAAATTCTAAGGAAACAATAAATTTAATGAATTGAAATAGACTATTTATATAACCTACCAAAATGGGATGTTAATAGACCAAATAATGGATTATTTGGTGAATATAGAATAAATCTCAGAGAAGTAAAAGTGAAATGAGAAACCCTTAACCGTGGTTTGAGTTCATTCAATAAAAATTGAACATATAGTATAATAAATATATTACTATTATTCATATGTCATAGGATAATATTTATATATATCATACAATATAATCTCCAATAATAATTTTTTACAAACATTTTTTAAAAATATATCATCATTTTCATTATTTTTTGTGTTAATTGTTATGTTTTCCCATGCTTATTTTTTTAAAGTTCTGGTTGTTTCACAGAAGATATAGTAACATCATCTGAATAATGATAATAATTATAAAAATATTTTTTTACATTTGATACATCCATAAAATCATTCTTAATAATTATTCATAGAAATTTATTTGCATCACTTTGTAGGGATGGTAGGCCGTACATATGCATGACTGACAATATTGTTTAATTAAAGAGTGAACACATATGGAAGTAAATGATAAATTAATTTAACTAAAATTATACCATATCATATATATCACATATAATAATATAAATTACTTTTATTAAATTACTTTCAATGCATTAGATAAAAATGAATCCCATCTATTTGTGAGGTGGTGGTCCTCCATTCTGAGGAGTGACGTTATTGTATTTTATAAAAATGTATTTAGAAGGTATATATGAAATTATAACTATATATGTATAATTATATTATCAATATTATATATAAACATTAAATACATCTTTATATCAATGAGTGAGAACTATTAGTGGAAAAATATTTTCATCGGTTTGGGATGTGGTAGTTTGACGTAGATATGATTAATGATTTGATTTCCATTTTGATGGATATGGATTTGGAAAATATAATTTCACAAATATAATGAAATAAAAAATTATTTTTATACTATTATTATTATATTTTGTGTGTTATGAAAAAAATTACATTTATAAAAATAAGAACAAAATGTTTTCGGATTAGTGAAGATAATTAGACTATATTAGAGAAACCACTTTGGGATCTCTTATTAATGACAAAAGGGCTAGAATTTTGGGAAGAACAAAAGATCTATAAGGTGTAAATTTATGCTTGGAAATTATAATTATAGTATTTGGTCAATCTAATATTGAATATATCTATGAATTATTGAGGGTAGGGAGTTATATTTCACAGTTAAGGATGGGTGATATTTTTGTAAATTTCCAAATCCATTCAATTATGGGAAGCCAACCTCAACAATAGTGCCTCCTAAATTGTTAAATAATGTATTTTATGTAATCCATTTTTGTTAAAAACATAAAAACATCAAATAACACATGTTTTAATAAATTTATTCAATGTAATTTATGTTTCCTCATTTTTACCAATTTCATTTTCAAAATGCAACCAAATATTTTTTAACATAGGAAATGTGAAAATTAATCTTAAAATAAAATGATAATTATTAAGTAATATAGAACATCTAAATTTATTTATTGAATCAAAATTATATAATAAAATTTATATGTGTGTATAGATTTATTTTTAATTCAATCTCATATAATTTAAAAACCTCTCTTTAAAATTAACTGTGTAAATTAATTTATTAATTTTTTACAATTATTATATAAAAAAATCCACTTGACCTTAATACCTCATATTAACCATTATTATTCCAAATATGAAATAAATTTTTTAATATTAATATATAACAATGGTAATGATTTAATATAATACTATAACCATAGAAGAGATGAAAAATATTTTTCCAAGGATAAAATTCTCATAAGAATAACAATATTTTTTTAATGAAATTCAATATGATATTTATTAAACTGAATCCAATTTTATATTCTATAACATGACTAATGTTATTTTATTTCTAGAATAATTTTAAATCAAAAAAATATCATTATTTAAACTAAAATGGTAGTTTTCTAAAGATAAAACTTAGTGTTTTCATTATTCATTAAAAATTAAATCATTTCAAAAAAATTAAAAAAATAAATGTAATATAATTGTAAAATAATGATTTCTAAAAAAAAATTCATTTTATAAAAATTGAATTTTTAATTTGAAAAATATATTAAATTATATGTGAAAAGTGAAATGAAGATGCCTTTTAAAAAATTAAAATTTCTCAGAATATGTATCATCTTAATTAAAATGACACTTAAATTATTTATAATAAATATTTATACACTTAATTTATTCAATATATATTTATCCAATATAATTTTTATTACTTTTTTCTACATATTTAATAACATAAAATTAATTTCTACAATATAATGGTAATTTTTAAATGAGAATATTTTAATAAAGTACCCTATTTCATTTAAACCCATTATTGCATGCATCTCAAGATATAGATGATATTTAATTAACATAATAATAAAAATATTATAATATATAAGTTTGTTTCCTTATTATATATGTATGATGTTTTATTTTATATACAATATTGTAAATGTTGTTCGTCTTTTAAAATATTGTTCTGTTACATTCTACACATAAAAATAAATTTCATCATCACATTATAATAGTTATCTCATTAAAAAGGGTTTGAAATTTGAAAATAATTTTTGTGGAAATCCACAACATAAAGCGTGTTAATAATAAATCCTTTTGATAATAGACCAATGGAAGTAAAAAAGGCCATCTAGAATAAAATATTCATGGATTTGATATTTGAAAAAATTGAGGGATGTAATAATATTTACGTGGAAGAAAATTATAAATAATAATTGAGAGTGATATATAATATTGGTCATAAGAAATTGACTGGTCCATAAAAAATGATTACCACAAATCCATAACATTATAATTAGTGAAATGTCAAAAAACACTATAAATGAAGGAACCATGATAAATATCTCGTTTCAAAATAATTTTCCTAGAGTTGAAGAATTCCATTAACATATTTAATATGGACATAAAGGAATATAATTACAAAATGTGTACATTTTTATCTTTAGTATGTACATAAATAAATTTCCACATCATCATATACTCTAGGAAGTGATTATCCAAAAATATTTTTCAAGCTTAATGTTATAAAATTCAATTTTAATGGATCATAAGACACAGAAATTAATTAAAAATTATTCTTATTAACTCTACAT
This sequence comes from Viscum album, assembly GCA_963277665.1. NCBI lineage: Eukaryota > Viridiplantae > Streptophyta > Magnoliopsida > Santalales > Viscaceae > Viscum > Viscum album. Next base: position 2,095,245,635 of record OY728138.1, read on the forward strand.
ATATTCTAAGACATAAATAGTTTTAAAAATATATTTAATAATACATTAATTTCTAATACTGTTGTTGTAACTCACATTGTTCTACATAATCCTTTTTATAAATAGTGATCCTTGATTTCAACCAAAATATTTCTGACCAAATTCAATATCAAAATTCTAAAAATATGGACACTAAGCTATTATTATATTCAAGAAAAAATATATAGTTTCTCTTATTCTCACTATCAAAATATAAAAATTCATTGATCACCAAAAACCATTAATTAAAATTAGTATACTTCCAAAAATCATAGGTTATCAAATATATTCCATAAATCCAAACATATAGTAAACTCTAAAAAATAAAACAAAACCATAAAATCATATAATCAAATTCATAGTCACTAATAACATCACATAAACGTCTCATTAACCATATTATCTCAAAATGGAGAAATTATTAAGGGTGATTTTCCCCAAATAATGTCTTTTACAAAAACATCGACTTGAAACTTAATCACTTTTCGTGGTAAAATTCTACATTTTATTTGATGTCCTTAATGAATACTACTATAGTAAAATAATTAGTAATTTACTGATAATGATAACAATTATATCATTAGTAAAATATTTCTGTAATATAATTATTGAATATATATACACAAGAACCTTAATCATTCCACATTTCCAAAATTAAATAAATATCAATTACCTTGATCTCTTAGCTTCTTTATGATATAATCCCTTGACACATGTGGAATCCGATTGTGTATATTTAGATATTTATAAATGTATCGTTAAAAAATATATCTAACAACCATATTAATGATAAAATAAATCACTTTCATGTTTTAATTCATCATACAAATATTATGTAATTTTTAGATCCAAAAGGTAATAGTTTAAACAAAAATCATTTTATATTGGTTTTATATTAAATTTTAATACAAAAATTTAAGAAAATTAATTTTAAAAAATTATTTATTTCTTTAAATAATAATATCAAATTTACTTATTGTGATTTTATTTATTTTTTTGGAAAATAATGAAATTTTAGGGAATAGTGAATAATATAGATCTTTATAAAAACAGGACAATTATTTTCAAAAAAAATAACTAATATAAAACTCCCATTAGGTTTGTAAATTATTTTATTTTACATTAATATTTATTATTTATTTTTATTCATCTAAATTAATATTTAATTAATTTATATTTTATTTTCATATAATTTAATTTTTACGTTTAAAATGGGATTTTTTAGAAACATTTTTTAAAATGAATATTTTATTCCATTTTTAATAAATTAAATTTATACGAAATTAATATTTTATATTTATAATTTATTGTTATATAGAAATAATTATAAATTTAGAATCATACAATGATTTTTTATTATATATTGAGTCAAAATCAAAACATCATTTTTTTAAAAAACACTTCTTGAAAACCAGTTTTCACCACACTTTTGAGTTTTCATTACTTAATTTTTCTCAATTGTAAATTGAATTTAATAAATATTATAATTTATATTATATAATATGGTTAACTTAATTTTTTATCATAATTTATTATTGAAATAGTGAAAATAAATTAGCATGCAAAAGGTAAAAATGTGTTTATGAGGGGTTAAACTAAAAGATAATTTTTAAAATTACATAAAACAAGAATAAAATATATTTTATGAACATATATAAACCTTTTCGTGTTAAATTATTGATAGTTATTGATTTTTGACCCATGTGTCTGGTGATAAATGTGGGTACAATTTTTTCATTTCAATCTTATCATGTGTGCCTCTAACCTCAAATATAAATGGCCATCCCTTCTACCATCCTCACCAGACATTCAAAATCTTTTGGTTTAAAAAATAAATAGCCAAATATCATCTTTACATTCAGTCCCTCATCGAATAATAATTTTGTAGGTCATAATAAAATTCTTGTAATAGTTTATGTTTAATCCTAAAGAGGCGGCCCTCGAAGAGGTAAAATTCTTATCTATGAGATTTTTATTAATTATTATATAACCACAATGAAATTTTATTCATTTGTAAATATATAATAAAAATAGTATATAAATTTTCTAAAGATTTTATTATGTTAATTTAAGGACTTAAATGCCTCTCCACATCCCTCATATGGGAATCGATAACATTTCCCTTGTTTATTGCAGACTACTGCCTCATGAAGAGAGGTGACACATATTCCATCAAAAAAACTCAAAAAATTCTATGGTGAACTGTATAAAGTATATATACGATATAAATTACATAAATATAGATCTGGATTTATTTTATTATACATACCTTTAAAATTTTCATTTTGTATGGGTTGTGATAACATCCCTAAAGGGTCTAGTGAACTGCCGCCTCATGATTCAATATGATTATTTTCTCACTAATCCATTACGTAGATGTTAGTGAGAATAATTTTAAGGGATACATGTGATATAAATAAATTAATTATGATATTAATGACATATTTATTATTTTTTAAAGATAATATATAATTTTCGCTTTTACACTAAAAAATGATAGCATCGAAACATTACATGTCGACTACCACCTTCACAAAGAGATATGAGTTTTTTTCCACCGCCACACCACATCGGTGAAATATAAAATTATAATGAAATAAAAAATACGATATATATGTGAAATTGTTATCATTATTTAAAGAAAAAAGTTTACATACCAGAATCCCTTAATGATCATAAAAAAATAGATGCATTACTCGTGCATACAAACATCATACCCCATCCATGATTGTAAAATATTTCATTTATCAAAAAAATATATCATTAATACTCATAGAAGTATAATGGATATTTTTATAAGTGATTATTTCTGGATTATTACTCGAGATATGTTTAATAAAATATCATCTTGGAACATATTCAACCTTCTAAATTCATTTTTGACACATAATAAAAATATTTTTGAAACATCCATTGTAAAATAATTAATAATGTAAACCTATAAAACATGGAATTATATAAAATTAAAGTAATTATAAACTTTAAAGAGTTTCTTAAGTATGTTAATAATATAGAAGCGTTTATTATTGAGTATGAAAAATTATGTACTTCGCAATTCAGACACAAGTTAAGGGACTTTATATCAATCTCCATTCGTTGAGCAAATTATGTCCTTCTTCCAATATATTCATAAAATATGTGTATATACAAACACATTGACATGTTATATCATTACTTTGTAACATTCCAACCTGAGATCCCTTAAAATAATACCAAGAGTTGTTAGTCCCCCGTGCATCAAGCATGCATCTAGGTAATCTAGAGGCTACCATCTGGTATTGAGGGTTGAAAAGGCATATAGTAGGAAGAGTATACACACTAGATCAATAAAAAATAAATAAAAATAAACAATTAATACTTAAATTTGAATATAATGATGTATGTTAATAAATAATAAATAAATGGTAATCGGGAATGAATATGTTCTGATATTAAATCAATCAAATATACAAAGTAAAAGTAATGTATAAAAAAATTTATAATTATGTAAAAGAATAATAAAATATTTCCAATATCCTTAGGAAAATGATATTAGTCCTTTTTTCATGTATTTATTCTTATAAAATAAGTGTAATAGCAAAAAAATACAATCTACAAACCAGATCAAGTAATAATGATATCTATTTGGGTACCCCGGTTCAATGGATACCAAAAACTGGTGTGAGATAAACACAATATGGAACCAAAAATGGTGTCTAAAATGTTCTAGTATAGGTATATTTAATATGTATTGTGAAGATATATCAAGAACTAATCAATTAAATAAATTTAAGTATGTTTCCCCTAGTTTCCTTAAGGATTCCTATCTTACCATACCTGCTTTGGGATAATAATGAATATCTCTACACAACGTACATCATGTATATATATCAAAAGTATGACAATATTTTTGAAATATATACATAAAATTTCATGGACCCATGGATTAGTTCCCAGGTGTACATATAGTATAGAAATGTTTCATGAGGAATATATCTCTAAATAAGAATTAAAATGAATGCAATAAAAATAACTGGATTTGAGGTGAGACATTGTCATCCACATATTAATAATGTTGATAATAATATTTTTGTCCAATGACCAATGGACATATTGTCAAGTGTCCACAAATAAGTTTACTAACATCATAACGAATTATTAGATATATGTCATCACTAGGAATGAATTATACAGTCCATACATCTTATGATTATGTAAAATGAGTTCTATAATTAGGATTGCATGAATAAACAAATGTGTAACATTATTAAAATATTTAATGAGAATTTATTTGGATATATTTTATTATGAGACCCAAAAACACAGATAACATACAATTTTACATTGATCCTATCCATGTAATTCATGGATGAGGAAAAATGTGTATTTATCATATAAATAAGAATTTCATATAGACTATAAGCTCATTCATGGAGTTCTGTAACATGGAATCCCATGTAACACTCATGATGTAAAATAATTCAAGTAACATATGATCATATCCATGGTGTTCCATAAAAATGAATCCCATGTTATACTCATGGTCTATATAAAGTCAAATAACCTATTATCAAATCCATGATGTTCTATAATGAGGATCCAAAAAATATATTAAGGGGTATAAAAATCATTTAATCATTTAAATTTATCTGATAACGGTGTCTATATACTAAATAACTCAATAAAATAAAATAATTTCAAAGATTAAATTATATGAAATTAGCAACAGAGTCACCAATTTGGACAAATTATTTAACAACAACATGTTCTTTATGGGAAGAACACCTATATTAACTAGAACCATCGATTCATATTATCAATTTTAATTTCATTTTTTACAGTATAACAATGTTCACCAAATATGTGGTTCTAAATGAAACAAATTGTGTGGTGTGAATGATTTTCTTGAAACTCAGAATTGATATTACTTAGATATGATTTTTTAGTCTATATAAGACAATATGTCATATCTAAATGATTATTTTTAGGTTTAGGGTGTGTATATTCAATAATTACATATAAAATAGGGGTGGTTTTGAAAACATTTTGTATGAAAATTACTTGATTAAAAGAGGTTAAAAGTTCAAAATCAATTGGTTTTTTAAAAATATGAGACAATGTGTTAAATTTTATTTCAGTAAAAAAATTTCAAGTTCATTGTTCTTAGAAATTCTATTAGGTTTTATTTAGGTGTTTAGATGAAATTAATTAGAATCGCGATTAAATCTGAAAATTTTATTCCAATTCTTGAAGAACCAATCCTTGACAAAAAAAAAAATTATTTCCATAGTATCATACTTATGTACAAAATTTAAGATTCCAAAAAGATTTATATCACAATATAGTGGTTAAAAAATGACACTTGTGTTTACCAATCGGAACAACAGAAGTCATGAATTCAAAACCTCTCACAAATAGATTAGAAATTAAGAGCATATAATTCACAGTAAACAAAACCAATATTCAAATATAAAATAATTTTTTAAACTTGGAAGTAAATGTGTTAGCACAAAAAATACTCCAAAATAGTAGCTTGTAGATGCATCATAACTTCTTTACATGTTTGTAGAACCCTCACAGTTAACTCCCACCATTCAGCATGAAATCATGAGGAAAATGAAGATCAGTTCGATCTCTTTCTTAATCCATGTCCCCCTATGGGTATAAGGGCATCTAGAACATCTAGAATTAGTATATGACTCCTTTGTTAAGTTAAATATGCAGAACATCACTCCTTGGATGTACAAAAAAATTTGTTTCCCAAGGTTCACTTTTATTGTAAAAATTGGAAGTGGTTTCAGTCATCATGTTCTTGTAATACAACTTTTATCATGGTTTTAGACAATTAAAAGAATATATCACGACACAAATAAAAGTGTAAAGTTCTTTTCCATCCCCTTGACAATATCCCTATAATTTTTAGTGGCCATTTGACATTTATATTGGGATTTATTGTCGAAATACCAATCTTAACATTTGAATTCAAGTATATTAGGTTATATGAAAAGATCAGTTTGGATGGTCCCCTTGATAGGATAATTGAGCTAGAGTGTCTTGAGATGAGTTTTATAAAATGCTGGATTGGATGGTAACATAAAAATTCAGCCCATATGGAGGAAATTATTTAACCCAATGTGAAAAATGTATACCTCTATCCTTAGAATTCTATGTTATTTGGACAACATTCATTCTCAATTATCTCTAGGGTCTCCAAATAATCTACACGTATAATGAAAAAAAATCACTTGAAAAATCACTTAATAAGACTGATTAAAATTGAATTTTTGTATGAAACCTAAATTTACACTATTCATAATATTAGTAAATTAAAAAAAAATTCATTTTAACATAGTGGTGTATTTGTAAAAATGTGTGGTGAATCACGATGTTATCAAATCCCCAAACAAAAACATTTTCACTCCTGGGAAAATTCAAATTTTCAAAAACAATTTGTGGATATTTTCAGATATTCATGATAATTAAAAATTTAATGAAATTATAATCCATTATAGAAATGTTATCAAAAAAAATCCTACCATGGAGTTATTCTCAATGATCCTAGAAACTGAAGACTCATTAATTATATCCTAATGAGATTATATGACATAAAAGATAACAATCAAATCAATCAATTCAAATGTAAGACATGGAAATAATATTCAACATATGAGTGTGACAACCATATCAGGATATTCTTCCCACTTTCTATCAAATAAATATATGTTATTTAAAAAAATCATAAATGATTTTGTTTACCGAACCTATCCTACACCATATGCAATCAAAATTCTATACCTTCTCATTTAAGAATTCTATGAGCACAAATTTTATGCTCCTAACCCAGATATACTCATATTTTTTTACATTTCATTACTCCAAAATTTATTTTTGTTTTTGTTTTTTATTACGACTTCTAAAAAATACCATTCTCATCCCTCAACCATTGGTTATTCTCCATACAACCCTAATTATAATTATTATATAAATATTAAAGGTCATAAAAGAGTGGTTTTTAACCTAATCAAGATACAACCAATGTTTTTATTTTTATTATTATAATGATTATTATTAATTGTTTTTTAGGATGTTCAATAGTCGGATTATAGGAAAAAACACATTGGTCAATATGTTATAGTAAAGGAATAGATATGATACGAAATAAATGTATGTAAAATAATTTTAAAATGATGATATATATGAACCTATCAAATATTTACATTCTATTAAAAAATCAATATTTACACTTACTAGTTTAGTGTAATTTTTTGAAATAAATTAAGTGGCATAATTTGATCATAAACTACTCATAAAAGGGTACAATTTTTCTTAATGGTTTTAAATGATTAAACTATTCGTATCATCACCTAGAATACAATTCCGAAAAAAGTCAGACTTAAAGGTTAAATTCATTCAAAACAAATGTTCTATATGGGATTTTTTAATTATTAATTCAATTTAAAATGTTGAAATTCCTCATCCATTCTCATTAATTTATATGATTAAGTTGGAATCATTTTTCAATCATAAGCAGGAAAAATTTTCCTTCATAATTTGGGCATCAAAAAATAATATTTCATTACAAATGTGAGGGGGTAGCGGCGTGACAATATTGTCCAGTATGAGAAAAATGAAAATAAAAAAGATTATGAGAATTAATAACTAACCCATGAATATCCTCACACACACACACACATAACATGTTAATATTCCTCACATAAATAAAAGATAATTTTGGAAGGAAGGATAAAACATGGTGGGTTTCATTGGGTTGTTTTTTCATGATCTTGGACTTCCTCCATCGGGGACTCTAGAAATGCATTGAAAATTTTCTTCAACATCTTCCCATTAACAATGAATCATTGATTGGTTTCATCATTTCTATCATAGAAAATTCCAAATTGATAAACATTAGTAACAGTGTGTGGGTCATACTAGTAGGAACGAAGCATACAAGGATGAAACATCATCCTTTAATTATAAATGATGACCTTCTACCCAATTTGGAATTTATTTTGAAGAATTATTTTTTCATTGTAATCCTTGGTTCTCTATATATAAATCTAGGAGTTCTCAAATTAATATCTACGGATTTACTCCAAATCATAAACTTTTAGCTTCTTTTGAGCACCTATTGAAAAAATATTTGATCATCGTTGTTTAATGACCCATTATGACCAATTATCTATCTTAATATGGAGGTGATATATCATTCAAAAAAATACCTAATATTGGAACATGACAATGAGAGTTTTAAAGGTAGTACGGTAATCCTATAATGAATCATTGAGCCTAAGACTCTAATCATTTATATTAGATATAATTTTTTTAATGAATTTTTTAACTTCCATATTAAACACCTTGTCGTGACCATTAGTCTATCGGTGATATGTATTACACACTATATGCATGAACCCCTATAGACACAAAAGTCATTTCATTATCTATTTGCAAAAATGAGAAGAAATGTCACTAATGAAGAACCTAGATAATGAAACATAAAAAATATTTGGATTATCAAAATTTCAAAAACCGTTTTAGATTCATCAATTGTTGCATCTCATTCCTCTAACCATTTTTACACTTAATTATCTTCCAGAATAATTTACTTGTTTCCAAAGGAATTGTGAAATGGACCATAATGACATTCATCAAACATTGAAATTTTCATGGAACAAAAAGGGTTGTCGTGACCTTTTATTTCATTAAGACACATTATCCATTCCTTGACAATGAAAATATTTTTAACAAAAATCATGAGCATCCTGAAATAATGTTTTCTAAAAGAGATATGAATTGAATACCTTGTGAGATGTCTATTGTGGACAATAGTGGATCCCCAAAGCAAGAGTGTGTCAAAGCATAAGGAAAACTAAAACTCACTATATAGAACACAATGCCTGAGTACATGATTAATACACATGGACCAATGGTAGGATTCATCCCAAATGTAACAACGAGACTTGTTTTTAAGATGCATGGATTTGTTTTTGTTCAAACTTGTAGGAATGCAAGATGCTACAAAATAATTTACTATTTCGGAATACCAAGGAATAACATATTGTACTAGATGCAATTATGCATTTTGAAACATGAAATGAATGATAATATAGGGCGACGATTCAATGTTTGAGAATGTGATGATCATACTGATCGAGATAACCACCAAATTTTGTTCCCCCTTTCTATCACTAATTTCAATATAACATTCTTGAAGTGGGATCTTCCATCATATAATATGTGGTTTTGCTTTTGGATTCCTGAGAAGATACTATAGGGTTCCATGGTCTAACAACAATATTTCTTTAAACACAAAAATATATGAACTAAATATAGCCATGAAGAAATAGAATGAAATTAATTTTTTGTTATGGTGTAGTATTCTTGGTAAAGGATTAGTTTGCATCAGGCATAGGTACAGACATGTGGATCTCGATCAACCCGTTGTAATAAGACAACCAAAATGAATTGTTAGAGGTATCACACAATAGTTCAAATTATAGATCCCACTAAGGTGGTTGGATTAATGAGGTTAATGTGAGCCTCTATTTAAATATATTTAAATGTTCCCCAAATTCATTACCAAAATAAATTCTTTTTCTTTTTGAACTAATCAGGATGTGGGAGTGAAATGTTAATAATATAATCAATGAAATGATGGTAAAATATTTCATGACCAAAGAAATATCATTAATCCAACACTTTTTTCGATAATGGAATGAAATAAATGTCTTATACATTTGATTTGTCATCTTGGATACCATCCCCATTAATGATATTCCCAAGTATTATACCATGTCACACCATAAAATTTCATATATCATATTTTAAACAGAGGTTATTTTCACAATATAGTGATTGTCACATAAATGAATTATTTTAAATTTCATTTTATTTAATTATAATTATTTCTTTATTTTGGGTGTTTTCCATGCATTTTGGTGAAAATTATGGGTTTTCAAAATTTGGGACAAACTATGAGCCCAATTATAGAGTTAAAAATAAATTTTTTTCTTTTATTACTCATTATGTTTTTCAAATTTTTTCATTCATTCCAATTTCTACTTTTCCTCATATTACCTATTAACACCACCATGTCAATTTTTACCCTTAAAAATCCATAAACATGGTGTATTTGGGTTATTATTTAAGTAATTGGGCTAACCCGAAAGACAATTTCCATTTTTTAAAAACATGTTTATTTAATATATAATTCAATTTTAATTATTTTTCTGTGATTATAACTCTCACCCATGACCACTAAACCTATGAGAAACTCCATTTTCTTATCCCACTCTTTGGAGGTAATTTTCTTTAGGGATTAGGCCGAAAAATAATATGATTTCACATTACGTCTAGATTTAAAAAGGGAATCTTATACCATCATAAAATATTAATTTATTACTATTTTCCTCAATATCAGTTCTAAATTAGCCGTATCTTCTGTTTGGAACCTCAAATTCATTTTTTGGCTATTTAAAAAATCATCCACAACTGTATTTACGGTGATTTTTCAACATCCCTCAAGTACCTGGGCACCATCATTATTTATTCACTTTTCATAGTGTTTTATTAAATTTTTTAAGGGTTTTAACTCTTATCCTGTTATTCCCAAATTACCAAATTGTATGGTTTTAACCTAAGATTTATCATTGGGTTTGTTTTCCAATATTCTGTTTTTTTGGCTTGATCTATCCTCCTTGAGGTGCGGCGGTGGTCTGGTTGAGTTTTCACACAATGGATTCAAGGGTTAAAAAATTTTACTAAGGGGTTCTATTATGTATGAAATAATTTTTACCAATATTTATTTTTTTATAGTATTCTTTTGTAAATATAATATATTTATTTTGGAAAAAATTTGTTTTAGTCATTTTTGTAATGAATATGAATTTTTAGTGCCATTTTTATGTGAAATTGGGTGTTTTCATAGAAATATCTTGTTGGTTAATTTGGGGATACCCTATTATTACATATATAATATTAATGAACTGTTTTGGGGTAGAAAATATTGTTTTTAATATTTATATCGTTCTGTTTTGGCTTAAAAAATCAGTTTTAGTGGTGATTTTGAAACAAATAAAATTTATATAGTCGCGTTTACGTGAAAATGGAGGTTTTATAAATATATAAATTCATGATTCATATAGGGATACCCATTAACTTATTTCTTTCCCTTGAAAGGTATTGTTCTTCCACTTATATTTTGGTGACTTGTGAGTGTGCACATGGTGTGAAATGTGAGGATTTCAAGGAGTTTTGGGTGCATAACAATGTGGGATTTTGGGAAGCTGTTTTATTGAATATAAAAATAATTTTTGTGTGTTTTAAGTGTTATAATGTTTTTATAGATATTATATTGTTTTTATCTGAAAATTACTTGTGTTTTATATACAATGGGATTTATGTGGCATGCTGAAATTTTTTGAAGACAAATGGGGAAGCCCTAGTACCTAGGTGGGTGGATATGTGCTTGTATGTCTAGTCATCTAGATGGGTTTTGACCCAGTATCACTAGGAAAATGGATAATGAAAACTCTAATAAATCTATGTGTATGATGTTTTGGGACCACTGGGTTATGGTTATGTTCCCTACTAGCGGATTGTTCACGGTAAATGACTGTGAGTTGGATTCCTTACACTGAGGTATGCCATACATAGAGCATGAGACTATTTAGTACCTATGGGTGTTTCTGGTTATACTGCTAATTGTATTTGTGGTATTTAACCTTTTATTAGTGTTTTTTTGGATTTATGTTACAATATAAACCAGTATTATTTAAATTTTTAAACATTTATATTGGATTAGTATGAAAACTGCTTTCAATTGAAAGCTGCATTTCTTGAATTTATTGTTTCCTTTCCTAACATATTAAAACTGCCTACTTTTTTTACCATTTATTGAATAATTTTTGGAATAATTGGGTGTTATCCTATTGGTATTAGGCTCAAAAACTACTTACACCCATTGGGTGTAAGTGGAAATTATTACGTTATACACTGGTAAAGTTAATGCCTCGGGTGACGGCAGTTCGGGTTGTTAGACCCCTCTTATTGTTTGGTGTTATGGAGACTTCTGGAGGGAGAAAACCCCTTGTCATGTTGAGTCATTTTATATATTTTCTAATATTTTAAATTATATGAGGACCTATCTTACTTCACATAAAACCATGTACTCAGATATGGATTTTTCATAAGTTTTGTTTGGAATGAAAATTTCATATTCACATTATTGATTGTTTTTAAGGTATTATGCTTTCATACTAAGTTAAATCATTACCAAACTCAATTTATTAGTACCTGATCACTTATTCCAGCCCGTGGGGATAGTAAACGCCCTTTTTTTCTTGACATGGATTGTTTTTGGTTCCAGTATTATAGGAGGAAAGATTCAGTTCATGACAAATTGTTATTAGATGAGGTTTCTATTTTTCAGTCACATAATTTTATTGGGAGGATACAACATAGACAGGATCTTGTATTTTCAGGAAAATATGTATTTTTCATGAGTATAGTGTGTGGCCTACACCTCACATGTAAGGCCTTGAGTCACCAGGGGACATAGTAATTGTTTATTTCTCTTCCATTCTAGGTTAGACGTTCGGGCGGCCGACTACACATGGACTTTGGGCAGGGACGAGTAGTTTTTTTATTATTGTAATGTGTTTAAAATATTTATATTTGATTTATTTGATTAAAATATTCATAATTATGGCATTGAATATTTTTTATTGTGACTATATCATTTTGTAGCAACATTTATACCAGGAAATATCCCACGTACACAAAGGAGGAAGCTGATGAGGGTTCTCCCACACTAGTTGACCAGAGGATAGTCTTGGATGTGGTCCGCACTGTCTATGTTCTAGGACAGATACTAGCTTCAGTTCCATCTATTTTTATAAAGGATGAGACTAGTCCTAGAATGGACAAGGCCCAGATGTTCTTGAAAAATAAGCCTCTCACCTTCCAAAGTAGTATAGAACCACATGAATCATATGAATGGATCGAGAAGATCAAGTGCATGTTTGAGTTCCTGGAAACAACTAAGGAGCTCAGGGTGAAATGTTTCTACTTTTTTTTGGAGGGTCCCAGCCACAGGTTGTGGTAACTGGTCCTTTAGACTAAGAAGAATGAGTATATTCAATGGGGAGACTAGAAGGTTGTTTTCAATGAGCAGTACTTCCCAGAAGTCTTGTCTTATGATAGGTCCTGATAATTTTTTGATATTGTTCAGGGGAATATTTCTTTCATGGAGTATGACAACCGTTTTGCTGAGTTGTTTTGGTATGCTTCTAAAATTGTCTCGAATGACCAAACGGAGCCCAAGAGGTTTGATAAAGGCTTACGACCATAGATATACTCTCGAGTGTTCTTGTTTAAGCTGAGGAAATATATTGAGGTGGTTGAAAGGGCACACATGGTGGAAATTAACCAAAAAGGAAAGACTAGTTTCTCTGGGTCAGTATCAGTAGTGGGAAGTGGCATCTCTTCAGAGAAGAAAAGGAAGCTGGATGAATAGGTGAAGAAAGGAGGTGTTAGTTCAAACTAAAACTCTAGGTATATTTCTTATCTTGCTTCTGATTTGAGATCAGTCACGTACCACTAGTGTAGAAATTCATGGATCATCCGACTAAAATGTCTACATCCTCTGATGCCTTGTTACCAGTGTAAAGGTATGTGGCATTTTTAGTGCTTCAATGGGGAGGCACGTCCACATCCGTGTTGGGCAGGGTCTGTTGCATCAAGAGGTGTTATATCATATTCTGAGCCATCGAAGATTGGGTATGTCAATTTGGTGGTCATGGTTGTTGGGTTAGTTCATCTGCTGGGTAGATCTATTTTAGGGAAAAACCACAGACTAGCGGTCTTCCTCAGGTTGAGACCAGACATCTCCATGTGGTGGTTCAGGCACCAGTAGAATCAGAGGTGGGATCGTTGAATGATTGACATACCGTTTTGATTGAATATTATATATATGATGAACTTTTTAATATTGGTTCCTCTATTTCATTAATTTCTACCCATGTTTTGCACACTCTTTATTTACCCACTGAGTCGTTGTCTTTTGCGATAATGTTTGTGACGCTATTTGGAAAGAAGATGGAATAGTTTCTCAGGATCCCATCATGTGCGATCTACGTGTTAGGGATTGAGATGTAATGCGACCTCTTTGTCAAAGATATGGACCTTTTTTACATAATATATGGAATAGATTGGACATTAAACGTCCAGGAACATAAAGATTTTTACAGGTGGTGAGTGAGTTTCACAACACCCGAAGGGAGTCGTCTGGTTTTTTATAGAGAATGAGATCCTCGATCAGGTCACGTAGGACCTCCACTCCAAGATTTCGGATGTATTAACTTCCTTTAATGACCACTCTTTCTAGAAGACGATGGTCTTGCCCCTCAAAATGCACTAAATCATGTATTTAATGAGATTCATGAAGTATTCCAGATGATTTTTCAGGTTTTCCCCCAGAGAGGGATGTGGAGTTCTCAATTGAACTGGCACCGGGAACACAATATATATCTCATCCCCCATATTGTACAACCCCTACCGATCTACGAGAATTAATTATACAGTTATACAACTTATAATCCAAAGGATTCGTGCACCCAATCATCTCGCATTGAGTCGCTCCTGTGTTGTTCACAAAAAAGGATGACGGATATCTCTATTTGTGCATTGAAATCCAAAATCTAAATAAGGTAAAAATTAAGAAAAAATACCCTTTACCAAGAATAGAAGATTTTTTTTATCAGATGAAGGGGGAAAAGTATTTATCCAAAATAGATATACATTTGGGATACCGCCAACACAGGGTGAGAGAAGAAGATATCCTGAATACATCCTTCCAATGCAGGAAGTACAAATTTGAGTATTTGGTCATGTACTTTTGATTGAACAATGCTCCAAATTCCTTTATCGAACTTATGAATTGGTGTTCCAATGGTATCTAGATTCCTTCGTTGTGGTGTTCGTGGATGAAATTCAGGTATACACTTGCACTGAGGTGGAACATGAACATCACTTGAGGATCATTCTAGGCACGTTTTGGTATCACTTCTTATAAGAAATCTTGTCAATGCGCACTTTATATATTTGAGAGGTGATATTTATGGGGCATGTAATCATAAAGCATGATGTTTTTTTGGACCCCGAGAAGATCAGTACGGTCATGTCATGGGAGAAACCAATGAATGTTTTTGATATCAGGGTTTTCTTTGGCTAGGTAGGTTATTATAGGTGGTTTTTTGTTGACATATCTCATCTTGATTCACTGATGACCACACTCAGCTTGAAAAATTTGTAAGTATGTTTGGGGCTTAGAACTTCATGCATCATTTGACGAGCGGATTTGGCTGTTGGATTCCTCTCTCGTGCTCATTTTTTCTAAGGCCGGGAAGGGGTATGTGGTCTACTATGACACATTAGGTATGAGTCTTGGGTGTGTGCCTACGTTTGACGATCACGTGGTGGCGTATAGATCCTTCCAAATCTGACCAAAATAAAATAATTACCGACCAATGTCCTAGAGTAAGTAGCTTTGATTCACGCTTTGATGACCTAGAATCACTACCTCTTTGGGGATATTTTTTTGATATACTCTGATCCTAAAAATATTGGCCTATATCATATCGCATTACAACCTCAACTTTAGGAAGTGTCGTTGTTTCGAGTAATGATGGATTTTTAATTTGAATTTGTCTATACCACATGAAATTATAATGTGGTGGTTGATGCCTTGATAAGGATATTTCATGTGCAAGATTTGAGGATGTCCCATTATTAGTGGTCTTTTATGGGGCTCTTTGCTCTAATGAATGTAGTGATCATGGAGAAAAATATAGGTGCATTATTGGAGAGAATTCAGTTGAATCCATCTCTTTTAGTGTTGACTCAGTGGGAAAATCCTAGTGAGAGATTTTTCAATGGTCATGGAAGTTTCATCATGGGGGGGAGACATCCTCTGATGGGTTGTCATTTCCTAAAGGAATAATGTTCTTAAATGGACATTTAGTAGTGCCGTTATCTCTGTAGAATGTGGTGTTGGAGGATAGCGACATGTATCAGTGGTAATTCCATCAGGGTGCCAAAAAGATATATTATGATGTTAGAATACTTTTATGGTGGCTCAGTATGTGACGACACATTGCAGACATCATGATGAGATGATACACATGCCTATAGTTGAAAGCAGATCATAAAGGTCCCTCTATCATTCTCCAACCATTATACATTCATAATTTGAAGGGGGATGAGGTTTCAATGGTAATCCCTGGTGGATTTCCTCATAAGACTCGGGGTAAGAATTCCATTTGGGTAGTAATTGATCATCTGACCAAATCATCCCACTTCCTTTCAATCAGGGATTCAACTAAAGTGGATGTGATGGTCCATTTGTCTATTCGTGAGGTGGTGAGACTCCATGTTGTTCCATCATGAATATTCTTAGAGAGAGACCCACATTTCACTTCTTGATTTTGGTGATGATTTTAGAAGGAATTGGGGTCTCATATTTAGATGAGAACGACATAAATCCCTTAGACTGATGGTCTGACTTAGCAGGCGAATCTGATTTTGGAGGACATGCAATGTGCCTGTGTTCTGGAATTTGAAGGTTCCAAGGATATCCATTTGGGATTTTTGAGTTTTCTTATATTAAAAATTACTAATATATTATTCAAATATCTCATTTTTAAGTTCTCTAGGATCAGCCTTGTTGGTCCCCATTGTGTTGGGATAAGGTATGTGAGACCTCACTACTGTATTCGCGATTAGTGCAGGAGATATTTGAGAAAATCTAGTTGAACAGGTTGCACTTTTTGACTGCTTGTATTCTCCATAAATCATATGTTTACAAGAAGAAATGAGACTTAGTGTTTTCTGAGGCATTGACCCGTAGAGTTTTCTGTGGGTGACATGGTGTTCTTGACGGTGTCCCCACATTTGTTCCATCGTCGATTAAGAAAGTAAGGGAAGCTGACAGCATCATATGTCTGAAAAATTGAGACCACTGAGTGTATTGACAAGGTGGTGTATATGATGTCCTTGACTTCTCAGTTCAGATTCATCCATGATGTCTTCCAAGTCTCTAATTTGATGAAATACAACCCAGATCTATCACATGTACAAAATTGGGAGGATTTGGATATTGATCATGATTTTTCTATATTTAAGCGGTCGATTCTAATATTGGACTTCCAAGAAGTCATGCTTTGATGAATGTATATTCCATTGTCCTGGGTTCTTTGGCATCATCGAAATGTTTCACATGAGACATGCTAGTAGAAGTCATGGGTTAGGAAATAGTATCTATTCTTGTTTTCTGATCAACCTTCCACTTGACTTTATGGGATGGAATATTTTAATGTTGGTGATATTTGTCACATAAAAGAACTATTTTAAGATAATATTCATTTAATATCCATTATTTATTTGTTTTGGTCATTTCCCATGAATTTATTTGTAAATGGTGGATTTTCAAAATATGTGCCAAACCGTGAGTTAAATCCCAGATATAAAAATAAATTTAGTTTCTTTTATAACTCAATAATTTTTCATAATTTTTCATCCATTCAAATTTATACTTTTCATAACCCGACCTATTAACACCACAATGTCAATTTTAACCCATTATGAATCCAAAATCAGAGTATAGTGGATTTTTATTTAAGATATTAGAACATCCTAGAAGCCCATTCTAGTTTTTAAAAAAATAATTTATTTAATATATTATTCAATTTTAAGGATATTTTTGGTTTTCACCTCTCACTATATCCCACTGAACCTAGGAGTGACCGTTTCTCTTACCCCCCCCCCCACTTTGGAGCGCATTGGCTTCACGGATTAGGTCAAATCATCTGAAGTATTCACAATTCATCCAGATTTAAATATTTAATTTGATTCCTTCGTAACACCATATTGTTTCACTCATTCCCTCCATTTCAGTTCAAAATTTACCATTTATTTCCTATTCCACTTTCAAAATCATTTTTTGTAGTTTTCAAATTATTTTACACGTGTATTTCGGATGATTTCTTCAATATCACCCAAGTATGTGTGTCTCCTTCTTTCTTACTTACATTTTTATAGTGTTTCATTCAATTATCGTAGGGTTTCATCCCTTATCCTCAAAGTCAAAAATGACCATATGGTGGGTTTTTGAACATAGGGATTTTCTTAGAATTTTTGTGGTTTAATATTTTGTTTTTAGGCTTCATACATACTCCTTGATGTGTGGCAGTGGTGGGATTGAGTTTTCGCACAAGGATTCAAGGTTTTAACCATTTTGGTAGGTGATTTTATTATGTATGCAATAATTGTGACCTAGATTTCTATGTTTATAGTATTTTCCTATGTATATAATATTATTATTGCAGAAATAATTGGTTTTTGTTGTGTTTCAAATGAAAATGAATTTTGAGTGACATTTTTATGTGAAATAGGGGTGTTCAAAGAAATATCTTATTAGTTCATTTTCGGATACACAATTATTACATAATATATTTTATTTAAGTGTATTAGATATTAAAACACTATTTTTAATGTTTTTATCCTTTGGTTTTGGTTACAAAAATCTGTTTTAATGGTGTTTGTGAAAGAAATTAATTTTTATGATTTGTGTTTTTGTTAAAATAGAGGTTCTATAAAGATATCACTTCATGAATCATATAAGGATACCAAAAAATTGATTTCCTATTTTCATTGAAAGGTATTGGGCTTCCACTTCAGTTTTGGTGACTTGTGAGTGTGCACATGTTGTGTAAAGTTATAACTTCATGGTTATTCGGGTGGAAAAAAATGTGGGCTCTTAATAAGCTATTTTATTGAATATCAAAATCTTTGGTAGTGTGTTTTATGTTGTTTAATGTTTTTATAGATACTGTATTGTTTTTATGGGAAAATTATTGCTGTTTAATATTAAAAGGTATATATTTGGAAAGCTCAAATTTTTGGATCACAATGGGGGAAGCCCAGGTACCTAGGTGGGAAGATATTTTCTAGTACTACTACTGATTTGGATGCGTTTGTCCATGTCCTACTAAGAAAATGGATAACGAAAACTATAACTAAACTATGTGGATTATGATTGGGGACCACTAGGATTGGGGTATGTTCCCTAATAGTGTCTCATGTGAGGGAACATATGGTGACTTGGTTTTTTTACATAGAGGTATGAGGTACATAGGGCATGAGACTATCTAGTGCCTATGGGTGTTATCAGTTTTAACACTCAATGGATTTGTGGCATTTACCATTATATTAGGGTGTCTATAGATGTACTTTCTAGTAGCTAACCTATCTTATTTAAATGTTTTTTCAATATAAATTTTTTATTTTTAAATTTTTTTCAATTTAAATATTCATTTCTTGAATTTATTGCTGCATTTCATTACATATTAAAATTATCTTCTTTTTCCTATTTTATTTCATTGTATTTGTAAAATTTGTGTGGTATCCTATTGGGAAATGTCTCACACCCTATTTACACCCCTTGGGTGTAGGTATGCTTTATTATGATTGACACATGTTAAGGTAAACCCTCGGGTGAAGGTTGTCCGTGTTGTTAGTCTCCTCCAATTATGCAGTGTTGTGGTGATGACCCCTTGCCTTGTGGATTATTTTTTTCTGTTTTATACTGTTTTAATATATGTGTGGACCTATTGTACATTATTTAAAATCATGTGTTCATAATTTATTTTTTACATGTCTTGTTTATCAAGAAATTATCTCATTCATATTATTGATGATTTTTAATGTATTATGCTTTCATACTCAGGTAAATAATGCCTAAACAAAATTTATTGATACCTGGGAACTTGTAATAGCCCACGGGGATAAGGAAATCCATTCATGCATTTCCATGGATTGTATTTGGTGCATGTATTATTGGTAACCAGATTTTGTTTCTGACAGTGACATATAATTGATCCTAGAAAACTCAAACATTCATCAAAAGGGGGACCATAAACAATGAAATTATGTTTGAATAATTCAACTCAATTCAATGTTAATCCAATAAGATACTAAACATGAATCATTGGAAAGTAATTCTAGCATTTCAAAGACCAAATGGCATCCTCTTATAGGAAAATGTGCTAAAGGGTATTGTAATGGTTGTCTTTTCCAGATCCTTATGTGATATATGATTATGAAAGTATACTAGATTCCTATAATGGAAATAGTAGTGGGACTGCCCATCTATTCACTCAAAAATATGATCAATGAATAAAAATGGTAAATGGTCTTTCCTACTATGTTTCTTTAGTTGATGATAGTATATATACACATGCTCACTATTTTTTTGATGAGTTTTAACAAATTCATTGTTTTCATATTTAATTTCTGTAAGAATATTTTTTAAGGAACTACTTATAATGGAATACCCCATTGGCTATTAGATATGGGTTAAATGATAACAGCTTCTAATAATTTTGTTATATTCCTTTTTAAAAACTTCTGGGAGGTTTTTTTTCATTCAACATTATTATAGCCTCACTAGTTTAGCCCAATAATTTAATAATTTAGGATGACTAAAACTAGATGGACTAGTAATAGTAATGTCAGAAAGATTCAATACCAATTCATTTTATTCTTCCTGAAAAGGGAAAGAATTCAAAATTAATTCTCTGGAGGGAGTGAACTAGGAATGATGATAGTATTCTTGTTTCCATTCTCAATATATAAATATTATAAATTTGGAGGCATTTGTTTATGTTCCAATTCATGGTGATTTTGGATTTAGGGGGGTTAATATTAATGAAAGAGTTCACATTTCTCATCTAATAACTCAGCGGTAACATTCCCAAATGAGTAATGAGCTTTTATATGGTTAGGAGTATCATCGATTTTAATTTGATCCTCATTTGTCAAGAAATAATCAATTAAGAAACATGCAAGAAATTTTTTAAAAAACCTACAATAGTCAATGCTTGATTCATTACATATAATGTAAATAAATGATGAAATCTATGAAATGGGTTAGTGGAAAGAAAATATATTATTTCAGGGGAAGGGAGTACATCAATTGAATTAAATTAAATCGATGAATTATATTATGTCGTGTTATTCATGGAATCAAATATTTTGAAGTGGAAACTATCACCACAAAAAAACATAGATAATGAACTATTATTTACATTAAATATGCCTTTTTCAGTTTTTGAGAGATTACTCCCAAATTTAATTGGGAAATGTCTATTCATCATATCATCTTCCATTTTCAGCACATAAAAATAAGAATGAAAAATTATAATTTTCAACCTCACAAGAAATTCTACTAACACACCAATGGAATGTGTTGTGCCCTTGATTGATTGTTGAAAAACAATTCTAGTGGTCTTCAGTTCCCCAACATAAAATGATGTTTAAATTTTGTGAGGAATTATATTTACAGAATCACCCAAAACAATCATCGCATTGGTAATGGAATACTCACCTATGGTGCACAAAATCAAGAATATTCTAGGTTCATTGAATTTGGAAGGAAGTGATGGATCTATTAATACAAATAAATTTCTCCCTAATCTCACATTTTCCTATCCATGAAGTCTCTTTCAGTGTGTACAGATATCCTTGAGAAACAATTCTTATCATAGAATTTATGTTATAACAACATTTAAGGGGATGTTAAAATGAAACT
Source organism: Viscum album (assembly GCA_963277665.1). NCBI lineage: Eukaryota > Viridiplantae > Streptophyta > Magnoliopsida > Santalales > Viscaceae > Viscum > Viscum album. The sequence continues at coordinate 2,095,267,278 of OY728138.1, forward strand.
TTTTGAAAGATTCCAATTTTTCATTATCATGTTAAATTTTATTTTGTTTCTATAGTTTGGAAGTTATTTGGGGAAATGGAAGAGGAATCACATATCTTGGTGGTTCATCAAATGAAACTCTCTTTTCATTTTTAGGGTTTCTCCCAAAATAAGATTTTTCTGTATTTGAATCATTTTTAGTTGATGAGATGGTTGTTTTCTCAAGAGATTATGACTCTAATAGAGAGGTTGTTTGGTTTTTTATGTTGGGTTCCACTATAAAGGTTGATGGAACTGACATTTACTTTATCACTATAGTTGACTAATGGTTGATAGTGTATTTTAACTGACCTGTGACAATATTTCTTCCCTTGGGTTGTCAAGTTATATTAATTTGGTTATTTAGACTTTTTTTCTATTTGGGGTTTTTTTAATTAGAGATTATTTAAATACATTTTTTAATAATGTATTCTAATCTAGTATTGGATTTTAGAGTGGGTATTCAAAAAGAATTTGTGGTGGTTGAGGATTTCTTGGTGGTGGTGGTTGACTACTCTACCGTGGCTAGATCTATAGTTATTAAGGTTTGTTTAAATACCACCTATCATATATAATTAGATAACATTCATCCTAAGGTGGTATGGATGGTAATGTTCTTTCTAAAAGGGTTGGATATAGGGGAGTCCTAGAAAGATTACCACGAAACACTCAGTTGTTCCTCTATGTTGAGGTAATTGGTTAGAATAGTGGGTGTTAGAAGAACAGATTCCAAAATGGATGGGTGAGGATATTGGTATTTCTCTTGGGAAACACCAAGTTGTTTAATAATAATAATTACCTCTTCTATCATTGTTTCAACATTCATCTCAAATTCAATACTCTGCATGTCATGTATACCTTGAATGGGTACACTAGAACATGAACTATAGTATTCAGTGTTCTGTTCCATGTTATCAAAGAGGATACTAGACACAATTGGGATTTTATCAACTAGTGAACCAACTGCATGATCATAAATCATGTTTTTATAAATATAAATTAAACCTTCATTAAGATATTGTATTAATAGTTTATAATGAATTTGGTGGTGTGGAAAACATGATTTTTTTTAAATATTTCCAAATATTCATGAAGTGTTTCCACTAGATATTATCTTATCTAATATAGTTCATTAATTATTATTAAAATAATAGAGGTTTTTAATTATTTTTAATAAATAATACATTTCATGACCACTCATCCAATGATATGTGAATTAACAATATAATTACATTATTTTGAACTGTCTTATAATGAGTAATGTGCATTCCCTAAGTATTACTTCTTCATTATCCACATTTAATGGTTTTAATGTAAAAAACATTGTACGGAATTGTATTATGTGTATATGTGTATCTTCTCCCCCAAGTCTATGGAATTTTGGAAATAAGTGAATTAAATCGGATTGTAGTTAAAAATTAGGTGGCCCTATTTTTATTTGAATTTATGTGGGATGAATATCTACATCATGAGAAGTTATTTCATTTCAATTCTGTTTATTTTCAGATATATAATGAAATTTTATTATATTTTTTATGTGGATCCAGAAGAATAAGAAGAAGAATAGATAAGAGTTTCGATGATTGGTGTTTCCTCCTAAAATAGATCGATTAGTTCTTCTTGGTGTCGATGATGTAAGATCCTCTCTGGTTTGTGTTCAAGAAAAAATCAGTACATCTAGTAAAGATCACAATTCTCATAAGCCATAATAATGTACATTTTTAGAAATCAAATAAAAATGAAGTAATAAAAGAAGAAAACAATGAATTACCAAATACATAATATTTTTATAAAAAATGCACTCTAAAAACAAAAGCACATCCCAGAAGTGATTCCCATATTTTAATGTGTTATCATGACACAAATGGAATACCAAAGGACATATATCCATCAATATTAATATGTTTATAGTGTTTTTAACTAATAATTATTAAAAGTTGATATGGTTTTTAAAATATTTTTACTAAAATATTTTTATTTAATGAATTTAATAGTTGAAAAACAATTGAGTTTTGAAAAATATGAGACAAATAGGCTGTTATGATTTTATTATCACATTTCATATCCATTTTCCAATATATTAATTTAGTTTTGACGTAATTATTTCATTAAAATTAATTGGAATCCTGAGAAATTCTTAATATTTTATTTTAATGTTTGATGAACCAAACCTTGACATAAAATTGTATTTAGAAAGAACAAAATATATTCATAGAATAAAATATTCCAAATTAGATTTAAATATCAATAATGTGCATAATAAATGGATGCTTCTATTGTACTATCAAGGAACCAAAAATCATAAACTCAAAACCTCACACCAATCAGTCAGAAATAAAGAGCATATCATTCACATGTATAAAAAAGCATTAAAATATGACATAATTTATAATATATGTAATGAATTGATTTTAAAATAAAATTACACCATACCTTTATAGTATATATGAATCATAACTCCCTTGATTTGTGTGTAACTCCCTCACAATGAACACCTGTCGTTTAGCCTGACCTCAAGAGGAGGATTATTTTCATGGGGATCTTCTACTCATACATGATCCCACTATGATGATAGGGTGATAGATAATATATAATATTCATTTAGAAATCCAATGAGGCTCCAAAATGGTAGCACATACCTATTTCGTGAAACGTGAGAATATGGTTCCAAAAGTTCCCTTTTATAGCCAAAATATGAAGTGGTTAGGGGAATCTAGTTTTTTTAATATGACATGTATCTCGGTTTTGTATAAGTAAATGGTTTTATAATGACTTGGAAAATATAGGAGAGTTTTTTACAAGCCTATTGACTATCTCCATGTAAAACTTTTTTCCTTTACATTGTTTATTAGGAGATTTTTTCCAAATACCGAACCTAAATTTTGAATTCATATAGATTGAGTCCCCTGGAGAGATCAGATCAGATGGGCCCCGGTATGAGTGAATTGGGAATGTGTGTCATGATATTAGTTTTATTCTATAAATTTTTGTCTAATCACATAGATTCTCTTCCCATTTGGATCCAGTTATTTCACAAAATGTGAAAACACGTAGATATGGGTACTTGGGATCCCATGTAGTTTGGCCTATTTTCATTTTGGATTATCACTAGGGCCTCCAAATCACCCCAAACCACAATGAAAACACCAAAACATAAATATAAATTATTAATATTAATAAAGAATAATTTATTGAATAAAAATGTTATTCGTCTTGTTATAATATTTTTAATTTAAAAACAAATAATGTTTAATATAGTTGTTTAAGGGTGAAATAAAATATTGAATCACATTGTGATCATAGTAGTACAACCCATTCATCTATTTCAATTTTCAAATACCTTAGGGGACAATTAAACACAACTCATTTTTAAATTAGGGATTAAGAGATGTATTGTAATTATAAGAATTATATCAATTCACCCTTAAGGGTTAGTTAAATCATAAGGAAGAGAAATAATTTTTAATCTATTATGTTATCCTACCAAAAGGGGTGGTTTGGGTAGAGGACACCGTTCCCCACCATTTATTAGGTATCTAATATAATAATTTAAAATTAAATCACTTAATTTACAAATTTCATATTTTATGAGTGACACTAAAATTTTCATATGTGATGCCTAACATTAATATTATATTAACAGTGTAAATTTTAGGAAAAAGAATATAGACTAAGTACCTCATTCCACGGATGGTCCAATAATGCCATATTAGGATATTATTGAATTCATAATAGAGGAAATATGATGATTCATCAAAAACACTAAATTGTGATAAAAATCACTCACCTGAAAATAGTAATCCATAAAGGGAGATAACCAAGATGAGAATCATGAGATGCTAAGAGAATAATGATACAATTCTAATGTACATGTGGGTTACATGGTTTGAATTTCAAAAAGATAAAATAGGTAAAATCATATGTGATAGGATAAGAACTTGTGTGGCCCCCTAGAGGAAATTAAATTAGAAGAAAAAATGGAGGAAATAACATTAACAAATGATCAGGAAAATAGTCTATTTCATCTTCATAAATAATCACATGGTTTATTTATATGGTTTGGAAAACCATACCACAAACATAAAGACATTTATGATATTATTTCATCAAAAATAACATCTTTATAAATGAGATAAAATCAGATGAACTTCTTTAGGTTTGTAATCTCCTGAAAACACTCAACTCCTTTGGCAAATGACATGCTAGTTCATATATGACCATCCAAAGATTAGTCCCACATCAACACAACACTTCAATATTCTGGTTTGTTACCTATTTATCAACATCCTTCTCCCAACCATAAGATAATGATATTCATTACATTAGAAAAACAGATGTTTTTAATCATAGAACATGCCCTTTCCCTTCTAAAAAAACAACAAGCATGGTCAATAACACTCTACCACCTTAGCATCAACCATGCACATTACCCATAACCCATTCATACTTCTCGCGAATAGTTTCCATGCATGTCACTAAAAATTTAAACAACATGATGGTCACCACCATTAAATGTATAATGGTTTACAAATAACCTAGTGGATATATTTTAAAATACACATTGTGTGAAACTCCCAACTAATTGTTTAATCAATCAATAATATCTATTTAAATCGGTAGGACACCATAAAAACAATGTTATCCAAAATTAATCATGGAGATTCCATTTTATGGGGCATGATAGACTCTTTACAAGGAGCAAAATAAGATTTTATCAACACTCTAATATAGCTTCCTCTGATCCATAGTAACATTTTCTGGTCCACACCTGAAATTTTTCAAATTCTAACACCATGTCTCCCAACCATGCATGTCTATATCATTTTTAGTTTATCCCTCATTTTTAGAACAAACATTAATGTTACTGTAATTTTTTTCCCATTACCAAATGCGTTATATTAGAAATAATTTATATAGAGTCTATACCCATCCTCTCACTAGTGTTCTATTCTAAATAATTTCATCACGTAACAAGGACAATATTAACTCACTAAACACAGAGTGGGTAAATCCTTTACCAATTAGTTCAAAACCAGACTAATGCTTCTGAGTTTCATTAATCACCATGGTCATACTATCTAGGATATATTTCATGATATTATTAGTGTACACAATTGGTTCTCCCGGAACTCCTTTTAATAAAACAACCATATCACATGTTCCATGATTTGATGAATGACCGACAACTCTTTGAATTATTTCCTAGAAGGTGTCAAAATCATAAGAAATGGTCAATAAGGTAGGAACCCTAATAGTCTTAACTATAAAAACAAGTCTGATATCCATGACCCCCAGGTGAATCATTGTTACAAAATGTGTTACAACGACCTAATCACAAATCTCAAATACTCATCATGCATGTTTATCAAAAAAAGTATAACTACAATCAAAAAAGATATAAATAAATGTCAGTTTAGTTCATCTTTTCTCATATGTTTTCTATCATAAAAATAACACTGAATTACTATTGTCTTGGTCAAGGGTAATGGTATCTCACTTGAGAACCATAAACATCATATGGGTTATCTATTTCATGGAATCTAATGATCCTGAATGTTATCAGTAGAAGAGGTGGATTTGAAATAGGGTTAATGTTCATCGACCTATACTTGTCACAAAATCAATTGTGTAAAAATTAATCGCACTAATTGGGTATCTCAATATGAGAATACCACCTTAAGGATCATCTAACCACGGAACCTCCCATTGACATGGGGTGTGTTGTTTTTATATCTGAGCATTCAACATGAAAAAAATAGCACCTTAACAGTACCTATCATCTATAAACTGTAAGTAATAATCCATATATTATTTATGATTTGAAAGTGACACCATAAATGAGGAATATCCTTACATAAACAAGGTGTTTATCCTAATACATCTTAATTCCTAAGATGATTAATAGGCCTAACATCCCTACACCAAGGTCTAGAAAAACCTAGGAAAATTCATTAGGGATACAAAAATATGGTCACATTCAAATCTAAAGAAACTCTTAATCTTACCCTTAATGTAGAGTTTCCTATATAAACACCAATAATATGTTTAATTAAACTCATTTCAATTGAATCATTGAATCATTAAAATATCTAAAACAAAAGGAATTTCATGTACTAATCTTCAAACCAAATTTTATAAAATCTTTATTTTTCTTATTTCATACAAAGTTTTAAAAAAATTATCCTCTAATATCCATTTTAATAAGATATTAAATTCATGCGTTTTTCCATTATATCAGTTAAAGAAAATGTTAATTTCCAATATATAGAATAATACACTAATTTGTTTTTTACTATCGTTTTAATTTTCTTATGCCATGGAATAATAGTGCTCCCAGGTAGATAAAAATGATTTTATTAATTAAGGGAATTTGTGATGAAATATTCCAAATTAAATTTATATGTAGTACCATATATGTAGCTACACACACATTAGATAACAATACCGTTTAATTAAGTATACACCCATGGGGTAATGTTTCAATGAATATAAATATTTATGTGCCATATTAGGCTCACATCGTGTCTATCGAGGTTCAATTAGATGGGAATATATTACATATTCATAGATTTAATGATCTATATATTATAATTGGTATCCCATTTATGTAAAACCCATAATATATTATTTTATTGAAATTTCTAAACAACATTAATGGGCTTATCTCGTAAACAACATGTACCAACCAACCTACATGGGTATAGATAGGTATTAAAATTCATTAAAATTTACCATTACCCCAATTAGAATATCATACAAAACAATCTCCAAATGACCTACTTGGGTCCCCTTTTTTTTGGTAAATTAGTCATAATGTTCTTCATGTCCACATATTAGTTGTATATGTATTTATAATTATCTTTTTATATCCCATTTTTAACTAGAATTTGACTGTAATAGTGTAAATTTGATAAAAACATTTACACCTTTACAATTTAACATCACAACTTGGAGAAATAATTGACCATTATGTTATAATGTTGAGATTAAAAAAAATTTATTCCAAATATTGTTATATTTAAATTTGTCAAAATTAAAAAATTATAGAGGTACACACCTTTATAAATCAAAATTGGATGTCATAAAATAGTAACCAGACTAATCTATTAGTCTCAAAATATAATATACCAATATATGATTATTTGATTTTATGGGTTTCCATAACCAATTTATAAGGTCCCATACTTGTTAAATATTGATAATTTAGCTTCCATTTAATCATAAACATCACTGTTTGAGCCTATATAACCGATGATTTATCAATCACACATTATATAATAATTTTATTTATTATTATTAAACTATAATGATTATGTAGTATAAAACTATTTAGGTTAATGATGAAATTTTATATAATCATCCATATATCATAAATACAAATGGAATTCCATCACATGGAATTAATATAGTTAAACATAGAAATGATCATGAAAATTTATGAAATAATTTTGAATAACATAACCATAGAATATACAACTATGAATTATACTAAAGTAACTAGCATTATATAAAAATAATATTTGAAAATTATCCCCAATTAGGTTATTCAAATCTTTATTCTTCAAGAACTTTAAAATGAAGTTTAAATGGAACATATTTGATTGGAATGTGAATTTTCATGTCCCTATAGTGTTTTGTGTAATAATACCACCTTTAGATTTATGTTAAATGGTTTAATATTTTAAATACATAAATCAATAACCAGTAGAATTATAGAAATCACTGAAAGTTTAATAATGATTAATTACCATAGAAACTGGATCAATATTCACATCTATTTTAACTTATTTATTTCACCGTGCAAGGATTTTTCGAACCGAAATATGATATATTTACCTTGTTCGAACACATTGGTAATTTCATATCTAAAATTTCCCAAAATATTAATAAAAATCAGAAAAAAAACATATGATATACTTTTATCTTCCCAACCAATGATCTATCAAAATATTGTCTTTATCTAGTGGGCCACTGGGCCTCATGGGAATATAACAAAACTTATAAAGGCTACTGAAAATAAGTGAGGGTGTAAAGGAGGTGATGTTGGGAGATTATAACCTTTATGTCTTTAAGAAATTTTGTTTAATAAATAATAAATAAAGTAAGTATAATATAACAGAAATATAAAAAAAATGATAATATTTCAGGAACATTCTCTATAATTAATATAAGATGGTATAAAATATAAATGGGATGTAAAATAAAATATGTAAAAAAATTCTGAAAAGATATCTCCAATAGAATTAGAATCACATGATTAGTTCTCTACCTATATAATTTTTCCTAGAAAAAATGGATCTATATAAGAATGTACAATCTAGGAACTTGCTCCTATGATCAAGAGATCTTTTTTAGGATCCCTAGTGAAATGGTAACTCAAATAAGATGTGTGATATAATTAGTTGTACAACTTAATTAATAAATAATGATATATAGTCTACCTGTGTAAAATATGTAATTTGTTGATATATCAAGGTAGTAGTAAGTAAATAAATTTAATCATTTTTCATTGGTGTTCTTTAAGGAATCCTAGTTGACCATACCTTGTTTTTCCTAGTCTAGATTATATCTGTACACCAACTATCATGTATATATATGAATATATAAGAAAATAATGTTTACATATATACATACACCATCTAGGAAACATGCCCAATTATCCATGGGTCCACATATTATGACAAAATATCATGAGTCTTAGATCACTAAACATTGAATCATAAAAAATAATTTATATACAAAATGATCTTAGGTGAGACATGGGCATCCACATAGTTTTACAGGTGATAATTATATGGTAGCCCAATGAGCCAAATTATCGATGTAATATCCCAGGTAAATAAAGGATATAAAATTCCCATATTTATTAAAATTTGTGAATTAAATTTTAATTTTACATTAATGAGGATGCCATGTTCGATGGCATGTCTGATACACAACAACATGATTACATGAAATATTATGTTGCCCATAATGTTGAGTCATAGTGAAAAATAATAATATAATATTATTTTAAATAGTAGTTAACACCTAGTGGTTGTATTGGAGGGAAAGGAAAGAACTAACTAAAATATTAATATACATGTTTGTTAAATGTTTTTACATTTATCCAATAAATTTTAGAGGATTAAAATTATAATGAGTCGGATTTTATTCATAAATAATATAATATTCCTTAAAAGATTGATCTAACACCTTTTGATGGAAAGCCCAAATTTAATAATTTTTTACATTAATATTTTCAATTTTTTTTAAAAAAAATCTTTAGAATCGGGACATAAAAATTTACCTTGGAACAAAATTTGGTATTTTTCTAATAAAGTTGATTTTTTATGAATCGTGAAAAATATAGTATTTTAATTAAAATCTCCCTTTTAATCTAATTTATTTATATGGATATATTATCATTATAAGTGGGTTTATAGTGTAATTAGATTATATTTTTACCATTTAATCCAACTTTGGTAATTTGATGTAATTTTACATTGAAATTGGACATAAACTAGTGTCAATCTTTTGATAGTTATTATTTCTTTAAAAATGTTTTTTATTTTGACAGTGGGAATTAATTTTAATTTAATTTATTCCACTTTTTTGTTTTGAATTTAGAAAAATGGATTCCGTATTAAAAATTAGGAAGAAAAACTTTTGTAAATAGATATCTTTTATTTTTAGACATCATGAATATTAAATTTGTAAAACATTTATTCATCATGGTTAAAAGGTAGATCTGATAAATAATGGTAACAATATATTATTATAATAATATTAAATTTCTATAGAATGTGTTCTAATCCTATTGGTTTATACATTTCTATCCATTCCCATCAATGGGTCGATTTTGGGACCCCATGGAGCCAAATGGGAGAGATAATGACACTTCATATTAACTAATTTAAAGTAAAGTAAAAAATAACTTAAACATATATATTTTAGTAAATTAATTTTTACGTAGGGTTATGTAAGTTATCACTTATAATATAAACATTAATTGTAAATATGAAACAATTTACTACATCTTGGTATTAATTTTATTATTTTTAGACATCAGATAAATAAAATTATTTATGACACAATAATGATGCAGTATTTACCTCATTAATGAATGATTTAAATAAATAAAATTATAAATATTAAAACAATTTCCAAACCCCATCTAATTCTTATTGGATTATTTTATTTCAAACATGATTCATCTTATCATAAAATTTATTATGTTTTGGATCATTATAAAACTAGAATAATTATATCAGAAAATAATATATTTAAACATTCCTAAAGAGACCTTCCCCCCTTATAAAATGCCATCACGTAAAACCCATTCCTCACAATTCCCAATCCCCATGGCTCATCCAACCTCTACCGCATTAATCTACCTAAATCTCTATCCCTTTCCTAGAATCCTTACCCTATGTAGATTTCAATTAAAGTAAACCTTGTCGTTCAATCAAAAGGAATATACATGATTTAAAAGAGATTAAAGAACGAACGTGTCAAGTCGGACTTGGTGTACGGGGTTTCATATGTCACTTTTAATTCCATGATAATTCCATTGTATTCTACATATTTATTGGATGTAGTGTATATTGTACTCCCATTATATATATATATATTATCATGATTATTTCTATATTCATAGTATTCTTCGATTCATTTGGTGGTAATTTACTTTTCTTCCTATGACTCGATTGATTACAACATGGTCATTGGTTTTCATCTCAATTTTTATTCTTGTGAGATTCATGCTATATTGTGCCACTATTTTCATTCTTTTGGTGGATGTACTGATCATGATTGTATTATTTGGGTGATATATTTTAATTTATGGTTATTTAAATCTTCATTGATTTATCTTTCTTTCATGGGGTGTATGTTTCATATGTTACAAAATCAGTAAGTGAAACTATCACACTCCTCTTTTTTAAATACTTCTATTTGTTATGTCTTTTAATTTAAAATTTCCTATGTCGGTATATGTTCTTATATATCCATATTTCTGTAAAAAAAAATTCCAAGTGATGAGATACCCTTCTCCCTCCCATCAACTTTTTTTTAAAAAAAAAGCAATGTCTTGGTCAAAGACCAGACACAAATAATAATTAAAAAATGATAGTTGAGATTACAAAAGTCTGAAAGGTGAAATTGTATTACAATATTTCTCATAAAGAGGGTATACATTCACCAGAAGATCATCACACCACGTAATTTCCTGGTTGATTCTCTTGATGGAAATGCCATCCACCACCATATTTGTATCACAATAGGCATGTGGGGAAATGTATCTAATATCTTGGAGCGAAATGAGTCATTTCATCCATAGTTATGTGAGAGAAATTGCAAGGTGAATCACACCATTCCAAATAGCATGAATGATGGTGGTGGAGTCACTTTCAATCCAAATGTTGTTCCATCCTCTTTTCCTAACATAGTCAACTGCATGAATCACTGCAATCATCTCAGCCTCAAAGAAGGAGGCAAACCCACAGACTCCAAAGAAACAACCATGGGCATGCAAAACAAAATCCCTGAATATGGCCCCATAGCCGGTGGGGCCTGTATTTGCTTTGTAAGCACCATCAATGTTGATTTTTATCCATCCAGAAAGTGAGGCATTCTAGAAAACATCGAGAAATTGCCTCAGTTGCTGGTAGATTACTTTGATTCTAAGCCGTCTAGGAATCATGAAGTCACCAGCTGAGTTATCATAGTGGTATTTTTGTAGCATAGAAGCATATTTTATTACAATGTGTATTCTAGACCGACATGAATTATGATTTAAAGAATATTTATTATGAATAATTGCATTTCTACCAGACCAGATGATGTGGAGGAGATCAGCGAAAACGACCATAAAAAGATTTCTAATTTGAAGCGATATATCCATCTGAACACATTGTTTGATCAAGGTGAAAATAGATTCAACAGATAATCATATTCAATAAAAGATATCAGTAATATAATTCCAATGAGAAGTGTCAGTGGAAAATGATAAAAATAAATGATTGATGTATTCCCTATGTTGAAGACATAGGTTGCATCTCGAACTGTGTTTTAAACCAAAGGCCTGTAGACATACCTCAGTAGGAAGACAATTATGCGCAATGAGCCAGATAAGATTGAGTCTGGAGGGTTGGATCCATGTTTTATCAAATGGTTTCAACCATGAAAAATTGTTTTCAATATAAGAGAATCAGTTGTTGTAATATGTTTTAAAACCCGGAAAACTATTTTGTGGTGGTTCCCAAATAAGGAATTCATCCGTATTATATAATTTTTAATTATCGATAATATGTTTGATATTGTCAAGGAGACCTAAATTGAGAGTATGCATCATCTTTTATATATTTTAGCTTGTGGAATCCTGTGCATCATGAGAGGAAATCATAGAATTCATAGGAGCACCAATCCAGTTATCAATCCAGAATTTCAGATTGGATTCAGTGCTAACCATCCATCTAGAGTTGTGAATGATATTGAAAAATGAGAGTCGAATAGATGGCCAGAGAAAAGAGTTGACATGATTAATATTTCTATTTTTATGTTTTTCAAGAAAGGGATTTTTATTTAGGTATTTATTGATTTTTTTTAAGAAGACTGATAGGCCACCAGTAGATCATTAACGAACAAACCATTTTTTAAACAATGGATGATTTCACAAGGAAGATTATACATGCCATAAAAAGAGATTTTACCTTCCAAGAAGCATGTTTATTAATGCTTTTTTAGGTAGTATCATTGAAATATGATGTTATAGACCTACCCCAAAAGATTGGGACTCCCAAGTATGTGAAAGGATGTGAACCTTCATTGATACCTAGGCTCCAATGATGTAATTTTTTCAAGGTGTAGGGAAATGTTTTCCAAAGAAAATAAAAGATTTGTTCCAACTGATGGATTGGCCCAAAATCTATTCATAGTAAAATAATTCAGTTTTGAGATTATTAATGTTGCATTTTTTACCATTGAGGATGAGATTTATGTAATCCACATAAAAAAGAAGATTTAGAACATTAAGGATTCGAGTATCTTGGATAGGTATATTATTTTGTTGTTGTACCAAATAATCAAGGAGACGGCTGAGATATTCCTCTGAAATGGAAAACAGGATGGCTGAGAGGGGGTCTCCTTAGCGCATCCCCTTCTAACATTTGAAATAACCCTTAGGAGAGCCATTAATGAGGATGGAAACATGGGAAGATGTGAATAGGGAATTAATTCTACTGATGAAAATATCATTGAAACCAAAACCCTGAAGAACATTTAAAATGAAACTCCAATCAATTGTGTCAAAATGTTTTTTAATGTCAATTTTAATGGAATTTTACCACCTCTAGAAGATTTTATGAGAACATCGGTGGATTCTGAAGCAAGACAGATGCAATCATGTATAGAACGACCTTTGATGAAACAAAATTGGTTCCAAGATAAAATTTTATTACACATATAGGAAAGCTTATTTGTCATGAGTTCGGTATTGATTTTGTGGAGAGATTTGATAAGAACAATGGGTCTAAATAGGTGAATTTCTGAGGCATTGGCCACCTGTGGAATAAGATTAATGAATTACGCATTGAGACCATGGGGAAGGAGGCCAGTAGAGAAGAAGGTCTTGACAAGTTTACAAACATCCAAATGAACTAAATACAAATGTTTCTGAAAATTCCCATTATTGAAACCATAGGGACCTGGGGCACTGTCAGGGTCGAGGCTAAAGAAATTATTATTTACCTCGTGATCAAGGGGGTTCTAAATAAAAAAATGTTGTCATCCTCTTGGACTATAGATGGGATGATCCCAGGAAGAAGATGTTTATTGATGCAGTTCCCATTGAAGATATTATCAAATCATTCTCATTAGTGTCCATGTATTAAAAATAGATTTATGGATTTATTTATATGGACATTACGATTTTAAAATGTTAATTTATTTAAAATATTCAAATTGGTATCAGACACATTGATTCAAAAATATCTATATTAAATGATTTAGATGGTTTTGAAAATTGATTTATAAAGCATTAATTATATCAATAACTTGAAAAGATATATTTTGATTTCAATGTGGATATTTTATCATTCATTTATTATTTTTTTATATGTTATGAATATGTTATGGTTATTGGGAATTGTTTAGGTATATGGGTGGTTCCATGATAATCCTAGGATGGGTGAGCTCGAGATATCACCTAAATGCATTGGGTAATGTGAAAGAGTTAAAAGCTAATATTTCTCATTAGAGATTTAGGGAATATACTATTTTTTTTATTCAAAACATAACTCCCTACATAGAAATGAATGCTACAATGTATGTATGTTATGTATTACATAAGTTATCTTTATGATTTATGATTTTTATATGTTATTCATAAATCATATGATTTCATAAGGTATGTTATGATTTTATATTATTGTTTCATTGTTTTTATTTTTTTATGGGAAAAATTTTTCATTCCTTATTTTATAACTCTTACTGAGCTTTTTATGCTAATACCATGTTTTTAAATGATTTCAATAGGACATAAAGATGAATAGGTTCAAGGATGGGATCAAGGAAAAGTGTTGTTGTCTAAAACATAGAACTAGACATGATTCTTTTTCAGAGTATTTATTTTATAAAAAAATGGATACTGGGTAGTAGTGTCTACATATAATTTTCAAGATTGCATATAGTAGTTACTGCCTAAATCTTTAAATATCTAAACCTGAAAAGATCCTCAATGTAAATTATTCATTTAATTTATGATTGTGTAATATTTTAAGGTTGAGTCCATATAATTGGTATTAGAGGTCAGTTTATACATCTTTAGGGATAACGAGTTTTTGTTAAACACAAGGTTTGTCTCTATGTCTATTATTTCTGTTAATTCTTGGTTTTATAAATTTTTAGACCATGGAAAGTCAATTACAAATGAAAGGAGAAGAATCTAAAACAAAATTCATTTCTCTTCCTGATGACATAAATTCTATAATTATTGTATAGTCATGTTTAGATGATTGTGAATATTTTTCTATCCTACAACTCACATGAAAGTAGTTGTTTGAGATATCAAAAACCTCCACTATACCTCGATATCATCATAGATCATGGGATTTATTTAATCAAAACCTATTTTCTCAATATTGTATAATTTTCATGAATGGTAAATATTATAAAGTAATATTAAAATATTTTACCTTATCAAAGGATTTTGAAGCATATTATTATTTTGAAAAAGGTGCTGAAGAAGGAGACCCTTGTGCAACTTATGTATAATAGCTTTTACAAAATTTTCTCTTAGCACAAAATTATCAAATTTTATAAGGACCATTTATTAAATATTTCTACTTAAACTCAGTCCAACTATTTTATAAAAATAATATTCTATCAGATGTCTTGAAATTATATGACATTATTTATAATTTTCTAAAACTATTTGTATACTAACACCAATATGACCATGGTTTACAAGGTGTATTTGGATAAATGAAGAAAATGATTTCGAAGGATCTATAAATCATTTTTTCATTGAATGGACCTTCTATCAATGAGATCAAGATGACGATAAAACCATATAGACATCCAAATGAAGGAATGATGTTATTTCTATTGGGGATAGTTGTATTTTATCATGTAGAGGATAAAAAATGACAATGTATAAGACGTTTAGGTCTTAATTTATTGGGATTAAAATGAAAGGTATAAGAAAACCGTTGATGATAAAACATGTTAGGGATATTTTTGAGTTTTACAAAAAGGTCAACACATAAGATGTGTGATGACCTTTCTCGCAAAGGATGGCCATAGGAATTGAACCCACAATTAAAGGGCCATAAGGGTGAATCACCTACCACTGTCCTAGGTGGTGTCCATGGTTAGTATGACTTATTATTTTAATTTAAATATTATTTTTTTAAGAATAAGTTTTTTTGATATCTTATCTTTTCAAAAATGGACGTCCTTTGTATAAAAAATTGTTTTGTATTTATGTAATAATGGTTATTTTAGAATGCATTCTATCTTTTGTGAATAATATATGATTATGTAATATAAAATTCTATGGGATTTAATTTGTGGAGTAATGGTTGAAATATTATTTTAGAAGAAACGATGTTTTTATTTTGGACATAAGGTGATTTGGGTTATTTAGAAAAATAATTAATATATCATAGAGAATAGGTGTTTAGGTTAATTACACTTTAGTATGATACTATAAAATTATTCTATGTTTTTTCGAGAAAAATGTTAGTATTAATGTGGAAGACAATGTGATGAAATACTTATGAGTTTTGGGATTCGATCTTAGTTCCGATTATTATTTTGAATTTGAAGGACAATGGTATATTAAATTGTATATCTTGAACATTGGGTTATTTTTGTTGAATTTTGGAAATTAATTGTATTATTTCTTTTTATAAAGTATTATCCTTTTGGGGATTTTCTGATCTTGTACTAACAAATTTTTATTCGGTTGATCTCTAAAGATAGTAAAAATAATTAGTTCATCTTTTGTAGTTTATGTTATACTATAAAAGTTTATTCTAGAACTTGATCTGTGACCATGTCAATTTAATAATTACCAATTGGAGAAAATAAGAGTTTGTGGTGTAATTTTTTTAAAGGATGACACTCTACCTGACAAGTACGTATATTTCACTACAATATTCATCTATGTGTTAATAAAATTCTTCCACTCTATGAAAAGGATCTTGAATAAAAAAATTATATTCTCTCTTTTATCATAATACGGTTTCCCAAACACAAATTTATGGTATTTTGGTTCTTAAATTTCTATGATAATATTCTATATCACCTTTTATTAATCTATGAGAGTTAGTTTATCTTCCATATCCATGTTTTCATGGAATTATATTATATTTTGTCGTATTTGACCTTTGAACTTCTCTTACATTATTTTTTAGTGATATTATTATTGAATCTATTTCTGATATGGAATTTCAATGATGGTTCATAGCCCAGTTTTAAAATTGCGAGGACGAAATTAACTAATGGGCGGAAGGATGTAACATCTAAGGTAAATATAGAATATAAAATTTTCATATTTATTAAAAAATATTAATCAAATATTTATTTTTATTTAATGGGGATACTATGTTTGTTGGAGTACCCGATACAAAATAATGAGTTTCTCTGAAATATTATATTGCACAAAACTCTGAGTCATACTGAAAAATAATAATAAAATATTATTTCAAATGGAAATTAATGCCTATCTGTTGTATTGGTGGGAATGGACATGACTAAGTACAATATAAATATTCATGTTTGTTAAAATATTTTACATTTATCCAATAAATTTTAGAGGCTTAAAATTTGAAAGAATCTGATTTTACACATAAATATTGTTATATTAATTAAAAGTTTGATTTACCACCTTTTAGTGGAGAACCCACATTTAATATAGTTTTAGTTAATTTTATATGTTCAATTTGAAAAAATAATATTATTATTTATAATTGGGACATAATAATTTACATTTGATAACATTTTTGTATTTTTTAGTTAAAGTTAATTTTTTAATTAATTGTGAAAAATGATCTATTTTAATTCAAAACTTCATTTTAATATAATTTATTTACATAGATAGATTATGATTATAATTGGTTTAAAATTTAAATTAGATTATAGTTTTACCATTTAGACTTATTTTGGTCATTGGAAGTAATTTCATGTTAAAATTGGACATAAACTAGTGTCAATATTTTGATAGTTATTATTTATTAAAAACATGGTTTTGGTTTTGACAGTGGGGATTAATTTTAAATTAATTTTTTCATCTTTTTTGTTTACAATATGAAAAAAGGTAATCAATATTTGGAATTAGGAGGTCCAAGTATTGTAAATTGGTTAAAAAATTGTGTAATTATGAATATTTAGTTTAGTGAAAAATTTATTTACCATGTATAATGGGTAAACCCAGTAAATAAGGGTAACAAAATATTATTATAATAATAGTAAATTACACTAAAATGTGTCTTAATACTACTTTTTTATACATTTACGACCTTTTTCATCCTTGGGTCGATTTAGGTACCCCATGGTGCCACATGTAAGTGATAGTGACACTTTATATTAATATATTTAAAGTAAAGACAGAAATGACATTAACATAAATCTTTTAGTAAATAAATTTTTACATAGGTTTATATAAGTTATAACTTATACTATAAATATTAAATGGAATGATAAAACTATTTCCTAAATAATGGTATTTATTTATAATTATTAGACATAATATAAATAAAATTATTTATGACACAATAATGATACAGTATTTACCTCATTAATGAATGATTTAAATAAATATGATTATATAGATTAAAATAATTTCCATGACCTCCCAAAATCTTATTGGATTATATTATTTCTAAAATGAGTCATTATATAAATAAATTTATATTTTTTGGACCTTTAGAAACTGAAAATCATTATGTAATAAATTAATATTTTTAAACATTCCTGATGTGGCCCCTTTCCCCATTATGAAAAGCCTTCACTTCTAGCCCATTACTCACACTTCTCATCCCCTTGGATCATCTATCATCTACCAAATTAAGATCACGAAATCCCACTCCTCTTCTTAACAGAATTCCACTAGGATGAATGAAATTCATGTAAAACATATGGTTCAAACCATAGGGGTATACCCAATTTTAAAGTGATTAAAGAACAAATGGGTCATGTCAGACATGAGGTATGAGGTTTCTTATATCACTTTTTATTTCATTAGATTTCCATTGTTCAACATTTATTTATCGCATGTGTGGTATTGTATACTTAGATTTTATATATAAATTATAATTATTCTTTCAATATGAATGGTTTCCTATGATTCATTTAGTGGTTATTAACATTTTTTTGTATGAATCGATTCATTACAATGTGGTAAGTGGTTTTCATATCTCTTTTTATTCCTATGGGATACATGCTATATTGTAACACTATTTTCTTTTTTTTGGTGCCTGTACATCCCATGATTAAAATATTGTTGTAATATAATTTAATTTATTGGTATTTACATCTTCATTGAATTATCTTTCTTTCATGGGGTGTATGTTTCATATGTTACCAAATCGGTAAGGGAAAATTTCACCCACCTCTTTTTAAAATACATAATTTTCTTATGTCATTCAATTTCAAATTTATTATGTTAGGATATGTTCTTATATATCATTATTTCATTAAAATTTATTTTCATGTGATGGGATACACTTTTCTCTCTCATAAACTCATTTTCGGCAATTCAAAGTGTCGTAATTAAGCTGTAGAATTTCTATGAGGGAGCTTCTTCACCCAATATCAATTATTGGGGTTGAACATCTACATCTTGATTATGTAGTTTTTTGAATAATTTTGAAAATACTCATATTGTTTTACACATAATATCAACTTATATTAGGTGCATTTATATTGGTCACTCATAATTATGTCATTGATGTGTCCTTAATATAAGTATACCGTCATTTTAAGGGATTTCCTCTCAATTTACATTCCATTGATACTTCATTATTTTTATGCACCAATTCACTTTTATATTGTGTATATACTATATATTGAAATATTATATCAAGAATACATTTATTTTTAAGAAATTATAATGTTTTTATTAAATGTTATTCCTCAATTATTTGTATTCAAGAAACTCTCAAATTGTTACGAGCTCCTTAACTAAAATATTGTTTTAAATATTTATTATTCTAAATATTTTTCATTAATTTTTATATTTTCAAAATTATTTTAAGGATTTATCTATATGAACATTAATGTTTTAAAATATTAATTACATTAAAATAGTCAATGTGGTATGGGAAAAATTGATTCAAATATCACTTTATTAAATGTTTTAAATGGTTTTGAAAATGGTTTAATAAAGCATTAATTGTGTCAATATAATTAAATATCTATTTTTATTACTATGTGGAAATTTTATATTTCATTTATTCTTGTTTTTTGGGTTATTAATATGTTGTGTTTATTGGGAATTGTTTACGTATATGGGTTGTTTCGTGAAAATCCTTGGGGAGGTGAGACTGAAACAGCTCTCTAATGCATTAAGTAATGTCATAGAGGTAAATATTAATATTTCTCCTAAATGATTTATAAAATATACTGTTATGGGTAATCCAAACATAACTCCTAATGTACCTGTGAAATATACAATGTAATTATGTTATGTACGCCATAAGTTTCCTTTATGATTTCTGATTTATGTGTGTTATTCATCAATATTATGATTTTAGAATGTATGTTATAATTGAAAAGTATGGTTTTGTTGTTTTGTATTTATTGATGGGATAATGTTTTCTTTTCTTATTTTATACCATTAATTATCTGTCCTTTCTCATCCAATGTTTTTAAAATTTCTTCCACATGACTTAAATATGAATAGTTTCAAGGATGTGATCAAGAAAAGTCATGTTGTCTGAAACGTGGAACTAGATATGTTTTTTTAAGAGTTTTTATTTTATGAAAAAAAATTAAAATGAGTATTAGTGTCTACATGTTATTTTAAAGTTGATTTGTAATAGTTATGGCCTAATTATCTGAAATTATTAACCTAAAAAGATCCTCAATGTGAATTATTCATTTAATTCATGATTATGTAATGTTTTAAGTCTGGGTCCTTATATATAATCCCAATAATCCACAAATGAGTTTGATAACATCATAAAGAACCATTAATATTTGGAATAAGATACTAGACACTACCACCCTTTGTTTGTATTTGTAATGAAAAATGATTCCCATGATTGTTAAAATTGGTTTTTTTATGCTACTCCTCTTGAATTTAATTTGGATTAGGTTGAAAATAAATATAAATTTAATTTTTAATGATATTAGTGATTTCATTAGACATATGTAAAAATTAAACATGTATTATAAAATATTTACATCCGATGAGAACATCAAAGGAATTATATAATAAGGAACTCAAGTATCACCAAAGAGTGACATAAATCATTTTATTGAAAGATCCCATCATAGGATTTAGGTAATGATAAAACCAAAGTGTCTCTCATAACATCCAATATTTCTACTAGCTTATCCATTCTGTTTATTAAAGAGGAAACTCATGTATCGACCAGACCATGAGGAATTTTATCTAGACTATTATCCTCACTAGTATGTTCCATAATGAGTAAACCCAAGTCCCACTATAGGATTAACATAATATAATTAACATATGATCTCTTCCATGGAATTTGGTAAAAGAAAACCTGAAAATCACTCATGGTATGTACAATATCAAACACCCTATGATATCATCTGAGGAATTCCATAATATGGAACCCATGTATATCTCAAGTAACATATTATTCATTTAATTATCCATATATAAATGGTAAGGGTGGCCATGTACTTAATCAATACATAGAATAATAAATGTTCAAATAGTACATTCTGTTTCATTGGAGACACAATTACAAATTATTCCATCGCATTTCACCATAACAAGGATGCCATAGGAAGCACCTGTACCTTATCTCAAATCATCAAATCATGTTTTCATTTACTAAGTCATATTTCAAATTATATGGAAATGCATCAAAATAAGGTTCTAATAGGAAACAAATGATTATTATTAAATGACCATACTTTGGTTTAATTTTAATATTCATTAAGAAATAATTCAATACATCTCATGGGTGTGTTATAGATTATTAATGTAGTTGTAATAATAATAATTTAGATAAATTCACCCCTAAGGGGTTGTTAAATCTTAATGCAGAGTGATAATTTTTAATCAATAATTTTAATCTACCAATAGGGTTGGACCAGTTTGAGGTCATCATATCCCAATATGTAATAGGTGTTTATGATAATCAAATCATTGTCAAATAATTTAATTTAAATCATTTTATATTTTAATAACCCAAGAAAGACCATAACATTGAATAATTAAAATATTATATAGACAATATGTCATTAATGGGAAATCATATACACCACTTTAATCATTACTAGGATTATCCAATCCTTTAATATTCATCTTTTATTCAATCCATAATGCATGAAATTAGAATAATTATCTAACACCATAAAAATATGAAAAATGAACTCACATGGTTTAAACAATTTGAATAGTGAAATTAATGACGATAAGAAGCATGAAGATTCAAGAACATACAAGTACAGTTACAATCAACCAATCAGTTTCTGATTCAATGGTCGAATAATGAAGGAGGCTAAAATCTTATGGGGTGGGGTTGGGTTCACCTAGTACAATGAAAGTAGTGAAATTGGAAGAAAAAGCAAACCCCATTAATCAATTAATAAGGAAATTGGTATGTTCTAGTTTTTAAAGTGATGCATGGTTTAACAGCATGGTTATGAAACCATGGAACAACCATGAGTCCACCTATACCTAAGATCCACAAATCACATTGTCTGGTCTGATGGTATGATCTAGTTGTTCCCCATTTCTATGATTCTATTAGTTTAGTGGAACTAAGTGTGTGGGCTAGGCCTTTGGATAGGGAAAACAAGTTTTAGTCCATGCAGTTCACCCCATCAATCTTCTACCATGTATGAAGGTGGGTCATGGGAGGATTAATGATGTAAAAAAATCACATTCAGAAAATGGGATGCATAGTTGACCCACATAGTTAAATCAACACTCCACCAACCATGTGCATGATTCTTATTCTCAAAAAACCTACGGTTACAACACTTAATGGTTTAGAAAAACAACCAAACACCAGGTACACCACCCAATACATAAAAATAATCACAAATATAACCTTTTATGAGTTCCAATGTAATGACATGTGTTCTTAGGATCAGTTAAATATTCAAACCATCCACCATATAAAAATTTAAAATTATTACATGAATTCAACAGATAAAAAACACAGGATGTCCAAAATTTCTCTATTCTCATAGTATTTAATTTTTTTACTTTAATTATATAATTAGGATTAGTATTCAAATAATTACAATGTGATAAAGTTATTTTATTTAAAAAATTTACTCTTTCGTTCTTCCATATAACTTTCATTTAAATTCATATCTATCTTTATAAAATACTTTTATAATATGAATGATAGTTTCAAAATAGAATTTTTTTTAATTCATTAATTGTATTTCTGAAAACAGGTAATATATTTAGGAATTGGTAGATTTTATTTAAAAATAAAAAAATTAAATGTTTTATTTTAATGTATACCAAGAAAACAGATTTTAAAGATATGTAACCATCATTTTAAGGTTGTATTTATTTACAAGTTTATTAAAACAAATAAAAAACTTATTTCCTTTTTTTGGTTATTATTTTATTAAAATGTAATTTTAAAAGGAATTTATAGTTTAATATATATTTTTCATTATGGGTGAATAAAATATTTTATGTCTTTGATGTGAAAAATTGAAAGATTTTATGTTTTATGATTATATTATTTTTATTATAACTTTTTTCTATTGATCGGTAATTACGTTATAAACCAATGATGTGTGGGTCCATGATATCCCTCTAATTCACTATTTGTGGATGTTTACACTATAGTTAGTTTATTTATAAGATTTGTACGGATAACGATGTCCAAAAAACCATTATCCTTTTTCAATGAATTATATTGTATTCTGTGATTTCTTTGATACTAAAATGGTACATTTATTTCATGTAAAAATTATTTATTTATCAATCATAAGGAACATTTTTATAATGGTAATACTTTTATATGGTTTAATTTTTCCACTTGAATAACTATTTTATTTTTTTTATATCCTATGTTGTGATATTTCTGTATATACAACATTTATAAAATGTTTCTTCATATGGTATAAATTTCTTTTAAAGGAATTGAAGAATTCATCTTGATTTTTGTGAAAAACATTCATGAAAATAAATCAAGGTTTTTATTAAATTTTTAATATTATAAAAAAATATATACCAATAAAATATATAAAATTTATATTATATTCTAATGAAATGTAAGAGTAATGGACTAATTACCTAAAACTCTAACCCTATATTTTTTTTCAAATTTAAGTTATTTGATTCTTTACTTAAAACTAAAGATTATATAAATTTTAATACTAGGTACATATATTGGATAAATCATTCTATCCCTTTAAAGAATTAAAATAGTGACCTTTCTCCCCAAACATGTAGTTAACTCAAATTACATTCAGAACTTACAATGGTATTTCTGTCCAAATAATCACATGAGGGAAACCATTCATTCCCTTATTCCGTTTATTGGTTTTTCACTTCCATCAACGTCTTATCTTTCTTCTCAATGAATCCATCATACAAGGATAATTATTTATCTATCCTAATAGCTCATGTTACCATGTAATCATGTGATGAGAATGTATGGGGGAATAATACCCTTAAATGTATTGAATTTAAACCATATATGAAATGGTATATCTTTTTCTTTGGATAATTTAAATAGTATTTATCATTCTTTTCTAACCATGTAAGGTTGGATTCATATATAGAAACATTTTCATCATCCTATTCTATTAGAAATTGGAATTAAATCTCTATATCCACTCATTATTTTTGATGAAAATAATTTTCCAAGTAGATTACTTTAAAACACTATAATTCTATGTTTTATAAATCTTCTTCATCATTAGATTTTTGAATTAATAACCACCATTTATCTATATCTCATGAGAGATAATAAACTGACATGACAACTGTCACCATTTAATTTATTTCCAAATTATGAAATATATTCTCTAATTAACTTATCCATTAATCATATTCCAATGGATTTTTATTCCCATTAAATAATGGTGGTTTCCAATGAATAAAAAGGTCTATAATTATCACACAGTGTATTGAATTGTATGTTTATCCATATAAGAATGGTTATTTATCATTACATGATTCACAAGCCCGAATATTTTTATAATTTGATCTGTTCCCACTCTAGATCCAACTATTTATTCCTTATCATTCTCTCTAGGGAAATCCTGATATGGGGCACGTGAATTGATTCTGTTTTTAGTATTCCTATGAACACCAATTCTAATAAATGTAAGAGACTATATTACATAATAATATAATGAAACATAATGTGTAATCCAAAAACTAGTGGAACACTTAAAAATTTATGAAAAATAATCCTTTTTAGGATCAGAATCATAATAATCATTTATTATGTAATTTTTTCAAAGCATAAAAGTAATTTAAAATCCATCATAGTGGTTTTCAATGATAAGGTGAATTAATCATAGTATATACCATGAGAGTGTGAAACATGGTGCAAAGTAATGCCTTTTTCATTAACTAGGTCATGATTGAGTAAAATCACTATGTTTTCTTTTCGGAGTTATTACCCTGAAGTATAACTGTTATAGAACCAAATGAACTTTGTGTATACTAACATAGATGTGATTCTAGGAGAAACCACATTATAATTTATTGTCATAAATTTATGTTTTTTTGTAATACCAAGAGATTTTGAGAATTATTATTTTTTGAAATAATTTATCCTTTTTTATATTTTGGATTTTATGCAACACTAATGATATTTTAATTTATATCAAATATCTATGTCTGGTTTATGTTATACGTAACACCAAGTTAATTGTGCACTACAGACAACATAAACTTTGTCTTTCTCTACACATAACACAGATGTTTTCTTTTTTTATATTCAATAATGAATTTCTTTGATGACTTGCATAACTTGTAAGACCGAGGGTAATTGAAAAATAATATTTTATTAAAATATTATTATATAATATAATAAGATATATCCAAGATGTTAAATTATGGGTTATAAATTGTATTAACTAATTTAATATAATATGTGGATTACATAATATAATATTATTTCGAAGGTTACTAATAAATTATAAATGAATATGAAAATCTATTGAATATAAAAATAAATATTATTATTTTAAACAAAGTTTTCTTACAATGACAAATTGTATTTTAATTTATTTATTTTAATTCACTATGTGAAACATTCCTTTCACATGAAATTGACATGTTGTAAGATATACATACCACTAACTTGGAGTACGATGTACGCAACAATATGTTTCTACAAAACATATTTATTTTATAATTATTTAAATAAGATAATTAAAAATGGCCATTATAAATATTTATATAAATAATAATAAATAATTATCAAAAAAAAATATAAATAAAACATATAGATAATGAATGACCTGATTTTTGGTAAAGTCCTCTTATGTTTACAAATAATGTATTCTCAAATGCTATGATTTTAGAAATAAAATTAATTTTAGACATATTTTTAAATTTAATTTTATAAATTAAACATAATTTATGAATTCAAAACATTTAAATTACCCAAGGTTTAATTTTTTCAATTTTTCTAAAAATCAAAATTATTTGATAAATTGTGAAATATAGTATTTTTTGTTTAAAACTACATTTTTATTTAATTAATTTTTAATGATATAAAATATTATAATTTTTTATGGTCAAATTCGGTAAATATTACATATGATAATTTAATTTAGTAAATTATAATCGATTTCACATTGAAATTGAAGAAAAAATATTATCAAACTTTTGAACATTTTTCAACACTAAAAACCCATTATTTTGTCTTGTTTGTGAGATTTTTATTAATCTTAATTTCACTATTTAAATGATTTTTATTTAAAAAAAACAAACATAAACTATTTTGTTATGTATAATATTTAGATTATCATAATCCATGGTTAAATTTTGACAAATATTATTAGTAGAAGTGATTAAAATCCTTTACATCAACTAACGATAAATTATTCTTAATTAGAGACTAATCCTTAAAATGAATAGGCCAAATGATATTGAAAAAATACAAAACTCATTTTAATCCCACATTACATCAATAATCATTACATTTAATAGTTATTTGGTGGGTTTTTATTCTTTTTAGGTATGAACATGTGTACCCATAACTTGTGTCTAAAAATTTCCAGTGAGTCATTTTCCATCCCTATAAAAATACAACACATGTCCAACTTTCTCACAAATATAAACCCTATTAATTTAATAAAATACATTCCCAATACACTTCCTATAAATTATACCTTACTACTATAATCCTTATCTCGGGAAGAAGGCCATCCAAATAATCCTTTTCGCATAAACAAAAAGTTTTACCCGATTAAGAGGTAACGTCTTCTATCAAGTACATTCTTTTACATTCCTTCTCCGCCCCCTCCAATTATATTTGTTCTATACTTATATAAAAATATCAGTATCAGAAATTTACTAGTTTTTTTATATAAATGGTTCAAACTACACTCACACAAACATTAATTCAATGGGAAACATACATATTGTTTTTGTGTATGGAAACCAATGTCTCACGAAATAAGGATTTATCACTTTTTCATTAAATCCCATCATGGTAGCCATTGTTAGAAACAATTTATTTATATATGATATATATTATTTTTATAATTTATTTATTAGTCAATAATTTTTATTTGGAATATACCTTTATGCTTTCCATATTATGAAAATAAGATAATTTTTTTCGAAGAAATGTGTACTACTGCCCCATTAAAGTGATTTGATTTTGTTATACAGTACATGGATTTTATTAAGGACGAGTTTATATAATATATATTATATATATTATATCATAAAACTTATTTAATAATAATATATATTCATATATATACATATTTTTATTTTACTTTCTTTCTCACAACATGACTCTTAAAGAGAAACGGTGTTAATGTGTACGTATCACATAACATCTCCATGAACAACATATTTTTTTCAGACATTTATATACTTTATATTTTTAGAAAAAATATATAATTTATATAATTTATATTTATATCATTCTTGCACTATAAATCCATGATAAAATTATAATAACCAACAATAAAAAAAATTAGACACATTTGAAATTGTTTTTGAATTTTTCATGATGTGAAACCATAACATTGGATGGTAAAATAACAGGTAATATATGGTAAAAATAAAAGTATATATGGTATTTTATATAAAAATATTTATCTTTAAACGATTTATAATAAATATATATTTATTATATAGGTGGATTTAATGAGTATGGTGAGAGTCAAGACACAAGGTAAGGTGATTTCATATCACTTTTTATTTATATAAGATACATGTTATAATGTCCACTAATTAAATTTATGTGGTGTATATAATAACCATTATTGTATTCTATATATCTTTTAAATAAATTCATGTGTATTTTTATATCCATTTTATGAACTTTATTTCATGGGTATTATGTTTCAAAAGATTCCAAATATAGAAAAAAATGTTGCCTCAATTTTCCTACATTAAGACTACTGTTTTTTTATACACAAAAATAACTTTTCAAGGTGTATATACATACAGCTTACATATTATATAATGAATAAAATTATTTTCATGAAATTTAAAGTGTTGTGTAATTTCCTTCTCTTAAATTGATAATATGATCCCAATATACAAGGAGATAACTGTTTATTGAAGCAATCTTAGAACTTTTCATGATTGTTAATGATTATTCATATTCGATGAAATATTATAAATAATATATAAATATATTAATTATTTTTCTTACCTTATGGTTATTTATGATATATTTAGGTATTGGTACCTTTTTATACACTATGATACATAATAAATTGAAGAATATCTTTTTATGAAAGTAGGATTTTACGCCCTCTTCTATTGGAAAGCCATGTTCTATAAAAAGTGTTTCCATGTATATTACATTAATAACCTATGATCATTAAAGGAATTTTTTTCCCTTTTTATCTTTTAACAATATTTCAAAATGATTATTTTTTTCACATTCCAATAATATAATTCTCTTACTTTTTTACCATGATAAATTAATTTTTTTACCATATAAGACATATAAGTATTTATATAACGTCAATCCTTTGATGCCAAATTTTCATGTTTATTGGTTACATTTAAAAATTTAAATTTTCAAAGAAGTGGTTATCAAAAGGTTTTCAATATTCATTTAAATATTTTTAGTAAAATGTCCTTCAAAATGTTTTCAAGATATCATCCTATATATTAATGTAATTTTCATGGAAAATGTTTTACAAAATGTATTAAACATTTCATTATATGTTTTAAAATAATTTTTGAGGAAATTGGTTCTCAAAAAAATTATGCATTATTTATATGTTTTTAATGTACTTTTAATTAAAATAGTTTTTATTGTTTTTTCAGACATAATTTAGAATTTTTCAATGTATTACCAATGAAATAGTGTTCAAAAAGTTTTTAAAATTTTTTATAGCTTTTCAAAGTTATTTTCGTAGAAATAGGTTTTTAAAATTTTATGAATCTTATTTTATATGTTTTTAAAGAAAATGTTTTGGAAAATAATTTACTTTTTTCATTATATGTTTTCAATTTATTTTCAACGAAAATTATTTTAAAAACATATTTGAATTAGGAAACATTTTTCAATGAAAAAATGATATATTCCTCAAGAAATGTTTGTGAAAGATATTTCAAATTTATCTTCCATATAAGAATTTATATAGTTATGTTACTCATAACCAATTAAGAAATTATCTAAAGGTTCCATTCATATCTTTTCTTTGAATGGGTTACGTTTTATGTTATGGTTTTTTAGAAACCCATTTCTCTTTCACATGTTATATGATTTTAAAACCCACTTATTTTTCATTGGATATGATTTTGATGAAATGATTATGAAACCGGTCTTATTTCACATATTAGGATATTATTACATAATTATAATACTAATATGATATCATGGGTTATGATATGAAAATTAATGATCTTTATTCACATGTAGGTATGATTTTATTATGAGATGGGTGGGACTTATATCTCCCACCAATGCTTTGTGTAATGATTTATATCTCATAAGATAGACTAGTATGGACTTGGGAATGATCCTTGACCACTATATTGACATGGGAGTGATCCACGGCCACCATGATGTTATATGGAGTGAGCTTGGGCTACTAAGTTAGCCATGGGAGTAAACCATGTATAGGAAGATGGTATGGGGTGTAAAATAATGCTACAAAGATGGCCATGGGAGTGAACCATGACTACCAAAGTGCTATAAGGAGTGAAATCAGGCTAGTAAAATGGATATGGGAGTGACCCATTACAACCATGATTGTATGGGGAGTGAACCCATGCCACTGAGATGATCTTGGTAGCGATTCATTGGATATTATTGAAATCATATTATATTATTATGTATCTCTCCCTAATTCTATTTTGTATTCCTATATTATGCATTCATGGTTTATATTATTTATTTCCTCCCGATTCATGTATTATGAAATATCATGATATATGTAATGATTCATGTATATTCTCTTTTATATGTAGGGTATGATCTTATATTTTCAATATCATTCTCTCATACCATTATTCTTATAATCAGACATACATATCTCCTTATTTTCCATTAATTCTCATTTGATCTCACCACTTTCATACATTTCATTTTCTCATGCTGTGAAATAATGGATTTAATTTGATTTATTAAACATGAATATCATTATAGGAGATGTTAAAGATCGTTCACCAGGATATAAAATGTTGATTCCATGTTTCCAAATATACTAAACTATTATGGTCCTTGAACATGTTCATTAGTAATGTACTGAATATTCATCTAAATTGATATAATATTCATGTATGAAAATATTGGGTTTATATTGTTGGTATCAAAGTTAATTATTATTCATCATTTGGAAACTAGGATGACAATACAATAGTGAGTTCCGTTCGTATATTTCAATGGATATGTTTAGGGATGTCTCTAAGGATAATTAAGGATGACTTAGCCTTTTGAAATATGTCTGAGAATTTTGTTAAAGGATATAGTGAATGGTCACCACATAATATATCCTTTTCTAGATATTACAAGTGGATTTGGCTCGAGAATAGATGTACCTTGGACTAACAAATCATTCAAGATGTTACGGGCTTAACTTAGGGTAATCGGGTACACAACAATGGGCCTTATTGTACACCTTGGTAGAAACTCTTGGGGATATGCTTTAGAAATTCTCAAACTATTCATGAACCACTCTAAAGGATTTAAATATATGTAAATTCTGAATATCCAAGTATGAACCTATGGTGTCATTGATTCAATAAGGTTTCATGATTTATACATCCTGTATATAATTAATTTCATGACAATGTGGTTATATTCAATGATAAGTAATAGTGAAACTATTCATTTTGGTTTTAGTCAATAGATATAATAAGAAGTATCATGGTTTACATTTATTGTTTAAGATCTGGAGGGTATGGGAATTATGTGAATAAATTTACCAAGTGGACGTATCATAAAAAGAATAAAAAGGGTGGTAAGAAGATTGGTTATACTTTTGAATATAATGATACTGGAAATGACATGTGAAATCCATGTGATGTTTTTCCAATGTTTTTTAAATTAAATATAATATTTATTATTATATTTTGGTTTAGGAAAATTATGACATGATTCATATTTCATATTATACAAATGAAAAATTAAGGGCTAATTTGATAAATCTTTTTTAATGGTTTATGAATAATGTTGGACGAATGTAGTATTTCTGTTTTGGAAATTAGAGATGATGTTATATGAATCATGAAATATATAATCATTTTCAATATATGATTTTGATTACAATTTAAAATGAAACATTGAGAAGTTATAAAGATATAAACAAGTGATTTAATTTATTGGTGATACTTTTATTATGGGAATGTAACCCATAATCAATTCTTGGTGTTGAGATAATGATGGTTGGATAACGATATACTGGATATGTATAATTAAATGGGATGGTAAGGATTACCCTAGAACTGATTATTAAAAATGTTTTATATTCCATCAAGGATGATGTTTAAAACGTTTTTGGATTTAAGGAATCAATCTAATAAATATTGGAGTAAAAAATAATGCATGTTTTCAAAAAGAATTTATGATGATTAAGGTCGTTACTATGATCCAGAGAATTTACCACAAGGGTATTCACAAGTTTGGAATGTGACAACCAATAGCTACTTTGTGATACATGAGGGTTCAATGTTAAGATGATTTCATGACATTATTTCCAATAATTGAATTCTCATATTCTATAAGGTTTATAAGGTTCTCCATTCCTGAAAATTCTATGTCAATATTTGGAGGAAGTATTTATATACTGATTTCATGAAAAAAAACCTTAGTTTAAAGGATATATAGTGATTACACTTATTTCATGAATGTACATCGTATTTTGGAAATTATATTAATATTAATTTATAAAAGGAAACTATGTATGTCAGGTGACATCCAATCATGTCTTCCAGTGATATTTCTCCTGAACAATTTATAGATAGATGATAAGGGTTTCACACCTACCACTGTCCTATGCAATATCCTGGTTAACGTACAATTATTTTTGAGAATAATTTTTTATGATGATTAAATAATGTTACTTTTTATGTTTGAAACCGAATTTATTAATCATATTGATTTTTAATATTGGATAGAGACAAATGGTTATACATTTCAAACTTTTATAGGAATTATGATCTGTTGAATTTGTATTTTAGCACATCAAACACTGATATTAATTTCTAGAAATCAATTTTTTCATGTAAGGGTGGTAATATAAATTTATAAAATAACAAACAATGAATGAAATTTGTTTATAAAAATATTTCAAGTGAATATATTTCTTTATATTCTTGGTAAATAAAGTAATTACATTACATTATGATAATTATAAAATGAAAATGTTTTCTCCTAATACCCTAATTTTTTTTCATCGGCTAGCTTTATAAATCAACAAAGATTTATGAATTTGAGGCCACCAACATTTCATTGATAATTTAAGATTTTCATTGATTAACTAAATAACTCCCTATAAATATTTAATATTTTCATCCATGTCCAATATTCACACGTAACCTATGTTCTCTTTTATGGAAATGTAGTTATATTTTACATTGGGAAACAGTTATGGTTATAAAATTCCTATTTTAAGGTATGTTTTATTACTAAATTTTATGATGTGGGTATATATTAAAAAATCATTAATGTATTAATATTTTGATAACCCAGATGAATTTTAATGGAGAAATTCATTTTCATGTGGGTAAATTATAATATCCTGAGATTCTGTGAACTAATTTTTTGAATTTATTTATCTTTTTTGATATTTATGATTTCACACAACACTGATGATAGTTTATTTTATATCAAATATCTATGTATGTGTTGTGTCATATGAAACACCAAATTATCCATGAACTACAAACAATATAAACATAGGATTTTGACAACATAGAACATCGAGGTCAGCTTTCATTATACGCAACAATTACGTTCCTTGATGACATGTCTTTTAATTGCTTTAATAAATGAATCTTCTTCCCCAACCTTTTTTTAAAAATATAATTATGGTAATAAATTTGTTTTCTATAAAAAAAAATTGTCATTTATGTATTTTAATTCACTCATTCAAACATTCCATTCACATGTAAGAGGCATTGTATATGTTACACACAACACTGACTTGGCATAAGATGCCTACAACACTGAATTTATACAAAACAACTTTTTTCATATAATTATTTAAATGTGGTAATTGTAACGTGTATATAAAACATACATATCGTAATATATTGAAATAAATTTCAAATATTTATTATAATTATTTTATATAAATAAAACATATTAATAATGAAATATATAATTTTTGGTAATGTGCTTCTATGTTTGAAAATATTGTTTTCCCAAAAAAATCACTTTTAATAATAAAATTAATTTTTGATAAATTTTCAAATAGAATTGGATTAAATGAAATTATTATTTTAATTAATAATATTGAAATTATCCTAGGGTTATATGTATATTTTTTCATAGAAAATACCTTTTTTGTTTAATAGTTAAAAATACACATTTTTAGTTAAAAACTGTCTTTTTGTTTAATTAATTATTAATTTTTAATGAAATTATTAATTTGTTAAGGTAAACATAGATAAATATTACATAAATTAATAATTTTTATTTAATTACATTAAATTTCACTTTGAAAATGAATGTAAAATATTAACACGCTTTTGAACATGTTTATACTTTAAGAACTCATTAATTTTCCTCATCTGTGGGATAAGCGTTAATATTAATATTTTGGATTCTATGGTTATGATGCCAAATAAAACTAAAAAAACAATTTTATTCTATATAAATTTTAGTCTAATAAGACCATTTTAGTTTTTGATCAAAATGATTAGTAAAAGTGATTAAAATTAATCAAAGCAATTAAGGACAAATTTGGATTAATTAGGGACTAAACCATAATATTATGGGCCCAAATGATCTATCCACTTTTCCAAAACACATTTTCTGTACATATGTCGTTTATATGTCATCAAGTATTGATTTTTTTGATTAACATTGTTTTTTAGGTAATAATATTTTACAAATTACTTGTTTATAAAAAGTTTTATTGAGTCCTTTTCCTTCAATATAAAATGACACCACAAATCCCATATTCCAACACATAAAAAACCTATTAATTTAAGAATATAAATAACCAATAAACATCTTATATAACCTCCCTTAAACCTATAATCTATCTTTATGTAATATGTAAATCCAAGTAATCCTCTTGGAACAATCCAAAAAGAGTTACTTGATTAAAAGGTAACATCTTCTATCAAGTCCTCTCTTTAATTTTACTTGTAAACCACTTATGAATCTCTTTATAGTATGATTATATAACAAACCGAATATTTTTAATATAAATTTATTTTTTATATAATTTTTTGGAACTAAATTTATACACACCTCAATATAATGGGTATCGAAATTACTATTTCTGTGTATAACGATTTACATCCTCAAAAAACAATGATTATTCATTTTTCTATTACCACCGGTCTTGGTGGACATTATGATTGAAAATATTTTTATATGTGATATATATTATATTTATAATGTATTTATGCTTCTATAATTTTTATTTGGAACATTCCTTTATGTTTTACAACTCATGTAATCATGATAATTTCTATTGACAATGTGTGGACTACTGCCCCCACAAAGCTATATCATTAAATCATTCATGACATAGATTGTATAAAGGATGGTTTATGTTAATATATATAATATATATGATATCATAAAGATAATTTAACAATGATATATACATATATACATATTTTTATTTTACATTATTTCTCTCAACAAGATAATTATATGGAAATAGAGTTCATGTGTACATACAACATACCGACTTCATGAATAGTGTATTACATTTCATAATTATATATTATATAGATTATTATAATGAAAATAATATATAAATATATATAATATTTATATCTTGGATTACATTTTATAATCATGATATAAGTATACAGACTAACAATATAACTAATTAAGACACATATAAATAATAAATCCAATATTACCTGAAGTGAAAACAAAAATAGAATGGTTAACGAAAGGGTAAATTTAAAGTCATAATAAAACTATATATGGTTTTATATATACAAATATGGGTTTTTAATAGATTTATAATAAAATAATAATTATTATACAGGTGGGTTGAATGAGTATTATGATATTCAAGACAAATGGTTAGGGGAATTCCCCACACTTTTTATTTCTATGAGATACATGTTAGGATTTCCACTAATTCTTTTTGAGTGTTATATGTAACGCCCCTAATTTTAATAACTGTATCATATAATTAAATTTATGGGTATTATAATATCAATTTTATTTCCATTATTTCATGAGGTTTATGATTCAAAAGTTAACTAATCGGTAAAATAGTTTTTTTTCTCAATTTTCATTCTTTTTTGAATTGTTTTTTTTTAATTCCACTAATTTTTTTCCAATGTGTATATAATTAGATTTTACATATTAAATCATGAATCTCATTAATTAAATTATATTTTATGAATCATGTATTCTAATTGTCTTACATGGAGAGTATGATCTCATGTTATCACGTGGCAAGGGTTTATCAAAACTATCACATTGAGTTTCGAGATTGTTAATTATTATGCTTCTTAAATATATTATTATAACCCATATCTCAGGAAAATAATCAATTTTATTCATTTATATTTATTCATTCTATATTAATGTATTGGTTCCATTTTTTATAGTGCATAATACAGGGCAGTTAAAAATATGATTTTTAGAAATTTTAACATTACTCTCTCTTCGATCGGAAAAGAATTTTCTCTAATATAGCTTTATAAGTATATTATACTAATATCCTATGGTAATGAAAATAAATTTTTACTATTTTTTTATTTTAAAAATATTTTCAAAGGAATCTTCTTGTTTCTTTCTAAACAATAAATTTTCATACCTTTTTACCGTGTATAATGAATATTAATTTTTCCTCGTATGAGAGATATGGATTTTTTCAACTTTTAATCCTTTAAAGCTTTCATTTCATGATTAAATATTTATTTATAAAAACAGATTTTCAATGTAATAGTTCAAAAAAAATCCAACTTATTTTATATGTTTTGAAAGAAATTTTTTTAAAATGTGTTTAAACCTTCATTTTATGTTTTAAAATAATTTTCAACGGAATTAGTCATCTAAATGTTAACAAAATTTATTATAATTTTTTAAAATAATTTATAACTAATAAGGTTTTTAAATAGTTTTCACGAATTAATTATATGTTTTAAAAGTATTTTAAAGAAAAATGGTTTTCAAAATGTTTTCAAGATTTATTTATAATTTCTAAAATTATTTTAAAATATAAAATATTTTAAAATATTTTGAAGTTTTCTTTATATGTTTTAAATTTGTTTTAAATGAAATAAGTTTTTAAAATTTTGTGAAACTTATTTTATATGTTTTCATGGAAATCTTTTTTCAAAATGATTTAAATTTTTCGTTATTATTTTTCCAAGTAATTTTGAAGAAAATGATTTTCAATTGGTTTTATATATTCAAAATATGTTTTCAATGAAGAAATTATATTTTACATAAGAAATGATTTTTAATGAAGTTAATTAATTATTTTCTATCTAATATGATTTTTGTTGATATTACTCATACCCTTTTAGGAAATTATATAAATGTTCGATTCCAAATCCTTATATCAGCGGGTTATGCTTATTTTCATTGTATTTATGAAATTCATTTCACTTTCATAGGTTATATACTTTTGAAACCTATTTCATTTTCACGGGTTATGTATATGATGAAATTATTATGGAACCATTATTTTTCCACATGTTATGATTTGATTAATTGTTTATAATACCCATTTCATTTCATTTGTTATGATATTATTATTTGTGATGTTGTGGAATATGTAAGTAATGATTTTATTATGGGATGGGTGGGACGTATATCTCCATCCAATGAATTAGGTAAGAATGTTAAACTCATGAGATAGTCTAATATTATCTTCAGAATGAAACTTGACCACTATGATTGACATGGTAGTGATCCATGACAACTAAGATTCTATGTAGAGTAAAATCATGCTACTAAGATGGCCATGTTAGTGAACCATTGCTACTAAGATGGTATGAGGAGTAAAATCATTATACTAAAATGCATATGGGAGTGAACCATGACTACCAATATAGTTTGAGGAGTGAACTCATGCAACAAAGATGGCCATGGGAGTGAACCATGACTACAAAGATGGTATGTGGAGTGAACCCATACTATTAATTTGTTCTTATTAGAAATTCCTGGGAAACAATTGAAATAATATTATATTATTATGTGTCTACCACAATTTCATGTTTTATTCATATGTTATAATTTCAGGGTTTATGTTATTCATTTCATTTTTATTCATGTCTTTTGGGATTCCATGATTCATGCATATTATCATATATATGAAGTGCATGATCTTTTATTTTCATGATCGTGTTCTCATACCCCTATGCTCATAAAAATAATTTCATATCTCCCTTATTTTCCCTTACTGAGTATTGGAGCTCAACCCTTTCTTGTTTTTATTTTACATTGGTTATAAAGGATGGATTTAGGTAGAATACTAATAATAAAGAAATTAATTTGAAATTTTGATGATAATTCACCATGATAGAAGATGTTGTTACCAAGTCTCCAAAGACACTAAACTATTTGGGACATGAGGCATGTATTTTTGTAATGTACTAAATACTAATATAAAATTAGACAATATACATGTATGTCAAGCATATGAAACAATATTTCATATATCAATATCCTCATAGTGAATCAAAGGGTCAGATTCTTTGCTGTATTTTTTCCTAAAAAATTTTCTAACGGTTTCTACTAAACATTCTTTGATACCAACTATAAAGATTCTAAATATAGTATCCCAAAGTAGCTAGTCAGTTTATTACATTGTCACTAGATAAAATAGTGTTCATCCCAATTAAAAAAGTAGTTTATCTGTATTTACAAACCAGATAGAAACATTATATTCATAGAAAATTTTAAAAACATAAAATATATAGTGGGTTTTCTTTGAGAAATCAATAATTCCCTTTTTCATATCCATATATATCAATCACAAAACACATCCTAGAATAATAGAGAAAATAATATATATAAAAAGTGGTTATATATATTGTTTATTAAGGGTAGGAATAAAATATAATCCATTATGATTATATTAGTAATATAAATATGGATATTTAGATAAGTGAAACACATTCAATTTAAATAATTACTTGAACATAACATGGTAGAAATAAAGGATGATCAAAAAATAAATTATAAATAATCACATATTCTTTAGACATATCAATATAAATTATAAAAGATCTAGAATTCTCATTAAAATAAATATATGATATAATAATGAAGGAGTTCAAAATTGTATACATCATAAATATAATTTCATTACCTTTCAGTTGTAAGATTAAAACGGTTGGTAAATAATATTTAATTTTGCCAATTGATTTGTTGCATGGTACCTAAAAATAGATCGTGAGTCTAATTAATTTCATACCCACTAGTAACATAATATGTCCAATTTCTAAAAAATATTTAAGAGTTGAAAAAATAGACATAGATATTTATATAAAAAAATAACATAATAAATGTTAATTCTTATCGCAATCAATAATAATGATCATCAACTACCTGTAGTGGTATATTCAATAGTAATAATATTATACTACCCTAGTCAATGTGATCATAAACCATCTAGGGAAATTATATGAATTTCATCAAAAAAATATCTCATGTAGATCATATGTATAGTTAAGGGTTGATTTTTTAAATTGAAAAATACTATAAAAAGTTAATTGAAAAAAATATAGGAAAAATTCCTATTCAAAAGGAAAATATATATTTAAAACTGATTATTCAAAAAATGGTTTAATGATTATTTTTGTTGAATATATCATTTGAAACCTATAAATTAATCATTATAATAGTGTGTTTTCATGATGGATGGAAATCATATACATGTAGTATATGTTCTATGGTTCATAACAAAACGTTATAAAATGTTAAATAGTGATTTATTCAGAAAATATACACAAAAAAAATTTCAAAACATTTTTAAAAAATTATTTCATGTGTAAATATGTATTTAATTAATAATATGGATAATGTTATTAACAGTATAGAAATAATATTTATAAAAATTTTATTTAGATGAGAAAAGTAATAATTATTGAAGAGACAATTAATTTCAAATTTCATAAAAAACAATTTCCTAATAATTTTATTTACCATAGAGAATAATATGGTACTATTAAATGAAATATATCACGAATAACCCTAATAAAATTATATTTTTTTTGTTAAGAGAGAAATATCAAATATATCTCCCAGGGGATACCTAAACATAAACAATCACAAATAATGATGAAATTGTCAAATACACACATTCCTCTTTAGTGGTGTTTGAATCATAAGTCTCGTGAAATAAATAAATTTAAATAAAACATTAAATTACATGAGTATAAATTGATTCTAGATAGAAAATATCATAATTAGGTGTATATATTTTATAAAATGTATTAATGTGTTAATATGACGTATGTCTTGAGATATAAACGTGATACAAGAATCGTTTACCACATGTTTGACTTATTTTATATTTTTCATTTCGTCCATTATAATAAAAATATATTTATTATACATGT
The DNA here is from genome assembly GCA_963277665.1 of Viscum album. NCBI lineage: Eukaryota > Viridiplantae > Streptophyta > Magnoliopsida > Santalales > Viscaceae > Viscum > Viscum album. Next base: position 2,095,307,338 of record OY728138.1, read on the forward strand.
GTTATATTATTATAATCATATATATCATACCATGTATGATCTTATTAAAACATTTTACCATTTTTTATAATAATATATCATTATGCTCATTGTGTTTGGTTTTAATATCCTTTTTATCAAATTTTGGTTGTCATGAATGTTTTTGTTGAGTTATAGGATATGAATACATAATATATATAATAGTATTAAAGCTAAAAGAGTTTTTTATTTAATTAGATACATCCTGATTACCATTCATTAAAATTGCACATATAAAATGAATCACACAACATTGTGGAGATGGAAGGTCATACGTACGCACGAGGGATGATATAATTCAAATAAAATTATAAATGGTAAAGAAATGACTGATATATTAAATTTAAAAAATAAAAAAAATTCCATATATATCACATATATTGAATAAATATAGACATATAACGTTCAATGTAATGTATATGTGAAAAGTTAATCACACTGCTTTGTGTGGATGTTTTCTATTGTACACTTGAAAGAAGTTGTCTAATTTTAAATGGGATGTAATTTATGAATTTATATTTGATATTATGACTAAATAATAATTATTATTACATAAATATTATATAAATATTTATATATATTAAATACATTATTATAACAAACCAAGATAGGTGTTGATGGAAAATGAGTTACATTCGTTCCCGAGGTGGTAGTCTATCATAAATATTCTTCAAGACATATTTCCCTATTCGATGGAAGTGGATGTACTTCAATATTATGAAAACAACATAATAACATATCATATTATGAGATATTCTAATTTTAATATATTTAATGTATTTATACAAAATTCTATTTTATAAAAATAAATAGGAAAATAATGAGGTTGGTTAAGACAAATATTATCTCTTTGAAAAATATCCTTTGGATACCTTTTTAAAGACAATAATAATGGAAATTTCAGAAGACTAGATATAGAATCCTTCCACTAGTTTAACTGAACTGTGCCTAAGATGGTGGGACACAAGAACTCTATTGTATCACCATGAATGCCAAAGGTTCCGACAAGCAACAAGGTACATAGGTTTGTATTGGGGGAGAAAATTCCCTCATTGTTCAGAGTATTAAAAAAATATACAAGAAATAATATATTCTTCAAGATTTTTTGATAATATATACTAATAGAAATAAATAAATATGTCAAAAAGATTAATTGACCAAGAAGTTGAATAACAATAATAGATATAGAAAGATGATCATGATATCATGTGGGCATAAAAAATATGGTTGCATAGTGGAATATGGGATATAAAGAATATAATGCATGATTTACAAAAACAAATAAATTCCAAAAAACTGATACACAACATATCTCTCATAGTCTTGGTACTCCTCCTCTAAACTTTAGCCTAAGGGGAATGTAAATAAATCATTAGAAGTGACATGTTTCCCTTTATCCATACCTAATATCATAAGACTATTCTTGTACCAAAAGGTTATAGAGAAAGGTGTGATAGATAATATAAATAGTTCATCACCCATGGTGTTTATTCTAATCCATTATGTGCATAAAATAATTACACGGTATCATATATAAATAAAAGTAGATAATTAATTAAATTAAACAAGTAATGCTTGGATTGGGTTCCTAAATGGACACCAATCTCATACGAAAAGAATTATCCTTAGATAGTTTTTTTATCAAGGTACATGTACATATCATTGTGTGTATACAAGGTCCATTAATATTTAGCCATACAAATAATGAAGTAAATCCCCATTTTTTTTATTTAGCATGGAAATCATAGAGAAAAGTCATTATATATCCATGATAACAATATGGTTGGCATTGAAAACCATACCACTAAATATGTAAAAAAGAAATGGAAAAAGAAATGGAAAGTTTGATGTTATTTGTGACCAAAATGGCCTCAAAATTCCATTAAAACATCAAAGGGTATGGTTTCTCAATGCTCCATCATAGGGATCCCACTCCAGCGTGACCATGAAGATGGTTGCCACTACTCATGTGAATGTGTGTCCTCCGTGACATCTCATTTTCTCTGATATGAGCACCACGAGCATCCTTTATATTCTAAAAAATGTATATCCTCCATGAAATCCCATTTCCACTACTGGCCATCACTGAGATCGCACAGGATCCCCTACTCGCGTGAATGTATGTCCACTACGGTGTCTCATTTCCTCCACAGTGTGCACCAAGAGTGTCCACCCTACACTACCACTGGAACGTATGACTTTTGTAGTTTCTGTTTTCTTCAAGGATATCCCTGTGACCTTCATGAACTACTAGTTCTTATAATTACCTATCTCTCCACCATTTTTAGACATTGTCTCCCCGACATTTCACCTTCTGATTTCTCATTTTTTTGAATTTCCTGATCCTCACGAACCTAATAAAAATTGTTTTCCTAAATAATTTGAATATAAAAACATGTGTTTCCAGTGTTCCACAAGTCCCCCACTTGTAGGGATTACCTTGGAGAAATCCTTCATCCTTAGCTAAGGAGGTATTCCCTTTTGGTGGTTCGCGGCTCTGTAAAACATTAAGAATTCACATAGCACTCCTCTAATAATTAGAACCTAGCTAATACATGATCATGCTATGTTAAGACCCATCCTTTGGGAATAACCCTTTATTTAAGAAGCCCCATTCCTTTCCAAATCACCATTCCATCACCAAGATCCTTTCCTATATTAATCAACTCTTTTTGATCCCCCTATCATTATGAACCCCATTACATTACGGCCCTCAACGATTGTGCGATGTTATTTTTGGGTCCCATATGTGGTGTTTCATGTAGTGATTCCCTACCATATTCTTCTTCATATAGGTACGCTAACTGATATTTATTATTTTCATAGATATGATAACATGGAACACTCAATTGACTACTCCTCCACCTCAATCCCACTGGGAATTTCTTGTGCCTTCCCCTCCCAGAGAGTGGGTTAGTTAAAGCAATGTATGTATATTGTATGAGGAGTGATTCCTATTCATCCGAGCTATATGAAATTATAATAAAAAGATCCTAAATCATTATAACATGACATTATACTATCGTTTCCTCGTGCTTTGAATACTCCAGAATACCAAAATGTTGATGAGAAGCAACTACCTCCCTCTCTCTCTCCCTTTTGGATTTTTCACCATGTGTTCTCCGAGAAGTCTCCATGTAAGACCCAAACCACATCCTTAGGCTTCCCTTCTATAGTGTGTCCCAATATTCCTATCACTATACTTATAGCCATTCATAATCCCAAAACCACCTCTCAACTTTGAATATTTTGTGACATAATCATCGGGTCTTCTATTACCCCTTGTTTCTCATACACATCATAAATCACATGAGATTTAAGTGACAGTGAACATGACATCAACTATGGGTCTCTAACCATATGTACGCCCCAACATGACTATGGGAAACTAACCTCCCATAATCGCCATCACCACTATGTTCTTGTAAACACGTGTAATACACAACATAATTATGGGTCACTAACCACGTGTAAGCCTTAGCAAGTCTTTGTGCTACTAACCATGTGTAATCACCATGCACCTCTTTAATAAACTACATGGACTTTCATTCTCATCCACTATGAAATGTAGAGTGCCTATATAAGGTTAAATCCAATCACACTCTATAATCTATCTATTCCGACTACTATACATCGAGTAACCATAGAAAAAATTATGTTAAAATATATCCCCATACCGAACTATGTTGGTTTTGATCCCATTTGGGTATGTCGGAATCCTATCAAAGGTTCAATACCCATCAAAGCTGAACACTATTTTTGCCTTCTTGGGATGTACCATCATTATGTGACATCTTCGCTCTTTGGGATTCATCTCTCAGATCCTACTCCCTAATGTGTTCTGATCCACCAAGGAAGATAACATGCAGAATCCCTACACTTCACAATACTCGTCCAATGGAGATAGATCCTCTTGTGAAATGATGTTTGCACGTATAATCCCATAACACGTCTCAAGGTCACTATCCTTTGTGTATTTACTAATTATATCCCCCATCCTTGACTATTTTTACATTTATTCCCGACCACTAGGATTCATAGAAAGCCTCCACTAGGTTCAAGCCCTTTGCCCATTTCCCATCTTGATCTCTCCTTTGAGTCATTGTATCTAGAGAAGATCTTGAACATACTTGGATGTTCTACAACTAGCAGGTCACCATCCATGAAGTATATTCTCATGAGTTTCTTCATTAGGTATCGAATCTCCCAATCCTAATCTACACGGACTTTGATCCATGTCATTTATATAGGGTAGGTAGAAATCCTCTTCGTGGTTCAATATCATCACCCATTTCCCGTCTGAATCACTCCTTTGAGACTTTGTGTCTCACGAGGATTATTCATAGACCAAGAGGTTATAATTTATTTAGGTCCCCATCCATATGATCCATTAATATGGGGAGCCTCCTTATACTTCCCATCGCATCCACTGAACTACATGCGCATTGATTCTGATCCACAAGGGATATATAGGGAGACTCTCTAAGATTCAAGACCAATACTGTCATCTGTACGTTAGTTCAATCCCATACCTTTCACCCACTTCATTTAAATCCTCTATAATCTATCTATATTCATACATGAGCTACATCATCCTTGTGATATCATGCCACCAACTTCCTTACTTCTCCTAGTGTAACATGAAAGTTAACCACGCCTAATACCTGCACATCATCATATCCATCCAATCCAGAGTTCCCCAACTTACGTGGGCATCTAACCATGTGTAAACACCAAAACACCCCATCCAAATACATGGGTATTGATCATTATCTATTAAAAAAAGTATGTAGGAATAGTCATTAAGGATTAATATTAGTGAATTATAAAATGTGATGTATCTATTTTTGGGGTTTGACTCCCGGATCTGCCATATGTGATGTTCAAATCAGGCTTCAAAGCCTGAAACCATCCCTTTTGGGGACACGCCATCCTGGTTCATTCCTCATTGGTTGTTTTGATCCATCCATCTAGTAAACCTCCAGGTGCCCCTTCAGAGTGATGTATTAATCTGGCACACTCTCATCATCATTCTGATCAGTTTGATATGTCTCTGCAAGACATTAAACATTCAGAATATCCCTTAATAATAATGGGAAGGTGAGGAAAACCATAAAGATATTCTTTTAGAATATGATTCCACTGAATCTATGTGCGGTGACTCATGCTTCCTCACCCTAGAGAGGGCCTATAATAAGGGATAATTAAGATGTGAAAATGTTCCAGTGTCCAAATATGCCAGTGATTCCCAACGCAAATACTCTCCTAAGAGAAGTTTTCTTCCCTAACATGACCCTTTTGAATGTCTTGTATGAAGAATCATAATTAATTTTGTTTTATAATGAGATGTCACCTAGAAGGGTTTCAGAAAATATTTCCTAAACTCTATGTGAGACCCAGACTAGGTGATTTCTTTTGAGGGGGAATATATGGAAGGGAGACTGACATCCCATCATCCCATTTTTTTTAAGAAACAAATATTTATATCGAAGTGACAAAGGTCACCAACCTTTGGAAAGTATGAATCCCGAGGAAATGTGTATTCATCACTGTCTGTAGCATGTATGGTAGCATTCGAAGGCGGAAAGCCTCAAAAATAGAAAAATGTGAACATGATGTGAATATTTTCTCCAGTAAAAATGTATATTAGTGGAATTGGGTACATTAACATATAATCAAGTCACGGTATCTTGCTATCTGGTGTTAGGTACCACCATGAAAATAGTGGTCCAAGAGTGGAACTCTCTAGAATTTAGGGAATGTAATTATTGTGAATTATGTCATGCGTCATCATCAGTTTGGAAAACTCTATCCATTCATGGAAGACTAAATTGGGTTGGGGAACTGGGAAATGCATTCCTACTATAATGTCTAATTACTAAATTTCCATTCTATATAAGACCCATGATATAAGAAACCAGTCACCTCACACCTATAGATGCAGGGGTAGGAGAAATACTAATGCAGTAATGCCATATGGCTCCACCTCCACCATGAAATCATCCACAACCATAGCTACGAGGCTCCCACACCACATGTCACCCTAATATTGTATCTAGTGAATGGTGAAAAACACACTTATCTGATGGTAAGAATAGGATGTGGTCATCCAAATGAGGGATGTGGCCCTCTAGTTTTTGGAGGCTTTTGTGCCCTACAGTCACCACTGCACCCAAGGGTTTTATAAGGAGCCACCACTACCCACTCCAGAATTCAACCATTTTGGGCGCCTTTCTTCAGAATGCTCTAATGATTCACTTCCGTCAACCAAAATAGTGAGGTACTTTTGAGTCTTCCTAGAAATAACTTATTCATAGGTGTCAAGTAGGAGGTCTTGAAAAATCCATTTCAATGTTATCATATGTTCACACGGTTTGAGGAATATGTGGTTTATACCCCTATACTGTAGGCCTTGGTTAGGTTGACCTGACTCTAACATCAGCTACAAGTTTAGGAGGATACCTATCAGAAAGAATCATCTTCTACAATGTCAGTGTCCCATAGAACCCTCTTTGCATAGTATAAGGTACCTAATATTATAGATTAGGGATTAACTATCTCCTGATATGAATTGAGACCCCATCCTCTTCAAGGGCATGCTATGTTGACTCTTCAAGTCGCATGTATGATCATAAGTTGTCACAGAATAACCCATGATGTCAATATTATGTATGGAGGTCCTCCATGTACCATTACCAATTTAAGAGAAATCCCACCAACTATTTCTAACATATGTCATTGAGTTCCTCCACATGTTATTAATAGCACTAACAGAGTTCCTCTTTTCTCTATTATCCATTAAAGTGGAGGCCCTCCCCATTTTATCAATTCTCGACATGAATTTTGCTACTCGTGTTAATCTCTATTAGCATGAAATTATTCTTAGTGCTAGTTCTTCCAACCTGTATAGTGGTGCACCCCATACAAAAGCTTCTCGACACGATGGTCTTCCACGTGTCATGTTCGACAACATCCCAGGTACTCCTTGGACCACTTCTAACCAAAGTGTAGGTCATCCTCATTCACATGAAAAATATAGAGGTCCTCCACATGTTCTCTTCATCACCCATAGTTTTGGTCATCCCCACTCCCACTACAGTCCCAGTGGAGTTCCTCCCCGCTCTGACAACAAGAGGTATGGAGGTCCTCCTCGTATCTAATAATGCTCTAGCTAAGGTATTCCCTAATCCATCACAAATAAGTATTGATGTTCCCCAACATTGAAGATCTACCTTTCCCTGATGAACCATAGTAGGTTAGGAAGGAGAACCATTATCATCGTGGAATGAACTATAAGAAATTCCTGATCATTGTCAGGCCTTTTTTTCTTTTCAAATTATAAAGTGGAGTATGACTCGATGATAGAACCATTACCCTAATCCTTTGAATCAGGGTTTGCGGATGGAACCCGGTGTGTGAGAGTCATCCTTCCAGAAATTGAAATGTACCAGACCCCAAATCCATCTATAGGAGTATGAAGGAGGAGGATTATTGGTCTCTTTTCTAGTGTCTTGCCATGATTTCTTCTCAATCATCATTGGACGATTATCTTACTTGACACAAGATCACATTGAGTTGTTCTAGGGACAAATAGATAATGAAAACCATATTCATCCACTGCCAATGATCAAAAACTTCATATATGAAAAGGTGGTAGATAATTCATCCTATAGGGATTTGATGATTCAATTAATACCATCTCTAAGAGATGAACCGTTGATAAATGGCATCTAAACATGTGCGCTGATCTATCCCTGGACTATTCATCCACCACAATGATCCATAATAGTGACATTTTCTATCCCTTAACTATCCCTAGTCATGGAATAGGTAAAATAGATTTTGTATCCTTCTTCTAAATGGAAAATGTTATGGGACATTCTCACAAAAACCACATTTCTATGATGTTCTCTTCAATCATGAATCAATACATCAGCATCCCAGATTCCCTCACCCTGTATGAAGTCATGTGTTTCCTTATGTCTTTCTAGGTAGTATTTTTCCATATCATCAATCATCTATTATATTTTTCTTTGAATCTAGGAGCATTATGAATACATTATTCAGTAGTGTGGCATGGTCGACTAGTCTGCTCTTCACGTTTCTCAGCCCCTTGTATCGCTCAAATATTACTAGAACCTTTGGAAATGATGTGTTTGCTAAATAAATTATCTTGAATAATTATTTTTGAGGTGTCCCCGCATATCTAGACCCCTATTATTGGATAGAATGAATCTCTCCACTTCAATCCATTCCTACAATAATCTAACATCTCGAGTGATAATTCATATATTCTACCAATTGTATTCATCATGAACATGGTTGATGTAACACCCCAAGCTTCCACAATATGCTTCTCTTTTAATAATGTAAAAACATGCATTGTATAGAAGTTTGAGATTCTAACACATCGCGACCAATCAAAGTAGCCTTTATGAATAATAATAGCCAGTTTTTTAAATTTTATAAATTTTATTCTTCAAATTGGACGTCATTTTTGTATTCGGAATATCAAAATTATCCTACGTTGAATTTTTTTAATTTTCTGAGAACGTCCAATTTTCTATGAATACAAAAAATACAAAAATACAACCTTTTTAATCAAAATATTTTATAGTGATAAATTACACTATTTATTGGTTGTAATATTTAATTAGAATATATTTTTACTATTTTATCCAATGGTGGTCATTAGAATTAATTTCACTTTGAAATTGGACATAAACAATAGTAAATCTTTTGATTGATATTGTTTCTTAGAACACGCTATTTGTTTTCAGAACGGGAATTAATTATAAAATTAATTAATCCAACTTATATGTTCGGAATTTTTTAAAATAGACATCATTTTTGAATTCGGAATACCAATTATAGCTTAGGGTGAATTTTTGGTATTGTTCTAAGAAACATCATTTTTTGATGAATAGTGAAACCACTAAGTGGTAGTTAAAAAACTAATTTTTTGTTTAAATGAAACTTTACCACTTCTGTGAATTGAATTTCAAAAATACGACATACATGGTTTTCATTAGTAAGTAAAATGTGGTTCAATGAGATGAAAATAATTTTTGGTGAATTGTAACTTTTAAGCATTATTAATCACGATTAAAGGTAATTAGTGTAATTTAAGGTAAATATAATGTTATAATAATATGAAATTACCTTAACACTCTTCCTACCCTTATTGTATGATTCATGGATGACCAAGACATTCCATGGGTCAACTTGGGGACCCCATGGAGTCACTTGGGTAAGAAAATGACATTAATAACTTTTTATTTAAAGTAAAAAAAAATTGCCACAAACATGTGTTGTTTTACTAAAACAATTATTACATGGGGTTATATAAGCTAAATTTTATACTATAAATATTATTTGGAAATCTAAAAATACATCCGACATCATGGTAATTTTTTTATAACTTTTAGGTATTAAATAAATAAATTTATTTATCAAACCATGATGATGCAACGGTTACCTCGTTAATTAACAATTTAAATAAAATGAAAAGATAATGTAACATCTAAGACTTAATCTTGTAAAAAACCTATTGGATTAGTATATTTCGACCCATGTATCATCTTATCCTAGAAATATATAATTGTGGGACCTTTAAAATTCGAAACTCATTATATAATAAAGTAACATTTCTTGACTTTCCAAAAATGCCCCTCCTCTCCTCTTATTAAAGGCCCCCACCTCTACCACCTTATTCACACCATCAAAGACATTTTTCTCAGCCAAACTCTGACCAAATACTCTCTAAACATCCCTCTCTTACTTCTAGAAGCCTCACTTTGGGCAGAAGTTTTCCCAAGGAAGCCTTTGGCTCAAATCAAAAAGAGTTACCCGATTTTATGGTACTGTATTGTAGAGACCCAAAGCTTGACGTACATTGACATTACATTACTTTTGAAGAATACATAGTACATAACAAAAATGTTCACACAAGGACCGTAATAGTTTAGTCTCTCTAGAAACTCCGAATATAATCTTCTAATCGTGGTGAAATATCTTCAACATCTCCCATAAAGATCTTCCCCTTTTTTTCTTACCTAAAACCTTTCTTTATATCCTGGGGAAATGAAAACATAAAATGGGTGAGCTCAAATGACTAGTAAGGGTAAACATAGAGATCATAAGACAATCCATAAACATTTGAATGCTAAAACTTTAACATAAAATCTAAACATCAAAATCTTGAGCAAAGACATGAATCTTGGAAGTATGTAGGGAATATATCATAAAGGAACATCAATCAAGATAAAATAGCATGGTAATAAAACATGTAATTGTGGAAACCATTTAGCACTTGTTATGATTTACATTGTAGCCAAGGCATTGCTTCCAAGACCATCTTTGTGGACAAAGTCCCTTTTTGAATCGAGTTCACTCCTCGTTTCAGTCCTGTAACACTAAACCGAAATAACTTATCGTTCCAGCCATGTCTATGTCATGATATATAAATCATTAACCAACGCATTGGAGGGAGATATAGGTCCCACCCATCTCATAATGAAATCATTCTTACTTGTGCCACAAAGTAAACATCAAACATTCATCATAACCAAAAGAATAAAATGGGTTTCATAAACATCATCCCATCATTTCATAATCCATATAAAAAAATGGACATTTCATAATAAGAAAGTTGAACCATGTAAATCATAGAGACATTAAACTTGAAACATACACATATGAAATAATGTCATCTTAGATGGAAAATCTTTTTGATAAAACATTTGAAATGAATTCTTGAGGAAAATATCCTTTCTTCGTAAAAATCATTTTATTTTAAAAAAATCCCATGCACTTTTTAAATAAAAGTATTTTATTGAAAATAGTCATAAAATCATGTAGAGTAATCTTCAGGAAAATGAGTCATTATGAAACCGTAAAAATACATTCACGACGAATAAGTTAAAAATAACATTCTCCTCGTACTTATGTTAGAAAAGTCAAGAAGTACATTGTATGGTAAAACAAATATTCCTTACATACCATTTAGTAAAATTCAAAAATGGTTAAAAATAACTTTAAACATAAATGAATACACTTTTATAAAACATCTACATGGATGATAGAAATAACCCCAGTAAATACTTACGAATAAGCAATCTTGGATAAAAATGAGATTTGCAAAATTATCACTTACCTTAGGTCCGATATTTTTCGTACGTTTCCGAGACTCCTGTATAATGATTCAAATAATGTCATTAACTTATTAGAGAATCATATTCCTTGTTATGATATCATATATGGTTCACTTATGACTTTATATTACCCGTTCTTTTGTAAGTTCCATGTTAACACAACGTTTTGGGTTAAATCGTTTTATTTATCGTACGTGTTTGGACTTGTTCTTTTTGATATTATTACTTATATCAGGATTTTATTAATTCCATAATGTAAAAAATGATTTATATATAATATATATTCAGTATATACGTATATATATGATAGATCGATTAAATGGAATGAAATACACCGTTCATAGAGACGGTAGGCCGTAAGTACGCATGAACGTTGTTTTCATTTCCGTATTGAATTGAAAAAAATTAAGTTGAGGACATTAATATATATAATCACAAATCCATTATCATTATTATGTCATATATTTCATGATTACTTATTATATATACTTTATAATCATTCATGAATGGTTAACATGGAGAATTAATCTCATCCCGTCGTGGAGACGGTAGTCCGTACGTACGCAAGAGCGATGATATCATTCCCATGATCGTGGAATTGCATTGAAGTGTATTTATAATATTTCAGAATCATTATCAATTTTCAATAACCATATATAGATATTTATTTACACCATTATACCCATCCAAGTAAGGTGTTGGTCGAAAAAAATTACACCAGCGTGGAGACGGTATTCCGTACGTACACACACGCGGTGATTTCGTTTTCCGTAGGATGGATAGATGATGAAATAGGATTGTTTAATACTTATAATAACATGTCAGTATATGATTGATACTGATGTTATTTCTTCATAATGAAACAACTAAATAAGAATAAGCAGAAGAAGAAATAAAGTAGAAAGAATTGATAATGGATATTACCTCTTCTTTCGAAACGGCTTATTGAAACCTCCTCTTAGGTCACTAACATTGGTCTTTGAAAAAGTCCAGAAACTCAAGGATGTTTCTAGAGAAGCATAGAAGAGAAATTGGAAGGGGTGTTCCGAGCATGAAGGCTCAAAGTGGTGTCAGGAATAGAGGGACGAAGTGCCCTTTTATAAGGGAAGAGAGGGGCACCTTTGAAATAACTAAAAATATTATTTAATTATAAATTCATATTCGGTTTTTAATAGCTCTAAATTGAGTTATTTCGAAGCTAAGGTAGGGATGGGTCAAAATCCTCTCATCCAATATAATTTATACATGTTTAGGATTCTAGTTTAAACTTATCATTTAGATTTAACTTTAAGTTAAATAATTTTTCTTTTACCGTGTCTTCTTGTTTTCTTACACTATAAGGATAATAAACATACTATTACAAGCCAAACTAACCCCAAGATGTTTATTATTAATATATATAACCTTATCTATGTAATTTGGCCGAACATTAGATTTTTAGGAATAAAATAACAATTAATAATATAATATTTGTTTTAAAAACTATTTTATGTCAATTTTTAAAGTATTTGGTAATTGATTTTTCTGAAAATCATAAGAGAATTATTAGTTCAAAAAAAGTTAACTAAATCAATACTAACATGTCATATTAACCTATAATATTAATGGAATTCATAAAAAGTATCAAATTACGTTTATTTGGGTATTTATAACATCAATTATGTCAATATTTCATTAATAAGATAATTACTGCATCATCATTGTGTCATAAATAAATTAAATTATTTAATGTCTAAAAATTATAAATAAAACAACATCGTGTAGGAAATCTTTTTTAGCTCTATAATTAATATTTATAGTCAAATTTATCTTATGTATAACCCTATATTAAAAATGATTTAGTTATTAAACTTTGATTTTAACTATTTGAACACTTCTTTAAATAAATTAATAATTATTGTCCTAATCTAATCCAAGTGGGCCTAAATGGCAATATTTTATTCCTAGGGTTGTTTTTGGTCGAATTACACTTATCCAATAGAATTAGGACATGTGTTAGGGTAATAATAATATCCTTTTTCCCCTTAATTACCCTATTTACGTTTAACTGTGGTAAAAAAAGTAAAAAGTTACTATTCACAAAAATTATTTTAATCTCAATGAACCACATTTTAGTCCTTGATATTAACCATGTCTCTCAGATTTTCGAAATTCCACTTACAGAAGCGGTAAAATTATGTTTTATGTGAATTTGAAAATTCTCCTAGGAGGTGGGTAAAAGACGGTGAAATGTTCGATAAAAATTTTATATATCTAAAATTATTATAAAATGACTCCAATGAATTACATTCAACATAAATAGGTATTTTGTATCAATTTTGACCCAAAATAAATTTAAATAAATAATTATTTAAATAAAAAGTCAGTTTTTAAATAGTAACCCAGGGTTTTCACTATTCATCAAAAATTGAAAGTTTTCAGAAAAATACCAAAATTTCACCCTAGGCTAATTTCTATATTCCGAGTCCAAAAATGAAGTCCATTTTGAATGATGAAATTTAAAAAATTTCAAAAAGTGGTTATTACTATTCATAACGGCGGGTTTATAATAATATTATAACCATATATCAATGTTTAGTGAAACCTGATATTTTATACAACACACGCTATATATATATATACACTCAATGTTGGGTATAATGACTATTATAAAACGAACTTGAAATTGTGTGTAACAAAATCTAAGAATTGTGTTGCGTATACTCAAGCTAATATAGTGTGGCATATAGAACAATATAATATTGTTATAGCATAAAACACATGACATCAAATAAATTAAAAATAATTTTTATCATAAAATATCGGGTTGTAACATTCTACCCCCCTTAAAATGAATTTCTTCCACGAAATTCGTCGGGGTTATACATGGTTTTCTACTTGAAAGTTTCATTAATTGCAACACACATCGTAAAATAAAATACCAAAACATAACTTTAAAAACTAATGTATGAAACATAACGGTTACCCAAATTAACTAATAATTGGGTTTCCACAGAGGAGTAAATAGGTGAAAATATAGATATAGAAAAAAAATCTAACTGTCATGTTCTGATGGAGAGTGGTAGAGGACATGGCTATGAAAAAGCCAACAATCACAAATCCATAAATTTGTAATGATATAATGTATCATCTGATTCATCGGATACAAGAGTACTAGGACAACATTTTTGGTTTTCAATATCATTTCCCTAAAGTTGAAAATTTTGAATTACAAGATTTACATTCTTAATTTTGGTACAATATCTCTGTTGTTCGTAATTTGAACATTTTCTGCTTCATATCTTAGAGTAATGAAGTTAAATTTTTTTTCCATGAAATGTTAGCAGATCATGTGATAGAATGATAGGTCATTCCATCTGTCTCAAACATAAGGTTAGCAAAAGATATATATAAGTCCATCTATGTTGAGATTAATCGTATATGGTTCCAAAAATGGACTTATACTTCATCTATCATACCTATTAATATAATAAAACTAGTTTCCACTAACCAGGGACTTCATGTAGGCCAGTGGTAGGGGATAAAGGCCCATTGCACTTTGGTTGTGGGTTCGATTCCCACATCCTTGTCTGACGCGACGGGTTGTCGTCCGTCCTGCAGGTTATCCTTTTTCTAAAACTATACTATCATAACATTTCAGAAATAAAAAGTTATATCCTTAACTAATACTATATGATGTCCATTCCAACCATTAGGCTTATCGAAAATACTTCTGTCTGATTATTAGAAATATCATCTAACGAGCATGTAAATTCCGTCATTTGTCCTCCATATATCCTAAGATATATCTTTTTGGTCACATTTCAAATATGTGAATACCTTAATCATGTATTATTTTGAAACATGAATTACCATAGAACCTTAGTGAAAACATTAATTCTATAAAAAGTTAACTCTTTCCACATACAAAAAACCCAAATAAAATCTATATACTCAAATCATGATTTCACTTTCTCCTTATATAATTCATGAGCTCGTTAATACTATCATACAGTTCAATATCTCATTAGATCTTCTTTATGTGCATATTAGGTTCTTTCCAAAAATATCTGAATAACCTTTCATGGTTACTGGTACCATTCATCAAACACCATCAAAACGTAAGTAAAGACAACATTGTAATAATTCTTAGATATCTCTTTATTCCATAGTACCATGAGATTACTTATAAAACATTACTCTTGATAAACATGTAATCATTCCACTACCTTCTTAAACCATTGACCGGGCTTCAACTATTCATTCATCTCACATATCATTGGTAGTCTCTTCATCATCATCAACATTAATACTACCCATAGGACCATACCGATTGACTTCATAAGACTTTCCCTTAAGGCATTGGTTTGCATAATGCCCATACATTCAACATTTAAAACATTTAACCATTGTTTATGTCGTAGGAATACCATTATCCTCATCCATTGTGTTAACTAAACCTTTTACTTTGCACTTACTGGATTTGTGTCCTTCTTTTCCACACCCAAAGCATCTTCCAGTTCCTTTGAAACATTCTCCTTGATGGATCTTCCCACATGATTTACATAGGGGAAATTGAACTTTCTTTCCTCTATGATCATCATGAAACTCCATCTTTATCTTATGAGCCAAGTCAGGAAACTTACCAAATTTGAGTTTATTGATCATATAATGATATTGCTGATTCGGCATAATAATGATGGTTAGACTTCCAAATCCTATTTCATTTGGTTTCTCATGAAGAATATCATTCCATTGTCCATCATATCCTCCATTATCGTGAATCATCCTGTTTCCAGTGATTTTCTAAAATCGAAAAAGAATAGTGTGAGAGGCAAAAATCATAATCACGGTGGAGTAACTTCAATATCTAACATCTTAGGATTAATCTAATATTGTTACCATAATTCTAAGACTATAACCTATACTTATATTTAACCTTGGGGACATCCCTAGACATACCACAGATATATTTCTAGGGATCTCAAGGAAGTTTTTGCATCCTAGTTTCCAAAGGTTAACTAAACATTTCCTCTGATACCAACTATAGAGACCCAAACCTTGACATACATGGACATTACATTACATTTGCAGAATACTTAGTACATAACAAAAACAGACACACAAGGACCGTAATAGTTTAGTGTCTTTGGAAACTCAGAATATAATCTTCTAATCGTGGTAAAATATCGTCAACATCTCCCATAAAAATCTTCCCCTTTTTCTGCTTACATATAACCTTTCTTTATATCCTGCGGAAAAGAAAACATAAAATTGGAGAGCTCAAATGCCCAGTAAGGGTAAACATAGAGAACATAAAACAATCCATAAACATTTGAATACAAAAACATCAACATAAAATAAAATCATCAAAATATTGAGCAAAGACATGAATCTTGGATGTACGTAAAGAATATATCATAAAGGAACATCAATCATGATAAAATAGCATGGGAATAAAACATGAAATTGTGGCAACCATTCAACAGTTTTTTTGATTTCCATTGTAGCCAAGGCATTGCTTCCAAGACTATCTTAGTGGACAAAGTCCCTTTCTGAATCGAGTTCACTCCTTGTTTCAGTCCTGTGACACTGAACCAGATTAACGTACCATTCCAGCCATGTCTATCTCATGAGATATAAATCGTTACCCAATGAATTTGAGGGAGATATTGGTCACACCCATCTCATAATGAAATAATTCTTACTTGTTCCACAAAATAATCTTAAAACGTTCTTCATAACCCAAAGAATAAAATGGGTTTCATAAACATCATCCCATCATTTCATAATCCATATAAAACAAATGGACATTTCATCATAAGAAAAGTGAACCATGTAAATCATAGATACATTAACCTTGAGACAAACACATATGAAATTATTTCATCTTAGATGGAAAAACGTTTTGATAAAACATTTGAAATGAATTCTTGAGGAAAATATCGTTTCTTCGTCAAAATCCTTTTCTTTTCAAAAAATTCCATGAACTTTTAACATAAAAGTATTTTTTTCAAAATAGTCATAAAATCATCTATAGTAATATTCATGAAAATGACGCGTTATGAAACCGTAAACATCTGTTCACGCCGTAAAAGTTAAAAATAACATTCTCCTCATAC
Organism: Viscum album; assembly: GCA_963277665.1. Taxonomy (NCBI): domain Eukaryota; kingdom Viridiplantae; phylum Streptophyta; class Magnoliopsida; order Santalales; family Viscaceae; genus Viscum; species Viscum album. Next base: position 2,095,324,610 of record OY728138.1, read on the forward strand.
TTTTGTTGGAAAAGTCAAAAAGTACCTCGTATGGTAAAAAAAAGATTCATTACATACCATGTAGTAAAAGTCAAAAATAGTTAAAAAGTACTTTAAACATACATGAAATCACTTTTATAAAACATGGACATGGATGATAGAAATAACCCTAGTAAATACTTACGAATAAGCAATCTCGGATAAAAATGGGATTTGCAAAATTATCACATACCTTAGGTCCGATATGCTTCGTACGTTTCCGAACCACCTGTATATTGATTTAAATAATTTCATTGACTTATTTAAGAATCATATTCATTTTTATTATATCATATATGGTTCACTTAAGACTTTATATTACCCGTTCATTTGTCAGTTCCATGTTAAAACAACGTTCTGGGTTAAATCGTTTTATTTATCGTACGTGTTTGGACTTGTTGTTCTTGATATTATTACTTATATCCTGATTTAAATAATTCCAGACTGTAAAACATGATTTATATATAATATATATTCGTTATATACATATATATATGATAGATCTATTAAATTGAATGAAATACACCGTTCATGGAGACGGTAGGCCGTACGTATGCATGAACGCTATTTTCGTTTCCTTATTGAATTGAATGAAATTAAGTAGATGACATAAATATATATACTCATAAATCGAGTATCATTATTATGTCTTATATTTCATTATTACTTATTATATATACATTATAATCATTCATGAATGGTTAACATGGAGAATGAATCTCATCGTGTTGTGGAGACGGTAGTCCGTACGTACGCAGGAGCGATGATATCATTCCCATGATCGTGGAATTGCATTGAAGTGTTTGTATAATATTTCATAATAAATATCACTTTTCAATAATCATATATAGTTATTTATTTACACCATTATACCCATCCTAGTAAGGTGGTGGCCGAAAACATATTACACCACGACGTGGAGACGGTATTCCGTACGTACGCACGCGCGGTGATTTCATTTCCCGTATGATGTATAGATGATGAAATATGGTTGTTTAATACGTATAATAAAATATCAGTATATGAGTGATACTGATTTTATTACTTCATAATGAAACAACTAAACAATAATAAGTAGAAGAAGAAATAATGATGAAATAATCGGTAACAGATATTACCTCTTCTTTCAACACGCCTTATTGAAACATCTTCTTAGGGAACAAAGTTTGGTCTTTGAAGAAGACCAGAACCTCTAAGATGTTTCTATTGAAGTGGAGAAGAGAAATTGGCAGGGTTTGGCCGAGCTTGGAGGCTAAAGTGGTGTGAGGAAGAGAGGGAGGAAGTGCCCTTTTATAAGGGAGGAGAGGGGCACCTTTGGAATAACAAAAAATATTATTTAATTATAAAGTAATATTCGGTTTTTAATAGCTCCAAATTGAGTTATTTAGAAGCTACGGAGGGTATGGGTTGAAATAATCTCATCCAATATAATTTAAAAAAATTTAGGTTTCTATTTTTACCTTATCATATAGATTTACCTTTAAGTTAAATATTTTGTCTTTTACCGTGTCTTCTTGTTTTCTTACACTATAAGGTTAATAAACATATTATAACAAGCCAAACGAATGCCAGGATGTTTATTATTAATATATATAACCTTATCTAAGTCATTGGGCCAAACCGTAGATTTTTAGGAATAAAAGAACATTTTATAATATAATATTTGTTTTAAGAACAATTTTATGCCAATTTTGACACTATTTGGTAATTTCTTTTGGTGAAAATCATAAGAGAATTATTAGTTCGAAAACAGGTAACAAAATAAATAATAACATGTAGTATTAACCTATAAAATTAATGGAATGCATCAAAATACTCAAATTACATTTATTTGGGTATTTATAACATCAATTATGTAAATATTTTATTAATAGGATAATTACTGCATCATTATTTTGTCATCAATTAAATAATTTATTTAATGTCTAAAAATTATAAATAAAACACCATAATTTAGGAAATATTTTTATCTTTCTAATGAATATTTATAGTCGAATTTATCTTATGTATAACCCTATATTAAATTGATTTAGTTATTAAACTTTGATTTTAACTTTTTTAACCCTTCTTTAAATAAATTAATAATAAATGTCCTAATCTAATCCAAGTGGGCCTATATGGTCATATTTTATTTCTGAGATTGTTTTTGGTCGAATTACACTTATCGAATAGAATTAGGACACGTGTTAGGATAATAATAATATCATTTGTACCCTTAATTACCCTATTTACTTTTAACCGTGGTAAAATAAAGTAAAAAGTTACTATTCACCAAAAATTATTTTCATCTCATTGAACCACATTTAAGTCCTCGATATTAACCGTGTCTCTCAGATTTTCGAAATTCCAGTCACAGAAGTGGTAAACTTATGTTTTATGTAAATTTGGAAATTCTCCTAGGAGATGGGTAAAAGGCGGTGAAAAGTTCAATAAAATTTTATTATATCTAAAATTATTATAAAATGACTGAAATGAATTTCTTCGAACTTAAATAGGTATTATGTATCAATTTTGACCTAAAATAAATTTAAATAAATAATTATTTAAATAAAAAGTCGGTTTTAAAATTGTAACCCAGTGTTTTCACTATTCATCAAAAATGGAATGTTTTCAGAAAAATACCAAATTTTCACCCTAGGATAATTTCAATATTCCAAATCCAAAAATATAGTCCATTTTGAAAGCTGAAATTTACAAAATTTCAAAAAGAGGTTATTACTATTCATAATGGCTAGTTCATAATAATATTATAATCATATATCATTGTTTAGTGAAACCTGATATTGCGTACCACACACGCTATCGAGGAAACTCGCGATTGCGTTTAATGCAAGAAAAGTCAGGGTTGCGTGTTGTGCAAGAATCCTTTGTTGTTTCCTATAACATAATCCAACCATATTTCATTTATACATTGAATATATATATATATACACACTCAATGATTCGTAGAATGACTATTATAAAACGAACTTGAAATTGTGTGCAACACAATCTAAGAATAGTGTTGCGTATACTCAAGACAATACAGTGTGGCGTATAGCACATGATAATTTTGTTGTAGCATAAAATACAAGACATCAAATAAATTAAAATGAATACTTATCATAAAATATCGGGTTGTTACATGTATTCTCTTGTGTTCTTTTGTTTTATTTTTCTTATCCAGCCCCTTAAACTCTTATAATTCCTTTCTTTTGTAACAAAACTAGTATCTTCCATATAATAGGATGTTTTTATGAGAAGGATTTGATTTAAACTTACACTAAAATTCGTCTAATGGTTAAAGAACATACTGTTTCTGTGGGTGGCGAATTACTGCCTCACGAAATGATGATTGTTCAATATTCTTTTAACACCTCTCATGGTGGCCATTAAGATTTCACTATATTTATATATGATATATATTATGTTTATGTTTTCCTTATGCTTATGTATTTTTCATTTATGTAAAACCTTTATGATTTCCATTATGGGTAAAGGCGATAATTTCATTTTAGGAAGTGCGGACTACCGCCCCCTCAATGTGATTTTAATCGTTAACGCCATATGTGGGATGTATAAAAATGGATTATATGATATAATATATGAAATTATACTGTAATTATAGTACACCTTTATATCATTATGATTTCATTCCATTAAATATGAAATATAAATGAAAGTAGTGTTCATGCGTACGTAGGACTTACCGTCTCCATGAACGGTGTATTTCATTACTTACCTCTAAATGTTATGTAATATTATAAATGAATGTATACAATGGATATATATCATATATATGATATCTACATCATGAATATTATTCTGGATATAATGGATATTTTACCCCATTAACAACCAGTAATTATAAGAAGTTTATTTTTGACTCAAGTACCAATGATTGAAAAAACAAACGTAATTAAATTATATAATTACATAATGTTCATAACATGGTAATAAGTGATATTAAAGGAATATTGAACTAGAAAATGGTTCTTATGAAATTATAAACTAACTCTAGTTTATTATTCAGGAGGTTAACGAACGATCGAGTGAAGTCGGACCCGAGGAAAGGGACTTCGTCTCAATCTCCTTTCATTGAGGCATATTTTGTTTTATACAGAACCTTCCTTTATGTGGTGTATAAACCCTTTTTAATTTTACTTTTATTCAAAAAAAATCTTTTTATACAAAGCATTTTTACTAAACGACAAAATGAATGTTTTTTCTTATGTATGAGGCGACAACGACTTCTCCACCGTCGTGACCATTATTTGAGTTTTGGCTTCCTCTACAAAACATAAAATTTTTTAAATGAAAAATAAATACCATGTTTTAATTTTATTTTATTTTATTAATAAAATGGTTTTGATAATGTTTTTATTATATTGATATCTTGTGATTGATATATGGAAATTTTATGTTTCCATTATGCATGTTTTATGTGATACGATTACGTTAGGGTTTATAATATGTTTAAACATTTCATATAAGGAATGAATTGGACTTAATAATTGATGAGTGGAGCCCGCTATAGCTCCTCGATGCATCGGTAGGTATCATGAGACAAACTAGTGTCTTGGCACGAGGCCTTGACAAAATCTTATTTGTAGTCTTGGCACGAGCCAGTGGCTACGTGCTTATGATAGTCTGGCATTATGCATTCCATTACTATGAATGTGGTTATTGATATTGATTTTGATTATTATACTATTAGAATAACCATGTTAATAAGTAAATGGAATTATTTCATTTTATTTTTTCCATATTATGATGATGTTCATTTTTAAAAGGCTTTTTTTCAGTTATACATTGCCTTAAATGTTTAGGTTTATTTATGAAAGGTTTCGCTATATTGTAATCCTTACTGAGCATCTAAGATCACCCCTTTAAATGTTTTAATTTTTCAAGAATGTGAAGAAGTATTTTATGAATGACCTGTAGGGATAGTATGAGGGGATATGAATACAAGATGTTGTTGTAGTTTTGTTGAAATTTATGATGTAATGTAGCATTTATGATGTATCTAGTGTTTCCAATGCTACAAAACTAATCGGTCTTTCGAGACTTGATCTTTTGTGATCATAAAATTGTTACGTAATAATACATTGACTCTGGGTAACTGGGGTCGGGGTGTTACAGTTGGTATCAGAGGCAGTTTAATACTAACATTGGAAGCTAGATCTTGATAAACTCTGATTATATCACATAGACATAAGATAGAATTTTAGGATTAGTATAGAATAACTTCCTATAATTTTGGTATTGTAGAGACTTTGTGAGTTTTCCTAGAAAAAAACCCCTGTCTGGATTTGAGCCGGTAGAGGTGGCTCTGGCACAAATGTACCTAGGGGTAAACCCAAAAACACCGCTTTGAGCTAGACTCGAATGGGAACTGGTGCACGACAACAGGCCTTACTGCACTCTTGGTTACGACACTCCTGGGGATATGCTTAGGATAATTCTCATTTTATTTACAAACCATTATGAAGGGATTATGAGTATATACATCCTCAAGGAAAACATTTTTATGATTATGGATTATATCTATAAATAGTTCAATTTATGTTAAGTGTATTTTATGTTTTTTATTATGTATTTTGATTCAGAATCTAATCTAGTTTATGACATTGTTTAGAAATGGCGTATAGTGGAAGGAATGGAAACTGTATCAATGCACACACTCCATTTAGTGATTGCCCTGAAACTCAAGATATTTATAATGGAGCTGATGATACAACTGATTCTGATCAGCTTATCACCATACTGGGACAACTCACTCAGGTTATGAATAATAACCTTACTCATATGGAGAACCATGATCCACAGCATGGAGGATCAATGTTAGATCGCTTCATGAGTCAGCAACCACCAACATTAAATTTGAGTAAAAATCCATTATTAGCTGATCAATTGATAAGTTCCCTAGAAAAAATATTCCATTCCTTGGGGAGTAATTAAAGTGAAAAAGTTGTCATGGCAGTTTGCCGCCTCACTGGAGATGCTGGTCAGTGGTGGTCATTGATTCAAAACACGAAAGAGGATGACGAAGTATCTAATATGTAATGGAGGTAGTTATAAGAGATTTTCTTAGAGAAATACATTCCTCATGACCATTGAGCAGATATGGAATGGAAATTTCTGAGTGTGAGAAAAAAGGAGGATGAGAATGTCGCAAAGTATGAGACTAACTTTACAAGGTTAGCGAGGCATGCAGCAAATTATATACATAACCTAAGAAGTAAGATTGATATTTTCTTTGATGGGTTAAAACCATTTCTCCGTCGAGCCTTAGTCTCATAATATTTCTCGTCGTACGAAGATATTGTCACATGTGCTATCAAGACAGAAAAGGAATTCTCTAAATCTTATGACAATAAAGTAATGTAAGAGAAGAAGAGAATGTTGGAACAAGAGACAAATAAAGGGAAAAAGGGAAAGATGGATTTTCCATTATGTGATAATTTTAGGAAGAATCTCCCTAGTACTTGTCTAAAAGGAATGGGAGTTTGTTATAAATGTGTAGAAAAACATCACCAGACTTCTGATTGCAAGGGAAATAAAGACGCTATCAATATTGAATGATACAATTGTAGATTAATGGGGATTATGAACATGAATTCCCTAAGATCCAATAAAACATGCATCAGAAAATGCCAAGGGATCAAGGCCAATCTTATGATGTTACTACAGTTGAAGTTGAATAATTAATGTATTGGTGCTTTTGGACCCAAGCATTATATTATGGTTATAAGAATAATGTGATATATATAAGGATTGTACTGCAGTACTTGTTGTTTTCATTAAGGTTTTAATATGATGAAGCTAATAATATTTTTATTTTGTGAAAATAAGAGAAAATTTACTTTGTTTGGGGAATCTGATGTTATAATTGATTTTGGAATTTAGAGACCTTTTAGAGAAAGTATGGACAGATGATTTTTGGATAACTATAAAGGTTGGAATAGATTATTTTGAAATTTGGATAGTATTGTTTAAGGTTAAAACATTTATGAAGATTATTTTTTGAATATTATAATACAATAATTTTAGGAAAAGGACAACCAACAAGTCGGGGGATAACCCGTCGTGTCAGAAATAGCTTCAGGAATCGAACCCACAACCATAGTGTGACATGCATTTATTACCTACCACTAGCTTACAGGAAGTCCCTAGTTATTACAAAATATTTTTCCTAATCTAAATGATATGTGTTAATATTTCAAACCTTGTACGATTAGGATAAATATAATATTTTTGAGTTCTATTATCTTTTTGAGTGAAAGATGAGTTTGTCGTAGAAATAATTGATGATTGAAACTCTACTTGTCAAGAATATATATATATACCTATCTCTTATTATATGAAAAAATTAATTCTTAAACTTTAGTGAAGGGATATTAAAACAAAAATGTGTTATCCTAATACCTTTTGTTTTGTTGAACTGATGATATTTTACTCATAGATTGATGACTTTGAGGCCCTCAATTTTACACTTGGTTGTGATTGATGACCTCAATCAATCTATATAAATATTTCTATTTTCCCTCTTATTATTTCTCTATAATTGCCACCAATGTTCTCCTATTCAAAACCCTAATTTGATTGTGACTTCTCATTTCCATTTCCCTCTTATTAAGACAAAATTTTATTAACCCTATTTCCGTTATGGGTTTTCCACAAAGGTATTTTCTATTTTCAACCTTTTATTTTCGAAGAACAATTTCAAATTTCGAGGATGCAATTTATTGAAGGAGGGGAGAATGTAACTCCCCAAACTTCCATGGAACACTTCTCTTTCAATAATGCAATAGCTTGCATTGTACACAAGTTCAAGATTCTAAAACACCGTGACCAATCAAAGTAGCAGTTATGAATAGTAATACCCACTTTTTGAAATTTTAGAAATTTTATTATTCAAATAGGACTTCATTTTTGTATTCGGAATATCGAAATTATCCAAAGTTGAATTTTTTGTAATTTTATGAGAACATCCATTTTTCTATGAATAGAAAAAATACATAAAAACAACTTTTATAATCAAAATAATTTATAGTGATAAATTATAATAATTAGTGGTTTTAAAATTTAATTAGAATATATTTTTACAATTTTATCCAATGTTGGTCATTAGAATTAATTTCACATTGAAATTAGACATAAATAATTGTCAATCTTGTGATTGATATTGTTTCGTAGAACATGCTATTTGTTGTGACAATGGGAATTAATTATAAAATTTATTAATTCAACTTATATGTTTTGAATTTTGTAAAATAGAAATCTTTTTTTGAATTCAGAATATCAATTATAGCTTAGTGGGAATTTTTTGTATTGTTCTGAGAAACATCAATTTTTGATGAATAGTGAAACCACTAAGTGGTAGTTAAAAACTAATTTTTCATTTAAAAAAAACATTACCACTTATGTGAATTGAATTTCAAAAATCCTACATACATGGTTTCCATTATTAAGTAAAATGTGGATCAATGAGATGAAAATAATATTTGGTGAATAGTAACTTTTATGTTTTATTAATCGCGAATAAAGATAAATAGTGTAATTTAAGGTAAATATAATATTATAATAATATGAAATTACCTTTACACGTCTCCAACCCTTATTGGAAGAGTCATGTCCGACCAAGACAATCCATGGGTCAACTTAGGGACCCCATAGAGCCACATGGGTAAGAAAATGACATTAATAACGTTTTATTTAAAGAAAAATAAAATTGTCACAGACATGTGTTGTTTTACTAAAAAAATTATTACATCGGGTTATATAAGTAAACATTTTGACTATAAATATTCATTGAAAAGCTAAAAATATTTCCTACATCATGGTAATTTCTTTTATAATTTTTAGGTATTAAATAAAAAAATTTATTTATCACACCATGATGATGCAGCGATTACCTCATTAATTAACGATTTAAATAAAATGAAAAGATAATGTAAAATCTAAGACATAAACTTGTCAAAAACCTATTGGATGAGTATATTTCGAACCCTTATCACCTTATACTCTAAATATATAATTTTTGGACCTTTAAAATCTGAAACTCATTATATAATAAAGTAACATTTCTTGACTTTCCAAAAATGCCCCTCCTCTTCTCTTATAAAAGGCCCCCACCTCTACCACCTTATTCACACCATCAAAGAAATTTTTCTCGTCCGACCTCTTCCCAAATACTCTCTCAAATTCCCTATATTACTCCTAGAATCCTCACTTTGGTCAGAAGTCTTTTTCAAGGAAGCCTTTGGCTCAAATCAGAAAGAGTTACCCGATTTTAAGGTAATGTCTTCTCTTGTGTTCTTTTATTTAATTTTTCTTCTCCATCCCCTTAAACTCTTTGTATTAATTTATTTTGTAACAAAATTGTTATCTTAAATATAATAGGATGTTTTATGAGAAGTATTTTATTTACAATAACACACACATTCGTCTAGTGGTTAAAGAGTATACTGTTTCTATAGGTGGTGAATTACTGCCTCACGAAAAAATGATTGTTCAATATTCTTTTAACACCCCTCATGGTTTCCATTGAGATGTCACTATATTTATATATGATATATATTATTTTTTATTTTTTCCTTATGATTCTTTATTTTTCATTTATGGCAAACCATTATGATTTCCATTATGGCTATAGGCGATAATTCCATTTTAGGAAATAGGGACTACCACCCCCTCAAAGTGATTTGAATTGTTAATGCCATATGTGGGATGTATAAAGGAAGGATTAAATGATATTATATATGTTGTTATACTTGAGTTATATTATACCTTTATATCATTATGATATCATTTCATTAAATACGAAATAGAAATTAAAGTAGCGTTCATGCGTACGTACGACTTACCGTCTCCATGAATGGTGAATTTCATTTCTTACCTCTAATTGTTATGTAATATTATAAATGAATGTATATACAGGATATATAAGAAATATATGATATCTACATCATGAATATAATTCTGGATATAATGGATATTTTACCCCATGAACAACTTGTAATTAAAAGAAGTTTATTTTTGACTCAAGTACCAAAGATCGAAAAAATGACCGTTATTAAATTAAATAATTACGTAATGTTCATAACATGGTAATAAGTGATATAAAAGGAATAGTGATCATTAAAATTTTTCTTAATCAAGTATAAATTAACTCTGGTTTATTATTTAGGAGGTTAAAGAACGATCGAGTCAAGTCAGACACGAGGTAAGGTACTTTGTCTCAATCTCCATTCATTGAGGCATATTTTGTTTTATACACAACTTTCCTTTATACGGTCTATAAACCAATTTGACTTTTATTCAAAAGGAATCATTTTATACGAATCATTTTTACTAAATTTCCAAATGAATTTTTTTGATTACGTATGCGGCGACAATGATATCTCCACCGCCGTGACCATTATTTGAGTTTCGACTTCCTCTACAAGCCATAACTTTTTTTAAATGAAAAATAAATACCTTGTTTTAATTTTATTTTATTTTTCTATTGAAAATGGTTTTGATAATGTTTTTGTTATATCAATGTGTTGTATTGATATCTTGTGATTGAAATGTGAAAATTTTATGTTTCCTTTATGCATATTTTATGTGATACGATTATGTTATGGTTTATGATATGTTTAAACCTTTTCATAAAAGTAATGCATTGGACTTAATAAGTGACGGGTGGAGCCTGCTATTGCTCCTCGATGAATCGGTAGGTCTCATGAGACAAATTAGCGTCTTGGCAGGAGGCCTTAATAAAATCTTATTTGTAGTCATGGCACGAGGCCTTGGATACGTGGTTATGATAGTTTGGCATTATGCATTCCATCATTATGAAAGTGGTTATGATATTACATGTGATTATTCGACTAGTAGAATAACCGTGTGATCATTTAAATGGAATTATTTAATTTTATTTTTGCCATATTATGATGAATTTCATTTTTAAAAGGTATTTCTTTCAGTTATACATTGCCTTAAATGTTTTTGTTTATTTATGAAAACTTCTGATATATTTTTATCCTTACTGAGCATATGAGCTCACCCCTTTAAATGATTTAATTTTTCCAGGATGTGAAGAAGTGTTTTATGAATGACCTGTAGGGATATTATGAGGGGATATGAAGACAATTTGTTGTTGTATTTTTTTTATTAATTTATGATGTAATGTAACATTTATGAATGTATCTAGTGTTTCCAACGCTACTAAACTAATCGGTCTTTCGAGACTTAATATTTGGTGATCATGCCAATGTTACGTAATAATGAACCGACTCTGGGTAACTAGGGTTGGGGCATTACAGTTGGTATCAGATGCAGTTTAGTACTAACCTTGGAAGCTATATTTAGATAAACTCAGATTAGATCACATAGCTCTAAGATAGAATTTGAGGATTAGTATAGAAGAACTTCCTAGAATTTTGGTATTGTAAGGATTTTGTGAGTTTTCCGAAAAATACAACCCTGTCTGGATACGAGTAAGTAGAGGTGGCACTGCCACAGATGTACCTAGGGGTAAAACCAGAAAACACCACTTTGATCTAGAATCGAACGGGAACTGGTGCACGATAACGGGCCTTGCTGCACTCTTGGTTACGACACTCCCAGGGGATATGCTTAGGGTAATTCTCATTTTCATTACAAACCATATTGAACGGTTTATGCATATATACTTCCTCAGAGAAATCATTTTTATGATTATGGATTATATCCATAAATAGTTCAATTTATGTTAAGTGCTTTTCATGTTTATTATTATGTCTTTTGATTCATAAACTAATCTAGTTTATGAAATTGTTTAGAAATGGCGCCTAGTGGAAGGAATGGAAACTGTATCAATGCACGCACTCCATGTAGGGATTTCCCGCCTACTCAAGATAATTTAAATGGAGCTGGTGATAAAACCGGTGCTGATAAGCTTATTACCATACTAGGAAAACTCACTCAGGTTATAAATAATAAACTTACTCGTATGGAGCACCCTGATCTGCAGTATAGAGGATCAATGTTAGATCGCTTCATGAGGTAGAAACCACCAACATTTAATAGGAGTAAAAATCCATTATTAGCTGAGCAATGGATAAGTTCCCTAGAGAAAATATTTCATTCCATGGGGAGTAATAAATGGGGAAAAGTTTTCATGGATGTTTACCGCCACACTCGAGATGATGATCAATTGTGGTCATTGATTTAAAACATGAAATAAGATGAAGAAGTATCTAATATGGAATGGAGGGAGTTCAATGAGATTTTCTTAGAAAAATACTTTCCTCATGACCATGGAGCAGATATGGAAAGGAAATTTCTGAGTCTGAGACAAAAGGAGGATGAGAATGTCGCAAAGAATGAGGCTAACTTTACAAGGTTAGAGAGGCATGCAGCAGATTATATACGTAACCTATGAAGTAAGATTGATCTTTTATTTTATGGGTTTAAACCGTTTCTCCGTCAATCCTTTATCCCATAATCTTTCTCGTTGTATGAAGATATTGTTACATGTGCTATCAAGACAGAAAAGAAATTCTATAAATATTATGACAATAATGTAAAGAAAGAGAAGAAAAGAGTGGTGGAACAAGAAACAAATAAAGGAAAAAATGGAAGGAAGGATTTTCCATTATGCGATAATTCTGGGAAGAATCGCCCCAGTACTTGCCTAAAAGGAATGAGAGTTTGTTATAAATGTGGAGAAAATGGTCACCAAGCTCGTGATTACAAGGGAAAGAAAGAGGCTATCAATGTTGAATGTTACAATTGTAGAGAAATGGGGAATTATGCAAATGAATACCATAAGTTCTAAGGAAACTTACCTCAGAGAAGGCCAAGGGATCAAGGCCAATATTATTCTGTTAATACAGTTGAAGTTGAATATTTAATGTATTGGTGCTTTTGGACTCGAGGATTATATTATGGTTATACTAATAATGTGATATATATAATGATTGTACTACAGTACTTGTTGTTTTCATTAATGATTTAATATGATGAAGGTAATCATATTTTTAGTATGTGACAATAAGAGAAACTTTACTTTGTTTGGGGAATCTGATGTTACAATTGATTTTGGAATTTAGAGACCTTTTAGAGAATGTCTGGACAGAGGAATTTTGGATAACTATAATGGTTGGAATGGATTAATTTTAACATTGGATAGTATTGTTTAAGGTTAAAACATTTATGAAGATTATTTTTGGAATATTATAATACTATAGTTTTTGGAAAAGGACAACCTACAGGTCGGGGGATAACTCGTCACGTCGGACAAAGCTTCAGGAATCGAACCCACAACCATATTGTGCCATGCCTTTATTACCAACCACTAGCCAACAAGAATAACCTTTTTATTAAAAAATAGTTTTCCAAATCTAAATGGTATATCTTAATATTTTGAACCCTGTACGATTAGGATAAATATAATATTTTTGAGTTATATTATCTTTTTGAGTGAAAGATGAGTTTGTGGTAGAAATAACTGAAGGTTGAAACTCTACTTGTATAGAATATATATATATATATATATATCTCTTAGTATATGAATAAATTAATTCTTAAACTTTAGGGAAGGGATATTAAAACAAAAATTTGTTATCCTAATACCATATGTTTTTTTGAACTGATGATATTTTCATCACAGATTGATGGATTTGAGGCCCTCAATTTTACACTTGTTTGTGATTGATGACCTCAATCAATCCCTATAAATATTTACGTTTTCCTTTAATTATGTGTCTAAAATTTCCACCAATGTTTTCCTATTCGAAACCCTAATTTGGCAGTGACTTTCTCATTTCCATTTCCCTCTTATTAAGACTAAATTTTATTAACCCTCTTTCCGATATGGGTTTTCCACAAATGTTTTTGATACTTTCAACCTATTATTTTCGAAGAACAATTTCAATTTGCGAGGACGCAATTTATTGAAGGATGGGAGAATGTAACACCCCAAGCTTCCACGGTACGCTTCACTTTCAGTAATGCAATAGCTTGCATTGTACACAAGTTCGAGATTCTAACACACCGCGACCAATCGAAGTAGCTGTTATGAATAGTAATAGACAACTTTTGAAATTTTATAAATTTTATTATTCAAATTGGACTTCATTTTGGTATTTGGAATATCGAAATTATCCTAAGATGAATTTTTTGTAATTTTCTGAGAACTTCCCATTTTCTATGAATAGAAAAAAATACTTAAAACATCTTTTTTAATCAAACAAATTTATAGTGATAAATTATACTATTGAGTGGTTTTAAAATTTAATTAGAATATATTTGTACCATTTTATCCAATAGTGGTCATTAGAAATAATTTCACTTTGAAATTGGACATAAACAATTGTCAATCTTTTGATTGATATTGTTTTTTTGAACATGCTATTTGTTTTAAAAACGAGAATTAATTATAAAATTAATTAATGAAACTTATATGTTTGAATTTTTTTAAAATATTCCTCATCTTTGAATTCAGAATATCAATAATAGCGTAGGGTGAGTTTTTGGTATTGTTCTGAGAAACTTCAATTTTTGATGAATAGTGAAACCACTAAATGGTAGTTAAAAACTAATTTTTCGTTTAAATGAAACTTTACCACTTCTCTGAAATGAATTTCAAAAATCCAAATTACATGGTTTTCATTAGTAAGTAAAATGTGGTACAATGAGATGAAAATAATTTTTGGTCAATAGTATCTTTTATGTCTTAATTGTTGTGATTAAATGTAATTAGTGTAATTTAAGGTATATATAATGTTATAATAATATGAAATTTCCTTTAAACATGTCCTACCCTTATTGGAAGAGTCATGGCCGACCTAGACAATCCATGGGTCAACTTGGGGACCCCATGGAGCCACATGGGTAAGAAAATGACATTAATAATGTTTTATTTAAAATAAAAATAAAATTGTCACAAATATGTGTAGTTTTACTAAAAAAATTATTACATGGGGTTATATAAGATAACGTTTTGACTATAAATATTCATTGGAAAGCTAAAAATATTTCCTACATCATGGTAATTTCTTTTATAATTTTTAGGTATTAAATAAATAAATTTATTTATCACACCATCATGATGCAGCGATTACCTCATTAATTAACAATTTAAATAAAATTAAAAGATAATGTAAAATTTAAGACATAAAATTGTCTAAAACGTATTGGATGAGTACATTTCAAAGCCGTATAACCTTATCCTCAAAATATATAATTGTGGGACCTTTAAAATCCGAAACTCAATATATAATAAAGTAACATTTCTTGACATTCCAAAAATGCCCCTCCTCACCTCTTAAAAAAGGCCCCCACCTCTACCACCTTATTCACACCATTAAAGAAATTTTTCTCAGAAAACCTCAGCCCAAATACTCACACAACTTCCCTATATTACTCTTACAAGCCTCACATTGGGCAGATGTCTTCCCAAGGATGCCTTTGGCTCAAATCAAAAATAGTTACACGATTTTAAGGTAGTGTCTTCTCTTGTGTTCTTTTGTATTATTTTTATTATCCAACCCGTTAAACTATTTTTATTCCATTATTATCTAACAAAAAAAGTATTTTAAATATACTAGGATGTTGTTATGAGATTTATTTTATTTACACATACACACACCTTCATCTAATGGTTAAAGAACATATTGTTTCTATTAGTGGCGAATTACTACCTCACGAAATGATGATTGTTCAATCTTCTTTTAACACCTCTCATGGTGTCCATTAAGATGTCACTATATTTATATATGATATATATTATTTTTATGTTTTCATTATGCTTCTGTATTTTTCATTTAATTCAAACCTTTAGGATTTCCATTATTGGTAAAGGTGATAATTTCATTTTTGGAAATGCAGACTACCGCCCCCTCAAAATGATTTGAATCGTTAATGCCATATGTGGGACGTTTAAAGGATGGATTAAATGATATTATATATGATATTATACTTTTTTTTAATAAAAATTTATATAATAATGATTTCATACCATTAAATATAAAATAGAAATGAAAGTAGTGTTCATGCATACGTACGACTTACCGTCTCCATGAACTGTGCATTTCATTTCTTACCTCTAAATGTTATGTAATATTATGAATGAATGTATATACTGGATATATATGATATATATGATATCTACATCATGAATATAATTCTGGATATAATGGATATTTTACCCCATGAACAACTTGTAATTATAAGATGTTTATTTTTGACTCAAGTACCAAAGATCAACAAAAACACCGTTATTAAATCAAATAATTACATAATGTTCATAATATGGTAATATGTGATATTAAAGGAATAATGAACATGAAAATGGTTCTTAATCAAGTATAAAATAACTTTAGTTTATTATTCAGGAGTTTAAATAACGATCGAGTCATGTCGGACACAAGGTAAGGGACTTCGTCTCAATCTCCTTTCATTGAGGAATATTTTGTTTTATACACAACATTCCTTTTTACGGTGTATAAACCCCTTTTACTTTTACTTTTATTCAAAAGGAATATTTTTATATGAATAATTTTTACTAAATGACAAAAGGAATGTTTTGTCTTACAAACGCGGTGACAACGACTTCTCCACCCCTGTGACCATTATTTGAGTTTTGGATTCCTCTACAAGCCATAACTTTTTTTAAATGAAAAATAAATAACATGTTTTACATTTATTTTATTTTGGTATTGAAAATTGTTTTGATAATGTTTTTATTATATCAATGTGTTGTATTGATATCTTGTGATTGAAATATGGAAATGTTATGTTTCTTTGATGCATGTTTTTTGTGATACGATTAGGTTATGGTTTATGAATTGTTTAAAACTTTTCATATAAGGAATGAATTGGACTTAATAAGTGACGGGTGGAGCCTGTTATTGCTCCTAGATTAATCGGAAGGTCTCATGAGACAAACTAGTTTCTTGGGATGAGGCCTTGACAAAATCTTATTTGTAGTCTTGGCACGAAGGCTTGGCTACGTGGTTATGATAGTCTTCCATCGTTATGAATGAGGTTATTGATATTCCATGTGATTATATGACTAGTATAATAACCATGTGAATATGTAAATGGAATTATTTCATTTTATTTTTTCCATATTATGATGATGTTCATGTTTAAAAGGATTTTTTTTAGTTATGCATTCCCTTAAATGTTTATGTTTATTTATGAAAGAATCTGCTATATTGTTATCCTAACTGAGAATCTGAGCTAACCCCTTTCAATGATTTAATTTTTCCAGGATGTGAAGAAGTATTTTATGAATGACCTGCAGGGATAGTACGAGGGGATATAAGGACAATATGTTTTTGTAGTTTTGTTTTAATTTATGATGTAATGTAACATTTATGAATGTATCTAGTGTTTCCAAGGATACTAAACCAATTGGTCTTTCGAGACATGATATTTTGTGATCATTCCAATGTTACATAATAATGCACCGACTCTGGGGAACTGGGGTCTGGGCGTTACAGTTGACCTCAATATTCATAAGGATACGGACACTAAGATTAGGATTATTAATGGTAACCCACCTCTATGAATAGTGAAACATCTACTAGATCACCTAGGAATTCGCTATCTCCAGAAAAAGAAGTTTCATGGTCTTAATAAACCGTCAGAGTCACAACCATTTAGTTAGGACCCCTACATGGGAATATGACACACTAGGATTATTAATCCCTTTTTCAAATCTACCATGATGCAGAAGATGGAAGATGATCCTGAGAAGGTCGTGATAGTTCCACAGCACATGGAATAGAAAATTAACATTTATGATCTCTTTTCTCTATAACTTTTGGAATGGTTCCCATCCTAGGGTGATCTTTGATATGATCTCATACACCCTCCATTAGGGTAGTAGGGGCAGCCACAAGTTCTTCTCGGCGAACTTCACCTCATTGATCCTAAAAACCATGCAAATATCAATAGGGTAGGGGACATAGTTTATAGAAAACAGCCATCATGTACATCGTTGAATCCTCCTAATCTGAGTGATAATCTTCTCTAAGACACGAATCTATGTATTTTTTCTCCTACAGTTCCTCAGGTTATACCCCCAGCCAATATGCAAGCTGTTCCTCCAGTATTTCCTTGGTTTGTTCCTCCAGCCGCTCCATGATTTATGAAACTAGATTATCTTTTTGAAGAACCCAACAATACACTGGTGGTTATGAATCATTTCTAATATCTGAATCACCACCAGGAGGATCTGAGGGATGCTCACATATCCCGCCTCCGGGCCCTTGAAATTTGATAGGCTGAAATCCCACATGATTGAATGTTATATCCATCATGGGTAGATGA
Source organism: Viscum album (assembly GCA_963277665.1). Taxonomy (NCBI): domain Eukaryota; kingdom Viridiplantae; phylum Streptophyta; class Magnoliopsida; order Santalales; family Viscaceae; genus Viscum; species Viscum album. The sequence goes on from OY728138.1 coordinate 2,095,342,919, forward strand.
TGTTCCAACACCCATGGATTTATGAAACCCCACTTTCTACCCCTTCAATGGGATGGGTGAACCACTGTAGCTTCTGGATCACATAATCTCAAGATGTGGACCCATTCATAGAACTCCAGTGCATCTAGATTCCACCAAGATTCAGTGTTTCATATATACACTAGAAGGGCTTGGGTTCATTTGGTATATCCAACAACTCATTTGGTCTATATCTAGCTGGGAGGATCATTATAGGCAATTTCATTATTAATTCATCTCCACCACTCGCTGGACCAGTATTACTAACATCTTTATGACAACCCTTCTTTTATTACAAAAATAAACATGATTTATTAGATAAAACATCACTTGATAAAACAAAAAAGATCGACAGGTTTAGTGTCTTTGGGGCTTAGGATCATTACATAAAATCTTAAAACATGAAATACAACATCTTTATTGAAAAATTCCATTACATGACCACTACATTCCCTCATACTTAGCATTGCATGAGATAACCTGAGGACATGCATATGAAAAGGGTGAGCTATAAAGACCATTAAGGTAGTACAAATGGAATAACATGAGGAGTAAAACACATGTTAAACAATCGGAATATCAATAGATCATAAAAGAAACATAAACATAAAGGAATGATAACACATGATAATCATAACATGGAAATGTGGCAACGACACTTATCAGGGAACTAGCCTGAGCCAAGGCTCATTGCACATGGAGCATGAGTAAATTCTCATTGCACATAAATCATGAGATAACCCTCGTTTAACTTGAATTAGTATGATTCAACCCTCATTTCACATGACATATCATGATATTATACTTTATGCAATGCATTGGAGCGCTATAAGTGTGCACCATCCTTAAACATTTCATTTCATGCATAAGTGTGCCACACGGATCATAAAACATGTTTTCATAAAACATAATCATTTATTCCAAGATAAAGGAATGTTATATTCATACATTAATCTTTGTAATCAATATGTAATGGTTCAGAAAGTTGGATACCCTTGATGGAGAAATGGGCATGGTATCGACTACACAATGGCATTGGCCTAGAAAATTGGTGTGATTTCGGCAGCGTAATGATGTGACATAAGAATTCATAATAAAATGTTGATGATAGAGAAAGGGGTTCCTCATCATATTGACATGTAATGTAATGTAAGGACGTCATATAGATACATGTCCCAACAATTTTAATGGAATTTTGATTCATGATACAAAATTATTTCTTTAATGTAAAAGAAGAGAGAGAAGTTCCTTTCGGAATATCGGCATAGTAATGGGTGTATATGGGAGGCATTTATTGATAGAGAAAGGGGTCTCCCATAATTCAAACAATAAGAGGGATGTATGGGGGAGTTAAGAAACCATACTCCAACATTCATAATTGAAATTAAAAGGGCAATACAACTTATGGAAAATTTTCAAAAATGAGAAAGGAAGAAAAAACCCATACATGGAAGTGTGCTTCCAAAGGCTATAGAGAGGATTGTGAGAGGCATCATGGGAGATTGGGACACCATGGGAGGATTTTAGAGTGATTTGGGAAGAGGATGGATGAACTCCAAAGGCTTTGAGTGAGGAGGAAGTGGGAGATTGGTTGTGTTTATATAGTAAACGTGAGGGAATTATTTATTATTTAGGATTGGGTCCCCTAACATTAAATTAATCCAAAACACAATCCATCCCATGGTTTTTGACCATGGTTTTTGGAAAATGGAAGTGGAAAAAAATATTTTATAAGGCCAATGTCCGAACTTCTTAACATATTTTGGTTGCTTATGTGTAGGTGAGTCACACTCCCATGGAAATTAATTTTAAAAGGCAAGGTGTTGAATAAGTCTTGAGGGGTCCATTAATTCTTTGAAAAGTAAGTCAAACAAACCCAAAATCACATTATTTTAATGTTAAAACATATATTGGCAGAAAAAAAAGATTATAGTATTTTATTACTTCACTATTTTGTCATTATGATGTCATAAAACACATTATATATTTAAACGGTATTTAAATTTTACCCAAAAATTTGACTGTCTCAAATAAGTATAAAAAATTCACCACTGGATAATTTAATCTTCCTGATTCCAGAAATAAAATTTATTTTATCTAAATAATTTTCTAAATATGATAATTTTAACTTTGAAAATAAAAACTGAAATTTATCAAAAATTCACGGGTTTTGACAAAAATGGCTTTCAAACCATAACAAAAATAATAATTGCATTCATAAAATTACAGGATCATTTATATTTAATAAAAATTAATTTAATAATAATATTATTTTATTAAAATATTATTTAATTCAAAAATAACTTAATTTAATAAAATATATTTCTTAATTAAATAATAACTAAAACACCATTTGTACTTTAAAAACAATTTACAATGTGTCAAAAAATGACTAGAAGTTATATTCATTATTATATAAAAAAATAATGTACATGAACATAGTATGACTTATTTGTTACATAACCCCTTAAAATAGCCGCATAAGACGTAAGGGTATGGTGTGCGATGGTGATAGTCTCACGACCCGTCCTCGGGGCTCGTGTCGTGACTACCCCAAGCCCGCCTTCCATAGGCCAGGGGCTGGCGACTAGCACCAAGGCGTAAATCTCGATAAACAAGGAAGGAATTGCCTTTGTAAAGTAAACAACCACCATTGAGTAAGCAAGAGGAAAGAGTAAACACTAAGTAAAAACTATAACAAACTGTGCTGAAAGTAAAAGGGGCCGAAAATACAAGCTCAACTATAAAGTACAACTGAAAGGGGAAAATAGAAACTGAAAAGAAAAGCCGCAGCGTCGGGCCGTCCATTGGAAATCCCACCTAAAGGGTGGGTACAGATATCTCCACGGCTCCTCGGGTCCCGCCGTCCACTCCGAGTACGTTCCGCCCAGGGGTCCACCTCCAGGTACCGTCCTTCTCTGCAGGCCTCAACCACGATCAATGTTGTCCATCGTCTGCAACCAACACAACGTAGTGCGGGCATAGCCCATGCAGGGGTGAGTATAAACTACTCAGTAGGGACCCCGAGACCCCCGAAGGTCTCCCAAAATCCACAAATTTTAAAAAACAAAGGAAAGATACAGTCACGAAGTAACAACCGACACTGCTTAGGTATATGCCCATACATATACCTAAGTAATCAATTCCAACACGTTCCAACCACAAAGCCCAAGTACATCCCAGTCCACACAGGAAAGAAAATCATATTCCACACAGGAAAGCAAAAACATGTTTCAGCTCACACAGGTATACATCAATGAAAAGGTGAAAGAGATGATCAGATATAGTTACTGAATCATCTAATCTGGGACCCACATAGGATACAAGACCAGCACAGCTAGGACCCCCATAGGATACAAGAATAGTTGTCTTCATTGATTCATCTATACTTGGACCCACATAAGATACAAGACCAGTATGGAATCATCTAAGTTGGGACCCACATAGGATACAAGACCAGTATAGCTAGGACCCACATAGGATACAAGACCAGCTGTCTTCATTGATTTATCTATACTGGGACCCACATAGGATACAAGACCAATATTGAATCATCTAAGCTGGGACCCACATAGGATACAAGACCAGCACAACTTGGACCCACATAGGATACAAGACCAGCTGTCTTCATTGATTCATCTATACTGGGACCCACATAGGATAGAAGACCAGTACTAAATCATCTAAGCTGGGACCCACATTGGATACAAGACCAGCACAGCTAGGACCCACATAGGATACAAGACCAATACTGAATTATCTAACCTATCAGATCCACAAAGGATTGGTAGGTACTAATCCCCGCAAAGGCCCCCACAGGATCAGACCCACACAGGATCTGTAGCACTGACCCCCGTTGGATCGCTGTGTGATGTAGTCTTCGACGTCGAATCCACTGAGGATCTTTGCACTGTCGTCATCGAAGTCACAGTCGCAACCAGCACTAGGGTTTCCGCACACAGCAAGCTCGGTCGGGGGGGTCCGCTCCACGAGCCGAGAGGCTGATATATCAACTGTCACATAGTCCGAAGTTGATTTATCCAAAAGTTCTATATCATCAACAGGAACTCAATGCAATAGACAGCGCGTCAATCGGACGCCCGGTCTGAGAGTTACTGGTTTTTTCGTTCCAGGGGCCCAATTGGTTTTTAAGGAAAAACCAACCCGACCGTACTCCACCTATGTCCAAACCCCGGGCATAGTATGCCAAAAGATCTGTCTCACTAAGAGGAACTCAACCAAGTCGACGACACGTCAATCGGACGTCCGGAGTTCAAGATATGAGTGTTTCCGCTCCGAGGGCCCGGTTGGTTTCGTGTACGAACCAACCTGGCTGAACTCAAAGAATTCTGAAACCTTGAGTGCGATATACCGAAATGACCGTCTCCTTCCAAGGATCTCTACACAGCTGAAGGCGCGTCAATTGGAGTGCTACAGCTCAGGATATTGGAATTTGACCGAAAGTGGTCCGAAAACGGGGGGTCTGGGCCAGGGCCGACCCGGCACGCCCCCCCCCCCCCTGCGGGTCGGCCCGAACCGGGTCGACCCGACCCGGGTCCGACCCGCCTGGGCCCGACCCAGCTCGGCCCGGTCGGGGTCGGTCCGGTCCAGCCCGACTGGCCGCCCGCGGCCGAGCGGTCGCCGCGGAGCGATGGGGGTGCGCGCGGCCGCTCCCCCTTCGTGGCTGATTGACGCCGGCGGCAACTTCCACCGTCTTCTGCGGACCACCGGACACGCTCCGGTGGTCCGTTTCTCCTGCTGTCTCTGCCTATGGTCCCCTCGGGACCCCACCATCACTACAAAGGAATTCAAACGCCAAAATGGCATGCTTCATCGTCGCCTATCAAACCGCACGTCAAAACTAATAGCGTCGTCTTTGTAGTTTTCTAGCGTGACCCGATGGTGCCGCGCCCCTTCATCGCGGCCTGACTCCGACCGCGGTTCTTTGGTTTTCTTCGACGCGGCATGAAGGCATCACGCCTTCCCGTACCAACCACAAAGGAACCATCACGAAATAAAGGAGGAGGGTCTGCCGTGTTTGTGCGGTCTGACCCCCTCGCGTTATTCGATAACAAATGGTTTAAATCCATGAAGATCATCAAGTTGGTATTCACAAATCAAATAAATAAATAAAACCCTTACATCGATCCCCATGTACAAACGATCTGCGGATCAACCCGGAATTGGTTGGTCCGAGCTCGTCTTTCTTTTCTCAAAAGGTATGAGAATACCAAAATAAAATCCCAACCCGCAAAATAATCTTCGCAGATCAAATTAATGTTTATTTGATCCACATTCATTGATTTAGAAGGAAGTAACATGGGGTTCATTAATATTTCATAAACAATTCCCTAACTCGGTTCAGGAACGGTGCACGTGAATTGAGCTGCGGAAGACGAGCATCGCGGAGGTCGGGCGTCACGGAAAACGAACGTCGATTCCGTTGTCGTCGAGGTGCGTTCGAAGAGGAAACGTCGTTGGAAGAAGACGTCGCGTTCTTCGACGAAGATGTTTTTCGTTGAAGAACGTTGATCTTTGTGTTCTTCGTCGAGGTTGAAGAAGATGAACACTTCCTGCTTCCCAAACCTCTCAAAGTGACAACAACTCTAACAAAAAAAAAATAAGACCAAGTCTTAATTTTATTAACACATCCTAACCATTTTAATTTCAAGAGTTTGAAATTAAGTAACTCACCTTATTAATTATAACAAGTTGTCAAAAAAATTAATGAAAGTGAGTTAATGGGGAGTTAGGAAGGTGAGGCGTTAAGAGGAGATAAGGGATTTGAAAAGGTGGGGGGTTCGTTTGGGACCCACCCTTTCAATTATCCACACATGGGAAGTTGGGTATATGTGGGCCCCACCACCAACTTCCCATGGTAGAAGTTAACCACCTTGATATGAAATAAAATTGATCCATGAATTTTATTTACTTTTCAATTAAACCCCATTAATTAACTTCTTCTCCCACACAAATGAAACTACCGTAAAGGTTCTCTTAAGAGATTACCAGCATTGCGAGTTCATTGGTGTCATCAGATTTCAATTCCGAGCACTAGTTCAAAACATAGGAATTCTCGCTCGTTCGTTCACTGAACGTACCCGAGCTAAACATCAGAAATTTATTCCGGGCACACTGGGCCTCGGAATCAGGTTTCGTCAGAAACTGTGTTCTTGAAAAATTCCAATGTAAATTAAGAAAAAAAATTCCTTGAAATTTCCGGGTCTTTACATTACTCCCACCATAGGGCTTTACGTCCTCGTAAAGCTTCAACAAAAACTAGGGATATAATGGTGGTAGTGCTAGGTGGTAAGCCACCTCGCCAATCCTACTGAGGACCTAGAAGGGTCCGATGAAGCATGGAGACAACTTTCCACCTTGGCCAAATCTCCGTAATCCTCATCGAGGTGAGACCTGTATAATAATGTGATCATCATCCTCGAACTAAAAAGGTCTCCAATTCCTGTTAGAACTGAAACTCAAAACGACTGCTGCCACGAGGGTAAGGTGGGCCGTCTCAAGAGTGATCGGTCGCACCCTCCCGTGCATGAGTATAACTTGTGCTGCCAAGGGTTTCCTTTTGGCCGACCAAGGAAAACCCATCCGGACGTTTTCCTAATACAGTCAATTTGAGTATGAATAGTGATTGCCAAATTCATACTCAAACTAACGTTGTAAGGCCTTTACGCTGCCACCAATAGGTCCCAACCGAGACTCTTGCCTCAAGGGTCAGATCAAACAGTCAGCATAAGTGTGACTATCGAGTCTCCTCCAAATGGAATCTCCAGACGTGAGGGTCAAGTCAACGTCTTAACCGGAAACTCTAGGTCTGGGACTAGATTCATGGAAGGGATGATTCTTTTCGATGTCTGTGGCTACGGAAGTAAGTAGAAGACAAAGTCCGCACTTCGAATCATCCTTAGAGCCCTTTTTGGTCGCACTCCTTGACCGCAAGAAGCTAATCTCTTCCCCTGCTCTCCAACTCCCTGAGTCTAGCGGGGACTACAAAGGTGGGTGATGGTAATATGTTGAAATGTACACCACCACAATTTTCTCTCCTAACTCTGCCTCCATGTCTGAGGCTCTGTAGATTCATCTATTGTTAACACTTCCTCTACATGAAACATTTTACACGCCCAAGTCTCTGAGACTGGTGTCAATTTCCTACTTTCAAAAATTTTAAAATTCTCTGGCTGTATTCGATCAGCAAAGAATTCTCAACCACAAAGGTTCCTTCTAGCACCCTAGCCTAAGTAGGAATGCATAGAGAAAAGGTGATGGCTCGGAAGTCTTTAAACTAACCACGCTCAAATGTCCAAGCTCTATTGTACTGATCGAAACACATTCATCGAGTACCCGGTATGTTCGGTACGCCTCGATGAATTCTCAACTATAAACACGTCGTCCTGCCAAAACTGTAAATGCTCTAGAAAACTCTCAGACACCTCCTCAAGCCAGTCCTTAGCCGCCTATGAGCCAGGTTCGCCTCATATCTTGAGGGTATCTAATGTTAGAACACATGTAAGGTAGTAAGCCTACATGTGTCACCTACCGGTACCGCCAGTTGTAACTATTGAACAACAGGTAGTGATGTATAGCTGACACACTACCCAAAGGCACTATCTCAGGCATCGGTCCACGTACCGAAGCCTCATCACTATGCGGACCATCCTCATGGTCATTAATTAGAAAATACTAGTGGCCAATTCCACCATCCACTCTACTGATGTATCAGCTAGGCAAAAAACTCTACCAATCGCCTCCAGCTACTGCTCTACTGTCTGGGAATCTGTCTTGCCTCGTATCCTTGGAGGCCTCTACTACTGGAACTCGTGCAACGTTCTCCGCTAGCGTGCACAGTTTTCTAGTATAGTTGTTCCCATCTGCTACCCAACAGGTGGTGGTGCTACTGGTACACCACCCGAGGGTGCCAACATAGTAAAAAGGGCCCTGCACCAGAGCCTCGTCGCTCGGTGAGCCGTCATCGAGTACTCTCTCAGAACTCCAACTGACTGTCTGCGTGGAGAAATCCTGAACAGATGCGACAAGGTCAACGTCTTATACCTGGTGAGCTGGCACAAGTAATCACAATGAAAACTTGAAACACACAAGCAATCAATGTTTTCGTGCATTAAGTTGGAAATCAGAAGTCAGGTTCCTGGTGTACGGATACGTCGGCCGCCGCACCAACACTGGACACCCTGAACTGATTACCACACTCAATACGCTTAACACTATTGCTTCACATAGAATAAAGATCAGAGTCTGTGGTATAACCGAACTCCTCTGATACCAATTTTTCATGACCCGTTCTCGGGGCTCGTGTCGTGACTACCCCATGCCCGCCTTCCATAGGCCAGGGGCTGGCGACTAGCACCAAGGCATAAATCCCGATAAATAGGGAAGGCATTGACTTTGTAAAGTAAACAGCCACCACAGAGTAAGAAAGCGGAAAGAGTAAACACCTAGTAAAAACTGTAACAACCTATGCTGAAAGTAAAAGGGGCCGGAAATACAAGCTCAACTGTAAAGTACAACTGAAAGGTGAAAACAACAACTGAAAAGAAAAGCCATAGCTTCTGGCCGTCCACTATAAATCCCACATGAAGGGTGGGTACAGATAGCTCTACTGCTCCTCGGGTCCCGTCGTCCGCTCCGAGTATGTTCCTCCCAGGGGTCCAACTCCAGGTACCGTCCTGCTCTGCAAGCCACAACCACGATCAATGCTGTCTGTCGTCTGAAACCAACACAATGTAGTGCGGGCATAGCCCGTGCAGGGGTGTGTATAAACTACTCAGTAGGGACCCCGAGACCCCCGAAGGTCTCCCAAAATCCACAATGTTTAAAACACAAAGGAAAGATACAATCACGAAGTAACAACCTGCACTGCTTAGATATATTCCCATACATATACCTAAGTCATCAATTACAACATGTTCCAACCACAAACCCCAAGTACATCCCAGTCCACACAAGAATGCAAATCATATTCCACACAGGAAAGCAAAAACAGGTTTCATCTCATATTGGTATACAACATCGAAAAGGTGAAATAGATGATCATATATAGTTACTGAATCATCTAAGCTGGGACCCACATAGGATACAAGACCAGCACAGCTAGGACCCACATAGGATACAAGACCATTTGTCTTCATTGATTCATCTATAGTGGGACCCACATAGGATACAAGACCAGTATTGAATCATCTAAGCTGGGACCCACATAGGATACAAGACCATCACATCTAGGACCCAAATAGGATTCAAGACCAGCTGTCTTCATTGATTCATCTATACTGGGACCCACATAGGATACAAGGCCAGTATTGAATCATCTAAGCTGGGACCCACATAGGATACAAGACCAGCACATCTAGGACCCACATATGATACAAGACCAGCTGTTTTCATTGATTCATCTATATTGGGACCCACATTGGATACAAGACCAGTACTGAATCATCTAAGCTGGGACCCACATAGGATACAAGACCAGCACAGCTAGGACCCACATAGGATACAAGACCAGCTGTCTTCATTGATTCTTCTATACTAGGACCCACATAGGATACAAGACCAGTACTTAATCATCTAAGCTGTCAGATCCACAAAAGATCGATAGGTACTAATCCCCGCAAAGGCCCACACAGGATCTGTAGAACTGACCCCCGTAGGATCGCTGTTTGTTGTAGTCGTCGTCGTCGAATCCACTGAGGATCTCTGCACAGTCATCGTCGAAGTGGCAGTCGCAGCCAGCACTAGGGTTCCCGCACACAGCAAGCTCGTTCGGGAGGGTCTGATCCACGAGCCAAGAGGCTGATACATCAACTGTCACATATTCCGAAGTTGATGTATCCAAAAGTTCCTTATCGTCAAAAGGAATTCAACGCAACAGACGGCGCGTCAATCGGACGCCCGGTCTGAGAGTTATTGTCTTTTTCGTTCCAGGGGCCCGGTTGATTTTTAAGGCAAAACCAACCCGACCGTACTCCACCTGCGTCCAAACCCCGGGCGGAGTACTCCAAAAGATCTCTCTCACTAAGAGGAACTCAAACAAGTCGACGGCACGTCAATCGGACGTCCGGAGTTCAAGATATGAATGTTTCCGCTCAGAGGGCCCGGTTGGTTTCGTGTACGAACCAACCCGGCCGAACACAAAGAATTCAGAAACCATGAGTGCGATATACCGAAACGACCATCTCATTCCAAGGATCTCTACGCAACTGACGGCGTGTCAATTGTAGGTCTACAGCTCAAGATATGGGCATTTGACCAAAAGTGGTCCGAAAACGGGGGGTCTGGGCCCGGGCCGACCCGGATCCGACCCGGCGGGGCCCGTCCCGGCCCGGCCCAGTCCGGCCCGACCGGCCGGCCACAGCCGGGCGGTCTCCGCGGAGCGGCGGGTGTGCCCACCCCCCCCCCCCCCCCCCCTTCACCACTGATTGACGCCGGTGGCAACCGCCGCCTGTAATTTTCTGCAGTGCGCCGCCGCCGCCTTTCGTGGACCCCCAAACGCGCTCCGTTGGTTTGTTTCCCCTGATGTCTCCGCCTATGGTCCCCCCAGGACCCCACCTTCACTGCAAAGTAATTCAAACTCCAAAACGACATGCTTCGCCGTCGCCCGTCAAACCGCACGTCAAAACGAATAGCGTCATCTTTTTAGTTTTCCAGCGCGACCCGATGGCGCCGCGCCCCTTCGCTGCGGCCCGACTCTAACTGCGGTTCTTTGGTTTTCTTCGACGCGGTGCGACGGCGTCACATTCTTAAACATCATTCCACGGTGCGGCGCGACGGCGCCGCTCATATCATTCTGCATGAAACCGCGTGGTGCGACGGCACCACGCCTTCCCGTACCAACCACAAAGGAACCATCACGAAATTAAGGAGGAGGGTCTGCCGTGTTTGTGCGGTCCGACCCCCTTGCGTTATTTGATAACAAATGGTTTAAATCCACGAATATCATCAAGTTGGTATTCACGAATCAATTAAATAAATAAAACCCTTACATCGATCCACATGTACGAACGATCCACGAATCAACCCAGAATTTGTTGGTCCGCGCTCGTCGTTATTTTCTCAAAAGGTAAGAGAATACCAAAATAAAATCCCAACCCGCAAAATAATCATCACGGATCAAATTAATGTTTATTTGATCTGCGTTCTTTGATTTAGAAGGAACTAACATGGGGTTCATTAATATTTCATAAACAGTTCCCTTCCTCGGTTCAGGAACGGTGCACGTCATTTGAGCCGCATAAGATGAGTGTCGCAGAGGTCGGGCGTCGCGGAAAACGAACGTCGATTCCATTGGCGTCGATGTGCGTTCGAAGAGGAAACGTCGTTGGAAGAAGACGTCGCGTTCTTCAGTGGAGATTTTCTTGGTTGAAGAACAGTGTTCTTCGTGTTCTTCGTCGAGGTTGAAGAAGAAGAAGACTTCACGCTTCCCAAACCTCTCAAAGTGACAAAAACTCTAACAAAAAAAATAAGACCAAGTCTTAATTTTATTAACACATCCTAACCATTTTAATTTCAAGAGTTTGAAATTATGTAGCTCACCTTATTAATTATAACAAGTTGTTAGAAAAATTAATGAAAGTGAGTTAATGGGGAGTTAGGAAGGTGATGGGTTAAGAGTAGTTAATGGATTTGAAAAGGTGGGGGGTTTGTGTGGGCCCCACCCTTTCAAGTATCCACACATGGGAAGTTGGGTGGATGTGGGCCCCACCACAAACTTACCATGGGAGAAGTTAACAACCTTGATATGAAATAAAATTGATCCAACAATTTTATTTACTTTTAAATTAAACCCCATTAATTAACTTCTTCTCCCTCACAAACTCAACAAAGGTAAAGGTTCTCTTAAGTGATTACCGGCGTTGCGAGTTCATTGGTGTCATCGGATTAAAATTCTGAGCAATGGTTCAAAAGATAGGAATTCCCGCTCATTCGTTCACTGAACGTACCCGAGCTAAACTTCGGAAATTTATTCCGGGCACACCGGGCCTCAGAATCAGGTGCCGTCAAAAACCGCGTTCTTGTAAAATTCCAAACGAAATTAAGAAAAAAATTTCCTTGAAATTTCCGGGTCTTTACAGATAGATTCTTGGGGTGTCTCGGATAACATCGCTCGAGTGGTAATTTCAATCAAATTAACTTTTCCCTTAGACGGTCACATTTGAGCTTGACATGATGAAGCTCAGCTTGGGCTTCGTCAAGAGTGAAGCCCAAAGATGCCACATCTTTTTTGAGTTCCGACAAATGGGCTTCGTATGGGGTAATTCTACTGGATGAGGCCATCGCTTCCTTTTTCTTAGTAAATTGGATGTGTTAATGTCCTATATTTATTCTAATCATGTGATCACTTTTCAACAACTATATTATTAATGGTCAAAATTATTATCATAAAACCAAGGAAGTTGAAATTTTATATAAACATAAAGAGACATTTAATTAGATCAAGATGGATTTCTATTAATGAAACTTTGTGTTGTTACAATAATTCCCCCTTAAGAAATTTCGCCCTCGAAATTTTTTTTCCCACACTAAAACAGATTTCGTTATCTCAGCTTCATCATTTCCTCTGATTTCCAAGTTGCTTCTTCATACTTGTGGTCTCTCCACCACACCTTGATGAGGGGCATTGTCTTATTTCATAGAACTTTTTCTCTACGATCTAATATCTTCACTGGTTTCTTCTCATAAGAAAGATCATATTCAAATTGTACCGCCTTAGAAGAGAGTACATGTGAAGGGTCTGATATGTACTTCCTTAAGAGGGATACTTGAAAGACATCATGTACTTTGGCCATGAGAGATGGAGGTGCTAGTCAATATTCCATTTCCCCGACACGATCAACAATCTCAAAGGGGTCGATGTACATTGGACATAACTTACCCTTCCTTCCAAACCTCATGACCTTCTTCCACGAAGATTTGTGTAGAAACACCATGTCTCCAACATTAAACTCAAGGTCTCATCGACGATTATCTGTGTAACTCTTCTATCGACTCTATGCTGCCTTGATATGCTGCTAAATTCTTTTAACCTTCTTCACCATTTCCTCTACCATTTTTGGTCCAAGCTGCTTACATTCACCGACCTCATGCCAACATGCTGGTGTTCTGCACCTTTTCCCATACAGGGCTTCATATGGTGCCATTTGGATGCGTGAGTGGAAAGTATTGTTATAAGATAACTCAAACAGAGTAAGATGTTGATCCCATAATCCTTTAAAGTCCATTGAGCACACTCTCAACATATCCTCAAGTGTTTGGATAGTCTGCTCGGATTGGCCATCAGTTTGAGGATGATAGGCCGTACTGATGTTCAGTTAAGTATTCAGAGCATGTTTATGACTCTTCCAAAACATAGAGGTGAATCATGGATCTCATTCAGACATAATAGATAGTGGTACACCATGAAACCTTACCACATCCCTGATATATATCAGTGCTAGTTGATCCAAAGATAAAACTTCCCGAATAGCAATGAAGTTTGCAGTCTTTGTAAGACGATCCACAACAACCCAGATTGCATTATTTATTTTGGATGTCCTTGGAAGTCTGGTGACAAGGTCCATGGTGATGTTCTACCATTTCCATTCTGGAATGGGAAATGGTTGCATCATCCCCTTAGACTACTGCCTCTCTGCATTCACTTGCTGACACATCAGACACTTTGATGTATATTTAGCGATCTCATTATTCATATTATCCCACCAAAAGTTTTCTTAGAGATCTCGATACATCTTTGTGCTCCCTGGGTGAATAGAGAAATTTGAACTATGTGCATCATCCAAAAGAACCTTCTTCAGCTCCGGACTTGATGGAACACATAGTTATTTCCCAAACCGCACAATTCCTTCTTCATTAACATTAATCTCCGAGGATTTTCCCTTTTTGATAGCTTCCACTTTTTCTTGAATTCCCACATCATCCTTTTGAGCATCCCTTAACCTTTCCAAAAGAGACGGTTGAGAAATAATTTGTGAAAGAATTGATGATGTACCCTTCTCTATGATTCCCATGTCCATCTTCATCATGTCTTAGAAGATTGGATCCTTCTCAATTCTCATCATTGATAGAATCTCGAGGTCCTTTCTATGTAGGGCATCTTCCACCTTGTTCGCTTTCCCAAGGTGGTAATGTATTGAACATTCATAATCCTTGATGAGGTCTATCCATATTTTCTGGCTCATATTAACTTCTTTCTGTGTGAATATATATATAAGACTCTTGCGGTCAGTATAAATCTCACATTTCTATCCATAGAGATAATGCCGCCGGATTTTCAAGGAAAAGATCACTGCTGCCAACTCCAGATCATGCGTTGGATAGTTTTTCTCATGGATTTTCAACTGTCTTGAGGAATATGATATAACATTATCAATCTGCATCAACACACAACCTAATCCCTTCTTTGAAGCATCACTGAATACCACAAAAAGAACCCCACTTGTGGGTAAAGTGAGTACAGGCCCAGTGATAATCCTCCTTTTCAACTCCTTCAAGCTTTCTTCGCATTCATCACTCCAAGAAAAATTTTCTCCCTTATGAGTTAGCTTGGTAAGAGGGCTGGACAATCATGATAAATTCCTCACAAATCTTCGATAATATCCAGCTAACCCCAAGACGCTACGGATATCCGTTACCGATGTTGGCCTCAGCCATCCCTCAATTGCATCTATTTTAGAGGGTTCCATAGATATCCCATTTCTTGTGATGATATGGCCCATGAATGAGACCTCCTTCAACCAGAACACACACTTGTTGTACTTTGCATAGAGCTTCTCCTTGCACAAAGTCTCTAGTACAGTTCTTAAATTTTCCTCATGATCTTCCATGGTTTTGGAGTATATTATAATGTCGTCTATAAATACTACCAAAAAATTTTCAAGGTAATCTCTAAAGAATATATTAATCAAGTCCATGAAGATTTCTAGAGAATTAGTGAGTCCTAAAGTCATTACTTTGAATTCATAATGCCCATATCTTGCGCGAAAAGCAGTCGTGGGGATATCTTCCTTCTTCACCATTACATAATAATATCCCGACCGCAGGTCCACCATGGAGAAGTATTGTGCTCCATATATCTGATCGAACAAGTAATCAATTTTTGGGAGAGGATACTTGTTCTTTATCGTGATTTTGTTAAGTTCACGATAATCGATGAAAAGCCGCATTGACCCATCCTTCTTCTTGACGAAGACGACCGGTGCACCCCATGGTGAAGCACTTAGGCGTATAAACCCTTTATCCAGATTTTCCTGTAGTTGTTTCTTTAGCTCTTCAATCTCAACAACAGCCAATCTATATGGAGTTTTGGATATTGGTAATGCCTCGGGTTTAAGTTCAATTGAGAACTCAAAATATCTTTTATGAGGAAGACCAGGCAGTTCCTCGGGAAACACTTGAGCGAATTCCCTCACAATAGGCATTTAATCTATGCTTTTAATGATCTACATTCTAACATATATTCTTAGGGGATTTTTTTAATTCCCTTAATAAGCATTCATACTATGCTTTTGAATTTATCAAAACATGTCTACCGGGAGTGTCATAAACAACAGTTCAATAAGGCCCGTTGTCGTGCACTAGTTCCCGTTCGAGTCTAGCTCAAAGCGGTGTTTTAGGTTTTACCCCTAGGATACATATGTTCCTGAGCCACCTCTACATGCTCGTATCAAGACAGGGATGTATTTGTATGATAAACCACTTACTCAGTACTTACCAAAACATAAGTATGTTTTTATTATACTTAGTCTTGTATCTAAGGCTTTACTATGGTTTCCTAATCCCATAAATAACTAAACCTATCCTCTGATATCAACTACGACAACCCTGCTTTTATTACAAACATAAACATGATTTATTACATAAAACATCACTTGATACAACAAATAAGATAGAGATTTTTAGTTTCTTTGGGGCTTAGGATCATTACATAAAATCTTAAAACATGAAATACGACATCATTATTGAAAACTTCTTTTTCATGGCCACTACATTCCCTCGTACTTAGCATTGCATGGGATAACCTGAGGAGATGCATAATAAAAGGGTGAGCTATAATGCCCAGTAAGGGAATACTCATGGAATAACATGAGGAGTACAATACATGTTTGACAATACACATATCAATCGATCATAAAACAAACATGAACATAAAGGCATGATAACGCATGATAATCATAACATCGAAATGTGGCAACAACAATTATCATGGAATTACCATGAGCCAAGGCTCATTGCACATGGAGCATGAGTAAATTATCATTTCACATAAATCACGAATAAACCCTAAGTTCACATGAATTTTCATGATTCAACACCCATTGCACATGATGTATCATGATACTATACTTGACCTAATGCATTGGAGCGCTCTAAGGGTGCACCCTTCTTAAACATTTCATTTCATGCATAAGTGTGCCACATGGATCATAAAACATGGATTCATAAAAGAAAATCATTTATTCCATGATAAAGTAATGTGTAATTCATATATGAAACATTGTAATCAATAAGTAAAGGTTCATAAAGGTGGATACCATTGATTGAAAAATGGGCATGGAATCCACTACATAATGGCACTGGCTTAGAAAATCAGTGCAATTTCGGTAGCGTAACGGTGTGACATAAGAATTAATAAAAAATGGTTGATGAGAGAGAAAGAGGTTTCTCATCATATTTACATGTAATGGACAGTAAAGAGGTCATATAGATACATTTACCCACAATTTTATTGGAATTTAGATTCATGATACAAAATTAATGCTTGAATGTAAAAGAAGAGAGAGAAGTTCCTTTCAGAATTTCGGCATAGTAACGGGTGTATATGGGAGGCATTTAATGAGAGAAAAAGGGGACTCCCATTAGTAAAAAAATAAGAGGGCAGTATGGGGGATGTTTGAAACTGTACATCAACATTCATAATTGAAATTAAAAGGTCAATATAACTTAAGGAAAATTGACAAAAATGACAAAGGAATAAAAAACCCTTACTTGGAAGTGTGCTTCCAAAGGCTAGAGAGAGGCTTGTGAGAGGCTTCTTGGGAGATTGGGGCACCTTGGGAGGATTCTATATATATTAGGGCAGAGGTTGGATGAACTCCAAAGGCTTCGAGTGAGGAGGAAGTGGGAGCTTGGGTGGGTTTATATAGGAAAGGTGAGGGAATTCTTTATTATTTAGGTTTGGGTCCCCTTACATTAAATTAATCCGATCCAAAAACCATCCCATGGTTTTTGCCCATGGGTTCTGGTAAAGGGAAGAGGGAAAAAATATTTTATAAATCCAAATTCCGAACTTCTTAAAATATTTGGGTTTCTTATGTGGAGGTGAGTCACACTCCCATGGAAATTAATTTAAAAAGGCAAGGTGTTGAATAAGTCCTGAGGGGTCCATTAATGCTTTGAAAATTAAGTAAAAAAACCTAAAATCACATTATTTTAATGTTAATACATATTTTTACCGAACATAAAGATTATATTATTTTATTACATCACTATTGGGTCATTATGATGTCATAAAACACATTAAACATTTAAACGGTATTTAATTTTTACCCAAAAATTTGACTGTCTCAGAAAATTATGAAAAATTCACCGTTGGATAATTTCGATGTTTTGATTCCATAAATAACATTTATTTTATATAAATAATTTTCTAAATATGATAATTTTCTCTTTTAAAATAAAAACTAACATTTATCGAAAATTCACGGGTTTTGACAAAAATGGCTTTCAAACCTTAACAAAAATTATAACTGCATTCATCAATTTATAAGATCCTTTATATTTAATAAATATTAATTTAATAATATTATTATTTTATAAAATTATTATTTAATTCAAAAATCCCTTAATTTAATAAAATAGATTTCTTAATTAAATAATAACTAAAAACACCATTTGTACATTAAAAACTATTTACAATGTATCAAAAATGACTAGAAGTTATATTGATTATTATATAGAAAAATAATGTACATGAACATAGTACTACATATTTGTTACATAAACCCTTAAAACAGCAGCATAAGACCTAAGGGTAAGGTGTGTGATGGTGACAAACTCATGGGGTGGCTCGGATAACATTGCTCGAGTGGTAATTTCAATCAACTTCCACTTTTCCCGTAGACGGTCATGTTCGAGCTTGACATGATGAAGCTCTGCTTGGGATTAGTTAATAGAAAATCCCAAAGATGCCACCTCTTTTCCGAGCTCCGAAAAATGGGCTTTTTTGGGGAAATTCCACTGGATTACGCCATAACTTCCTTTTTCTGAGTAAATTGGATTTGTTAAAGTCCTATATTTATACTAATCATGTGATCACAGTTGAACAGATATATTAGCAATGGTCAAAATTCTTATCATAATACCAAGGAAGTTGACATTTTATATAAACATAAAGAGATATTTAATTATATCAAGAAGGATTTCCATTAATTAAACTTTGGGTTGTTACAATCTTCTTGTGTAAATAATGTCCAAATGAGAGTGTCTTAAAAAATTTCACTAGGTAGAAATCCCTCACATATCCACTCAATATGTTCCTTAAACAAGAATATCTATTAATGTTGTGAGTGGGGAATGTGATGATGGAATTGGTCACCTCCCTAATCACTTGAAGCATCACTGGTGGATTTTGGGATTTCTCTAACATGGCTCAATGGCTAGAGGAAGCATTGTCGTAGGATAAAAGGAACACATGTTTCCTCCCATAATTCCTATAAGAATATCCACCCGGTCCAAGACATATATCATCTCAGAGGTGGAGTCCTCAACAATGCTAGAGTAGCTATCAGCAGAGCTATGTCCATAGCCTCTATAAGTGCCATAGCCTAAGGCCCATCCTTAGTCTTAGCATCAACCACAATAAAATAATTAGGTGACATCACGTAATGAACCACTTCCACCAATGAAATTTAACTTTTTTCCACCTCTTTTACAAGATCTATCCCCTTGTTAGGGCCATTCTCTTAGGTTCCCTTTTATGGAATTGAAAAAATGAACCAAATCATTTGACAAATCATGGCTCTAAGGTTATCTTCAGATAAAGATGGACTGGGGGATCCTAAATTTTCAATTATGTGTGAGACCCCAAGAGGCTGTTCTCACTGATCGCCCCAATTACATCCCTCATCAATGATTCCTTTAAGATACTCTCGTGTAGTGTAATGAGTTCAAATAACTGCTTCAGGATTTGGTTGAAAACAATGTGGTAATACTCGTACCAACCCTAACACAGGTGGCATGTAATTCCTTAAATTATGATAGTGATAGTGATGGTGAATGGAATTAGGTATCTTTCCTTGGGTCTCATATGTAAGACAACTAAATTCCCCACAAGTAAATCACTCATTCCCATGGTATCATCTATTCCTATTTTAACTATCCAATGCCTTACGATGTTTTCGTGATCACTATTGTTATAGCTTCTTCATCTAAATCTTATCCATATTCTTCACATAAGAGATGGCATCATTGGTGAAAGAGGAGATGAATACCTCCATCGATGAAAAATACATCTCACACTCTAGGTGACTTCAGTCCTCTCGAGATGGGATTTTCTTCTAGGATCTTCCAAATGATTGAGGATTCCTCATTTGATGATCAAGTGTTTACCTCAGTAAATACCATCGAACTGGTGGCCCCTTACGTGGTTCTTGGAAAATAAGAACACCTAGTTGGTCCAGCATATATCCCTAGTCGGTGACATCGTCGATGTGGTTTTAGCTATGTGAACCATGAGAACATAGAAGTCATTGCTTCCTTCCTAGTTTTGCATGCTATTGATACCATACAACATGTTCAACAAAAATCTCAACATGCATATCCGACTAATCTTGTCTCATCATGTTCAGTCCCACTATCATTAATTCAAATCTATTAGGAAGAGCCACCTAGACCATGTTGTGCCCAAAATGGGATAATTTGATTACAAACCTCCTCCATTTGACAGTTAGCCGATGGTAGTCTTGCATCGTTCAACTACAGAGCCGTGGGGTATCCCCAGAACTATCTCAAACCATTCGGTTCGATCTTCAATTCCCATCATACCTACAACCATAGAGTATCATATTACCAATAGAATTTTGTACCTAGCATGGAAGTATGATGTTATTAATCACCTCACCCTAATTACGACAAATGTATTAATCCTTAAGTCTCTCTTCCAATCATAAGACATTCTTGAAAAACATGAAAATCATTAAAAACATATAGTTTTAAATTGATGCATAATTCGTGCATGTCTTTTATGATGAGGATGCTGTGTTAGCAGAATTCCAAGCCGTCATCTGATTGTCAAGATAGGGTGATGGCCCCCCATATAGGGGATCATTTCCTACTGTACATCATTGGCTAGCTCAATGGTGTGTATGTTCTCCTTTTTTTTGACATAGCTTTTGGGATAAATCTGATTCAAACCTAGATATTCTGCAATCTAGAACTATTGGAAGAATATTAGAGTCCCTATTACCTAAAAATTATTCTTATGAGAGGACTGAAGAGAGGCTGTATGGAAAGATTCACCAAAAGACCTGGTTCAATGACTTGATTTTGAGCACTTAAATTATGGTCATTTACCAGGACACCTCTTATAATGCATTTATAGGTAGACCTTGGCTCCATCTTCATGAAATAATTCACTCTTCATATATCCAATGCCTCATGTACTCGCTTTAAAGATGAATAGGATTTAATCAAGGAGATTCATCTCCCTTAACCACATTTAATTCCAGATATCTAGATGATAATAATAATATGATAAATGAAATGCAAGTTCAGACTAATGAGGTTGAGCACACTACTATAGTGATGATCCCTTGATTGACATAGGTGATGCCTTCATTCTTCTAATTCACCAGTTGGAGGGCACAACCCTGGACTTGAGACATATCTTCGTTGACTATTAGAAATATGGGATAATTATTCCTAGGTACAACGAATGTTAGAATATCACATGTTCAATATATATGAATCAGGCTCAAGTGAATCTAGATCATCTTACACCTATAAAGTATCAGTACATTTACCCGATGGCAACTGGAAAATGATATACTTTCTTGTTTTATCTATTATAGATGAATCAAATCATGATTATGTTCCACTAATTATTTGATATTATAATGTGTGGCCAATTGGGTGGATGAAATAATTGAATTTGGTGGACATATTCAGTATCCATGGTATCATTAGTGTAGGAGTCTCTTGATGATTATTCCACCATCGCTCAGGCCAGTACCAGCATTCCTATAGGTTCATGTAAATTAAACGAATTACAACATGACGATGATCCTCTCACCTCTGAGGATAAAGAGGATTTGTATGATTCTCCTATAACAATTAAATAAGGGATCTCTAACACCATTGATGAGTTGGTATAGGTGAGTCTCAATACCATGGCAGACCAGAGGCCAACATTGATTGGTGCAACTATGCCAGATGAGGAGCGGCAACATTATGTGGATTTTATAAAGCAGTGTCAGGATTTATTTGCTTGTGGTGATAATAAGATTATTGGACTGGATCATTGGGTACTATGTATCGCCTTGGTCTCCTAGTAAGTCACAACATGCTCAAAAAGACTCCTAGAAACATTCTCCCATCTCTGGTCACCATGGTCGAGGAAAAATTTTGTATGTTCATCAAATCCAACATTATCAAGGAAGTCTAGTACCCTATATGGTTGGCCAATATTGTTTCCATTAGTAATAATAATATATATATCAATGTGGTCATTTAAATCTAGGATCTCAACCATAATTTTCTGAAGGATGATTTCCCCCTTCTTGTAATAGAGTTATTCATCGATGGACTACTAGATTTTAGGCACTCTCCTTGATGGATTGATATTATGGGAATAATCAAATCAAGATAGAGAATAAGCATAAATAATCCACTACATTTAAGGCTTCATAGGGAAAATTATGTTGTCAGGTAATTCCATTTGTTCTTAGGAATTCATGAGTTACATATTATCATTATCTAAAACACATATTCAAACTGATCCTTGGCACATTGGTGGAAGGGTATGTGGATGATTTGGTGGTTTAATACCACCATCATTATGACCATCTCAGAAATCATAAAAAAATTTCATCTCCTCTACTCCCGTCCTATGAAGATGAACCCCTCCAAGTTTTCCATTGAGGTTACCTCTAGAAATTTCCTCGACTTTTTCATTATATAGAAAAGCATTGAGATCGATCTAGAGAATTTCAAGGACACTAGTTAGATGCCTCTGTTGAACAACCCTCTGGATCTCTAGGAATTTCAAGGACACTTTTCCCACAAACACTAATTCATTTAAATTATGTCTAGTCAGTGTAATCCCTTTTTCTTTAATAATGAATATAGTTATCATCTAACGTTGTGAAAAATAATTCCAAACCACTTTTGAGAAAATAAAAAATAATATGCTATAGTGTATAGATTTGATGCCACTGATCTCTAAAAATCCACTATTCCTCTATGTGACCAAATTGGAATGATCCATTGGAACCCTTCTCACCTAAATTAAAAATGCATTGACAGAGAAACTTTTTACACTATCAATCTCAAGCTCCGTGACACCAAGACTATATTCTCCTCAATTGAGAAGAGATGCATCGTGATGGTGTTTGTAGTGATGATGTCGTGGAATTACTTTTAGTATCATGAGACACATCTGGTGTCCTGTTTGGATCTGATATAGTACATGATGAATCTCCAAATGTTTATAGGATTTATTGCTTAGTGAGTAGTGATCCTTCTGCAGTTATTCATTATGTTAGTTATGTAGATGGATGTCAAGGGTCAAATGCTAGAAGACGTCATTTCTTCTCATTCGAGTGCCACAAAGCATTCCCTAGATATTGAAATTATAGATGAGTCCATTCTATCAATGGATCATACTCTATCATGTTTACAGATAAATTTAGATGTCACATCCTTGAGTCTTAAGAGTATAATGTTTAATGATCCCAAAATCAATAGATTAGGTATAATTATTCTCTTCAATATGCCTATATAGACTTTCCTTCCCTATTCATTTTTTCTTTTGGAAGAAATCACCAATAATGAGGTAGAGTATTAGGTTCTCATAATTGAACTCATTCAGACCATCATGATTGAATTTCCCCTCTTATATGTTAATGGTGACTCTAAGTCGGTCATCAAGAAGGTCAATGGTGACTATTTCATTAAGAATCCAAAACTCATGCCCCTATTATAGCATAGTCTCAATCTGATGGACGGGTTTACTTCCTGGCTAGATATCACTCAAGTTACTTAGTCATAGAATCTTTGAGTTGATGCCATGTCTATCCTTGACGTGTATCTTATAAATAATGACCAAGATGATTTGAATATACATGTGGTGCCTCAAAGGGTCATCCCTCCCTTCACACAATATAATGATGATATCTAGTAGTTACGCCATCTTACCATTGATAATTCCACACCAGATACTCCAGTTTCCCATGTCATAGAATAATATACTCTTTATTGGACAAATCCTATTTTCAAATACCTCAAAAAACAACATCTTCATATAGAAAGGGCAAAAAATGATAGAATCTACCATTTTTAAATTTAGTTCATCGTCCAAAGTGGTCCCATCCTTGATAAGATCATATAAAAACATGAGAATGATGGATTTATCCTCCATTGAATTAAAGTAGATGAAATTCCCTATGTTATGTTGGAATTACATTGTTGTTCTTATGGTGCTCATCAAGCCAGGTTGAAACTCTCCCACCAGATCCGATAGTTGTAATACTTATGACCCATCGTGGTTCATGATTGTATTTATTTTACCATGTGTTTCCAAAAATTTCCAATCCATTCCTATTTTGGGAATCGTCCACTATATCCCCTCCTAACTACCAATTTCTCTTGGCCCATTGCTTTTGGGGGACTCGATGTCATGGGACCATATCCATTGGTAACAACTCACAACTGTAGGTTCATTCTAACTACCATGTTTTTCTTCTCCATGTGCGATAAAGTGATTCAACTCAAAGAAGGCAAGGCCCATTCTATTTTTTACTTCATGAGCTCTAACATCATCCATTGATTCGTAGTCCCATATTCCATACTCAGAAAAAAATGCACCAATTTCATAAAATCTAAGATGGAAAAATTATACTCCAGGTATAACATCTAGTCTAACCATAATTTTCACTAACATGCTTTGGGAAATGAAAAAATTGAACCCTTGAACATGAAAATCTCTAATTTTTTTCAAATGATGGTTGGTCATAATAAGAAGAGTTGGACAAACAAGATCCCCAACTCTCTATGGACATATTGGATGACTACTCATAATTCCACCCAATTGACTCCATATTTCCAGATATATGGAACAAAATCAATATTACCCCTAAATAATTGGTTCCCTCACTCCATACAGCTATCTATGACAAGAAAATGACAGAAAGAGCATTATAAGTCTATCTTGCTGAACTGGAGGTGATCGATGAAAATAGGCTCGGGGCATTGCAAAATTTGCAGAGGTACCAGAATAAGATATCAAGAGATTACAAAAATTATTTCTTCCTCAGTTTCATTCCTTTAGAATGACCTACTATTGGCCCTATGATCTTCGAAGAACCCCACTAAGAATCCACCAATGTTTGAGCCCATATAGGACATACGTTACATCATTCAAAAGGATTACCCCAATGGTGCATACTAATTTATCACCATGGATGGAGAGAGAATTAATCCTCCCACCAATGCCATGTTTTTCAAGTAGTACTTATCATTAGTGATTTTTCGACATGCATGGAAATAAACTACAAACTATAAACGCAATCCTTTAGGTCTGTGCTTTATGATCTTAAACTATGATATCTCTCGTCCTATATAATATTAAACATCAAGTTTGACATATTTGAAGTTAAAATATAAGAACCTTGTGTCACATCCCATTATACCTTAAATTACATAGCATTTCCTTTTTCTATACTGGATGAAGTTAAACCATTTGACATTTGAGAATTGCATGCGGCTTGATCCCTGCCTTCGCATTATATTTATGAATGCCTATAGATTTTATTCAAACCTAGAACTATGTCTATTGGATCCTCCATCCCATCAACCCCTTGTCCTATATCCTTTCCTGTATATCATGTGTTGTCGTATGGTGCCTCATTGGCCTTCATTCACATAGGGTTTATAGCATCCTCACCATGTCCCTCACTTAGGGATTTTTCTTTCCTCCATCCGTACCAGATGGAGATAAACTGAATTTCACTAAATAATAGTTTTTGGATTTATTCCCATCATTATGGAATACATACGAACCCAAAAGAATCATTTCATTGGGCTTATCCCTTGGTTCCTTAACCATTCAGTCCCTTTTGGACTCACCTTATGGTTCAAGTTATACAACCATAAAACTATGATCTCTTCCATCCCAAATGAAATTAAACTATTGTGTTTAATCTAAAAGACATTAAAATACATGGAATTTATGGTCATCTCAAGATGAACATAAAATGTAATTTCCCCTTTATCCAGCATGACATCAAAACTACATCATCCCATATTATGTTAAACAATTCATTTGTCCTCATTGCTTGACATTAATCATCATGACATTAAATAACTAAATTTTTTCTTGATTCCTACATTCATAGGATATGTAGGAATTATCAGACATTTGCCTTCAGGTCCATCCCATGGTTCATAAACCTGTCTAGTCTCTTTCCTTCACTTTTCATTTGAAGTAATCTTCCCTTAATTGAATCCCTAAACCTCTATTTTGACAATATTAATGTGCCTTGGTCTGTCATGGTGTGGGAATTAGAATGTTGGATACTGCAAGTATATTCTCTCATTCTATATTCATGTCTAACATGTCTATTTATTTCGATCCCCATCATCTTTCTTGTTTGAAGGGGCACCCTAACAGTATAGATTATCAGCCTCATGGATCACCTACCATCCTGGAGAATGTCCTGGAATATTTTGAATTACATTTTGAGACATGTTTTTCATTTCAAATAAGGTGAACCTCATTTTTTTGTTCTTGTCATGTATTACATGATATGGAAACTACGTATCAAATATGGTCAGCAGTTATCCCCAATCATTATTCCAACCACATTACATCCAACTTATTAGGTGTTGTTATTTACATCATCTCCCTATCATTATTTCTAGGAAATAATTCAATAATATCATAGTTATCCCTATGTGCATGTTTTTATGTTTAGTGGGTGGACGATCATCATTGGGTCTTCCTTGACTCTCCACCTTCATTCCTATACAATGTGCTTCCTCGTGTTGTAGGGTATTTGATGAAACTAGATTATCACAAAATTGGGATAACATGTTATTCGGGGTCTCAATAAGGTATATACCTTCATGGAAGGATCATGCCATCCTACAGTATGAACTCTATGGCCATGAACTAGTAGGTTAAATCCTACATGAGTCTAAGCATCTTGAATTTAAATTGTATGCATGTTCCTTGAATAATATGTGGTATGGTATAATTTTTTGGTCAACAATCATCTTTATTTGCCTCACGATTCCACACTACACTTTTCTATTATGAAGGATATATTTATGGTCAAGAATATATGACTGTAAAACAAGAACATTAGTGTCTTTTTTCACGATGATAAATAACATAATAACCCTCATCCTTATCATATGATGTTAAACAATGAATTCTTCATTAAGGTTGTTTGATGATAAACTACATAGAACTATGATGTCTTCACTTGAGAAAACATTGTCCCTATTGAATTCGATATTATCTGTGACATCTTAAAGAACTACCAGTGGCTTAATTGTCTCACTTATGGGATACATTTTGACTATAGGATGTTTTTTTCTGTATGTTCATCCATAGGATCATGACCCTTTTAACCCCTTTCTCTGTCTGTTTTTTCAACATGCAAATTTGTGGTGTGGTGAGATCTCCTTCTCCTCACTAACATCAGGATGTCACCTAACATCACATCACCATATGATCTGAAATATATGACCTTAAACTATTATTTCTAGGGTCCAAGTTCGAACAAAATTAAACTAAATTATTAATAAAATTTTCATCATTTGAGAGTATGTTTACCCATTTTGTAATTGGACACTTGATGTTCCATATCCATGAACTGTGTATGGATCTATTCCCTTCTTTATGTGATACATAGAAACCCCAAGACCTTTTGTCTATGGTCGAGCTGAAAAGCCCTTAATCATTCGTTCCTCTTATCATGTGATCATCCTATGGGTACATGGTATGGTTTGGGACACATTGGTCCTCATTCACGTCAGGTATACAATCGATTCACCATTTACATCCCTTGATAAAAACATGGTCCCTCCTGTGGATACATTATATATTCATCTACACACATCATATGCCCCTTTATTTAGGTCTCAATTATATTTCATGTCTAAATGGATCATCTAATTGTATGGATTCTTGGTCTCAGTGCTCACCTACTATCCTAGGCCAACGCCCTGAAATATTTCAAACAATACTTAGAGATATATCCCACAAATAGAATATGGACGGTGGTCAACCGCCATTTGTTTTGTCCAATCCCAGATTACACAATATGGATGTGGTATTTTGAGTATTATTAATAGTTATACTCTATCTTTACACCACAACCATTGCATCCCAAATATCAGATGCTCTGATTCATGTTCTCCTACCCTTATGTTCTTATGAGTCTCCAACACCCATAGTGTTGTTCCTCCATGTATCCACGTGCATTGAGTAAGAATGTTGTTCAGCTGGGTATTTTCCCTACCAACATTTATTTTCCACTATTTTACACATTAATGTGATGGAGAAATACCAACATCACTGCTTGTTTCCCATAATGAGCATTGATCACATGGGATTAAGAGTTTTCATAGGGTTATACACACATAGATAGTTGTACATCCTTATGGTCTTCTATTTATGACATTAAACATTGATTTCCTATGTCTGTAGATTTGAAGTAAAACTACCCATCTCCATCCCTATGATATTAAACTATTGTGTCCTTACTATATGATGTTAACCTACATGGTATCCAAGCACTATGCATGGCTTAAATCTTATTCTTATGGGATACATAGTGACACCAGTATCATCAATCCTGAGTCCATCTGCATAAATATTTCTCCTTTTATGTATAGTAACCATCATCTTTAACAAATTATGATAAACTACATGGTATCCCGGAACTACATGGGGGTTGATTCCCATCCTTATGGGATACATAGTGACACAAATGCGTTGTAACATCCCAGATAAATGAAGAATAAGAAATATTTCATATTTATTAATATTTGTGAATTAAATATTAATTTTACTTTAAAGGGGTTGCTATGTTTGATAGCGTACCTGATACACAAAAAAGGATTTCTTTTGAATCTTACATTGCACACTAATAATATAATATTATTATTTTAAATGGTAGTTAACTCCTAGACGTTGTATTGGAGGGAATGAAAAAAACTAACTACAATATGATTATACATGTTAATTAAATGTATTTACATTTATCAAATAAATGTTAGAAGCCTAAAATGTGAATGAATTTAATTTTAGGCATTATTTACATTAAAAGGTTGATTTACCACCATTTAATATAGAACCCTTTTTAAATCTTGTTTTGGTCACTTTAACACATTTTATATTACCAAATAAAATTCTTCTTTAGAATGGGGACATCAAAATATACTTTGTGTAAATTTTTGGAATATTTCCGAAAAAGGTCATTTTTATGAATAGTGTAAATATTGTATTTTAATTCAAAACTATGTTTTAATCTAATCTATTTATATGGATAGATTAACTTTTAAATTGTATTTAAAGTGTAATTCGAATATATTTTTACCATTTAATCCAAGTTTGGTCATTGGAATTAATTTCACATTGAAATTGGACATAAACAAGTAGCAATCTTTTGATAGTTATTGTTTCATAAAAACACGCCATTTGTTTTGATAACGGGAATTAATTATAAAATTAATTAATTCCATTTCTATGATTTGAATTTGGAACAATAGACATCATTTTTGAATCCGTAATATCAAATATAGCTTGGGCTTAAATATTGTTATTTTTTTTAAAATGTTCAATTTTTGATGAATAGTGAAACAACATAGCGGTAGTTAAAAAAACTGACGTTTTCATTTAAATGAAAATTTACCACTTCTGTGAATTGAATTTCAAAAATCCAAGATACATGATTGTTATCGAGAAGTACAACGTGGTTCATTAAGATGAAAATAATTTTTGGTGAATAGTAACTTTTGACTTTTATTTGTTGTGGTTAAAGGTAAATAGGGTAATTTAAGGATAAAAGAATATTTTAATAAATAAAAATTAACCTAACATTTGTCCTAACCTTTTTGGATGAGTCATTAACGACCATGGCTATCTTTGGGTCTATTTTGGGACCCCTTTGATCCACTCAGAAGTGATAATGACAATTTAGATTAATTAATTCAATGTAAAGGCAAAATAGACATAAACAAAAATATTTTAGTAATTAATTTTTATATGGTGTTATATAAGTCCTATTTTCGACTATAAATATTTTTTTGAAAGCTAAAACGATTTACTATATCATTGTATTTTTTTATAATTTTTAGACATCATATAAATTAAATTATTTAAGACACAATAATGATGCAGTATTTACCTCATTAATAAATGATTTAAATAAATAAGATTACAATGATTAAAATATTATCCAAACCTGTCAAATTATGATTGGATGATTTTATTTCGACCATGAATCATATTATCTTAGAATATAACGATTTTTGGACCCCTAGAAACCGAATATCATTATATAATAAAATAATAGTTTCACACTTTCCTAAAGAGCCCCTCCTCCACCTTATAAATGGAGACCACTTCAAACCAATTCCTCACACCTCTCAAGCCATTTGTATCATCCAACATATTCCCAATTAAGCTCTAAATATCCCTATCCTCCTCTTAGAATCCTTAAATTAGGAAGAAGTAATTTAAATAAGTCATTTGGATCAAACCAACGAGAGTTACCCAAATTAAAGGTAACCATTTCTCTTAAATTGTTTTCTTTTATTTTACTTCTCAAACACCTAAACTCTTTTTATTTCATTATTTTGTAATAACACCAGTATCCCAAATATACTAGTATGTTTTTATAAGATGTATTCTAACTACACTAACACACACTTACATTTAATGGATGATGAACATAATGTTTCTGTGAATGGAAAACTAACGCCTCACGAAACGATGATTGTTCAATTACATATTACCGCCTCTCATGGTGGCCATTGTGATGGAACTGTATTTATATATAATATATATTATTTTTATGGTTTCTTTACGCTTATGTACATCCCTATTTACATCAATCCTTTATGGTTTCCATGGTGGGTAAATACGATAATCTCATTAGAGGAAGTGCGGACTACCTCCCCCTCAAAGTAATGTGATTCGTTAATTACTTATGTAGGATGTATAAAGGACAGGGTTGAAGATATTATGTATGTTATTATAATGGAATTATAATATACCTATGTATCATTATGTTTTAATTCCATTAAAATAAGAAATAGAAATGAAATTAGCGTTCATCCGTACGTACGACTTACCGTCTCCATGAACGGTTCATTTCATTTCATACATCTAAATGTTATGTACTATAATAAAAACATGTATATTCTTGATATATATGATATATATTATATCAAAATCAAGAATATTATTCTTGATATAATGAACCTTTGACCACATGAACAACATATAACTATAAGAAGTCCATTTTTGTCTCAAGTACCAAATATCGATAAAACAAACATTATTTACTTAAATGATTACAAAATGTTTACAACAAGGTAATAAGAAATATAAAAGGAATAATAATCTTTGAAAAAGATTCTTAAGAATGTAGAAATTAACATTATTTTATTATTCAGGATTTTAAAGAACCAATGGGTCAAGTCGAACAACGAGGTAAAGGATCCAACCTCTCTCTTTCTTTTCAAGTACTTTCTTTTATATCATTTCATTTATGCTCCATATTCTTATGTGGAGGATGTTATTTTTTATTCACCATACGGTAATTATTATTTTCATATTATGAGATACCTCCTCTTACTCTAATCAATTCATTTTAGGAATTCTTATGTGGCACCGTTAGGCTGCCGAATATTTGTAAAGGATTTTCTTATCTCACTTTTAATTACATGAGATTTCCATTGTTTGCCACTTATTTATTACATGTAGTGTAATGTGTACTGAAATTGATATATATTATCATGATTATATTTATATTTATTAAATTCTGTGATTTATTTTGTGTTCATTACCTTTTGGTCATGCGATTCAATTTGAATACAACAAAGTAAGGGTTTTTCATCTCACTTTTTATTCCTGTGAGATTCATGCTTTATTGGCCAATATTTATTTTTGTGTGGAATATGTACTATACATTATTGTAATCTTTGGGTAATATACTTTAATGTTTTAGTATTTACATCTTCATTTAATGATTCTTCTTTCATGTGGCGTATGTTTTGTAAGTTACCAAATCGGTAAGGGAATCTTTCACCCTCCTCTCTTTTCATTAAAAGACTACTTTTTGTTCTATATTTTAACACATATCTTATTATTTTGGGATATGTTCTTTTATATCCTTATTGATTTATAATTTATTTCTAATTGATGATATTCCCTCTATATCTCATCAACTCATTTTCTGAATTTTATAGAGACGTCATTAGGCTGTCGAATATTTACAAGGTAACTTCTTAACCCAATTTCAATTCTTGGGTTCAACATGTACTTCTTGAATATGTTGTCATATGAATAGTAGTGAATGATCTTATGTTGTTTTACAAAAAATATCCCCTTATATTGGGTGTATTATTATTTTTCACACATAATTGTGTAATTGATTTATCCTTAATCAAAGGATACCGTCTTTATATGGGATTTCATCTCAATTTACATTGCCATTGAGAATTAATTATTGTAATGCACCAATTCTCTCTTATATGGTGTATATAATTCCCTTCTTCATATTATATCATTAATCCATTTATTCCGATGATACTATAATGTTCGTATTAAATGTTATTCTACAATTATTTGTATTCAAGAAACTCTCATTTTGTTAAAAAACTCATTAACAAAAATATCATTTTTAAAAGTTTTAATTAGTTTTTATTCTAAATATTTATCTTTAATGTTCAGGTTTTAAAAATGGGTTTGAGTATTTATTTATATGGACATTAATGTTTTAAAATTATTATTCCATTAAAATATTCAATGTGGTATGGGACACTTTGATTCAATAGTCCTTTTTAAAATGGTTTTTTAAAATGTATTGATTATTTCAATATCTTGAAATTAATTTTTGAGATATCAAATGAAAAGTTATCAGTGTCATGTTTATATTTGAAATATTTTAGGTGTTATTATGGTACTTGGACATTTGATGGGTGGTTACGTGATAAACCATAAGACGGGTGGTGCCGTGAATACCAGGATGGGTGGTAACGTTATAAAATTCAATGCATTGGGTATGGAAGTTAGCCGTATGGTTATTCCATTTAGTGATATATGTGGAAGTAGACCATATGTTTATTCCACTTAAGTATTTGTATGTCTCAATTTACCTTCATATGTTATGTATTCTTTATATGGGTTTTATGGTAATCTTTTGGTTACAAAAGGGTAAGTAATTATCTTTTATTTAGTGAAGAGTATTTACTTCTTCATAAAGGTGAAAAGTATTACTTATGTTAAAGTATTCATGGTTTACTTATTGTTTTGAAAAACTAACAGTTTTCCTTCTTTGTGTATCCCTTATTGAGCTTTTTATGTTCATCCCATGTTTTTTTTGAAATTTTTTTCATAGGAAATATTGTGGAATAGGGTCAAAGTTGTGATAAAGGAAAAGTCATGATGTCTAAAATATGGAACTACGTATGTTTCTTTTTAAGAGTTGTTATTTTATGAAAAAAATGGATACTGAGTAGAAGTGTCTACTTTGTAATTTTTTTGAGATGGAATAGATATTTCCTAATTCCCTAAAACTCTAATCCTGAAAAGATCCTCAATGTTAATTATTCATAGAATTCAATATTATGTAAGGTTTAAGGATGGGTCCTTATAGTTTGTATCAGAGGTCGGTTTAGACAAATTTAGGGATTAGGAGTTTTTATTAGACACATGGTTAGTTCCTTGACTATTATTTTAGTTAAATCCTTGTTTTATAACTGTTTCAGATCAACTAAAGTCAGTTAAAAATTGAAGGATGAGGATCTCAAGTGACATTTCTATCACTTCCTGATGTCATACTTGAAATAATTATGGCAAAGTCATTTTTGGATGATTGTGAAACTTTTTCTAGCATACAACTCACTTTGAAGAAGTTTTCTGAGATATCAAACACCTACATTATACCTCGTTATCATCATAGGTCATGGGTTCTATTTAAAAAAAATTTATTTTCAAAATATTCCCATACTTTCAAGAAAAAAAATATTATCAAGGCATTTTCAAATATATTACCTTATCACAAGATTTTGAAGCATATTATGATTTTAAAAAAGGTGATGAAGAAGGATACCCTTGCACAACCTATTCATATTTGATATTAAAATATAGTCTCTCGGTACATAATTATTGTATTTTAAAAGGACCGTTTATTTAATGTTTTAACTCAAATTCAATTGTATTGTTTTATAGAAATCATGTCTTATCAGATGTTTTGAAATTATATGTCACGCATGATTATTTTCCAAAACTGTTTTTACACCCATATGACCATTGTTGTTCAAGGTGTATTGGGATGGAGGAAGCAAATGATTTTTAAGGATCTCTAAATCATTGTTTCAATGCATGGACCTTCTACCTATGTGAACAAGATGACGATGAAACCAAATGGACACCATGATCAAGGTATGTTGTTCTTCATTTTTGGGATTGTTTTATTTTATCATATGATGGTGAAATAAGACTTCAAGAATTAAAATGTTGAAATCATATTGAATTTGGATGAAAATGAGAGGTATAAGGGAACCATTTAGGTAAAACATTATAGGGTTATTTTTGAGTTTTATAATACGACAACCCATAGGATGGGTGACAACCCGTCGCATCCGGAAAGGTTGTAAGAATCGAACCCACAACCGAAGGGTGACAAGGTAACATCACCTACTAGTAGCCTACTTGATATCACTGGTTATTATGAATTATTATTTTAGTAAAATGTTTTTATGGAACAAGAATAAGTTTATTTTTTGAACTTATGTTTTATCAAATGGATATACTTTGTGTTGAAAAATGATTTAGTGATTAAGTGAGAAAAAGTTGTTGTGGAAGACGTTCTCTCTTTTGAGTAAACACTATATTCCTAAGGAAGATAGAATACTATGGGATTTCAATTGAGGAATAATAGTTGAAATTTTAGTTTGTAAGATTTTATGTTTTTATTATGGACACATGATGATTTTATTTATTTATGAAAATGATTAACCTATCATGGAGAATATGTGATTAGGTTAATTACTTTTCAATATGAGACATTATGAGAAACTGCTGTTACTTAGAAATAAATGTTATGATGTATCTTGGAAGTCTATTTAATTAAATCCTTATAAGATTTGGGTAACAATCAATGTTTGGATTACTTTTGAAAAATTTTAGGGACAATTGTTTATTGAATGGTCTTTGTTGAACTTTGGGTTTAGTTAAGACACATTTTGGTGATTAAGAGTAGTTTCACATTGTGTAAAAGTTTATCCTTTTTGGGGATTACCAGATCTTTTACGAAACATTTTTGTTTTAGTTAATATCTAAAGATAAGGGAAATTTATATTTCATCCTTTGGTATTATTTGATTCTTTCAAAGTTGATTATAGAACTTTTAATGTAAACAAGTCAACCTGAATACTCATCATATGGAGGAAATATGAGTTTGTGTTATAAATATAGTGAAGGATAAAAGTCTACATGAAAAGTAATTTTTATTACCTATGTTTTTAGTTAAGCTCATAAAAAAATTCCTCAATGAAATGTAACTTAAAACAAAAACCTTTTATGTTAAATTTTCCTACTGGGGAATCAAAGACTATTTAACCCATCACAAGTTTGTGAATTTTTGGTGGTTAGCTTTCTCCTAATCGTGTTTTCTATCACTCTCCATCATCACTTAAAGGTTTCTTTTCTCCTCCATATCCATGTTTTCATGAAATCATAGTATCTGTTGTCTTCAGTAAACTTTTTTACTTCACTTCCATTATTTTAAAGTGATATTTTTATTGACTCTTTTTCCGATGTGGGTATTTCAATGAAGTTTCCAAGCCCAGTTTTAAAATTTCGAGGACACAATTCCCAAATGGGGGAAGGATGTACCATCCAAGATAAATGAAGAATAAAACATATTTCCTAATTATTAATATTTGTGAATTAAATATTAATTTTACTTTAAAGGGGATTCTATGTTCGATAGCATACCTGATACACAACAACGAGTTTCTTTGGAATCTTACATTTCACACTAATAATATAATAAAATTATTTTAAATGGTAGTTAACTCCAAGCCGTTGTATTTACAGGAATGAACAAAACTTACTAAAATATGATTATACATGTTTTTTAAATGTATTTACATTTATCCAATAAAATTTTGAGGCTTAAAATTTGAATGAATATAATTTTAAGCATAATTTACATTAAAAGGATCATTTATCACCGTTTAATGAAGAACACTTTTTAAATCTTGTTTTTGTCATTTTAATAAATTATATATGACTAAATAAAATCCTAATTTAGAATGGGGACATAAAAATTTACTTTGTGTAAATATTTGGAATATTTCGGAAAAAGTTCATTTTTTATGAATAATGTAAATATTGTATTTTAATTCGAAACTATGATTTAATCTAATTTATTTATATGGATAGATTATATTTTCAATTGTTTTTAAAGTGTAATTACAATATATTTTTTCCATTTAATCCAATGTTGGTCATTGGAATTAATTTCACATTGAAATTGGACATAAACAAGTATAAATATTTTTAAAGTTATTGTTTCTTAAAAACACTATATTTGTTTTGATAACAAGAATTAATATTAAAATTCATTTATCCCACATCCATGTTTTTAATTTGGAAAAATAGAAATCATTTTTGAATTCAGAATATCAAATATATCTTAGGCTGAATTTTTTATATTTTTCTGAAAAACATCAATTTTTGATGAATAGTGAAACCACATAGTTTAGTTAAAAAACAGAAGTTTTCATTTAAATGAAATTTTACTACATCTGTTTATTGAATTTCAAAAATCCGACATACATGGTTATTATCAAGAAGTAAAATGTGGTTCATTAAGATGAAAATATTTTTTCGTGAATAGAAAATTTTGACTTTTATTTACCGTGGTTAAAGGTAAATTGTTTAATTCAAGGTTAAAAGAATATTATAATAATTCAAAATTACCATAATAATTTTCCTAACCTTATTTTTTGTGTTATTAACGACCATGGGCATCTTTGGGACTATTTGGGGACCCCTTAGATCCACATAGAAGTGATAATGACAATTTTGATTAATTAATTTAATGTAAAGGCAAAATATACATAAAAAAATCATTTTGTAATTAATTTTTATATTGTGTAATATAAGTCCTATTTTCGTCTATATATATTCTTTGTAAAGATAAAAAAATTTCCTATATCATGGTATTTTTTTAAAATTTTTAGATATCAAATAAATTAAATTATTTATGACACAATAATATTGCAGTATTTACCTCATTAATAATTGATTTAAATAAATAAGATTACAATGATTAAAATGTTATCCAAAACATGTCAAATTCAGATTGTATGATTTTATTTCGACCAGGAGTCATATTATCTTCGAATATAATTATTTTTGGTCTATTAGAAACTGAATATCATTATATAATAAAATAATACTTTCACACTTTCCTAAAAAGCCCCGCCTACCCTTATAAAAAGAGACCACTTCTATCCAATTACTCACACCTCTCTAGCCTTTTGGATCATCCAACCTCAACACAATTAATATATAAACATGCCTATGGTCCTCTTAGAAGCATTAATCTAGCTAGAAGTCATTTCAAGAATACCTTTCGTTCAAACCAATGAGAGTTACCCAAATTAAAGGTAACAATTTCTCTTAAATTGTTTTCATTTATTTTACATCTCCAACCCAAAAACACTTTTTGTTTCATTCATTTATAACAACAAAAGTATTATAAATATACTATTATGTTGTTATAAG
Source organism: Viscum album (assembly GCA_963277665.1). Taxonomy (NCBI): domain Eukaryota; kingdom Viridiplantae; phylum Streptophyta; class Magnoliopsida; order Santalales; family Viscaceae; genus Viscum; species Viscum album. Next base: position 2,095,380,213 of record OY728138.1, read on the forward strand.
AAATATTCGAACTACACTTACACAAACATCTATCTAATGGATGAAGAACATAATGTTTCTGTGGATGGAAAACTAACGCCTCACGAAACAATTATTGTTCAATTACATCTTACCACCTCTCATGGTGGAAATTATGATAGAAATGTATTTATATATGATATATATTATGTTTATGATTTCCTTATGCTTCTTTAATTCCCCATTTACATCAAGCCTTTATGGTTTCCATAGTGGGTAAATACAATAATCTTATTAGAGAAATTGCGGACTACCGCCCCCTCAAAGTGATGTGATTCGTTAATGCCTTATGTGAGATGTATAAATGATAAGTTTTATGATATTATGTATGATATAATAATGCAATTATTATATATATATTTATCATTATGTTTTAATTACATTAAAATAATAAATAGAAATTGAAGTAGCGTTCATGCGTACGTACGGCTTACCGTCTCCATGAACGGTGCATTACATTTCTTAAATCTAAATGATATGTAATATTATAAATAAAAGTATATTCTTGATATATATGATATATATGATATAAAAATAATTAATATCATTTTGGATATAATTAAACTTTGACCACATGAACAACATGTAACTCTATGTAGTCAATTTTTTACTCAAGTCCCAAATATCGATAAAACAACCATTATTAACATAAATGATTAAATAATGTTTATAACAAGGTAATAAGTAATATAAAAGGAATATAAATCTTTAAAAAATGTTCTTATGAAATTATAAATTAACATTAGTTTATTATTCTGGATATTAAAGAATGAACGTATCAAGTCGGGCAAAGAGGTAAGGGATCCAACCTCTCTCTTTCTTTTCAAGTACTCTCTTTTATTTCATTTCTTTTATTCTCCAAGTTTATATGATGGAGGATGTTATTTAATATTCATAATATGGTAATTTATATTTTCTTATGATGAGAGACCCCTGCTTAATCTCATCAATTCATTTTAATAATTCTATGTGGAGCCTTTAGGATGCCGAATGTTTTTAATGGATTTTCTTATCTCACTTTTAATTCTGTGAGATTTCCATTGTTTGCCACTTATTTATTTCATGTAGTATAATGTGTACTTACATTGATATATATTATCATGATTAGCTTTATATTCATGATATTCTGTGATTAATTTTGTGGTTATTAGTTTTTTTTCATACGATTCAATTTGTATTCAATGATGTAAGGGTTTTTCATCTCACTTTTTATTCCCGTGAGATTCATGCTATATTGGCCACTATTTCCTTTTGTGTGGAATATGTACTTTCTATGATTGTATTATTTTTGTAATATTCTTTCATTTATGAGTATTTACATCTTCATTTAATTATTCTTCTTTCATGTGGCGTATGTTTTATAAGTTACCCAATTGGTAAGGGAATCTTTCACCCTCCTCATTTTTGTAAAGACTACTTTTTTTTGCTTTTAACATATATATTATTATTTTGGGATATATTATTTTATCTAATTTTTGATGTATAACTTATTTCCAATTGATTATATTCCCTTTTTATCTCATCAAATCATTTTTTGAATTTTAAAGAGACGTCGTTAGGCTGTCGAATTTTTACAAGGTTACTTCTTTACCCAATTTCAATTCTTTGGGTTCACCTTGTACTTCTTGAATATGTTGTCATATGTATATGTGTGAATGAACTATGACTGTTTTACACTTAATATCCTCTTATATTGTATTTATTATTATTTGTCACACATAATTATGTAATTGATTTATCCTTGATCAAAGGATATCATCTTTATAAGGGATTTCATCTCAATTTACATTGCCATTGTGAATTCATTGTTGTTATGCACCAATTCTCTTTTATATGGTGTATATAATTTCCTTCTTCACATTATATCAGGAATCACTTTATTCTAATAATATTTTAATGTTCGGATTAAATTTTATTCTGCAATTATTTGTATTTAAGCGTCACTCATTTTGTTAAAAACTCTTTAACAAATATATCATTTTTAAATGTTTTAAAGATTTATTATTCTAAATATTTATATTTAGTTTCCATGTTTTAAAAATGATTTTTAGAATTTATTTATATGGAAATTAATGATTTAAAATTATAATTCCATTAAAAGCTTCAAAGTGGTATGAGAGAGTTTGATTAAAAAATTCTTTTTAAAATGGTTATGGAAAATGGATTGATTATTTCAATATCTTGAAATTACTTTTTGTGATTGAAAATGAAATTTTATTAGTGTAATTTTCATATTTTCAATATTTTATGTGTTATGATGGTACTTGAAATTTTGATGGGTGGTTATGTGATAAACCATATGATGGGTGGTGCCGTGAATACCAGGACAGGTGGTTACGTTATAACCCCCAATGCATTGGGTATGGAAGTCGGCCGTATGGCTATTCCATTTAGTGATATGTGTAGAAGTCGACCGTATGGTTATTCCATTTAAGTATGTTTATGTCCTATGTTACCTTTATGTTTTAGGTGTTCTTTATATGGGTTATATGGTAATATTTTGGTTACAAAAGGGTATGTAATGATCTTTTATTCAGTGAAGAGTATTTAATACTTCAAAAAGGTGAAATGTATTACTTATGTTAAAGTATTCATGGTTTACTTATTGTTTTGAAAAACTAACAGTTTTACTTCTTTGTGTATCCCTTACTGAGCTTTTTATGTTCATCCCAAGTTTTGTTTGAAATTTTTTCCACAGAACATATTATGGAATTGGGTCAAGGATGGGATCAAGGAAAATTCATGCTATCTAAAATATGGAACTAGACATGTTTCTTTTTAAAGGTTTTTATTTTTTGAAAACAAAAGATACTGAGTAGAAGTGTCAACTTTGTAAATATTTTTGAGATGTAATAGTTATGTCTTAATTCTCTAAAACTCTAAACATAAATAGATATTCAATGTTAATAATTCATTTAATTCAATATTATGTAAGGTTTATGGTCGGGTCCTTATATGCATTTTGTCTCAATCCCACACATAGGTTCACAAAAATCCATTTCCCTTTGGAACTTATTATGGTATGTATCATGTATGCCTCCTTCTCATATGTTCCATGGACTTTTTATGGTGTGTAAAACTATTTTGGCATGTTTATAGTAGGATGACCTCCTACACATCATGAAAACATTATAGGAATAGACATAATAGTTTGTGAAACACATCTTTAAATAGTTGGATAGAGTGCAGATAGTATGTCCTTAAACTCTGTGAAATTTTTTAATCATATGATGTTAAATTTCAGGACATCATTATAAAATTACATAATTTTTTTATGGGTATCTACCTTACCATATGATGTAAAACTATATATTAGTCGTCCATGATTTCAAGACATGAATCTAAAAATCATCCCCTCTCCCACATTTCTAGACATCAATTAATTGAGCAAGTCTTTATATTTCATTCAAAAACATTAGTTTAAGCTCCCCTAGTAGGTAGCTTTTTATTTTTTTCAAAATGATTTGCTCACACCAATGTGAAATCATCAATGTGGCATAATTTCAAGAGTGTCAGAATCCTTTCAAACATTCCATAACTCCCCCACCATGAATTACCTAACCATTATTTGGATTCTCATCCTCATTATTGTCTGAAGGAACCCCAAAATGGCCTTGTCCCTTTCCTATTTGGCCCACCTAATGTTCTGGTCAACATTCTAGAATAAATTGGAAAACATTTTGAGTATGGCCCCATGTTTTTTAATTCGGTCAGCGGTTGGAAGTCATTTGTTTTACCCAATTACTAGATAGTGGTATAAGTGTTTCATTTCAAATATAGTCAATATTCATACCATATAATTATTAAATCATCAATGAGTTCCAAATTTTTGGTATTGTGATTCTTACACTTCATTCCCCTTTGTTATGATTGATTCCAACACCCTTGGAATTATCTGACTCATATACTGGAGCAAGTTGGGAAAGGCTTGTTTGTTGTTCGGGAGATGCTATTATCTAGAAACACACCCCCATCATGAATACTCTGTGTGGTCAGTCAATTAATAAAAGTCCCCTAGTGTTGGATTATGGGTTTCCCCTCTCATGTCCAAGGTGTATAATTATGTGGTTGTTCCTTGTTTCTCTCACCGATTATAACCCATGTGAACACATGTATTGGTCATCAATTGTTTCACAAATTTGATGGAGATGAAGTAATCATGGAAAGTAAAAATTTACCTATGCTCTTAGTTAATATAAGCAGGTATGCATGGAATGTATGATTTCATATTTTGGAAAAAACATGAACCTCGCATATTTTATCCTTTAATATAATGGTTTAATTCTACCACCTTTCGGCATGTTGAATCCAACGTTTCCTACAATATCTTGACCTCCATCTTCTTATTGATGGATGAATAGAAATTATCATTAAATTTGATATGAATCTTAACTCACTCATCATGGAGTTCTTCCATGTAAAAAATTTCTTGTGATAGATGCACTTGGGCTTCTAGAAATTGGGACATTAGTCATTCAGTGATTCTAGTCAAATTTCACAACAAATTTGAAATGTTATGTCATCTTTCTATTGAGGAATTTGATAACTTGTTCAACCACATGGATCTTGTTAATGTTTTTAAACATCTTCTTGAACGATGAAGAATCCATGTTTTGGATACTTGCCCACAAATTCTAAGCGAGTTAACCTTGGATCAGCTTCTGAAAATTTTGCACATCATTCCTTCCAGCTCATAGATCGCACAACCCAAGGTGGAGAGATCCCATCCAGCATATCCACTAAGTTTAAATAACCATGTTGTGGAAGTCTCTGATTAGTTTCCATGCCTAACATTGGGCCTATTCATTATTCTCAACAACTTCATAATCATATTCTTCCAAATCCAAGTGATCAATTGGTTCATAATCGAGAGATACATCTAGGACCTCAGTTGTGAGATCCTCTTCTAGAATAGCATTTGATGAGTTGGGATCTAGGTTTTCTGGATGGTCCTCATCACTTCAATATATATCAAGGCCATCATGTCACCCAACTCCAGGTTCTACCACACTGGTGGTGTCACCCATGATCGCAATTGATCGCTCATCAGGAACCATTGTCTGACTATCTTGTGTACTTGGATTTATATGGATTGGAATTCCTATTAGGAATGGGGCCCTAGGGGCTCTAAAAAACCTTCCCAGTAAGAACCCAAAATATTTAATAACCATTCATATGAGTGACATATTAATCATTTTTATTAATGAAAACAACACGTATGGCTCTGAGAGGCATGACACATACAGTGGTCGAGTGAAGGTTGGAATTATTCATAAATCAATCATATTATCACTAGGATACCAAGGTGTTGGCCCCATGTATGATGGTGGGTTCCAATGATTCTGAAGAGACCACCATTACCTTTCAATTGTTGTTGGACTCTGTAACTGATATTTCTATGGATGTAGGTCATAGTGCTTGGTCCTCCGCAACTATCGCCACTCCTATGTCCATGATAGTAGGAATACTCTACATAAGATCCTCTTATACAGTTAGTTGTATAATTAGAATCCCATTTTCAATGAGGAAGATATTGCAACATGGTAGGATGAGTTAGAGATTACATTAAGAGTGGTTGAAAATTCTCCTAGAAAGGCTTACTAACAGTCCATGACTTCACCTTCATTCAGAGAACCACCCCTAGAAGCAATTTCATTATCATCATTTTAAGGGTTCTCATCAACAACCTATTCCCCCCAGGATACATCTGAGTTATCAGAAAATGGAAATTTCAATAGAATCTAAGTTGCTGATAACATTGGGAGAAGTGATATTCAAAATCACTATCACTTGATTCATCATGGGCCGCATGGTACCTCCGGAGTGCACTAGTTCAACAAATTTGTTCACAAATTTTATCACCACACCTATAAATGCATTGAAGTGTCTTTGTTTGAATCTGATTTCTCCAATATCCATCCACTTATTGTCCCATTTATCCCATAGGTAGTTGATGTTGAGGACGTTTTGGATAGTGTCCCAGTAATTACATGGCATTGGATAGACAACATCAATGGAAGCTCCACAGAGTAAAATTTATTCCTAGGGTCCAAACGTGGCGTCTTAGGGAATCCCATCAATGATTCACTTTTATCTCGAGTCCTCTGGGTGAGAACCACTTAGAATGGCACTTTTTCTTCCCCTTCTTATCCACCTCCATTCGATGTGGGTTTGTGGAGTGTTTCCCTTACTTCTGTACTTTATCACCGTGATATGTGTCAGAAGTGCCATCACAACATCACCTCACTAATGATAGACTAACTAATCAAGAAATAGGATCAATACTTTACAGGACTATATTTTCAGCTGCTGTAGTGTATCACCTATATAAGAAGCTTTCGTGCTCTGTTCAAACTCCTTAATTAGCGCAAATTTAGTAGTGAGAGGTGGTATCTTGTTACAAATATTCCCATCCCCATATGTGTAAATCATCCAAAGATGCCTCATCATGCACAAATATTACTCATGAAGAAACTCCTGATATAACATCTAAGTTAGCCTCTACAAGCATTTGAACTACATTGTGAATTAGTGTGGGGTATATGGATCACTTATTGGTTCACTTTCCACCCATTACTCCTGCACTCTGATGTGAAAGGATAAAATATAAGACTATTTATCAATGATTTCTATGATTTCATCAATAAATTCTCCCACTATCAGAGGGATAATATGTATAACAATTTAGTATGCTCATACTATCTTTTTCAGTGCATCCATTAGACCCAACTTTAGTGGAAGACTCTCTGCAATGTTCCAAATTTCTAGTTGGAAGCTTGTACTATGAAAATAGATGGAATTAAGGTATTCACAACTCTCCATGTTTGATGAGACCCAGCTATTAATGAAATTTAATGGCCCAAACATGCATAATGGCCTCTTACCATGAATGATTTTCTGAAGTAATTTATTAAACTTATCTTGCAATGGGATCCTTCGGTTGAGGTGTTTCCTAAAGACCAACATCACTACCGTGATGAATGTTGTCAGTTGCACTCTAATATTTTCATCCCTAAAATAAATAATATATCTATACATGAGTACTGAGATGAATTTATTATATATAACTATTGTATTCCACTCATCCTTGATACTATATCTACCTAGTTTCTCCTAGAAATCCTCTAAAATCAGCCAGTAGGAATTTTCCCATCCTTACTAAGGTCCCATAGAATATGTGTGCGGACTTATTTGTAGTTTCTACATCAGAAAGTTCAATAATTATTCATAACACTACTTAATGTTGAAATCTATAGTGTCATTATTATCATTGTTCAAGTTTGGAACCACATTCATTAATTCTTTCTCTAGAGGGGCATATATTCTTCATCCTCCAAAGAGTTCTCATTAAGGGGGAACTCTTTATACATTCCCCCTATAATCAGGTTTCTTGAGATCTAGTAGAGATACCATAGGCTGATTCTAACCTCCCGATGATTTAGATGATAGGTTTTGGTTTTTTTGGACCTCTAACACAAAAGATCTCATATTAATTCCTTTGGTTGAGAGTCACAGAATTGAGAATCCCATGCTGCTTCATACAAGCCTACTTTCAACAGTACCATTACAAATTATGTGATATATATGGAAACCCAATAATCCCAGACCCAATACTCTATGATGCTTTTTCTAAGGTGTAGATCCCATCCATCTGTCCACCCCTTCATTAGGTTCCCGAGCCCTGCAATGATGATCATTTAGTACTTTGGCAGATATACTTCTTTATACAGTACCACTCCATATATGTTGTTGAGATTATTGTAGAGGTATTGTGCTATGATATGGAAATTTTCCATCGCAATATGGATATCTATAGCTCATTACCTCTAATGTTATTCATGTATTCCCCTGAATAAATAGGTTTCATAGTCTCTAGTTGACTCAGGAATGAAGATTCCATCTCAAAATCCAAAGTTGTGCAGTGGAAACCTCTTGTGTAATTAGTAGTCTTTATAAGTGTCTAATAGTAGTGTCATCAATGATTTATGGTCGTACTGTCAATATTGAATATCCTTTGTGAAAATCAGTCTTGATGAAAAATTTCATATAGAATACTTTCTTCATCATAGGTCATATATTAACAGTGGTTCAGGATGCACTAGTTGGTAGGAAAATATTTGCACCATGAAGGATTGAGAAACCCAATTTGTGGGTTCACATTCATGGGGTGGATCACATTGTGAAAAGAGAACATCAAATCAATCGTTCATGGATATCCAGTATTGAAAATGGTCACCTCATGCACTATTTATAGGAAATTCTATACAAGAGATTCACAGTGACCATTTCCCATAGATTATTTGAGATGTGTCAGTCCCATTTGGATCTGTGATCCATCATCATGATCCCACCTCACAATCCACCTTGGTAATTCACTACATTTATCTGTCATTCACCCCCAAAATATGAGCCTAAGTTTCCATCAACTCCCATTCTGAGGGGTAGAATTTTTTGGCAATGTAAACCATGAAGTTGAATGTTTACCAAATACATGGACAAATCTACAGCCATTTAGATGTTCCTTAGGATCTAAATGGACTCATAATTCCCCAAAAATCATTAATGGTGTCTGTTTCACGAAACACCTCTACGGGGATCAAACGCAACATGTCTATAGATAAGGTTTCAATTTCTAGTGGCAATGTATGTCCTCCACAGTATCCAATTTCTTCTACGATGATAATCATTATCATCCACCCTCCTCTGTCGGAATGATTTTCCTATGCAGTGTCTCATTTTCTCCACGGTGCACTACTACGATTGTGTGTGATTCCATACCTTCACAAACATGTGTTGTCCAAGATGTCTCATTTTCTTTTTGGAAATCACTAAAATTGTCCTCCATCCACTACCATGTGAATTTATGTCCATTTTGGTATCTTGTTTCATCATGGAAAGAATCATGACCCTCGTGAACTGCTGGTGCCTATAAAAAACTAACACCCCACCCCCCACAAAACTATTGCCACCCTGACCACTCACCTTTTGAGCTCCCAAGAATCATATCACCAAAAAAAATATGAATTTATCAAGGTATTTCAGTTTTAATAATTGTTTTTTACATTATTCTTTATGGCCCTTACTTATAGGGATCCCCTTCACAAAGGCATTTATCCTTAATATAAGAGGGATCCCAATTGTGCTGCTCAAGGAAAAGTGAAGCATTAATCCTTCTTGGATCACTATTATAATAATGGATTATTTTTAAGGTAATTTCAGGATTTGAAAAGAATCTTCCTTCACAAATCCCCCTTCTTTCATGAATCCCCCATCCATCGTGAAGAACAATTCATTTTCAAAGCACCATTCTATCACGAGCCTCCTCTTATTGAGCCACCTGGCATTGAGAAAAACTTTCAATCATGGTCATGAAGCCTTTTGCAAAGGGATTTAAGTGTCCCACATGCAGTTTTTCATGTTCTATTTCCCTAGCATATTCATCATCACATAAGTATACTAACATCTATTCTTTCATTGCATATCTACAATAACATATAACCCATAGTGGCCAAATTCTCTACATCACTCTCGTTGAGAATATCTTGTGTCTTCTCTTTCCCAAGTGTGGATTCTACAATTTATGTATGTCCTAGAGATGAGGAGTGAGCCTTTATTTTCTAAGCTATATCATGTTAAACATCCAAGCACCTTTCTCACCAACACATGATGTTAAACTGTGTTTTTCGCATGTGTGGAATGTCCTAGAGGACTAAAAATGGGAGGAGCACTAGTTCCCTCATGCTCACTCCCTCCCTTTAGGAATTGTCTCCATGATCTCCTTCAGTAGTCTCCACATAAGGCATAAAACTCTTCTATAGGCTTACCTCATAGAGTAAGTCCCAATCTCCATCTCCATGGTCCACTAGTCATGCATAGGCCTCACACCACCTCTACTGGCTACATCATTCGTGAAACAATTTTCTGGTCTGTTGTAACGTCTTGTTTCTCACATAGAGCATGACTCAAATGTGCTTAATGTGATTGTGACCATGAAATCCACTATGGGATTCTAACCATGAACAATACCCAACAAAACTATGGGAAACTAACCCCACATAATCCCCATCATGAATATGGGCCCCTAACAATGCATAATCACTATAATTTCTTCAGACCACTATCCCTAACGAAGACACATGCCCCTATTTACCAAACAGTGTGGAATTTGATTCTCATCCACTAGGATATGTATGAATCCTCTTCAATGATCAAGTGCCTCACTCTGTATAATCAACATATTTCAAAAATTGAATGTTAGCTCAATTTTTTCCAAGTGATGTTAAATTATATCCCCACACAAAACAAAATTTATTTTGAAACCTTTTGGATATATAGGGATCCTCTCAGAGGATCAATCCCTTTCAATAGTATACTCAGGTGCTCTATTCTAGGGATATACAATCTTGATGTTACATATTCCATTTTTGGGATGCATCTCTTGGATCCACCACCCTAAGGTGTTCTGATCCACATGGTAAACTAACCATTCATAATCTATAAACTTTAACATACTCATCCATCCAAGAGTGATCCTCTTGTGATACGTCTATAGCCACACATATGCCACTAGTGCTTCTGTGGGTCAATGTCCTTTGTATAAGACCTAATTCTAGGCCCTTTATCCTAAACTGTGTGGACTTCTATTCCCATACACTGGGATACGTAGGAAGCCTCCCCGATGTTCAAGAACACCACCCATTTACAAACATGATCTCTCCTTTTGGCCTTTGAGTCCCGAGAAGATCATTCCCCGACTTAGAGGTTCTACTTCCCTCGGGTCCACATCGATGGGTTCCCTTCTCACGAGTATCCTACTTCGGTGTCTCATCACCCCATCCCAAAACTATGTGGACCTTGATCCCTGCCTTATATATGGGGTACATAGGAATCCATTTAAAAAAACATGACTTTGTCCCATTTTCCATCATAATATATCCTTCAAGCATTTGTGTCATTGAAAGATTATTCCCCAACTTGGATGTTATTATTCCTTAGGGTTCCCATTCATATGATTAATTATCATGGGCCGCCTCCGCAGGTGTCCAATCGCCCCACCAAACATTGTGGACTTTTATTCTCAGCCACTAGTATATGTAGAAAGCATCCCAAAGGTTCAAGCCCAACACTGTCATCATCACGTTAGCTCCAACCCTTTAATTTCTCCCACTTAATACAATGCATCAATAATCCATCCAGATAATTACCTGTGCCACCACATCCTAGTAATATCATTCCATACACTTCCTCACTACATCTCATATAACCATCGTATCTAACAATGAAAAATCCACATACATCAACATATCCATCCTAATAAGTGTTCCCCTCTTGCGATAAGTAAATATCCATGTTTATGCCCCAAATCATCCCTTCGAAAAATGTGTGTTTTAATCAATGTATTATAAATATTGTATGTTGGAACACTCCCTATGGTTAAATCATTGCCAATTGTGAACTTTGGTGTTCCACTTTTCGGAATGTCCCTCCCTAATCTGTCCTTTGTGATGTCCACATCAACCTTCATGGTGTAAAACCTTCCCTTTTTGGGAAACGCCATCCTAGGTCTCTACTCATTGGGTGTTCTTATCCATCCATCTGGAAACCCACTAGGTGATCCATCCTAGGGAATAACCTATATAATCCACTCTCATTAGTGGTAAAATCAGTATTATTTGTCAAAGAGTGATGTTAAACCCACATCATACCCCATGAGAAACATGGGAAGCCGAGGAAAACCTCAGAGTAATGCCTCCAACATAGGATAACCTAGAATCAATATAGGATTCCTCAATCTTTAGCACCATCAAGAAGCCCTATAATAATAAATAATTTAGTTTTTACAATGTTCCATCATCTATACATACTAGTGATTCCAAAAGTGACTAATCTACTAAATGAAGGTTGCTACCCAAACATAACCATTTGGAATTTCTAGGAAGAAGCAACATAATTAACTGGAATTAATATTGGGATGTCCACAAAATGGTTTTCAGGAACAATGTATTAATATATTAGGGAAACCTGGACAAGGCTATTAATTAGGAGGATCAATCCATGAAGGAGAGACTGATATCCCATTATTCAGTTTCAATCTAGTTGAAATAATTTCTAATGAAGTGATAAATGATTCCCACATTTGGAAATTGGGAATGTGGGGAATAGTGTTGTTTTCACCATAGACATAACATGTGGCGAAGTTTCTTTGTAGAATGAATCATAAATAAATATAAATATGGAACATTTCAATAAAAGTATACATGAATTCCATTAATTTTTCAAATCCATTGGTGGAGCCCTGAGCCTGCCCAAAGTGATCTAATTAGAATCCAAAGGGAAAATATGAGTTTCTTAAAATAACCAAATACTTCTAGTCCATTGATGGTAACCCATATGTCATTCATTGTATCACTCAGTGTATAGTGAAACTTAGCCCATTCCATGTATCACACATAGGGAACTGAGTATCACTGGAGACCTAGAAAAGTCATATTTCCAAATGGGTTCATCCTTGGTTTCTCCCCTTGGGAACCAAACTCACTCATGAGTTTAAATAAAACTCCTAGAGATGCCATACCTAGAAATCCAAAGTATCTCTTATGACATTTCTAGTAAATCTAACTAAGCATAGTGAGTCCATCCATAAAATCCTTTATTCAGGACCCATGTTCTCTCCTGATCCAGAGAAAGTGAGTCATAATGACAATGAATATGTAACAATGAAAAGTATCTATATAATTTCATTCCTTTAAACAAACATCTCATGATAAAAGATAACAAGGTAGTCATATATCAAAATATATGCTATCAAAAACATAAGGCATAAGTCACATACATATGGTCTCGGTTAAAATATTTGGTAAAAAAGAATCATGCATTAAGAATAAACAAAAAAATACACACATATGTGGATGGAATTAGCATGACTCAAATCACATTTCATCAATGAAATAACCATATTCCAGGTAATATTTCTCATAAATATTATTATACTTATAAAAGATACCAATTATTGCATAAGAAACAAGCATAACCAATGCATATGGACATGACACATAACATTGCATTAATATAAGGAAACCATATGGAATAAAGTATGGTATTCATCTGACATGGGATATGAAACTAATTTTAAGGCAAATGTAGTTTTATGTAAATAATAATCATGCATTAAATACAAGGTGTGAAACATTAATGTAGATATCCAATCTCATGGGAAACTGTTAATATGAATCAAATTTAAAATCTATGGAATTTATTCAAAATTAAATACATATGAGGTAATTAACCATCCAAGGAATATAAAATTGAATATTAATGGAGGTCACATCCAAAGGGGAGTCCAATGATGAAGCGAATGACACTCATAAGTTTTTCTCTATATGAAAATTTTGTAGATAGCATGTAATCCCACATTAATTAATTTATTTATTGGGAATGAAGAATTTCAGAAAATTCTAAAAAAGTAGCACAATGGTATGAAACCTAAAACATGTTGAAATTATTAAAAAATGGAATATACCTCCTTCCTCAATTTGTTAGTGTTCCAGACGACCATTAGAACTACGCGATTCAGTCTAAAATGGACGAAATCTATTATTTTTTCTAAATCCTCATAAAGATAGAAAAAAACCATTCCATAAAAATGGATGAATGGATATTGGAGGAACAATGAAATATAAGAGTGCAAAATAAATATATTACCGAGGGCTCACAGTTTCTTCGATAGTAGAATGATTTGGTCAAAGAATGATGTAGACAACTCAAAACTCCATGGAAGAGGGAGGAGGAGGATCAATGTGTGGAGAAGGAGGAAAATATCTCTAGAATGAGGAGGGGGGAATGGGTTAAACAATATCATTAATGGAAAACGAGCATCAAATGATCATCAAACACACTTGAGACCTCCTCCAACCACTTATGAACGAATAATAGATATGTTTAAAGGATTTGAAACAAAACATTACAAAATAGTCCATTGTATAGAGTCGAGATATTTCTACCTCCTCTATATAAAACAAATATTACCATATTTTCCCTTAAGAGGGTGTTAATATATCATCTATGAATATTTCAGACCACTATGCATGTACACCGGCTTCCCGCTCCTAGGTTTCTTCTTGTAATATTACGTACTTCCATATCACTCGGACTAAAATAATTTATAATCCTTAGAGAATCATCATGCTACGATAAACAAAAAGTATGGGATTCTCCTCGAAGGATGCATCCTTCACCATCTCAATATCATTGGGATGAATTTAATGAAATAGGTCAAGATGATATAGTCAATGTTAAGATATGTGTAATATTTCTTGTATGGAATTATAATTATGAGGTAACAACAATTGAAGGCTACCCGCCCAACCTAATCCACTATCTCGAAAGGACCAAAATATCTTAGTGATATATTTCCCTGTATATTGATTGGTTTATAAACCAATAATGAAGATGCACATAAGAAGACATTATTTCCCACCTTGATATTTAGATGTCTACTATAATGATCAGTATACGACTTAATCCTACAATGAGTTGTATCCATATACTTCTTAATCGTCTATATTTTCACCAATGTATCCTTAAAGAGATGAGGACCATGTTGATCTACCTCACCTTCCTCAAGCTATCACAAATGTAAACAACATGGTTAAATATAGACGGCCTCATATGGTGTCATCAGAAATATTTCATGAAAGTAATTATTATAGTAAAACTATAATATAAAAATATTTTATTCTCTAGAACCACCAAAATCAAGGATATGATCTCAATCATGCCCTATAAGAACTATATGGTATGATCGATCTGTACATTGGTCTGAGGGTGATTTGAAAAACTCAAGGGCACCTATGAATCCAATGCCTTCTAAAACCCTTGATCAAACTATGTTGTGAACCAAGAATATCTATCCAAAATTATATAACAAGGCACGCAATAATGTCTCACTACCTTTAGAATAAGAACTCTTTTTAATTCCTCAACAGGGAAGGATTAACGAATCAATAAAAGTATGAAACCTTGGTCACCATATCAATGATCAACTATACTACCACACGTACTCTAGGAGACCTTGGTATGTTTTTTTATAAAATACATTTTTTACATTGTTCTATTTCCTCTAGGGAATGGAGGGAGGATATAGAAATCCAACAATTCACATGTGCTCTACCTTCATCTACCAAAAGGTTGATCACCGACTAAAAAATCCTCATATCATCCAATTTATACCTATAGAACTGTACTGATGTTGTATATCTCTATACATCTTGATCGGATAAAGATGAACTACCCAAACGAAGGCATGATTTTCCCTCATTAGATCATCACATGTATCTGAAGGCGTGAATACACATCCATGGTAGAGAATTGTATCACTTCAATTAACAACCCAACATGTAGGTGAGTTATCTCTTGTTATTTTCTCCCTCAAAAAGAGGCCCTCGTAATCTAATAAATGATTCTTCTAAACTTGTGAAAGAAGAGATTATGTCACATACAAACCTACTAATACTATTTTCGAATATTGTTCTGGAACCTCTAGATATATATCAAATATATATATATAATAATCCACTAACTTATTGTAACCATGATGGCTTGCATCTGTATTTTTTGGCTCAAGGAATCATCCATGAAATTTCCATTACCCAATGTGTTTTCAAGATCAAAGTCCAATTATGGTAGTTATTCCACCCACCTATGTTTCGCCAGATTCAAGTATCACCGACTAGAGATATATTTGTTAATTTTATGAACTATGTAAAAAATAAATATCTCTCCCAATATATGGTGCCTCCACTATTGAAGAAGGTGAACCACTTCCGCTAGAGTGAGTTTATACATAGGATAGTTCCTCTCATTAGGCCATATCTTGTGAAATCCATATTCTATGATGTTATCACCTTTCATCAAAACTGCACCCAACCTGATCATTGAAGCATAA
This sequence comes from Viscum album, assembly GCA_963277665.1. NCBI lineage: Eukaryota > Viridiplantae > Streptophyta > Magnoliopsida > Santalales > Viscaceae > Viscum > Viscum album. The sequence goes on from OY728138.1 coordinate 2,095,396,174, forward strand.
TAGTATATTGTATAACATATTCCCAATTCATGAATAATTATAATCAGATCATATGTAATTGTCCCCTTTATTTCATTAAAGTCATTCTCATATGCTTCAGGCCATACGAACATCACATTTTTCTTATTTTGGGTCATAAGAGGCACATCTAAGTAGGAGATATGTTGGATTATTCACTTGTAATAGCCAGCTATCCCTGAAAAGTTTCATATATGAAATACATTCTTGGGATTCTCCAAGGAAACAACTATGATCACATTATTGATCATCGTATATAGTTGGTTATCTCTTAGTGTACACTACACAATATCATGATTATTGGAAAAGTCATTTTTCGGTGCAAGATTTCACCATGATGTCTTCTATAAAGACTACAACAATGGAATAATGTAATGGGTGGAATATCCAATTTATCAAATCCATGATGAATTAAATTATTTTTGTTATATTCAATGACATAACCAAGTACTATTACAAGATGTAAATACTCAAAATATTGTACATGGTAAATCTGATGGTCTCACATGAACCTGATGATAGCTCAATCTTAAACCAACCTAGGATAAAATTGATTCTCCTCAGATCTGTTTTAAGAAGTCATCTATAAAAGGTAGTGGATAATGGATCTTCATTGTGATCATGTTAAACCATTTTATATCTACACAAAATGACATGGTAATATCTATCTTCTATGTATAAATAATAGGTTAACCCCATAATGATGTGTTGGTTCCCATAAAATCCTCTATGTCATGATCATCAAGCTAATTTTTAAGTTCCTGGTGCTATATTGGTGACATCATATATAGGGTAATTGACACTGGTTTTGTACCTATAACAATATTGAAAGTGAAATCAATCTCCTTATTAGAAGGATAGCTGATGAAATATATAGGGAATACATCCAATAAATGATCCACTATAGGTGGGAAAACTGCTAAATACAATCCCTAATCACTCATAAATAGACTCATCAACGTAGTTATCACATAACCTGGATCATTTCACATTGGTCCAACTCAATATTAAATGATATCTCATTCATCATTTTGTATATATGTGTTCCCTTTATTTGATATGGAGGACACTTGATGACTATAAAAATACACTAGGGAACAGTAAGGCATGAAACAATCCATACAAATAATGACATCAAAGAATGCCTTCTTTGGGATAAAAAAACACCCCCACCCCAATTAATGGGGGTAGTCCTAACACTGGCTTATACCCTCTGTTTTGACCCCCATCAGTTTATCGAGAGACATGATGCCACAAATGTAATCATTCACCACCCAAACGATTTCCACAATAATCGAAGATATAAATGAGTGCAATGAACCTATATGGAAAAGGGAAGGATATAATGTATAGGTAACAAGAATAGTACCTACAACTATAGTTGGACATGTAATCTTCTCCTATTGACCTAGTTTCACTGAATACATGTTACCTAAACCTGAGCCTTTAGATGAGGCCTGACTAGCTTGAGATTATCAACTATATTTTTACTGATGCAATGTGTCCTAACTACCTTTTCCATAGACACCACCACCATGTAATTATCAGACTATAGAAAACATAATCCCATAATAAAGTTGAGTCTTAGATCATGTAACTGATATATGTGTAGGTAAAGATCCCCAACCACTGGATATTAGAGGAAATGAATTGAAAAAAAAGTTTTAATGATGACACATAGACTAACAATCTCATCACTCGATCAGGTTCCTCCTGCACTGGGGCTTATTACGACATGAAAATCCACACTAGTGAAATAATAATTAAATCTCAGTTCCTATTATCTGGATGGAGACACCCCCAAATGATCACTCAAAATGGAACTTATGAATTCTACGAAAATTGTCTCCCTATCACAGAACAAAACAACCCTACTACATAATGCCAACTTCATTGATATTATATTACATAATTAGGGAATGATTTAAACTATATTTAATGGTATCCAAAAAATATTTTCACTTATGAGTGGAAAACATTACTATTCTTATCCTCAAAACTCTTAGTAGTTTTGAATTCATCACCAGTCATAGAAGGATAAAAACTCTGGAGCTCTGTGAAATGAGCAAAATATTCATGCACTGTCATGGAGCCTTTTTTAAGATTCGTGAACTCCCTAGATCAATCCAATTTCAGATTTTGTGGAAAGAAGTTGTCAAAGGGATCCATATGGATGTCTTCCCAAACCATACCATGCTAACAATCATATTAATATATGCAATCCCATTACTGCTTGGTGGAGTCACAAAACATATAGGTAGAGATCATGAACCTCCACTCTAGAGGCATATCAAGATTGTAGAAGATATATTACAAGGATATTAACCATGAATCAATAACCTGAGGTCCTCTATCCACCATAAAGGAGGGAGGATTCTACGACTAGATGTCCCAAGTCATCTCTTCTATAGTCGGTGCAGTCAAGGAAGCACAATGATCATGCTACATAAATGAAAGCTAGATCTCATGAAACTAAGCTATTGTGCTAATAATAGGACCAGAAAGAGGTGCCTCATGTGAAATTAAAGGATTTATAATCTGTGGGAAGGTTCACAACACCTCTAGAGTTCGGTCATCACAAATCTCTTGTATCATATCATGAGTACATCGTAGTGTCATATCACTATAATTCCCATGTCCAACCCATAGATATGATTTAAAATAGATATATAATCAAATAATGAAATTATAATAAAGATAGGTACAAGTACATCCTCTTATAATAATATAACAGACAACCTACTCTTATATCCAATATTAAATAAAAATAAAAACCCTCATATAAAAAAAAGAAACATATCCTACAAACAATTTCCTAGGTAAGATCAATTTAATAGCCCCACATTGTCTAATAATGTGACCATTATATTTTAATGGTTGTATTCATTTGAATCCATTCATGTCTTTAAGTCCATTTCTATGAATTTGAAATATGTGGATCAGCATTACAATTTAAAAGGTAACACAAAGCTTATAATTAGATATTGGGTGTCCTCTTAATCTAATTATATAACATTCTGTTTCAAGGAACATTATAGCATTTTTTTGAATCAGAAAATCATGTAAAAAATACTATAGATAGACATAATAGAAATCACATTCAATTAAGAAAATTCATGCAGGAAATTATATATAGTATGACACTATACATGACATTTTGATCTTATAGTTCCTAGAATGGGCATGACTTGAAATGGCCTTGTATCATTAGGCATATGTAATTGAAATCACCATTTAAATATGACAAATATGAAAACATAATAGAAAAAGTGTGTCCCCAAATGGTGAATTTGTATCAATTATAAAAGAAATAATATATAACTGTAATTTCCATTCTCAGGAAATTTCTGATTCTCATGTACATTGGATAGCTATGTCCAAGCATAGGGTAAGGTCCAAATTACAATGTTTAAGTATCTTTTTTGAACAAAAATAGTAATACAAATTTATAAATCATATTATTCTACATTGTTGGATCCCTCCCAGAGTGCCACAGAACTATTCCATGAGATGGTGGCCTATATGATCACAATTACATCTCATCGAAAGCTAGAGGATACAAACTAGAATTGAGGGACATGGGTGGGTACATGGGGATACTGTTACCACATAGATCAGTTTATGTACAGTGGTATAAAATAATAAATAAATTGATGAATCATTGGAGATAAGAAATAATAGTTGAAATAAAAAAAGAATCCATAAAAAATAAATATCCATGTTGAAGAATAATAACAATAATATATACAAAACTTTTATCAAAATTTAATATGTATATACAAAAAAGGATCACAAGGGAATAGAGGATACAATTCATATACTACATGCTATAAAAAACTAAAATATCAAAAAAGTACTACAAAAAATATTTCACATAAGCTTGGTCCTATGCCCCCGAACGTCATCCTATGCATCAAATAAATCAAGAATAAGATGTATGAAACATATCTTTATACATACTTTTGGTCATAATGTATACATGGATACCAAACGATAGCCATGTAGGGTTTGATACATAATCTATGTTGTTCGAATCACATGTTGTCTATGCTGATCAATTTCATATAGTAAATGAAGACAATGATCCGTATGAAAATAAAATAAGAGAATTAAATAAATAAAATAGATAAACCTTTGTATGGGTTCCTAAATACACACCCATACCATATCACATATTTTATCTTAACTTGAATGTATGAAAAAGATACATTTGTAGGTCATGATATATATACAAGGGCTATAAGCATTTAACCCACTATGCTATAAAAGGAATGTCGTAATATTGTGCATTTATCTTGGTGGTCACATTGCAAAGTCATTATATAATAATTTTAAAAATGAAAATAAATAAATTTTAAAATAATTGGGAATAAATTTCATAAATTCATAAAATTTGTTGGTGGGGCTTTCACCCCATCCCAGAAAATCAAAAATGAATCCCAAGGGTCTCTATGGGTGACTCCAAATAATACAATACCTCTGACACCGTCCAAGGACACCCATCTTGAATTCCTTGTATAAATTATGTTATGGAGACTCTAGTCCAGTGTCACATATGCCACATAAGAGAACATGTGTATCTTGAGGCCTGTCATAACTATATTTCCAAATAGGTTAATCATTGGCTTCTCCCATAGGGAACCGAACTCACTCATGATTTAAAATTAATCCTCCTAGATATCCCATACATAGAAATCCAAAGTATCACTCATATAAAGTCATGTAAATCCAGACTATCAAATTAATTTTCAATTAGGCACATAAATTAGATCTGGTATATAATATATAATCACTATGAAAATGCATTATGAATAATAAGATGAATAGAAACATAATACCTTGTAATTAACATGCCTTTAATAAGATATTATACATGAAATTTTTGAATCACAAGCTATGAATGTTGGTAAAAAAATAATAAAAATCATTACAAGAAATTTTGGCATATGAAACATTCATAGAAAATGCATAAGAACAATGAAAATGGAATAACATATATGTAAGAAAATAAGGTTCCATAATGTATGTTACTTCTCCAACACGTGATGAGAAATTAAATTTACAGCATATTATATTTTAAATAAAACATAAATATGTATTTAAATACATGGCTTGAGACATTAAACATGATATCCACTCTCATGGACAACCATTTATCTCAATTCAAGTTATAATCTAATGAATATAATCAATATGAATCTCATATGACATAATGTAACATTTAAGGACTATGGAAAACACCATTATAGGACAAAACACATAAAGGGGAGGGAAGGAACAAGTAGAATGACCATTGGCTTGGATTCACCATAAGTTAAGGTCATACATGGTATGGAAAAACACTTTACATAATATTTTTTATATGAATAAATCCTCTCCAGATGATTCTAATGAGAAATATGGAATGACATATAAAACATGAAAAAATAAAGAAAAATATCATATAACACCATCTTCATAGTATTATTTAGAAAATCCTATATTATCAGATATTGATTCCACATAAAATGGAAGTAATTGATGGATTTTTCCAATACCCCTGAAATTGGGAAAAATATTCCAATCAAAAATGGCACAAAAGATGTAAATGGAAAATTGAATTAGATGTGTGTAGAAGGAAGAGATTACCAAGGGATTTCCATTGCTTCCTATGGTAAAGGATTTGGACCATAGATCAAGTAGATACCTCAAATCCTAATAATAGATGGAGGAGAAAAATCCATCAATGTAGAAGCGAAAAAACTCTCTAGAAATAGAAGGAGAGAATGAAATTTGTTTAAAACATTTCATTAACGGAAAAATAGAATTTTAACCACATTTTAAAACGCACATGGTTTTGCGGGAAAGTTTCTAATCCCTGGGCAAATTGTGAACCATTAACTGAATCAAATGGGGATACAACTCGATTAGGTGCACAGTTTGACTAATCATTTGAAAACTATGTTAATTTGTTCTGTCCAAAAATTACAGGAGGTTAAGAGGTTGTGTGACCAAGGTTTCTTGGTTGTAGCCTAACCAAGCGGTCCCCAGGTTCTCAATGTCTTCTAAAACATGGTTTAAGAAACCCAGGCGGACTAGGTGGTAAGGTTTTCTCAAACTACGAGGCATAGTATACCATATTCCATTTAAGATCTCCATTATTAATATGATAAAAAGATGCACCCAAGACCTCCTATAATCCATTTTGAATATTTAATAAGATTATGTAATGGTATTAAAACACAATGTTTATAGTCTATACCTTTGGATAATGTCATTACATTACACCAGTATATTTATAATGTTACTAAGGATGTTCGGTAGGGATATTTGTATTGTTTTATTAAGACAAAGCTAATGAATGTGTAAATATTCAATAGTAGTGAGTTCTATTTTATAATTAGCGAGGAGACAAATTTCTTTAAATAACAAAATTTATTCTATAATGGGAATTAAATATCACCATATGCACCCACAAAATTTATGAATATTGTATTTTAACTATTTTAAGATAATTCCATACAAAAAATTCAATAAATAACACATGTTATTTACATCTTATTTCTTATCCATTAGGTTTACTCAATTTTACTATTTTAGACTTCACTACAGTAATTAGTTTTTTAACCTAGGTAATTCATCCATTATTCATAAAATAAAATTTAACATATTATATAATTTCGACCCAGTGGTTATAAAGAATAAATTAAATTTATGTAATAAAAATTCTATGTTGGTAAAAATATGATTTTAACACAAATGCATGTAACATGCGAAACCTCATTTCATTTATAACCTTGTTAATGAATTTTTTTCTAGTTATTATGAAATAAATTATGTTGAAATTATTAAGTAATATGAATTTTTCAAATTAAATGTATAGAACAAATTTTATGACATTCATCTCGCAGAAGTGGAAAAATATTAACTTATATTCAAACTTTTACATATATAAAAAAAACTCAAAGAAAAATTTATCAATTGTTATAATGATTTAATATAGAAATTAAAAACAGAATAGATTCCACTAAAAACTTTATTTAATATAACATATTTTAAATATTATTAAAATAAAATTAACTTTCAATAAAAATGGAATCTTCTGATTATTTAATCAAAAAAATAGTTTTCAATAAGAAATAACATCTTTTTATTGAATGAAAATTTACTTTTTCAGAAAATTATAAAAAAATATCAACAATATTTTTATAATAGGATGACATAAAAAAATAATTTATAAAGGAAAATAATTTTTATAAATTTTTGTGAAAAATATTATGAATTTATGCTTGTGATCTGAAATGAAACTTCCTTTTTGAAAACCCTTGTTTTTTGCACAATATTTTATTTTCATTTAAATGATAATAATTTTATTCAAAACAAATATATATAAATTAAGTTTATTTTATAAAAATACTATCCTTATTATTTTAATAATTTCGTTACTTTAATTCATATCTGGGAAATTATGACTACTTAATAATGGAAATCCTTATATAATAATATATTAATACTGTATTATGTATTGTTTAAACCAATTGTTACATGTGGTAACACTATGATATTTCTAAAAAGGTAAATCATGTTCAATTGTGAATGTTAAAAAAAATACCCAATCATAGAAGTGAATGAAACACCCTAATCCTTTAAAATAATTTTTATATAAATATAATTTCTTCCGTAGGTTTGAATGCACACAACACCAAGATAAAAGGAATCATGATACTCAATATAAATATTTTTATTAAATTATGACCAATATAACATATATATTATGTTATAGGGTGTGAACAATAATTACTATATTATGAAGATTGTTTTCTGTACACATCTATATGATAAATAAATTTTTTATTTTATTTAATATAAATAATATAAGATAGGTCTTAAATAATAAAAACTTAATTTCTAGAAATTTTTAATTTTCTAAAATGTGAATTAGTATCTCATTGCTTATATAGTTAAAAATTAATTTTTACCAGTTTAGGAAGATATATTTGAAAAAATAATGTTTATTTTTAAAATCATAATAAAAAAATTTCCTTAGATTGACATTTAGGGATTTTTCTCAAAAGAATCATTTTTCGATAAATTGTAATACATGCTGATTTTTAATATAAATTGCCTTATTGTTCAAATTATTTTAAAAAATTTAATATATTTTAAATTGATTTTAATTTAAAATTAGTTCTATTAGATTAAATTTTATCTAATTTAGTCCGTTTGAATCAATTATATATTTAATGTGGATATTCAAAGCTTGCACACCTATAGTCATTTCACTTTAAAATCCCAAGTTTTCGTCATGTCTTCCTGTATAATATTATGGTTAATAAAAAATGGTTCTTGAATTAAATATGGAATAAAATTCATAATTGGATTTAAAATAATTTAAATTATCTAATTTGTTCTACAATTTTTTTCCTAATTGAATAGTGATAATTGTTGAAACTAGAAGTTGTAGTTAAGGTAAAAATATGTTTATCAAGGGTTAATCTAAGAAAATAATTGATACAATTATTATTCAAATTTATTAATTCCTATATTATGTAATTATTTAAAACTTATCCAATTCATATTTAGATCCTGTTTTTATTCGTGTGATTTTTTAAGGTGAATGACTTTACCATTTTGGATTCTTCTTGAAAATTTCTAGTTAATATCCAAACGGGATCCCTTTCCCCATATATAAATGGTCACCCACTCCCTTCACTTCATCACTCATTCCAAGCCCCTTTGTTTAACCAAACCTTGGATATTTATCTTCGTAAAATCCATATACATATAATAGAGATTGTTTTTCTTCGAAAATACCATCTCATGTTTTTTTAAGAGGATATCCAAAGGGGGTTTCTTTTAAAGAAGGTAAATATATTAACAAATAACATTCATTTTATTTTTTACACCATAAATTTTTTATTTAAACTTATATTATAATATCATCGTTATTACCTATATAATGGGATGTTATTATATTGGTTAAATAATGTTTATCAACATCCACTTCTATCAAATCGGAAATGAATTCATCGATAATGTATATGTCGAAGTATCATCTCATGAACTGAAGTATTTAATTTTCCATCACAACCTTTCACGGAAGGATATAATGAATGATTTAACACATTAATATAGAATTTATGATATTATTATATTTAATTGATTTTAATTTCAAATATAAATTTTCCATTCAATTCCATTTCAAATGCGATATTTTCTCTCATGTCTATGTTGGACTACTACCTCCTAAAGTGATGAGATTCAATTTTAAGTTACAATTTACATGGAATATAAATTGGATAAAACTATTTATTATATATATGATATATATGAGTTTATATAAATCCAAAAAATTAATATATTACCCTCTTACTTAACCTTTCACTTGTTAAGGAGTTGATATTTTCATTCATTGAAACAGATGACAAACCATTTCCAGGAAGTGATGTGATTCATTTTACATGTAAATAATTCATAAAAAATTATAATAATGTATATTTTGAGTAAATATGTTATTAATATCATTATTATTATTTTGGATAAGATATATATATATATCAGGTTCACATTAAATTAAACATTCATGTTAAATCATGCATGAGAAAACATGGAAATTAATACGTGAAATGATGAAAATAATGAGGTATTTTTCATAAAAGGGTGGTAATAATATATAGAAGAATTATATATGATATTATAAATTTTATTATAATATTTCATGAATTAATAGAACTCATTCAACCATTACACTATATGTACATACATTTGTGGAGGAAATAATACATCACCTGAGTGTTTCTCATCTCATTTTTTTATTTTGTGCTACATATGCCATATTTTCCACTTATTTCATTTGATTATTTTATATAATTCCAATTTGATATGATATATAATTAATCTATTTATCTTCATTGTAATTATTGCTTTATTTTATATCATTTATTTATTGGGGCATAAAATTCATAAGTTCACTAGTTGTAAGGTTTTATATCACAATCAAATAATTATTCATGATTGTTTATGTTTATATCTCCTTTAGGGTAATTATTTTTTATATATATTTCAAAATAAATCTAATTTTTTAATATTTTTAAATTCATGATCTTCTTCAAGTAATAGATTTATTTTTCCAATATTTGGTAAATTAAATGACAGATAAAATGTTACCAATTTTTATATTTAAAAAGACATTATAAAAAGAATCATTAAGTCATTTTCAAAATAATCATCATTTTTCTTTTACCATAAAATTAAAAGAAATTGTTCTTTTAATATGTATAGAATGAACATCATTTTTTGAAAATAAAATAAAAAATTATTATTCGAATTTTAAAACATTTAAATGGTTATTTTAAATAAATATTAAATTCTAAATTATTTGGTAAACTTTTGTTTTAAAAGTTGATTTTCTAAAATAAATTGTCAATATTTTTCAAATATGATTTAATGATATTTTCATGGTATATCTATTATTAAATGAAATAAAATCACTATTTTAATTTTGATTCACAAGGTATATATTTTACTGATTCCATCAATATTATTTCCCCATATTGTTTCTAAATGGTTTAAATGGGTATGTACACTTTTATGACTATTCACAGTTTTAATCATCCTAATTTATGATTATGTTTATTTATTTTGGTATGTATTAAAATTTTTTATCTTATCCTATAAATTTTATTTTTTAATTTTATTACGTATAAAAAAATTTATATGAAGAATTTATCGGACATAATATGTGACGTGTGTGTACTCCTATAGCCCCACGAGTCATCATTGGGTCTCTTGAGAAACACATTATTGGGTTTTGGGATAATTCATTACCCAATTATAAATATTTCATGTCATAAGATCATAATGGTATTTATATGTATTGGAATAAAAACATGATGGTATAATTCATGTGATTGGTATTCCTCAACCCATCATTATGAATTCCAATATTGTTTATCAATTTCATTAATAATTTTTTAAAATATACATTTCTATGTTTAAAAGATCATGTGACAATTTACATGTAATTTTATTATAATAAATTATTAACTATATATTATGATATATTTATAGATTAAATGGAATTTTTTAAGGTATTTAAGTTTATTTTAATAAATATTCCTTAATTATAAAATGATTCTAATGTACACTTACCCTTACTATGCATCTGAGGTCCCCCATTCGTATGTTTTATTTAACCCAAGATACCTTGAAGTGTAATGTGATTAATATGTAGTGATTGTCTATGATTAATAATAATATTCTCAAAGAAAATACTATTTTTATTATATTTTTTCAACTATAATACTAAATTAGATTATGTATCAAGTTTATATAGACTAATAAATGATTTGGTCCTTAGGGATATAATTATTTATATCTTATTCCAAAATAATAAAGTAAAGATCAACTCCTGTAAACTGGGGATAAGACCATTTCCTTTGAATAAAAATATATCAATGAAAATATATTTATTTATACATAAATATAATTTAAAGTCATATGGTGTCACATTCTCTTTTATTCTATATGTTTCATGTAATACATGCTATCGATATAGCTTTCCTTCATCAAAATCTCAATGTGTTACAATGGTGTTAATCTCTGTACAATATTACATAGTCTAATCTACCTAATATCTCTACCTTCTTTAGACATTCCCATGATATATACTTTCATATCATGGTTTTTAGTAGGATCTCACTCAATAATTGGTTAAATAAATCATCCCATGAATACACAAACAAGAAAATGACATGATGATTAATTTTAATGAATATTAATCAATCATATGACTAAAGGAAATAGTAGAGACCATAAATTTTGAAATGTATATATCCAATATATTTTATACATGGTATTAATTTTGAGTAGTTGTATGATATTTGGAGATGATGTTCAACGTTTTTCACTATATTTTTTATGTGTAAATAAATTATTAGAATTTTTCATTATCTCCTGATTTAATTTCATTCCCAAACTCCCTAGAAACACATATATCATCAAAATTTGGTTAGATATACCAATTTTTTTGTATTATTTTAATTTTATACCATCCTAATCTTTATATATACTATAATATCCTAATGGAAACCTTTAAAATCCAATTCTTATACTATTTTTCAATACCCTTCATTACTCATGAGCAATATATTGTCTTCATTCATCCATACCATCCCCCAAAAATTTTGTTCTCTCCAGTCCCCCTAGGAAATGACTTTTTATGGTATATATTTCTTCAAACCCTTGTATGTCATCCTTCACTATCCTCTCTAACCAATTCAGATACCAGTCATATTAAATTAACTATTATAGGGGACCTATGAATATCACATTTTTCAGGAATGATATGTCCTAAATTTGAGCATATTATGATCATGGGTAATATAGGATGTTATACTAATCTTATTTTTAAAACAAGAATATCATAATGAGAGTGATAAATGGTTACAAAATTGATATATTTTTATGTAAAATTACTTTGTTATTTTTACATGTTTTTAAACTATTCCTTGATTAAAGTGATAATAAGTTTTTCTAAAATTATCTCCATATATCCATCCAAAATAAAATTTAATCCATCTACTATAAAATTTTTTGAAAAAGAATATTCTAAAATTGATTTAATGTAATTTCCTTCAATTCCATAATTTTAATCTTGAAATAAGAATTTTTCTTCAATTTATATATGAGTAAAATACCATACATGTTATCCAATTTAAAAAAAAATATCTCACAATATTCAAATATGAATTAATTAACAATATAATTTTATAAAAGATAAAAAATATATTAATTTATGTCTATCTTTTTAAAATATATTGTTTTTCATTTATTAATATTACATTATCTTGAAAAATATTTGATATCTTATGTGAACCAATCTTTTCGAACTAGAAAACTATATCATTATTAAATTCCTTATCTAAATGTGAGGGGATGATATTTTTTTAACAAAAATCATTTTAAATACACAATCTATCAATATGATTCATTTTATTATCTTCTACAATGAAATAGATTCCATAAGATAGAATATATAACACATCGATGCATAATGATCAAAAAAAAAAGAAAAAATAATATTTATCTGAAAATATTCCCATCAAATAATTGAATACCATTTTATTCACTGAATTGGTGTATTCAATAAATGATATAAAATTTAGGAATCAATTTTGTTATATTTATACATCTTATTAATTTTGAAACAAAAGAACCATAAATGCTAACATGGAAATATATAAATCTAATTACGGTTTCCTAATTTGAAATGTAGCACATAATTATTTATAGGGAGTGGATGATTTAGTGAATGGAATATATATTTATCTCATTTTTAACTGATATTAAAAATTTTCTTAATAATTATATTAAATTTTTAGTGTTTATGAATTTGTTTTTTAATGGATTGTAAACATAACTCTAATGATTCAATAATTATTCACAAGTTTATTAGTAAAAAATGAATTGTATTATATACATAATATTACAAAGAACATAAAAAAGTATATAATTTACAAGAAATAATTGGAATTTAAAAAAGATTTTATTATATTATAACACATAATAAAAATTTTATACCAAATAATATAATGTGATTCTATACTTATAGGTAGATATTATGAAGATTTTCAGCATGAACCAACATCTTATAACACATTCGCTTCTTACAAAAATTTGTTTCTATTATATTATGTATTGAATATTTAAAATAAAAAATTGATGTAGCATGTTATAAAATTTAATTAGAAATATAATTCTAAAAAAAAATCAACTTGTATGAAGGATTACACATATTAAAGGTAAAAATAAATCATAAAACCATGGTTATCATGTTTTAATATAAGATTAAAAAGATTTCATCCATAAAGAATATTATTCTTTATAATATCTTCCCCAATAATGGGATGATTCACTATTCTCAATGTCTACAAAAAACATTGTGAATCATATTACTAATATAATTCCATGAAAACTAAATTAATTTATAGTAAACACAAATTTCATAGTGTAATCTTATCATATAAGTAGTGTTTCAAAAAATTATATATCATTTTCATATTATTTCCTCTAAAAACTAAGAAAATAGGAAAATAACCATGATGTGGAAGTGAACACAAAAAAATCATTCCATTCACATATCAAATACTATAAAAACCCCATTTCATGTTACCAATCACAATTTGAATATATTCCACCTCTTTCATCATATGGAAAACAATAAAATTTTTCGTCCATCATATTTCTCTCATATTTTTCTAATTTGAATCAATTTCATCTAAAAATTATAGTTTATAGATGAAGTGTTGACCTAAACTCCAAATTAATGTATGTGACATGTAATTATGGCACCATTTCTTTGATATTTCAATCAATAAAAACATTATAAAAACTTGAAAACCCAAAAAAATACATATTTATTCACAATGATGAATTATTATATGATTAAAATATTATAAAATATAAATATAACTACAATGTAGTGAGATTATACAATTACATGATTTTATCTACAAAACTCGAAGTTCATATTTTTAAAAATTCATCATATGAAACCATATTCCATCATTTGTGTCAATTTTTTGATATGTGAATCAATTATTCAGGTTTTATTTCGTTTTACCCTTTTATTTTACTAGTTTTAGTATAATAGAATAAATTTTAAATAGAATATATACCAAATGTATGGTTTCTTAATCAAACTAGAACACCAATTTGATGTCATGTGGAAAAATTATCTACAAAATCATTCAACTTCATAAACATGATAAGACATTGACTAAAAGATATCACAGTCTATCCAAAAAAGAAATTATATTTACCATAATTTTTAAATAATATATTTATGTTTGAAAATATTATAGTTTTATCATGTGATGTTCCATGAAAAATTTATTACCCAATATGTATCCAAATTCTCCACAAAAGATTAATAAAAATGTTTTAAAAATGTTAATCTACTATAAATATCATATTTATTCTATAGGATATATATTCTAAATGTAATTTTACTAATTTTTTCAAATAAACTATATTCTTATGATCGTTTTCCCATTCATAGAGCATATTAAAAAATATGTCATGTATATGATGAGTTTAAATATATATTTTGAGTATAACGTTCATAGTAGAAGGTCCCAATATGATCTTAATTTCTAAAATAATACCAAAGGAATGATTTTGTATTTCCCTGAATATAATTTTATGAAAAACATTTTACACTCCTTAATACTTCAAATATAACACTCCAGTAATTAAATAATATATATTTGAATTAAATAACCATTAAAAATTATTAAAATTAATTTCCAAAAAATGAAAATGAAAAATTAAACCACATTGATGAGCACACCACAATTGAAAATTTATAAAACATTGGTAAAAACATCATCAATTATCATAATATGAGAAAGAATTGTTTTCTAATAACATCCATTTATTATATTAATGTATTAAACTTTTCAAGAATCATAATGGTCCTCATTTTTTTATAAAAGAATTGAAATAATCCCATGTTTTGTTCTATAAAATCTAATTAATGTTATAGGGTACTACTACCAACCACAATGTGTTTTATTAAAAATATCATATAATTTTTGGAAAATATGTACAAACAATGGAAGAAATAATTGATATATTTTAATGGAAAATATCCCAATCATCAATTACATATTACATTATCAGGTGAGTAAATCTGTTTATAGTAATCAATCATAAATTCGTCAAACAAAAAAATACTCACAAGGAAATAAAACTAACCCCAAAAAAATATCCAAAATATAATTCCCACCTCTCTACAGAAATTATAAATATGTATAAATCAATAAGGAACATAATTAAATTCATTAATAAATTCTGGATGGATATAACTATTATTACCTTGATAATTCCATAAATATTTTCCCACTGTATAAAATTTTTAATTTTTAATTTGGTTTTAAAAACCATACATAACCATTCATTAACTCCCCCAAACAAAATAATTTTTGAACTAATCATCATATAACATTGGGGTTTCATTATATAATTTTTATCAACGATTCATTAATAATATAACACCATTGATAATGATGAATACTAATAAAGAGTGAAAAAAATTAAAAAAATAAATAGGGGGATGCATATTTAACATTGATGTAATACGAAAAATAAAATTTCAACCAAAATATTGTGAATTATCATAGGTCACAACATAGATTCTCACTCAAAATGGTGTGTTATAAATCAATATAATGTCTGAGAAAATAATTTAATGAGTATAATGTATCTGAAAAGAAATTAATGTCATTGTAATATTTTTTTTCTGAAGGTAGAAATAACAACGACATTAAAATGGTTTAAGGGGTAAAAATACCTAATTTTAGTTCCCATTTTGAATATTTCCTTTTATAGACCCACTGAACATTTTATGGAATAACACCTTTATTTCTAGTTGTTGTATGTGATGTTTTATGAGTTATATTAAGGATCGTAGTGGGATTAATATAGTTCTAAAATATTTATGATTCTAAATATACATTCAAATGAAATAAAGAACATAAATAATTCATCAATAATTAAAATTATTTTTTTTAAATAATCATGAATCTAAAATCAATTTTACCAAATTTTAGGATTATTTCATATATTACTTTACTTGTAATCACAAGTCACATGTAACACCCCAACCCTACAAAATAAGAGTCAGTGAATTGTGTTATTATATTGCAATGATTACAATGAATCAAATCCCCAAGTACTGATTAGTTTATTATTCTTGGAAATCTAGATTACATACATGCTAACCATAATACATTGGGATAATTAAATAAAACATGCTATATGATAAACTGAAATAAAGTGCATCCTTGGAAGATCATTCGAAATTCTCTTCATCATAACCCTGGAAAAGAAACATAATAATGGTGTGTTAAGATTCTCTGTATGGGTAAATACAAAGGAAAAAATAATGATTAAATATAAATGGAATGTAAAATAACTCAGTATAATTTCCATTTACAAAACTATATAAGGAATAATTAATATGGAGTGATATGAAACAGAAATGCAAGATATAAATCAATAAATTGAGAATGAATTTCATCCATAGATATGTGGAAGATAAATCTCATAGACAAATAATAAGTGAAACAAAAGTAGAGAAATGCTTTCTTAATTGACATTATGTATGAGTCACATTAAAACCTATAATATCAAGACCTTTTACAATAAATTTTAAAACTATATATAGAAACTTGTTTAATTTGGATATCATACTTGTATCAAGAGAACCAACTGATGCATGGGGAGTTATATAAAAATGGGAACCACCCACCATTTCCAGTCCAAAAAATAACTCATATCAAATAATCAGAATAAAAAATATTCCTCATCAAATATCCATATTTAATAAATAATATATAATTATCAACATTTCCACAAAATAATCAAATAATTTTCAAAGTAGACCCAATATGTAAAATGGTATTTGGTTTTACATATATTAATATCCATTATATGAGAATATGTATATTAAATTAAAAATAAAATGAATATTATTAAATATATTTATATTTTCAATATAATTTGAACAATCACAAATTATGGTGAGATTGAAAATATAATCATTAAAAACAATCATGAGTATAATAATATTTAAACATTCTAATGTATCCCACACCACAATGAAACATTTAAATCATAATATCCATGTATAAACTTAAATGAAACTAATAATATCTTTAGAGTAATGTAATTCATGATATAAAATGAAAAAGTATGTATGTATACTGAATAAAAGTTAATATGTGCATAATAACAAATAATTCCCAATGAAATATATATTGAGATGAAATTCCTTTATTACAAGAGTAGACATTGAATCATTTGATCCATAAACTATTAATAATCAATTTGAATATTTAGTATCATGAAATTAAGGAAACAAATTATATAATATATTAAAAGGGGAGTATTTATACGACATAAAATAAGTGAGTGGGGAATGTGACATTTCATTCATATGTGTAAAAAGTGAGATGATAATCCATTACAGTGTCATAATATTATTGTGTGGTATTTAGCCACATGTATAGTGGTTTAAAATATGATAATAACTAATATAATAAACATGCCCATGTTTATTGTTTTACATATTAAATTATTATAATATTCCATTACCATTTTGTTAACACTCATTCATTATTTTAACTATTTGAGATATTAATTCCCTAGTTTTCTAAAGTATATTTTGACTTGTTATCTATTGTTCTAATTTATTATGTCATGATATTATAATATACATAATTTAAAACATGACTTAATTATCTTATATTTTCATTACATATTTATTTACAGAAGTCCATAATATTTGGAGATTAGAAATGAATTGCATCATTCATGGAGATAGTATACCATACGTGTGCATGAATTCTACATTTATTTCATTATTGTATTAAAAGAAAGGAAACTAATATATATTTTTAATAATGGTGTTTTTATTTAATCATATAATAAAAATATTATGGGGATTGGATAATAAAAATTAATCTAAAATTATTGAGAGAAGACATTACCTCTCAATCAGGTAACTTCTTTTGGTTTATACAAAATAGACTCCACAGAAGGCTTTCATCCCAAATTATGTATTTTAAGATGATATTATGGATTTTGGGAATATATTTGGGCAGATAATTTTGTATCAAAATAGGTTTTATATGTTTTAATAAGTGGGAGAGTTTGTGGCCTTTTATAGGAATAGAAAAGGACTCAGTTGGACTTTTTTGAAAACAAGTTAGGTGTACACACAGTTTTATTTAAAATAAAAACATAAAAAACGAAAAAAACTCATTAATGGATGTTTTAAGTTTGATATATTTCAACTAAATGGGATTTTTACAATTTTATTGGTCATTTGGACTCTTAAATTAAAGGTCTAGTCCATTTATAATCTTAATTTTCATTAATAATTCTAATTATGTTTAAATACGTTCACATAAAATTTTGTTCAAAAACTATGTTTAACTTATTATTAATTATAAATTATTATTATTCAAAAAATTTAATAAATTTTTTAAACTTCCAATCACATAAGTGACCGAAATTAATTTAATATTCATCCCCTATGCGGGACAACAACACAAGTATATAATGCAAAAACATATAAAGGATTGCAATGTTTTTACTGTCAATTTAAAGGGAAATTTATTATAATAACCTCAATTGTGTAAATTAATAAAAACTTAATATAATTAATCATTAAAACCTATTAAAATTATAATTTATCCTTGTAAATAAATTAGATGAAAAAGCAGTTTAAAACTATAATCCCCTATTTTAACTATTCATTATAAAATAAAATGGTTCAAAAAAATATAACGAATTCAAACTAACATATTCTTATGTTTATGTTTAAATTAATATATTTATTATGACATATTAAATAAATTAAAGTGTCAAAATTAATATTTACAATGGGATCTCTATTTAAAGACGGTGAAATTTCCTTTTTGAAAATATATATTTTATGTATGAAATAGGGTTTGTTCTAATAATATGAATAACAAACATAATGGGTGAATTAAAAAAATTAGATTTAATATTTAAAATATATATTTGAATAAAATAATTTACTAATTGTAATTAACAGTGTTTATTAAGGCAAAAATCATTTATAAGCATATCAATAATAATATATCTTGTTATATCCAATCGGTTCTTATATTAGTTAATTCTTTGTTGGTAACCAATTAAATCATTTCATATTTATATACAACATATATTTTCATAATTTATATATTACTATTCATAACCACAAACATAATGGGTATGTTATATCCTATTATATGAAATAAATATATTTTATTAATAAAATGTTCTTTAGTGAAACAAGGTATTATGTGTAACGATAACCTTCGAGGAAGGTCAATCTTATGTGCATTAAAAGACAACTTGTTGTTGCGTTAATTAAAAACTATATAAAATATTGAATATATTTAAAATAATAAAAATATAGTATAGTATCAAGATATAAAATTACCATATGAGATGGGTGTCAAGTGTGATTCAAGATATCAAATACACTATTCATACTCTAGAATTTCAGGATATTACATCACAAAAATTCCATTTTCATAATAAGTAGTTTAATTTGATAAATTCATTATATTAATACTATTTATTAATTTTTTTTACACTGTCCCCAGGTTATCATTATAATACTTTGGAATTTTATAATATCTATTAATATTGTGAATAAATATTACTAGAATTTTATGAAGTTAATCATTAAATTTATTATTTAGAGTATATATAAATATAAGTATTTTTTATACAAGTATAATAAGAATAAACTAATAATAGTCATATATTATTTCAAATAAATACGTTAGAATATCAACATTCTTCACCATAAATTAATGATACCCTAATTGAAAGCTAATATTAGCGAAAATTAAGTAACACCAAGCTCGTTGAAGAAATAATATATCCTTTAAAGTGAATTTTTTTATATAATAATTTAATTAATCTTTATCTATTGGGTTCATAACCATTTTGAAGAATATTTATTTAAATATGGGAAATTACTTCCTCGGTGACACACTGGGCCACATAAAACCCTTTTCCACTTTTCATACATTTTTTTTAAATTCTAACATTTACAGATTCATTATATATAAATTCATTGATATTGTTATTGATTGAAGATTGAGTTATATTTTGAAATCATAATATACATAAAGAGAATATATATATAATAAACCTATAAGTATAAGAATATTTTTATATATTTTTTATAACTTCAATATTAATATGTTAAATTCATTAGAGTTCCTCATATAGAATTTTCAGAATATAGGCTATAATGTTATTTCATAAAAATAATAAAATATGAATATTTCCCATTTATAAATGAATCTTTGGTGAAATATCAAATAACATAAATATATTCATTAATATTATTTATTTTAAAATCACACACAATATAAGGAACCAACCTTAAAATCTATTTAATCAAGATTTGAGTCATGAATTCACATTAAGGATCCTTTCAGGTTTAGTGTTTTAGATAATTAGGCCATATATATTACATTACATTTAAAAAATTAAAACTTATACAATTATAATCCGTATGTATTTTTTTATAAAATAAAAAAACTTTAAAAAAGAAAGCCTCGTTCCACGTTTTAGACAACATGACTTTTTTGTGATCACATCCTTGACACTATTCATAATTAAATCATTTGAAAAATATTTCAAAACATGGGTTGATCATATAAATCTCAGTAATAGTTATAAATTAAATAAAATTATCATTAACCAATCAATAAATACAAATCAATGACACCTTAATTATCATTGAAAACATACCTCATGAAATCGTATGATTTATGAATAACATATAGAAATTATATACCACAAAGGTTGTTATGGAATCCATGTCATACATACATTGTAGCTATCACAGCTATGTATAGAGATACGTTGGAATACCCATCCCATTATATTTACTAAATCTCATAGGAGAAACATTAACATTTACCTTGGTCATGTTACCCCAGTTCATTGGAGTGCTATATTGGGCTCACTGGCCCTAGGTTTATCACGAAACCACAAGTATATGTAAATAATTCCCAATAACCATAAAATAATCATAACACATAATGTAAGTGTATAGGAAAGATAAAATTTCCACATTCTAATCATAATATTTCAAATAAAGATATAAAAATAATCATTGCTTTAGTAAAACATTTTCCAAACCATTTAAAACATTTATTAAATGGATTTTTGGAATCAAAGTGTCCCATACCACTTTGTGGAATTAAATGGATTTTAAATTTTAAAATATTAATGTCTATAAAAATAAATCCTATAAACCATTTTTTTAAAAATGGACATTATTAAGAAGGAATTATAATAATAAATTAAAAAAAATTAAAACTATTTTTTAGTTAACGAGTCTGTAACCACAAATAAGCTACTGGAATAAACATTATAAATTAATTAGATTAAACAAAACTTAGAACATCAGGATTATAAATAGATTCATGATATAATATTTAAAATGTGAATTGGTTTATAACAACAAATAAGTCTCAATGTAATGTAAATTGAGACAATGTCCCTTGCAAAGAACATATCTTTAGATTAAGGGAAAATCGGTGACATAATTATGTGTGAAAAATAAGAACAATCCTAATATAAAAGGATATTAAGTGTAAAAATATCAGAGGTGATTCACATATATTCAAATAATTACATAATCATGAATTATTAGATTAACATAAAAAATTGAAATTAGGTTAAGATTTTCTCTTAATGAAATTCAATAGCCTAATGACGCCCATTGAGATTATCACAAAAAGAAGTCTTTTAAAAAGATAAGGGTGAGGGGTTCCCTTACTGATTTGGTAACTTACGAAACATACAACCCATGAAAGAAGGATCATTCAATGAAGATGTAAATACCAAGTAATTAATGTATATTACATAAATAATACAATCACGAAAAGTACATAAACCACACAAAATGAAATAGTTTTATATATATTATGAATGTTACAGGAATAAAAAGTGAGATGAAAACCTCTTACCACAATGTAATCAATAGATTCATATAAACAAAAGTTAATAACCACCAAATGAATAATAAAATACGATGAATATACAGAGGGTCATGACAATATATACCAAATTTAATTACAAATTACACCACTTGAAATTAATAAGGGGGAAAATGGAAATCTCCTGAAATTAATAGAGTTATATGAAACCCCTTACCTCGTGTCCGATTAGACCCGTTCATTCTTTAATCTCCTTAAAATCGGGTATCTCCTGTCGGATTGAACCAAAACGTATAACTGGATTTCCTTCTACCAAAGGAAAGATATCTAGGAGGAGGAAAGGGATGTAGGTAGCTTAATTGGGTAGATGTTTGATGAGACAAGTGTCATGAGAATTTTTAGGAATTGGTTATAAGTGATGTGCTTTTTATAAGAGCAGGAGGGTCTCTTAAAAATGATTAAAAATATTAATTTATTATATAACTATTTTAGTATTCTAAAAATCCAATACTTATTAATGTATAATATGAGAATACTAATGTTTTAAATAAAATCATCTTATAATAATTTAATAGGATTTGGGTATTGTTATTAACGTTATAATTTTATTTATTTAAATCATTCATTAATGTAGTAAATATTTCATCATTGTTATGTCATAAATAATTTTATTTATATAATGTATAAAAATAATAAAAAATTTAAAATTATGTAAGAAATCATTTCATTTTTTGAAAGAATATTTATAGTCTAATATGTAACATATATAACCCTATTTAAAAATTTAATCACTAAAATAAATATGTATATGTTGTTTTTTAATTATTTAAAATTAATTAATATAAAGTGTCATTATCACTCCCATTTGGCTCCATGGGGTCCCAAAATTGACACAAGGATTCCCATGTTCAGAAATGTGTCAATAAATAGGATTAATACACATGTTAAGTAATTTAATATTATTATAATAATATTTTGTTACCATTATTTACCTGATTTACCGTTTAAGCTATTTATGAAAAAAATTTACTGATGTAAATATTCATAATATCTACAAATAAAAGTGAGCTATTTATATAATTTGGACCTCCTGATTCCAAAAAAATAATCGATTTTTCCAAATTTAAAACACAAAAGTTAAAAAAATTAATTTAAAATTAACTCTCTGTCAAAACGAAAAATGTGTTTATAAGAAATAATAACTATCATCAGATTCACACTTAATTATGTCCAATTTCAATGTGAAATTACTTACATTGAACAAAATTGGATTAAATGGTAGTAATATAATCTAATTACACTTTAAAACAATTTAAAATGATAATCTATCCATATAAATAAATTAGATTAAAAGACAGTTATGAATTGAAATAGAGTAATTTTCACTATTCATAAAAAATGAACTTGATCAGAAAAAACCAAAATATTATCAAAAGAAAATTATTATGTCCCACATCTAAAGAAGAATTTTAGTTTTTCAAATATAAAATATGAAAGTGAAAAACAGTAGATTTAAAGAGGTTTCACCATCAAAAGGTAGTAAATCCATCTTTAAAAGAATATAAGAGTATTTATGCTTAAAATAAAATTCTTTTTTAATTTAAGCCTCTAAAATTTAATGAATAAATATAAAACCAATTATCAAACTTGTATATTAATATAGTAGTTATTTCATTACATTCCATTGAATACAACGGCTAGGAATTAACTATCATTTAAAATAATAATATATTATTATTTTTCAGTAGGACTCAACATTAAATGCAACATAATATTTCAATGAAACGTGTTGTTCCATTTCAGGTACACCATCAATAATTTAATCCCCTTTAATATAAAATTATTATTTAATTCACAAATTTTAATAAATATGAAAATTTTATATTCATTATTTATCGTGGATGTTACATCCTTCCCCCCTTTTGGGAATTGCAACATTTCAATTTCAAAATTGGGCTTGGAAACTTCATTGAATGTCCCATATCAAAATAAGAATCAATAAAAATATCACATTAAAATAAAGGAAGAGATATAAAAAGGTCACCTGTGATAAAAAAATCATGGATTCTATAAAAAACATGGACATGGAAGAGAAAATAATTCTCTTAGATTAATATAGAGTATTTGAGAATGTGGTCACACAAATTTAACCATCATAAAATCATATTTTTGGGGTTGGGTAAAAGTCTGATGATAAAAAAGAACTTATAAAATTTTGGTTTTAATGAATAATTAAATAGAGTTAATGAATTTTATTAATAACTATACTATGATCGTAAGAAAATATACATACTTTTCATGTAGGTTGTCATCCATTAATAAAATTCTATCACAAACTCATCTTTTCTCCAAATGGTAAGTATTCCCGATGACTTGGTCACCCTTGAAGTGATTGATTTCAATTCTAGAGTATCACATAATCTACAAAAGATGAACTATATATTTCCTCTACAACTATCATCAACCAAAACCAAAATTTGCATGTACTAGATCAGATAATCTCAAAATGGATAATCCATTATAAAATGAAATATTTCTATTAAAATCAAAAATTAAACAAAAAGAACCCAAAGTTCAAGAAAGGCCATTAAATATACAATTCTCCTTAAAATTATTCAAAAAATCCACACTAATATAGAAACCAAAAACTCATAAGGATTTAATCACTTATACATCCACCTTAAATCTTACATTTATCTCCAAAACATCAAAAACTCTTAAAGTCTCATACTAAAGTGTAATTAACCTAAACACATATTATCTATGATAGATTAATTATTTCCATAAATAACCCAAATAACCTTATTTCTTAAATAAAAACATATATTCTACCAAAATAATATTTCAACCATTACTCAATAAATTAAATATCATAGTATTTTATTTTCCTTAATCATATAGTGTCTCAAAAAGAGAAAACATCTTCTAAAATAACTGTTACCAAATAATCACCAAATCATTTTCTTATCTTTAGGATATCCAATTGATAAAACATATGTTCCTAAAATAAAATTATTATTGATCCATAAAATCATTTAACTTAAAAGAATATTTCATACTAACCAGGGACTTCACGTAGGACAATGCTAAGCGATGCGCCCCTGTCACCTTTCAGTTGTGGAATTGATTCTGGTTTCCTTTCTGGATGTGACAGGTTATCACCAATCTTACGGTTTGTCCTTTTTGTCAAATCCAAAAATATCCCTAACACGGTTTAACCTCAAACGTTGTCTTATAAGATTCATTTATTCCCAATACATTAAGACCTAAACATCTTATTTATTGTCATTTTATCACATCCATATGATAAAATTAAACTATTCACAATATAAAAAACAACATACCTTGATCATGGTGTGTATACGGTTTCATCATCATATTTTTCATATACGTAGATGGTCCAAGAATTTCACATATTATTTAGAGATCCATCAAAATCATTTTCTTCCTTCATCTAAATACACCTTGTTCAACTTGGGTCATGTGGGTTTTTGTAGAAAAAATGATTTAAAAATTAATTATTTATGGCATATTATTTAAACAAATGCGATAAAACATGATTTTTATAAAATTGTTAGATCGAAATTGATTTGAAACTTTCAATCAATGGTCCTTTTAAAATACCATATGTATGTTCTTAGAGACTATATTGTGAAATAAAATATAAATAAGTTGTGAAATGTTATCCTTCTTCATCACCATTTTTGAAATCATAATATGTATAAAAATCTTGTTATATTTGAAATTATTTCAAAATTGGTTGATAATATTTAACATTCTTGAAATAATGAAAATATTGACAAAATATGATTTGATTAAATATAAACCCTGATCCACAATGATATCAAGGTATAGTGGAGGTGTTTGATATCTGAAACAACTATTTAGAGTGATTTGTATGCTAGAAAAAGGCTCATAATCATCTAAACAATAATTTGAGATAATTATTTCCAGCATTTTTCAAGAAGAGATAGGAATGCCATTTTAGATCCTCTTACTTCCATTTGTAATTGATATTCATTGATTTGAAATATTTATAAAATAAGGATTCAAAAAAATATACATATGGACTAACCATGAGTTTAACGAAGACTTTTATTCCCTAAGTTGTCTAAACCAGCCTTTGATACAAACTATAAGGACTCGACATTAAACAAAACATAATATTTTGATAAGTTGAGAATTCACATTGAGTGTCTTTTTAGGTTTAGAGTTTTCCATATCTTTTACAATATATTTCAAAAATTACAAAGTAGACACTTCTAATTAGTATTTAATTTTTTCATAAAATGGTAAAACACTAAAAAACATGTCTACATTCATGTTTTATACATAATGATTTTTCCTAGATCCCATCATTGACTGTATTCATCTTTAAGTCCTTTAAAAAAATTCAAAACAAGGGGTGTGCATAAAAAGCTCAGTATGGGTTATAAAATTAGGAAAATAATATGCAACACATCAATAAACCCAAATCAATAAAACCATTCTTTTCAATCATAACATACCTCATGAAATCATATGATTTATGAATAACACATAGAAATAATAAATCATAAAGTTATCTTGTGGCATACATATCATACAAACACTTTAGCTACCATAGCTATGTAGGGAGTTACGTTGGAATACACATCATAGTATATTTCCTAAATATCTTATGAGAAACATTAACATTTACTCCATCACATTACTTAATGCAGTGGAGAGCTCTCTCAGGCTCACCTAACTAGGTTTATCACGGAACCCCCGTATATGTAAACAATTCCCAATAACCATAACATAATCATAACATATAACACAATCATAATGAAAAGATAACATTTCCACATTCCAATAACAATATATCAAATCAATATATTGAAATAAACAATTCTTAATCAATCCATTTTGAAAACCTTTTACAACATTTAATAAAGAGATTTTTAGAATCAACGTTTTTCATACCACTTTGAAAAATTTTAAGGAATTAAAATTTTGAAACATTAATTTAGATTTAAAGAAATCCTAAAATCAATTTTTAAAACATAGATATTAATGAGAAATATTTATAATAAAAAAACTATAAAAAATTTAAAAACAACGTTTTCGTTAAAGAGTTTGTTTCCACATAGAAAAATACTTGAATAAACATAATTAAAGAATTACATTAAACAAAACATCAAATATATTGAGTATAAAGATATTCATGATATAATATTTCAAAGGGATGTATATGAACCGTATAAAAGTGAATTTTTGTATAACAACAAATAAGATTTAGTTGAATCTAAATTTACACAAAGTCACTTGTAAATAACATATCCTTAGATTAAGGAAAAATGAATGACATAATTATGCGTGACAAAAAATAATACACCCAATGAAAGTGGAAATAAAGTGAAAACAAATCATAGGTTATTCACATATATTCATAATGTGAAATAATCATGAAGTATATTTTTATCCCAATGAATTAAAATTGGGTTTGTATGTTCTCTTACAGAAATTCGACAGCCTAACGATGTCACATTAAAATTTAGGAAATTAGTTGATAAGATAGAAAATGGCATATCTTCAGTTGAACATAAATTTACATAAATAAGGATTTAAAATAAAATATCATAATATACAAAGATGTAAATTAAAATACATAACAAAAATATATCTTTTAAAAAGAGGAGAGTGAAATATTTCCTTACCGATTTGGTAACATACTACGCATATATCCCCTGAAAGAAGGACCATTCATTAGAGATGTAAATGCCCATAAATTAAATTATATTACAAAAATAATACAATCAGGGGTAGTACATACACAACACAAAAGAAAATAGTAGAATATATAGAATTAATCTCATGAAAATAAAATGTGGGATGATAATCTGTTAACACATTGTAATCAATCGATTCGTATGAAAAAATGTTATTAACAACCAAATTAATCATAGAATACCATGAGTATAAATATAATTATGATAATATATATCAATTGGAAGTACTAAATACACCACATGAAATATATAAGGTGTGAAAATTGAAAATCTCATAGAATTAAATGTGATATAAGAATCCCCTTACTTTATTTCTGACGTGACCCATTAGTTCTTTACACTCGTTTATATCAGGTATCGTCATTTTGTTTGAACCAAATGGATTAATTGAATTTATTTATAACTATGTATGTCATTTAGTTGGAGGATAGGTATGTGAGTAGCATAATTTTATAGAGCATGGATGATCTATTGTTTAAGAAGTGTGAGGAATGGGTTAGTAGTGAGGGATTTTTATAAGGGGGGGAGGGGCTCTTTAAGAATGATTAAAAACATAATTTTATTATATAAGTATTTTCTATTTATATAGGTCCAAAACTAATTAATGTTAAAGATAAAAATACTCATGTTTGAAATAAAATCATCCAATAATAATTAGACAGGTTCTAGATATTGTACTAATCTTAATAAATCATATTATTTATATCATTCATTAATGAGGTAAATGTTGCATCATTATTGTGTCATAAATAATTATATTTATTTAATGTCTAAAAATTTTAAAAAAACACCATGATGTATTGAATATTTTTATCTTTTAAATGAATATTTATAGTCCAAGAGATAACTTATATTACCCTAGGTGAAAATTAATTTATCAAATGATATATGATTATGTAGTTTTTGTCTTTAGGTTAAATTAATTATTGCAAAGTGTCGTTAACATGGCCAACAGGATCCATGGAGTCCCAAAGTCAACCCCCAATGATTCCCATGGTCAGGAATGTATCAAAAAATACGTTTAGAACATATGTTAGGGTAATTTTTTTTATTATAGTAATATTTTTTAACCCTTATTTAACAAATTTACCCTTTAATCATGGCAATGAATGTTTTTACAGAAGTTAATATTCATAATGTGTAAAAATAAAAGTTACATATTTATAATATTTGAACCACCTAATTCCAAATATGAAATCTATTTTCCAACATACAATACACAGAAGTGGCAGAAATTAATTTAAAATAAATTCCTGATATCGAAACAAAAAGCGTCCTTTTAAAAAATAATAACTATCAAAAGATTGACACTTATTTATATCTAATTTAAACGTTAAATTACCTCCAATGAACAAAATTAGATTACATGGTAAAAATAAAATCTAATTAAACATTAAAACCATTTAAAAATATAATATATCCATGTAAATAAATTTGATTAAACAGTAGTTAGGAATTAAAATACCGTATTTTTCACTATTCATAAAACAATTATCTTTATCAGAAAAATACAAAAATTCTATCCAAATTAAATTTTGATGTCCCGATTCTAAAAATGAATATTATTTTGTCAAATAATGAATATAAAAGACACCAAAACTATATTTTATTAGGTTTCACAATAAGAAGGAGATAAATCAACTTTATAATGAATATTAGAGCATTTATTCTAAAAATCATATTATTTCTTATTTTAATCCTCTAAAATTTATTGTATAAATGTAAAATCATTAAAAAAACATTTATATTCATATTTTAGTTTGTTTTGTTTATTCCTGCCAAAACAATGACTAGGCATTAAAATAAATTTAAAATAATATTATATTATTATTTTTCAGTATGACTCGGCATTGTGTGGAACATTATATTTCAAAGAACCCTATTGTTGTGTATCAGGTATGAATTCAAATATAGCATCCCCATTAAAATAAAATTAATATTTAATTCAAAAAAATTAATTAAAATGAAAATGTTTTATTCTTTATTTACCTTGGATGTTACACACTAAGTGTCAATTCATTCAAATTATCATTTCAAAATGTATCATTAGTATAACAACAATGTTTAAAATAATATAAAACTCATATGAAGAAGTAAAATAATTTTTCAATACCCTTATTTAATCTATATACCCTCATAGAGTTCAAGAAGATAACATTTTATCTCTCATCATGAGGATTGAAAAGTTATTCATTGAAATTGAAAATTAAATAATATAAATTTTTAGCACTAAAATTAGAACATTCTATACCGAGGGTTGAGAATACTTTGAGAGTACATATTACTAATACTTTTGATGCCACATGTTTTTTTATAATTAAATTGAATTACTAATCTCAAAAAAATTATGTGGTTTTTTATATTTCAAATATATGTTCTATTTCATTAATTAAAATTCACTAAAATTTAATATATATGTATATTTAAAAAAATTATTTACAGGTTTTTATTTAACCATCTCAAAATCATTAAGATTTTTTTTTCAAACTTTAGGTTTTACATATCAATGAATATATTAGGCTTGTGGACTATCAATTCTTTAGTTTTATCACCTTGATCTTCTATTAATGTAATTTACTAAGTACTTCTTACCACACCTTGACATGTGTGAGGTGGGAATATCATTCTTCAGTCAGATCACCCAAAAAACACTTCCATTGAAGTTCAATATACAATAGGTACTCCTCCTTGTATATCAGAGTGTGTAAAATTATATTGAGGGTGTATGAGGTGATTGTGGGGGTACTAAACCATCATTAATAAAAAAACATAAAAAAATAAATCAAAAAATAAATATTCAACATATTAATTTAATTAATAACACATGGCACAATAAAAAACATTATAATGAAATACAATTAATATGATATAAAACATAATGATATATAATTCGACCATATATATAGATGTTTAAACGAAATAAACTCAACATCATTTATCCACTAGAAAATTATCAAAAAAATTGTAACATCACACTCTCACATTCATTTCACAACCATTCTTTTACACATTAGTAATTTTTCCCTTTTTGTTGTAAATGAAATGGAACAGAATGACAATAGGTGCTGCATAAGACAAATGTAGAGTGTAATTATATACTCATTATATAAGATAACATTTATTTTTAATAAAATATTACTTTTATTGTTTATTAATATTCTATATAAGGAATTTACATATATGATTTAAATATTAATATATGTTTATATCATCTCTAGAATTATAGTATATAATCTAGTATATACCTATTAATCATTTATAATTATTAGGATTACATTTTAAAATAAAACATATTTTAGTTAATGGTAAAAGGTATTTTCTTAAATTGTTTCTAGTATTGTTTAATTTAAATATTTATTAAATTATTTCATTAATTTATATTTATGTAATTTATATAAATTCATATTTATATTTCATTATTATTATTTATTTATAAATAACATTATAATCCCATAAGGGAATAATATGATTTTTCATTTGAGGAAATAAATTTTTTAATTTAAATAATACGGGTTCCCTTATTTTATGTTATTTTTTTATAATTTAAAATATCTAGATTTTAGATTTTTAATTTAATAAATGGATTCATTATTTTTTTATCATGTTTGAATTATATTATGAATTTTTTTAGGATTTTTCATAACATGTTTATTTATTTATGAATTTTCAAAATATATATTTGTTTTACAAATACTGTATATTTTATGAAATAATCATGATATAAATTTGACAAAAATGTTTCAAAAAATTTTAATTATTAAGATATAAAAATATTTAAATTTAACTCAATACATCATCCTTTAAAAAATATGTAAATTTTAGATCTAGAAAAATATGAAAAAATTTAGTAGTGATAGAGTAGTGTTTGTACAGAATTGGAAATGACAATATGTGTTCCTTTAGAATAATACTAAGAATAAAATAAATATATAATATATTTCGATGATAATTACTTTCTATAAAAACAATGTTTATGAATATTTATAAATGTTGAGTAATGCATCAAGAATGATCCAATGGATTACACCACACATTCACACAGTAGTAAAAATAATAAATAATAACATAAATATTTTTTCATTGTATGTAAAAGTTAAAAATACATTTTTAATGGTTATAGATGAAACTATTTATGAATCCTGAACTATATTTATCTTATTAGTTTATTTTTAATTTTTAAAAATAGAATTAAAACCCAAAATACATGCACATTGTCGATGCAACACCTTTGCAGTCTAGAGAATAGTCAATATAAATGTTATTTAAAAATATAAAAGTGATATTATTTTATTTATATAATGTTTTTATAATTTTAATATATAAAAAATATATTAATTGATTTAAATTTATAAATTGTAATTCCATGATTATCAATATATTTTTTAAATCTAACCATAAAAATAACACTTAAATGACATGAAGGGTATTTAAAGTTAAAAATTATTTCATAAATTGATAAAAACTAATTAATTAATATATTATAATATTTAGGTTGGTTAGTGGTCAATAATAGTATTAATTTTCCATTTTAATCAACTTTTCCTTTTGAAATTTCATGCTCTTCCCTAAAAGACATAATATTTATTTAAACACTATTCAATTTTTCCTATAAAAGGGGGATACATATATCCTTTTAAAAACTCAATTGTAATTATCAGTTATATATATTTTATATACAAATAACATTAAGAAAATCTATTAAAATTTTTACAATCCTCTTTTCCATGGAAAAATACATTCATCAAAGGGTATAGACTCAATCTGAAAGATGCGATTCTATTTGAATGGTAAGATTTTACAACCCACTTTCCAATTTATTATTAATAAATCATTTTCAAAAAATGTAATTAGTGATACTATTTTTTCATCCATTATAAAATTTTCATGGTATAAGTATCAATGTTATCTTAACATTATTAATTTTTATCTAATACATCTCATTGAACTCTTTTCTTATATTGTTTATGTCAAAATACATGATTTTCCAAAATCATATCAATTTTTTCTCAAATTATCAATATATATATTTAATTACATTAGAATTCATTAAAAGTGACACAAAAACAATATTTTTTAGTAATATAATTTTTTATAAAACTAAAATAAAATATTTTAATTCTAATATTTTAATATACTTTCAAAACTATCACTAATCAATAGTTTTTTAAGATACATATGCGAATATTGATATTTTCATAAACGTTTTCCATTAATAGATTTTTGAGAAAAAAAATTATTTCATCAGTTTACATAACATTAAAATTTTATTAATTTGAATTTTATTTTTTTCAATTTTAAAACAATCTTCAGAATACTAGATGTAATGGTAATAAATTCATGAAACTTTCACCATAATAAAATTATTATTAATGGAGATTATATGTAAAGTAAATATTTCATGACCTATTGAACAATATTTATTTTAGAATGATTATAAAATTTTACATTAAATTTTATAAAACATATAGAACTATTTTAGTTGTACCTTTTATATATTTAAAATATAGAAATTGGATTAGAGAATTTGAACTGAATAACCTCATAATGAACAAAATGAAAATTAAGAATTTGTTAAAGGTATAACATATAATAGTAAGGGAAAACTGATTAAATATTTTTGTAATATCCTGAATTTGTTTTGGGTACATTAATTGGTTTACATGGTTCTTTATTTATCATTTTGGATTTTAATTTCTATTTTGGAATCATTTTGTTGGTTTGTTGGTGTAAAAATATATTTCTATACATTACTAGTGAAAATATTTTATATAACACCATGGTCCAAGATATTTTCACCTCGGTGTCCCCTATAATTAACAAGTTTTTCCAACTTGACATACACTGGGTATGGTCTAAGGTGCGGAATGTGTTTGGACACATAATCCATCATGGGTAACTATAAAACACTTCATCATGGTGGATAAAATTTATGTATCCAAGACTATATGTCGTATTTCACTATGGTGTGGTCATAGGTTTAATGACCGGGTTTTCAAAAAATGAAATATAGAAATGGGAATTTAATCATCCTGGGTGGTAACTCTAGTCATTTGTGATCCAAATATAGTGTTTTAATTCATTTATTAACTCGTTTTTCATTAATTAATTTGGTCTTAATTCTTCCTCTAGTGAAGATTTTAGATTTAATTTGTTCGTGGATGTATGTTCTGGTGTTCTAGATTCTGTTGAATGATATTTGGATTCTCTAATGTTAGTTAATATTCCTACATTCTGTAATATTTTGGTATAATAATTAGATGATGGTTTTCCTTATTCAATGTTCAGGAATAATTTTAAATCGCCTTTTACTAAATTCGGATCCAATTTTCCTAATATATTCTTTAATTTTATAATTAAAAAACCCAGTATTGGGGTAGCTTGTTTGACAAGGACATTATTATTTATTGAAACTTTTTTATTTTACATTATCTGAAATGGAATTGTTATTGAACTCAAAAGATTGATTTCATACTATTGGATAATGACTTTAAAATAGAGTGGTGCGTGTTGATCCTATTGTGAATGGATTTGAAAATAAAATATTTTACTTTTTTAAAATAATTTTAAATTCAAATGAATATCTTCAATATTAACATGATGATGATTCTTGGAAAATGATGGAATCAAGTGTTATATAGATTTTAACTAAATTTAATTTCATTGAAATGATAATATTTGATAAAATCCACTTTGATGTATGTTTTTTGAAATAAAATTTCATTTATGAAAATTTAATTTTGAGCTACAGGAAAAATGAATTATTGGACTGATTTCAGGTGAATGATTTCCCATATATTTATTAACATAAAGAGTATAGGATCCTATGTATTTTTGTAATTAGTATAATAAAACAACAATATTAACTTAATGGATCTACATATCAATATATTTATGATGAAAATGATAAATATACTGTGATGTGGGTACAAAATTCATTTATTGGGGTTTTCTAATATTCCAACTAGACCTGATTTCTAAAAAATTGTCTATACATGGAGATGTATATCAAAAATGTGTGAGGATCCTTTAGTCTAGATCTAACTAATCCCAGAGAATTTTAATATTATCCTATGATGAAAATCTGATTTTTATATTTGAATATTTATTACATAATTTTTAATTCATATTTAATGAAAATGCCAAAGCATTCAAGTTTTATTGTTTCCATATATTGATTTTAATATTTTAGTTATTCCACCAATAACATAGAATACCGAGCCATTAATTTTAATCTCAAATTGATCATATTTTTTTATTTGGAATGGATTTATTAAGAAATATTTTCTTGTAAACCAAATGTGATGGTGTTTCACAGCACATACATGTTCCTTTGGGTATATACAGACTTTTTTTTTCTATGTGATGGAATTCGAAAGCACCACAAAGGGTTATATTGTTCTCTTTATTAGTAGGACCTTTGATGATGGAATTCTTATATAGAGTGTCTGGTAAAACTTTTATGAGAATATATTTAGTTAATTTCCATGATGGTTTTGTGAAGAAAAGGATTGATATACCATTTTGGAACACGAGATTATTATTTTTGGAACATTTCTCATAATGAATATATTGAAATTTTGTTATTTTTTTGTGGTTTTATTTGACGATTTTTATTTATCCATGTGTTTAAATCATTAGAGTAGTTCATTTCTTAAATACTAGAGGCAGGATTATAGTCCATATGAATATGAAATTCCCTTTGGTCCATTCTAAGAATGGACATGGTACTAGGTTAGTTTATTATATGGCTTTTTGAATGAAAATTTTGTGTCAAAGGTTCATTATATACTCTTTTTAATGTTCTTATATAGAATGATATTACCATGTAGACAAGATATAGGATTATATAGACATAAAGGGTATGCTTCCTCTGAGTTCCTAGATAGATCTCGTTGAAATGAGTCTTAATATTCCATGACTGATTGGGTAAAGTTGTTTTTGAAGAATTATATTGATTTGATTTAAAAGGTTTCATGTCACAAGGAATGATATATTTTCTCCCAAGTTGAGATTTTAATGAAATAATTTTTATCCAATTTATCATTATTAATTTTTACCTAATTTCTTATTGAGGTTGTATCAGAGCATTCCCCTAAGATATCAAATCAGGATTCAAGGGAAAGGTATTGATAAACCTCTTCAAGTGAACCATATAGTTCACAAAATACTCTTGGAGGTATTAATATATTAGTTTTATTATATAGTAAAGGGATACATACCTACTACCATTCAAGATCTATATAAGGACCCTTCTGTTAACATTACATGTTCATGTGACATTAAACTATAATTAAATCAATTTCATTGCCAATGATCATATATTTTTATACTATTTAGAGTTATGTAATTAATCATACATAAAAAACCATATATATATATATACAAAGTGAACACTTATAATTTTTGATTTTTTACAAAATAAATACACAAAAAAACATTTTTTCTTATTTTGAATAATATTCATGACAGTCAACTGCACTTCCTATTTTACATTACCCACCCATAAACCTGGTAATTATTTTTTAAATAATGGATGAGAATAATTAGTTTAATAAGTTACATATGATGATAGAAATATTTATTCCAATGAAAAAAATAAAACCCATGATTTAATTTACTTTCAAACATAATTTTTTATCTCAAAGGTGCATCATTTTTTCATTAATCATTTCAATACATATTTTATTAAAATATTAAAAATATATATAAACTCAATATAATTAATATAAAACTAAAATATGTTACATGGTACATCATCATAAAATAAAATTTATAATAACTCTTACAATTCTAACAACCATTTGTATGATTCCTATATAATTCTCTCAAACAAATCATCGTTACATAATTTATTTCAGTTCAATATGGGTTCACTGGTTGTATATTTTACATGGTTCACACCAAGGATTTATAATGGTGATCATACATTAAAATGTAATTTCCATGTTCCGTATCATTAATAAAACCCTTGATTAACTATTTTACCTAATGTACAAAAAAACTTTCATATATCAACATACCCATTTCTTTTAAAAACCACATTTAATATCAAAAATACACAAAAATGAAAAGATATTTATATTTGAGGAATAAATTATAATTTTTTGAGTATCATAATCCTCAAATTTTATTTAGGGTGGTGGTAATATTAATTTTCAGCGTTTTTGTAAAAATAGAGTATTCATTTTTTGTTTAAGAAATATATGCAAAACAATCGGTTTAGAATATATAAAAAATTTCATTTTGAAAACTATTGAATGAATGTCAAATTAGAAATATATTTTACATTAAAATTTATTTTATTTTCTTATATATTTATATATTTATATATCAATATATTAATTATAAATAATATTGAAATGGAATGAAAGAGTTTTTGTATAACTTTAAAATATGGTAGAAAAGTCCCTTAATATGAGTTTGACTCATCATGTTTGATCCTTATTTTTCGGTGTAATAAAAATATAATAATTATTTAATTTCTTAATAAAACATTTAAATTATATTATTTCTTGTATTTCATCTCTTACGATATTATACATAATTAGTTAATTGATTATGTTATCTTTTGATGTTTTGACTATATTCGTCTTATGTATCAAAAATCACATAGGTAGGTTTACCAATTTTCGAAGAGGTAATTAATAAATAATTTATAGAATATTAATCCTAAAATAATTAAAAAATTTATACATTTATTTTTCATTTAAAACCAATCATGAATGATGGTTATGAAAAATTATCTCCATCACAATCATTGTGATGATATGCCATACAAAAGAAGGAGTAATGTTTCTAGTTTTCAGTGATCATTGTAAACATAAGGTAACTATTATATTATCATTATATATTGAACATCAAATATTAAATAATGTATTATTTCTTTAAATATACTTATATATATCATCGATTTTTAGTGTTTATTAAAAAATAATTGTATTTCTTCATCGAGATGGTAGTCTACATGTTGGTACGATGATGTTATTCTATATCTATAAATGGAATGTTAAAACCAAAATTATTTATAATATATTCTCAATGAAAAATATTTACTTAATATCATAATTATTTTACATATATCACATATATTCATTACCTTTATCTTTATTCCCTTTCATTAATATATGTAGTGAAAAATTAATCACTTCCCTTTGAGAGGTTGTAGTCCTTCGGACAGATGTGCAACATTATCACAGACCCTATAGAATTGAAAGAAAGACGGTATATTGGATATAAAACATATAGAATAATATTTTAATTTAAAATATAATATATATAATTTAATCCACTTTTATAACAAAACACTAAATGCGATGATGAAAAACATTGCATCGGTTTGTGAGTCGGCATGTCCTTCCGTACATGGATAATGTTTTTGTTTCTAATATGATGCAAGAGGGGATGGATTCAGGTTTTTATGTTAACATAATAACTTATAAATGAGTGGGATATACTTGTTTTATTAAATGATAAATGAAAAATATTATTTTAATGATGTGTAAGAACAAAAAATATACAAACTCTTAGTTAAGCATGCTACTTCTTCTTTATACAACCTCCATAAGTTAGAACTAAAATCATTCATAGTATTTATTACTGAAGAAAACATGATTCTAGGATATGGAAAGGAAATTAATTAATTTATTTGGGAATGTATTTTTTATCCAAAATTATTATATGGTGTGAATATTATAGGAGAGGGGTGTCTTTTTAAAAGTGGTGTGAGTGGCACAATTGTAATTTTTAGAAAAAAAATGGTGTACCCATGATTTTCACATGCCAAATGGCTCAAAAACAGTTCATTATAGTTAAATAGTTGAGATAATATATATATATATATATGGCTATAAGATAAAATTTTAAATTTTTTTTAGTCCATCATAACCCTTATCGTTTTATTTTAACCCCCTGTAAATCAGTAATCTCTTTAATCGTGGTGAATCAATTTTATTTTCTTTATTTTTCTCT
Organism: Viscum album; assembly: GCA_963277665.1. Lineage (NCBI taxonomy): Eukaryota > Viridiplantae > Streptophyta > Magnoliopsida > Santalales > Viscaceae > Viscum > Viscum album. Next base: position 2,095,435,436 of record OY728138.1, read on the forward strand.
AAGAAAAAATGTTATGTTTATCATATTACTAAATATAAAATAATCAGATTCAAATTATGGAATCATATTTTTTTCAAATTTGAATCATATCATTTTAATATTAAATTTATAATTTATCCATACAATGCGATGAAAAAACAGTTTTTCATAAAAAAAGTATTTTTCAGGAAGATGATGATTTTATATAAACGATATGACAAGTAATATTTATTATGTGAATTTAAATTAATATTTATTGATATATATTATATAAATTTAATTTAAATTATTCATTATTATATTTGATATAAATTAATTAAAATATATAAACATTATGTATTTCTAAACTGTTTTCAAATGATACATTTATTTTCAAAACAAAAAATAATATTATACCAATAAATAGTATAAATTTTATTAAAATTTAATTAATTATATTAAAAATAAATATATAATAATTATGTTACGTCAAATAATATTCAAATAATATTGGCACTATTTAATTTAATAATATATTGAAAAGAAAATACATTTTCACAAAATTTGATATTTCTCAGAATTCATCGAAAAATCATAATTTTTTAAAAATCATAAAATTTCACAGTATGATAAATTTTATATTCTTATTTAAAAATTTAAATAAACATTCTAAAATTAAAATTATATAATTTATAAATTATACATTTTAATTCAAGCTTATAAGAAAAGAGTTTAATTAATGTTATTTCCATGTTGATTTTAAAATTACTGTATATTTTTATAATGGATATTACTATCTAATATTAAGATATTAATAAATATTAAAATCATTTCAATACCATTATCAATTTTTTTTAATTATTACACCCTATTATTAATAGTGTCTTAACTATTTTATTGACTTATTAAAAAAGTTTGGATATCATTCTCTATTAAAAATTTTAGTGTCCCATCTTATTTCATTACCAAACTCAGTTTTCCATAAAATATTATCCTTATGAATCAAATTATTACATAGAACACGGTTTATATAATAATTAATCTGAAAATTATATTCCTTAAAATAAATATTCAATTGAAACTAAACAACATCAGAGCTCAAACACAAGATATTAATCATCCACATATTTCATTAACATTGAATCATGAAATCTTTTTTAACTATGAAAAAAATAGAGAACAAAACACTCATTAAGAAACTATTAAAACTTTCCCCCTTATTTCATATTTTTAAATGATTCATGGAATTAAATTCCCCTTTTTTTCAAGGCGTATATCTATTTCCCATTGATATACTTTATGAAAAATATGATACCTACCACAAAAATGTTATTTCCTATGGTTTTCATTACAAATATGATGCATCATATGATCCATCTTTATATATTTTTGAATAAACTACACATTCCTACTCATTTAATCTCCAAAAAAGTGTCCAATTAAATTCCATTCTCCAATTTCATCCAAAAAAAGATGGATTTCAATACCACATTGCTTGTAATGCCTTAATGGGCACTATTTGTGTAATGAACTAAAATATACTATTATATAGAGGACTCAAATAAGGAAATAAGTTAACACAAACATCCCTATATAATCTATTGAATTATAGTGAATCATATATTCCAAGGAATGAATTATTCGCTCAGACTAACCATCGGTTGGATTATTAAAATCTATGATGAAATTTAATTTTTATGCCCAAAAACTATTTGAGTCCTTTCTATAACATATATGTATATATGGGATCACGATGAGAGACAATAAATAAATAAAATCAAATTAACATTAATATATCATTGATATATAGTTAAAAAAGAAAATATAAATACATTGTATCTGAAATGGGAATAAAACATGATGATAATGTCAGTTGATCAATAATAATCAAAATTCCAAGGACATCTTAAGATATCTTTTTTAATCCCACCATGAAATCAATTTATATGATTTCCCATTTAATATTTAGGGATGAAAAGGTTGATGTTTTCCCATTGGAAATTTTCCTATTTTATTTCATGTGATGACAATCTAATCATTTCATAGTAAATTCACTAATATCTATTTTCAAGATGCCACTAATAATTCACATAAATGTTCAGAATATCTCCATACTATATAGATGAATAAAAAATGGGGAACTATATTCCTTACTCAATGATTTTATTTTCCACTGGGAAATATATAACACACATAATCTATATCAAAATTCTCAAAATATAAAAACCCATCCCGACTAACTATGAAACCAGTTACTAGAAATGTTATTACTTTTCCTCAAGAGGGCCTACCCATATGGTAAATGATTATAACTGTTATTGAGGGTATTATGGTGGTATATTTTGGAGATTAACCCATCAAAATCATAGTATCATAGAAATATATTTATATAGAAACAATTGACAATAATAAAATAAGTTAAAAATAAAAAGAGAGTAGTGAAAATCAATATAATTACTGAATAAAATGGATGAAACTATGTAAAATAATGCATGCATGTTCAGATGAAGCTACAAAGTACCAGTAGGAAATCAATAATAGACATTAAAATAGAATTAGTAAATAATAAAGGGAAAATAAATTCAATGATGGCTAACTCAATGAGGATATTAAGCTTTGTCCTAATCCCATTCCACTTATTCTGAATTACAATCATGAAAACATAAGAACTATCCAAAGAAAATGTGTACTTGAGATCGTATCAAGAAACCCACTGTAATATAGTCCCATGTATGGTGTGTAATATACTCATAGGACCCAACCAATAGTTTCTATATCTAAATCCATTATGTTAGTATAAATAAAATTTTTTTCATTTATGATAAAAATTTGGAAATTAATAAAATAAATAAATGTAATAAGTTGGGATTATCTTCCTCACATACACCTGGCTGACTATACCTGCTTCGACCTAAGATAGAATGTATATGACTAGGGTGAACTTTTATAGATATTATATGGCTGTAATAAAGTATGTAATCCTGGAATATGTTTCAAGAGATGGACCACTTCCAAAAAATGTTATTTTCATTGGAAGATGCATTCATATATCATTTCTAGGCATTATTGATATTTAACATTTAACACATCATTTGAATTTATCATGTGGAACACTTGATTCCCATTTTTGGGTCCGTGTATCTATTTTGAATTGTTTTTACCTTTTTTCCACTGATCCCATCATAGGTTCTATCATAGGGAACCAATATCTCTCAAGGAGGTATTAATCATCATATTGATCTCATCCATGACATACTAGGCATCACACTAAGGGTATATATTAATGAGGTAACATGTGATACCTTCCTTAGTGTTATATGAAAAATACCCAAGTATATCCTTTGATATATATAATCTATAATAGCCTAAGATCCCAGCCATGGAATTCTGTAATAAGAAACCTATATATCATTCAATTAATTCATGGTTCATTTAATAATTAAGGATCATTTATAAAATAATGGCCATTTATCATCATAAATAAGGTTTAAATGAATATTCAGTGGACCAACTACAGGAGCATTCCAAACCCCAAGGAATGTAAACTATAGAGGGAAACACCACATTAACATTTGTATTTTATGAATATAATGTCAATTCATGTACAATATTATTTATTTCATTATACATTCTTTTCCATTGTCAATGAGTTCCAAGAATTAGATTAGATTATTTAGGATCGGGGACAACCTAGGGATGGTATCCCCATACATTCACACGGTGTTAAATATATCATGATAATAGGAATATGACACAAAATTATTCCAGTTCTGTTAAAAAAATAACTTTTAAACATCTCTTAGGGGGTGGTCCATTGATTGGGAGGTGAAATATTGGGGTGTCATGTTCTACCACATTCCAAATAAACAAACTATTGTCATTTCATAAGACCAATCACCTCTATGAGGGGATTTATTATAAAATAAATAATTAATTATAGGGGGTTCATGGTATTTACCCATATGTGGTTGCAACATATCAGGTTCCATAACATCTAATGGTTAAAATTAATATAAAACGACACTAGACATAGAGACTTAGGTTTTTCATTTGTTATAACACATTTTAAGGGAGTTTTTAATATATATCATTGTGCAGAACTATGGTTTAAATTATAAATGAGAATAGTTCAGGGTATAAGATATAGACCATCTACCTTGTGATGGGGATGCCCACATGTAAAATATCATTGTTTTATTTATTTTTATTCTAGATAAATCAATTAAACTAAAATTATCCAAAAAATATGTTGAATTAACTCACATAAAGATTACATAGGGGATAATGAGGGAATAAAATAATAGATGTAAGAGGAGTCAAAAACGTACAAATGGATATACAACTCACATTGAGTGTTTAAATTTCAAGTTGGATGAATAATATAACAACATTCATAGAGGGGAATCAGATGATCTCAATGGGAGTGGTCTTGCATGCGAGTGAGAGGAGGGAGTATGGAGGAAGAACAAAAATAATGATAGAGGGGAAAATGGTAATTTCCAAACTTTTTAATAAATTACATGGTTTGGGTGTATAGTCAGCCAAAACCACATTCTATCCCTACAAGTTCTACTTCAATTTACATGTGACCCCCTTATTGATTTATGTTAATGTACACCATAGATTCTCGTATAAAATCCCAAACAAAACTCTCTGACATGGAAAAATACCCACTCTTATTTGAACACAATATTTTTCTTTGGAATGTGTTTAATTTTTATTTAACTCCTAGGTAACTCTTCCATGGATTTAACCAATGATTCAATTATAATAGTTCAAGAAAATAATGGTTCTTACCGAACATGTATGGTATGAATAATTATCATAGTAACTTAATGGGTACCACATATATCGACTCATACTACCCCAGACATCACAATCAAAAAAACACAAATCTCTCACACTATACATAGAAATATAATCCCCATGTATCCCAATAGCTAGTCCAATATAAAATTTATTTTTCCCATATTGACCAAATCTCATAAAATTATTAATCAAATATTGACTTATTGAGTCATCGGTGCTTGAATAGGATAATGGAGATGGGTCAGAACGCACTATGCAGATGACCATGTCCTGAGCTTTATTATCCCATAAAAACAAAGAACATACTATTTCAGATTCCCATAATAGCATTCAAAATACTAAATGACCACCAGTCTAGAGAAAAATGGTAATTATAGAGACTAGGAGTCCTATAAATGATTTTGATACTCAAATAGTACCACATGCCAAAAAGTTTTGACAAGAATTTTTCAAGGATTTAAATACCTATGAGGGCCACCTACCTTTTGGATTGTAACTGAAAAAATAGGAAATCATCAACACTATTGGAATTTCATTTATGAAGACTTTCTAGGCTTAAAGGCTGATCATTAATTATCTATGTATAATGAAGAGGTCTATAGGTAACTCTAATGTTCTTATTCAATTTCAAACTAAAGAAAACATTTAAATTACCCTTGCATGAGGGATTAAGATAATAACACCACTAAAGTATTTATTTGATAATATATTTATTAACAATAAAACTAGAATCATTTTAAATGATTAGTTTTTAAAATATCAATTACCTGTCAAAAGGAAATATTATTTTGTAATTTATATTATTTTTTCATTTTAAGCATCAATTCTTTACCCGACATCAAGTCATAATTTGGTATTATATCGGATGAAGAACAATTTTAATCATCATTTATTTGATCAATAATATTCCCACAATTTGTATAGTTAAAGAAAATGTCAATTCCAATATATAGAAAAAAACCCCCTTTGGATTTTAATTGGAATTTTAATTAAATGATTCCTCATAAATTTATAATTCCAATAGCAGATAACAAGTGTTATATTAAATAAAAATGGGTATGTTCAAGTAACATACCACCACACGACTATATGTAAACCCATATTGGTTGTTGCATACTCTTTAAATGACGACCACCAACTAACATACATACCCCCATGGGGTTAACTTAAACAACAGACAAAACGAAAGGATACCAATGAGTGTACTGTTAATCCATTTTGGGACCACAAAAATACATCAAAAATATTTTAAATATTACATTTTAAAACAAACATAGTGGGTTTTATCACATAGGAATTTATCTCTTTGACCAGCCTACATTGGCAGATTCTTGTCTATCCCATAGTCATAACAAGTCAAGAATAACCTACATGGGTTGAGTCATGCAAAGCGTTCATAAGAAACCAATTTATGTAGGATTTAAGGTTTAGTATAATTTTCAATTATAAAACTCTATTTATATTTATATATCTAACAAAAATGTTTTCATTATATGTGTTACCATTTCCCAATCTATAAAGTGCCCATACTCAATATGAATTTAAAATTTGCTCCCATATAATCTCAACTAATAGGTTTCATTCAATCCAACCAATAATTCAAGGCTCAACCATGTAATGATTTTTTAGATATGGTGAAACCATCAACCTATAAAGGAAAAATCATTTTTGTTTAATGATTGACCATTTACAACCAATTATATAATAAAATTATAATAAGAAAAAATATTTTCATAAGTAATTACATGGGAAGATGTGCTTAATAATAAAAAAACCATTACCAAAAGAAATTGTTGGGTAATACATAATTATGGAGAACACATTATAATATTATACAATGAATATGATATTATTAAAAAATTAATTTCATGTAATCCTCTAAACATGGTAAAAAAATAAGCATATTGAATGAATCATAGAATAATGCCACAAAATAAAACAAACTAAATAAATCACACATCATGTTATACAAACACGCAAGATAATACACTACCTAAGTAGGTATAAAATTAAGAATGTTACTAAATTACCTGACATAGAGTATTAAAATCATAAAAATAAACAGATAAGGAACATTAATAATCTCAAATAACCTTGAAATTAATTATACATGGCATATCATATGCGTTGAACATGAATCCCTATGTGTATATAATGGTGTCTATAATGCTACTTCATTTCCACACGTGGTCCAGGGTAAATTATAAAAGATCATAAATCAGTAAATAGTAAAAATATACAAATAACTCAAGTTGAAATCTTAATCAAATAAAATTATAAAAAACACAAAAAATGTTGTCCCAAGACAGTTGGAAATTTCCATGTGCATCAGTTGATCACTCCTCGACATATCAATTTTCAAGCACTGAAATGTTATTAATATACTATATACCAACCCAGATAGAAAGAAAGCATAAATAAAATGTCTTCGATACATCTTCATAATCACTATCATGACTTCATATAAAACTAGCTTCCCTTCGGTCTCTACATGGCCTCATGCATGCCTACCCATACGCTAAAGGCAACAAAATAGTAGGGAGGGTCTCCTGGTGTTGTGGTTGGGAGACTATCCTCTCAACATTTGAATATAATAATGGTGTAATAATATATAACTAATAAACATTATTATAGGAAGTAAAAAAATAAATGACGGAGAGAGTAAATAAAATATTAACTAAATAAAAATTCAAATTCCATGTATAACTATCCCTGAATGTTTACATTAGCTACAAAGTATGGGTAAGAAATGTTTATAACGATTTACAATACAATACATAAATGGGAAAGATAAAAATAAAATAAATCTTTAAGGGATAACTCTATGTGGATATTTATCTCTATATCAATCTTATACCCCTAACACATAGGTAAATCCATGATAGCATAAGAATAATCTAAAGGACCTATGAGCATTATCTCTACATGGGTACCATAGTGAAATGGTAACAAGACATAAATTAATGAATAAATATACCGAATGAGTTGGGATTCAATTCATCAAGGAAACACGTTTGGCCATACCTGCTTTAGCTTAACCTAAAATACGTCTAACAATTTTGGCCTTTTAAACATATGTTATGTGTGTATCAAAGGTATGTAATTATAGAAGATGATTCAAGAGTTGGAAGGATTCTTAATCTTGTGATTTTGAATTAAAGAAACATCCATGGATCATAGATATGAATTTTTAATCATTATCATGTAACTCATCATTTGAATTTTTGGAGATATGTTGTATGTCCGTCTGAGGTGATTTGTAAATGGAATATCATGTATAAACAAGGACAAATAAGAATAAAAATCACTGATTGAGTCCATATGAGGCAATCCATAAATGAAATATGAAGTATCACTGTTATTATGATGTGATTTCAACAACCTATGAGCCTATACAAGGTATCTCACAAAAGGGTCTGAGTATCGCTCATGGCATGTTATAACCATCTCACCACTGAGCATGTCACTAAGATCTCCATTAGGGAACTAGTATGACTAAAGGGGTTAAGATTCAACAAGAAAATATCATCCCTTTCATACCATGCATTTCTCCCAGTGTATATATAAACCATGTATCATATTGTCTCATACTTTTAATTCCCTAAATGAGTCCCAAGCTTCACACAGGGTAAGTATAATCACTAATAGCCAAAAATCACATCCAAGGAATTATGTAAAAAGTAACCCGAGTATCTCCCAAGTAATCCACAGTTTATTTAATCATTTTTTTCAATTACTAATAAAAGGCCATGTCTCGTCATAATTCAAGTATAAAGGAAAATTAAGTGGTCCAATTTCATGATCAAGCTAAACCATAAGGAATGTTCACCATAGTGGGACACATCCCTTTACCATATCAATTTTAAGAATAATAAGACCTTTTCCATAACATGTTATTTTATTTGTTACATATTTTTATCCTTTATCAAGGAATACAAATCATTGGATTAATGTATTTAGGTTAGGTTTACTTCCCATGGAATGTATCACCTTACATGCATGATGTATTAAATAGGTCATGCTAATAGACATACCACACACAATACATCAATATAATTAATATAAAATAAGGATCTATCTTCGCATAGGTGGATTATTGATAACTATGATGTGAAATAGTGTTGTGTAAAATTTTACCACATTCCATTCAAGTATTATATATTCATTTTATAAGAATGTCCACCTCAACGAGGATTTTCATTATAAAAAAAATAATTAATTAATTTGGATTCACAGTTTTTCACCCATATAGGGTGGATACAAATCAAATTCCATGACCTTCCACTTTTCCAAATTAATATAAAATGATACAATAAACAATGAATTAGGATTTGTGTACAATATTATAAATATTAAGGGCAAATCAATGATATATCTATACAAGACACAATTATTTAAATTATAAATGAGTATATATATTTTGGAATACCCTATAGATGACCTACCTAATTATTAGGAAGCTCAATATGTCCAATATAGATCTTTTATTTGGCCGAGATCAAGTGAAAAAAATTAAATTCAACCTAAAAATATGGAGAATTAGATTAAATTTATATATGATAGAAGAAGGAGAAAGAAAACAACAAGATTGGGAAATTGATTTATAGATATACTAAGGTCCATCCAACACACCTGAAGAAACTCTAATAGGAGGTTTAGTGAAAAAGATATCACCATACCTTGAGGGTGTGTGGAGGACCTCCATAAGAGAGGTGTTTCATACTGTAGAAAGGAAAAATAAGGGAATATTAAATAAAATAAGACTATATGGGGGAAGATCATTTTCAATCCCCATTAATGAGGTGCACAGTTTGGTCGCACAATTGGCCAAATAGTGGGCCAACCATGACAATTCTATTACACAATATAGGGGTCACTCTACTCGTGTGCATGGTTTGTTAAACTATTCATAAACCAATAATTACCATCAATCTATGACATATATCTTGGATCATGGCCTTAAAACTCTACATGCATGGTTAGACCAAACCGTATGATATATCCATCTATATTGGATGGGAAACATTATTTCACCTATAGGGCCACAAATTTTGATAAAAAATTTTCTCCCAAATACGTACCTAAAATTTATGATGTTTTATGGCTAGAAACTACCAAAACATGACAGACCCCCTAAGGTACCTCTCAGGCCCTTTTTAGAGAAATATAATTTCAATTATGCATTCCAAAACATATATTTTCCTATCAAATCACATATTAATGTATGGAATATCCATCAATGATAAAACAAAAATTAAATTGGAAATTTACCTTGTCCAAAAACATAAGACACTAAAGAAAAAATCATCTTGGTAAACATTAAATTTAATTAAAATACCTTTCTAAAAAATTTAAATCTATTAAATTATAACTTGGTCATCCTTATAGGATTTCTAAATTATTTATAACAAAAATTACTATATAGAAATCTTAAGCAAAATAGAGTACGTTATTACATCAACAAACCTCTAAGAAAACACTAATCAAATCATTAACAATTTCATTATGATCACAACGTAACATGGTTATTGTAGAATTATTGTTCTCAAGAAATGATTCATCAACCATGTTTAATTTATTATGATGGTAATGATTCATGTGATCATTATACATTATCATTACTAGCCATCTTATATGTTGTATGTTAAACTATTTCAGAGTAAATATACCCTTAAAACAATTATATATATTTTATATCAAACAATTTACTCCATAAATATTATTCCCCAAAAGTTTTAATGTAAAAAAACAACTAAAGGTAATTTTAGATCACGTGTAACATAATTAATCTAATGATGCATCATTTTCAAGAACGAATTTTCAATTAACTAATCATTCATCATTAGAACCCATCAATGAACCTTCAACAAAGAATCAATGTAGACGAAAAATACACCATCTCAGGAGGGTATGAAAAAACTAGATAATTAACCAATCATCTATCTATTTCTTTAAAAAGATCATCATATTCTATTTTTTATATGAGTTTTGATCCCATTCTTTTAAACATAGTTAGTACGATTTCTAATCAAGAATCATTTTCAACAAACATACATTAGAAACATAATAATTCAGTAAAATAATTTCATGAAATAGTTATGTCATTTCCATTCCCTAACAACTTTAGACTTATCATGGTCAAAAGGCATTCCATGATTATAAAAAAATGAATCCAATGAATTAAATTTTCTTTAACAAAATTTCACCCACACATAATTTTACATAAACATTCTTATCATTTAATTTTTGAAAAATAATCCTCCAGTGTCACTCATGATCCACCTAAATTTTAGAATATAAAAATATATAATCAATAAAGCAAAACACAATTGTATGTAAATAATTAGGGAAAAAACTATACATAAGATCCCAAATAATTATTATTTATTAGAAAACACAAAGGATATAACCAAAAACTCCAAGTGCCTATATCTAGTCCGATATTTTGTATTCATAATGTCATAGTCATTCACAATCAGATGGTTTTTCTCAAACAACATTCCTAGAAATGAAAAATACTTATATTCCAATATATAGTCAAATAAATCCTAAATGTGAGGAACATGAATATTATTGTTAAATTTTATGTTATTCAAGGCTTTATTATAGTTCCCAAGTAAGTCTGAGATCTCTAAAGGGGGGAGGGGCGAATCAATGAGCACTATTTATTTTTACAAATTAATTACTTTAAAATAATCATATAATCATAGTTAATGCCTTCATCCACAATTTTTTGTGACATTGAAACTTTTCTTGTGTTGGGGTTCAGCCCGCAAGTGGGTGTTTTTAGATTTCAGATAAAATATGTTTTGAAATTTGAAATATCTTTTATCATATCACATATATAAGGCTGCATGTATATCACATGGGGATATATATCTTTTATATCTATTTAGATGAGATATGTTATTAAGTATTATCGTATATCATATAATGTTATTTGGAGATTTAAGATATTATATTATATATCTTATCTGTACTTGAAAAAGGAAATAAACAATGCTTCAAAAAGGGAAGCTGCTGGTGGAAGACAATGAGCGCTACTCAAGATGTAGTCCACTTATATCAAGAGGGAAGGGGCCACCATGTCTGTAGTAGCCCTTGTGGAATATAATTTATGGCTTACAATATATCTATGGTCTATATATGATGAGATGGGATACAATGTTATGGTTTCATGTGAGGTGCATTGATGGTGAATATGTGTGAAGCAGTAGTGATACAATTGATGACTAGGTTCATGTATTGGAAGTCATCCTGATAGAGGTGATCTGGTTGCATGTAGCAATTGAAGATCGATGGTATATCATGATGGTGAGATCATTTAGGTGTCACAAGCTGGTGAAAGGATGACACATGTTTAGGTGAAGACCTCCGAGGTAGTGACTTTTCATTGATAGAAGGGTCACATTTTTCCATATATTGATATTCTGATACATGGAACCAATGGAATTTTTATTAGAGAGTAGGCAGAGGCGTATTGTGGTGTGGTTTTCTTACAAGTATTATATGCTCTATAATTTGTAATTCATGTTTGGTCCTTACATGGATTCGTGTATTCTCTGATTCATAATGGATATTTTTGGGAATTTCCATGTGGTTTATTAATCCTATATAAAGAGGGTTTTAAACGTTAAAAAATCATGCTTGTTGATTTATTTATTCTGCTCATATCTCTTCCATATTTCTATGGATTTCTCATGATATTTTTTGAAAATCAATTTTCAGCCTAGAATTGGGATTCTCTCCTACAAGTGGCATCAGAGGTGATGGATTGGGCTTGAAATTTGTGGTGATAAATATTTGGAAGCTTCAAAGTGGATTGATGGAGAATGTGTGATTTTGAATAAGCTTTTGAAATCAGGTTGGAGGAGGTGTTTCAAATCATACATGTAATTCTTTTCTTCTGAATTTTCGATTGTTCATGAAAGAATTAATAATTTAAAATTTAGGTGATGTGCCAGGTTCTCAGGATTTTGAGCATGGGGGAAGTGTTTTCCTTCACGTGCTTCAGAATTTATAGCGATAAAATTTTTTAGGGAACTAGATATTGTGGATTCTATTATTAGTGTAGTAGACAAAGATATGATAAAAACATCTGTGTTTGAATTTATTTATAAGGGGGATCAGAACAGTTTCTATTAGAGCTGCAAAAGGGTTTCACCTTTTAATACCAAGGATAATGGATAGTGTGATACCAACAAGTTTTTTTGTCCAACTTATAATGTTGGATGGTATCTCCATTGGGGGAAAAAGGAGTAGATAGTTGGGGTTCATCCCACACAGGGTGTTTCCAGATATTAGATAAGATATTTTTTGAAATTTGAAAAATCTTTTATTGTATCACATAGTTAAGGAATCATGTATATCTCATGGGAAGATATAACATTTATAAATATTTAGATGAGATATGTGTTTGAATCGTAATTTGACTAATACATTGTAATTTGAACATTTATGATATTATTTTTCATATATTATATGTATTTGAAAGGGGAAATATTGATTTTGTTAAAAAAGGAAATTGTTTGTAGATGAAAGAGAGAGATGCTCAAGATTTAGTCCCTCGAGATTAGAAGGGATGGGGTTGTCATGTCTGCAGTAGACCATGTGGCATGTCTGCAACATCTAAGAGACATCTATGGGGGATATATGATGAGATGGATTACCACATTACGGTATCATGTATTGTGGATCAATATTGAATAGTTTCGAATTATAAGTGATGTAATCTATGATCAGGGCTATGTATTGAAAGTCTTCTAGATTGTAGTGACTTGGTAGCGCCTCCTGACTAAAGATCGACAGTACATCATGATGGTGAGATCATTCGGTTGTCGCAAGATTGTGTGATGTTGACACATGTTCAGGTTATGATCACTGAGTTAGTGATGTTTCTTCGATAGAAGGGTGAATTTTTGTCCCATATTAATCTTCTGATACATGGCGTCAGTATGATGTTTATCAGAGAGAAGGTGGAGGCGTATCAGTGAATGGTTTTCACACAGGTGTTCTATGCTCTCTTATTTTTAATTCATGTTTGATAATTAGATTGATTCTTGTATTCTCTTATTCATAGAGGATATTTTTGAGAATTGCAGTGTTTTTTTAATCTTCTTTTAGGAGGGGTTTCCCATGTAAAAAATTCATGTGTGTTGATTTATTTATTCAGATCATATCACATCCATATTTCGACAGATTTCTCACGAAATTTTTTAGAAAGCAATTTTCATCCTAGAATCAGGATTCTCCCCAACAACTCGATTAATTAAATAAATAAAAATACATAGAACACGTGTATTTGTATGGTTCGGTACAACAACTTACTTCATATTATATTATTTATTCTCCCTAATGTGGATTCTCCCCTATAATTTTGTAATCCATTACAATTTCCAATACAGAGTCACACATTATATTTCTTAAATCCACACAGTATGTTATTTATATGTCATCCCACAGTGTTATGAGAATCCACATTACCCTGGTCTAGAATCTACACTAGAGAATTCTACTCTTGTGTCGCACAATATACTTCTGATGAATCCACTTGGGTGACTACATCCTTTTATAAATTCTTATTCTATAGTAAATTGACCTGTGGAGATTCCTCCATGAAATTTCTATATCAACCTATCTCATCTACCTATTTACCTATTCATGTACCTTTGGAAGTCATTCTGATTTTTCCCAAAAATATCTGATCTACAGTATTTGATCAGTCACCTTAGTGATAAAATTGGTCAGGAAATTATTAATTTCTTTTGAATTTATATCATTAATTTATATGAGAATATTATAAAAAATGTTTCTTAAATATTATCTTATGGAATATTAAACATGAAAACATATAACTATCCTTCTTCTCAATCTAAACACAAATAATTCTTGAAATCGTTTGTATTGCAAGGACTTCCCATTTTTAATCACTTTGAAAAATTCAAATAGTACACTACATTGATCCTATACACATTAAATGATAATAACAAAATCTAAATAATTTATTCCATATAGTTAGTGTACATTATTGTTTATTCGTGTATTAATTCTTCAAACATCATGTGGGATACTTTTAATATATCAAACTCTCTCTTTATGAAACTACAAATAGGTGTAATCAGCCAAGCTTTCCATCTGTGTAATTCCTTGATCCCAGTTATCCAGAGTCGGTGAATTATTACATAACATTGGCATGATAAAAGGAACCATGTCCCGAAATACCAATCATTTTAGTAGCCTTAGAAGTACTAGATACCTTCATAAGTTTTCCATTACATCATGAAATAAAAACATCAAATAGATTTTTCCCAATGACAACACTTATATCCTTAGCATATCCCGGTTGGTTAACCATAAAATATTTCTTCACATCCCAGGAATAATAAAATAAAGAAAGGGGTGAGCTCTGATTCTCAGTTAGGATAACAATATATCAGAAACTTTCGTAACTAAGAATAAAAATTTAAGGTAATGTATAAGACTAATACAAAAGCCTTTTAAACATAAACTTTAGTATAATATGTCTAAGATAAAATCAAATAATTTCATTTACATATTCACCTAGATACTATAATAGTCGAATAATCACATTAACTATCAATATACACTTTTATAATGATGCAGTGCATAATGCCAGACTTAATAACCACATAGTCATGGACTTGTTCCATGATTACAAGTAAGTCTTTTTCATGGACTTGAGAAAAGAAACTAGTTTGTCTCATGAGACCTACCGATTAATCGAGGAACTATAGAGGGCTCTACCCATCACATACTATGTCCAATGCATTCCTTATATGAAAATCATTACACATAACATAAACATTTGTATTAATACTAGTATATGAAATATCAATAATTTTTCTATAAATGATGAATGGTGTTAAAATAATACATCCATAGTCAAACTTTTCCCAAAAAGATTTAATATAATATGTAAAAATTGTATCATAATAAATCATCTTCAAACATGTTTACAATCCATCAAAGGTTGTTGACATAGATGAAATGAAAACTATTTTAAATAAATACAACTTTCTATTTAGAAATTATTTAAAAGTCACATAATTATAAAAGAAAAAATTTACTTTAAAAATATTTTTATAAGATTTTATGAGAATCGTAAATGATGATAATATATCAGAAAACAGCCACACCCTCTGTATTAGTTAAAAAAAATACATTTGTACCTTAATTTTGCCGAAAAGGTCATAAATTACAATGTTTGGAAAACGACGAAATGATTTCATTAAATTTTTTTTATAAAATGAAAAACAAGGGTGTTAATGACATTAACCCATAGTCTATTAAATAGTAAAATCATTTGAAATACATTTTTAAGAAACATGGATGTGGATGGTAATGATGTCCCAGTTGATACTTACGTAAAAACAACCTCAGATAATAAAGAGATTGTAAAATTAAACCTTATCTTGTAATATTCCTTAGTCGATGGTATGTTAAAATCTTTTAAAATAGTTAAATCATTTTAGTAAAATGATACAAGAATAATATAACTAAATATGATATCATTTATGATTTTAAAATATTTCTCTGTTAATAATATCTTAGTAGTATCATCATCTCAACTGTTAAATGATTCCTTTTACATTATATGATTGTTTTCGTAAGTCATGGTTGTTATGTATATGATATATTTTATTAATATAAATAATTATATTATGTTCATAAACATAATTTTTAATCTTAAAATTAATATTAATCTTGAATGATTACGATGGTGAATGAATCTCATCGCATTTATGGAGAAGGTAATCTTTACATACGCACAAGCGACCATATCATTATATTGATGGTGATATAATATGTAATTGGATGGATTATAATATATAATTAATAATTAAATGTTATATTTATTATTAAAATCAGTTATAATCATTATTATACCCATCAAAATAATTATGTTTTTTAATAACAAACAACACCACGACGTGGAGATGGTAAGCGGTTGGTACAGACGTATGGTGACATAGTCATTTTTATGATGGATAGAATAATTAATATTGTTTTACCATTTTTATAATAACATCATAGTATATATAAGATACTGGAGTTATTATTATATAATTGAAACAACAAATAAATATGAAGTAGAAGAATAAAAAAACATCAAAGTGGTGATGAAATATTTACCTCTTCCTCGAGTTCTTCTTTTTGATTTGATAAAAAGGGATCCTTATGATGGATTTATGATAAAATTGAGGCCACTAGGTTGAAGGGGGAAATCTTAGGTGGGTATTTGGGTAGGGTTTGGATGACCCAAATGGCTTTGGTGGTCTGAAATTAAGAGAAGTGGATGTACCATTTTAAAAAATAGGTGAGGGTCAATTTAGGAAAAGTTTGAAATATTATTTTATAATAAAATCATTTTCGTTTATAATGGATCCAAAATGATTTATTTCTAGGATATGGTGGGTATGGGTCGAAAACCTCTAAAAAATTTTTTTTATCGGTCTAGGTCATCATATTAACCTTATCTTTTAGAATTAACTCTTAGTTAAAAAGTAGAGAATTTATCGTGTCTCTTTGTATTTTTTTGTTATATGGTTTATAAACCTACTATAACAGGCCAATAGAACCCCATTTTTTTAATTATTAATATATAAAATATTATATAAGTCGTTTCGCTGAATCATTGATTTTTAGGAATATTATATAAATTAATTATATAGTATTTTATTAAGAACTCAATTATGACAATTTTGACACTATTTAGTATTTGATTTTTTTGAAAGCCAAAGAACATTATCACTTTGAATAAAAATTATTAATCAACCCTAACATGTCATATTAACCTATATAATTATTTTAATTAATTACAAGTCTCAATTTAAATTTATTTGGATATTTATAATTTCAATTATTTTAATATTCCATTATTGAGATAATTACTACATCATCATTGTGTCATAAATAAATTAAAATATTTAATGTATAAAAATTATAAGTAAAATATAATTATATAGTAAATATTTTTATATTTCTAATTACTATTTATTGTTGAATTTATATTGTTTGTAAACTATATAAAAAATGGTTTAGTTATTAAACATCGAATTTAACTCCTTTAACTCTTCTTTAAATAAAATATTAATAAATGTCCTAATCTAATCTAAGTTGACCAAAGGGATCATGTTCTATTACTATCTTTTTTTTGGTCTAAATACACATATCTAATAGAATTGGGACATGTTTTAGGGTAATTATAATATAATTTTAACACATAATTACCCAATTTACTTTTTCACATGGTAAATAAAAGTCAAAAGTTACTATTCACCACTAATTATTTTCATCTTATTGAACCAAATATTACATACTTATTTCAACTGTGTCACTTAGATTTTAAGAATTTAACATAAATAACTGGTAAAATAATGTTTTATGAAAATTTTTAAATGATCTAGAAGGTGGGTAAAAGATTGTAAAAAGTTTAATAAAATTGTATGTATCTAAAATTATTATAAAATGACTCTAATGAATTACATTAGAAATATATAGGTATTTCGTATCTATTTTGTCATAAAATAAATGAAAATTTTATATATAATTATTTAAATAAATAGTTGGTTTTAAACAATAACATAGTTTTTTCACTATTAATTATAAATTTATTGTTTTCAGAAAAATTAAAAAATTTACCCAAAGATAATTTCGATATTTTGAATTAAAAAATGATGATCATTTTGAAAAAAATTATAAAATTTCAAAAAGTGGGTATAAATATTTATAATGGCTAGTTTGATGGGTCATGGTGTGTTAAAACTCCAAGTTGCGTACAATTCAAGCTACTGCATTATTCAAAGGGAAATGTATCATGGATGCCTGGGGTGTTACAATATCCCCTCCTTAAAATAATTCCACCCTCGAAATTTCTAGAATATATCTGCATAATAATATTCAGTTGGTTCTTCCTCTTATGTTCTTTGGGTTCCCATGTTTCCTCATCCATATTATTGTTTCTCCAAAGAAATTTTACTAGAAGAGTCATCCTATTTCTCAACATGTGTTCTCTGTTATTATGAATCATGACAGGATCTTCACAATAAGACAGATTAGGTTCCAGTTGAATTTCATCATAGGTGAGTACATGCGTTGGGTTAGGTATGAAATTTCTCAACAGTGATACATGGAACACAAAATGAACATTGGAGGGACTTGGCGGAATGGCCGAACATTAAATCTCCAACCCCAATTCGTTCATGAATTTTGAATGGTCCAATGTAGCTGGGACTCAATTTACCCTTCTTATTGAATCATATAACACCCTTCCATAGAGATACTGTCAAGAAAACATTATCTCCTACTTGAAATTACAAATCCTTACACTTATTATTGGAATAACTTTTTTTCCTACTTTGAGCTGCTTTGATGTGGGTTTGGATAACCTTAACCTTTTCCATTGTTTCCCCAACAAGTTCCGGGCCTATATGTTTTCTTTCACTAACACCATCCCAACATGTTTGTGTGCGGCATCTTTTTCTATATAAAACTTCATATGGTGCCATTTAAATGCATGAATGGATGCTATGGTTATAATAATATCCTATCAGAGGTAAATATTGATCCCAAATACCTTCAACGTCACATGGGAAAGATCTCAAAATGTCATATATGGTTTGAATTGTCTATTCTGATTGTCCATCAGTTTGAGGGTGGTAGGAAGTGCTCAAACAGAGTTTAGTATTCAAGGACTTCTGAATAATTTTCAAAAATCCTTATGTATAATGGGGATCATAATCAAAATCAATCAATAGGGGTACATCACGGGGTCTAAAAACATCATTAATATATAGTCATTCTAGACATTCAAGTGGTAAATATTCTCTTATAGGAAGGAAATGTGTTGACTTGGGAAGATGGTAAACAATGACCCATATATCATCATTACTTCTAAAAGTCTTTGTTATCCCCATGAAAGAGACCATCATAATATTATCCCATTTCCAATCAGGTATGGTAAGAGGTTGCATGAATCTTCCAGGCTGTTGCATTCCAACATTCACTTTTTTACAAACCATACATCATGACATAAATTCAGAAATCTCCCTCTTCATATTATCCCACCAAAAATGTTCCTTCAAATATCTATACATCTAGGTGCTCCCAGGGTGTATAGAGATATTGGTGCAATGAGCATCATCCAACAATTCCCTTTTTAGATCATGTTTGTAATGAACACAAAGTCTCTTACCATATTTCAAAATTCCATCTTCATATATATAGTCACTCAATCTCCCATCATTCACATATTTAATATTATTTTAAAACTCCTCATCATTATTCATAGAACTCTTTATCATTTCTAATAAAGATGTTTTGGAAACCATTTGAAATAGTATTGATGTTTCACCTTCCATGGTTATTACCATATCCATCTTTACTAGATCAATGAAAATAAAATCCCTTTAAACTCTCATCTTGTTCAAAACTTTGTGGTCCTTTCAAGTCAAAGAATATACCACCTTATTTTCCTTCCCTGGGTGGTATTGTATAGTGAAATCATAATCCTTGAGTAGTTTACGACATCTATTTTGCATCATGTTGATTTATTTCTGATAGAAAATATACTTTAAACTCTAGAGATCATTATAAATCTCACAATTTTCACCAGAGAGATAGTGCCTCTATATCATCAGAGCATCGATTACAACTTCTAACTCAATATCCAGAGTAATATGGTTTATATAATTAATTTTTAGTTGTCTAGATACATAGGAAACAACTATATCATTCTACATAAGGACACTACCATGCTCGTTCATTGATGCATCACTATTAATAACAAACTAGTCTTTCACTGATGGTACAGTCAAGATAAGAGCGTTGAATAATATTATATAATGTTCTTCAAAACATTCTCCAAAATATTTTTTTCAAACAAATTTAACCCCTATACATGTTATCATGGTTAATTGGTCAGCCAAATGGGAAATATTCTGGACAAAACGTTGACAATAACATGTTAAACCAACAAAACTGCGTACCACTGTTATACGCGTCGGTGCTGGCCATTCTTGGATTTCCTTGGACAACGAAGGATCAATAGAGATTCCATCCTCAGAGACAATATGGACATGAAAAGAAATATTTTGATTCTATAATTCATAATTTCTAAACAACCCAAATAATTCATTCCTTTTAAGGGATTTCATAATAGTGCGCAAGTGATTTTCATGATCTGTTTAGATTTATTAGTATACCATGATATCATCAATAAATACCACTATTAAGTGATCAAGATATTTTTTGATAAAACTATTCATTAGATCCATGAAAACAGAGGGTATATTAGTCAATTCAAAAAGGCATTCCTGTAAACTAGTAATGCTCGTACCTGGTTTGAAATACTGTTTTTGGAATGTCTTATTTTTTTTCAAACACTACTAATGATATCCAAATCAAAGGTCAATCTTTGATAAATATTTATCTCCATGAAGTTGGTAGACTAAATCATCAATGTGAGGTACATGATACTTGTTCTTTATTGTTATAGAATTGATCTACCTGTAGTCAACACACAACCTCATAGATCTATCTTTCTACTTAACAAAATGGACACGGGCTCCCCATGGAGAAACACTAGTGAAAATAAATCACTAATTAATGAATTCCTATAGTTGTTTCTTTTCATTCACTAATTCCACAGTGGCCATTCTCTAAGGGGACTTCGATATGGGCCTAGAACGTGGAATTAAATCAATGGGAAATTCAATTTATTTGTCTGGAGGATGTCCAGGTAAATAAAATGAAAACGCATCAACAAATTGTTGCACAACAGGAACATCCTATATTCGAACATTATTTTCCTCTAAAATAATTATTTCATTCACTTGCTCCCCAAAAATTGGATTTGTTAGACCTACATGGGGGATCATCTAGATAAGAATAAGGTGGTGACTTTTCTAGTCTAATGATAAGGTACTCCTTATCATCATTGAAAATTGTAACCTCCTTCTTCGTAAAATATATTTTCGTATCATTGTCCAAAATCCAATCCATTATTGGGATTATATCAAAATAAATCATGGGTATCATGATGAGATCAGCAGATAATAATCATTTATATTCCCTAATGGGAAGTGATTCAAAAGTTTTTTTGAAATGATACTTCCCTAAGAAATTTTTACTAACAACTCCCTTGTTAAGTAAAATTGAAAATATCTTATTTTCAAGGAAAACCTGGAAGACATGAAACAATTCAATGTTCCAGAATCAAATAAGGCATAGGCTAAAATTCAGAACCATTAAATTACCAACCACCACATCTTTCGGAGCTTCAACCTTAGCAGTTGTGATCGCATAAACATGTACTTTCACCATTGGCCATTTCTGAGATATGTTCCCTTTCCGCATAAGACATTCATTTTTATAATTTCCATTTTCTCTAAAATTGATTCATTCAACATTGACAGCCTCATTCCTTCCGTAGAAATAATGAGCTTGGTGGCCTTTTTAATGTCACCTGTAATAGACTTTCATTACCTTTAGGCAAGTACTGGGATGTTTCTTCCCACATTTACCCTAGGATGGATATTAAACTTTTCCATTCTACCCATTATTTCTATTTCCAGAGTGATCAATAGATTTATTCTTCTTTCACATTTCTTTGAAGACATAATACTTAGAGAATTCCTTTTATGTATTGATTACACATGAGATAATATCTTCATACTATAAAAAGTATTTGGATACTAATTATCAATGGATAAATGGTTTTAACTCATCAATGAATCGATCAATCTTACTGTTTAGGTTACATATATAATCCGCTGCATGCCATTCTTTCCTTGTAATGTTAGCCTCATACTTTGCGACATTCTTATCATCCTTTTGCCTTAGACTCCAAAAGTGTCTTTCCATATCTACTCGATGGTCATGTGGAATGTATTTTTTTATGAAAATATTTTTAGTCTCCCCCCATTCTATGTTGGATACTTAATCATCTATCTTTTTGTTTTGGATTAATAAAAACCATTGATCTGTATCTTCTGTGAGGCATTAAACTACCATGATAACTTTTTCACTTTCACTACTCCCGAAAGTATTATATATTTTATCCAAGAAATTTATCCATTGATCAGTTACTAAAATATTTATGATTCAATTTAATATTGGTGGTTGTTCCCTCATGAAGCGGTCTACCATTGATCATCCACATTGTTGATCAAGGTGCTTCATACAAGTAAGGTTATTATTCATAACCTGAGTGAGTTTTCTTGGTATAGTGATAAGCTTATTAGCACATGTTTCCTCACCAACAACACTATAATAATCACGAGTAGGATGGAAATCCCTCCATGGATTACATGCATTGATATGGTTTCCATTCCTTCCACTAGGATCCATTTCTATACAATGGAATACACAAGATTAGTTTTTGAATTGCAATACATAATTCCAAAATTGTAAAACACTTAACATAAATTGAACAATTTTTTGATATAATATATAATCAAAAAATAATGTTTTCTTTTAGGAGGTATATAATCATAAATCCTTCAAAATGGTTTGTAATGAAAATGTAAATTATCCTAAGAATATCCCCTGGGAGTGAGGTAATCAGGAGTTCAGCAATGTCCATTGACGTGTACCAGAATACCCCAGGTCAAGCCCGAAACTCTTTGTCAGAGTATTACTCCTAGGAAAATCATTTCCAGAGCTGGCTCAACCATCTTGTATCTAGACAGGGATTTATTGTTTGTAAATTACACATAATATCTACATTAAAAAGATTTTAGGATGTTATTATATACCAATCCTCAATGTCTACCTCAGGGTAAGGTGCTCGAATAGAAGTTTATCTAAATCTAGTTTCCAAGGTTTTTACTAAACTTCCTCAGATACCAACTATAATTCCCTGACCCCAGTTATCCATAGTTGGCGCATTATTACATAACACTGGAATGATACAAAGAATAATGTCAAGAAGGACCGATCTTTTTAGTTTCCTTCGAATTACTAGATACCTTCATATGTTTTAAATTATATCATGAAATAAAAACTTAAAAAAATTTGTCCCCATTCACAACACTCATATCCTTAGCCTATCCCAGAAGGTCAACTGTATAATATTTCATAACATCTTGGTAAAAAATAAAACATAGAAATGGCTGAGCTCAGATGCTCAGTAAGGATAATAATAAATTAGAAACTTTAAAAATTAAGCATAAAATTTCATGGCAATGTATAAGACTAAATCAAAATCCATTTAAACATAATATTCATCATCATATGCCAAAGATAAAATCAAATAATTCCATTTACATATTCAAATGGAAATTAAATTAGTTGAATAACCACGTGAAATATCAATAGCCACGTTCATAATGATGGAATTCATAATGCCATACTTCATAACCACATAGTCAAGGCCTTATTCCAAGTCTTCAAAAATGATTTTTTCAAGGCCTTGTGCCAAGACTAACAATAATATTTTGTTATGGCCTTGTTCCAAGACAATAGTTCGTCTCTTGAAACCTACCAATGCATAGTGGAGCTATTGTGGGCTCCACCTGTCACTTACTAAGTCAAATGCATTCCTCATATGAAAAGGATTAAACCAAACATAAACATTTGTATTAAAACTATCATAGGAAATGTCAACACTTTATCTATACACCATTAATGGTGTTAAAATAACACATCCATAGTCAAACATATCACCAAACCATGAATACTATATGGATGATATGTATCATAATAAATCAACTTCAAACATGATTAAAATCTATCAAAAGATGTTGACATAGATGAAATGAAAACTATTTTTAATAAATATCGGTTTCTATTTTGAAACCTTTAAAAAATCAAATAATTATAAAAGAAAACCATTATTTTGAAATTATTTTAATTAGATTTTATGGGAAGCTTCGACGATGATGTAATGATGGAAAATTGCCACACCTTCCGTATATGTTAAAAAACCTTTTTACCTTAATTTTTTTGAAATGGTCATAAAGTACCTTGTTTGGAAAACGAGGAAAATATTCCATTCAGAACATTTTATAAAAGGTAAAACAGGGGTATAAATGACATTAAACCATAGTCTAGTAAATTGTAAAACTGTTTTGAAATATATTTTTAATAAATATTGATGTGGATGAAAAAAGATGTCCCAGTAGTTACTTATTTAAAAACAACCTCGGATTATAAAGTGATTGTAATATTAACCCTAACCATGTACATTTTCTTAGTCGATGGTATGTTAATATCTTTTATAATAGTTAAAAAAATTATTAAATAATAAAAGAATAAAATATTTAAATATGATATCATATATGATCTTATAATATTTCTCTGTAAATAATATTTTTTGAAGTATCATCATTTAAGGTGTAAACTGATTCGTTTTCCTTTGTATGATTGGTTATGTAAGTCTTGTTTTTTATAGATACGATGTATTTGATTCATATACAGAATTATATTATGTTTATAAACAATATTTTTTATCATAAAAATAACATTCTTGATTTATTAATGTGGGGAATGAATCTCATCGCGTTCATGGAGACGGTAATCCGTACGTACGCATGAGTGACCATATCATTATAATGATGGTGAAATGGTATTTAATTGGATGGTATAACATATATAAAGAATAATTAACATTTTTATTTAATATTTAAACCATTAATACTCATTATTATACCCATCCAAACAATTAAGTGTTTGAATAATAAACTACAACACGATGTGGACACTGTAAGTCGTACATATGCACATATGGTGACTTTGTCATCCATATGATGGATACATTAATGAATATGGATGTACAATTTTTATAATAAAATCACAGTATATAAAAAATAATGTAGTTATTATTTCCTAATGGAAAAAACAAAGAAATTGAAAGTGGAAAAAGAATTGAACTTGAATGTGGTGATGAAATATTTACCACTTCTCCAGGTTCTTCCTTTTGATTTGACCAAAACGGATCTTTAGGATATATTTTTTACCAAAGTAAGGCCTCTAGGATGAAATAAGGAATAATTGGGGTTATATGAGAAGATTTCTTCTAAACCAAATGGCTCCAATGTTGTACAATTAAGAGAAGTGGAAGTAACCTTTTATAAGAGAGGTGGGGGTCACATTAGGAAATTCTTGAAATATTATTTTATAATAAAATAATTTTAGGATTATAATGTCTCCATAATAAATTATTTTGAGGATACGGTTGGTATGAGTTGAAAACCTCTCAAACAATAGGTTTTGGACAGGTATAGGTCACCATATTAACATTATCATTTATATTTAACTCTTAGTTAAATAGTTTGACATTTACCTCGTCTCTTTGTATTTTTATATTATTTAGTTAATTATCTTACAACAACAAGTCTAGAGAACACAATGTGGTTCATTATTAATATATATAACCATATCTATGTATTTTGGAAGAACCATTTATTTTTAAAAATATTATATAAATTAATAATATAGTATTTTTTTAAAAACACAATTATGTAAATTTTGACACTATTTGTTATTTGATTTTTTGAAAGACATAAAAACAATATAACTCAGAATAAAATATATTTATTCAACCCTAAAATGTCATATTAACCTATAATATTAGTGTAATTCCCCAAATGTCTCAATTTACATATATTTGGATATTTATAATATCAATTATTTTAATATTTCATATTTATGGTAATTAATGCATCATCATTGTGTCAAAGATAAATTAAATTATTTAATGTCTAAAAATTATAAATAAAAAATCCATATTTCGGAAATCCTTTTATATTTCTCTAAATATTTATAGTCTAATTTTTATTGTTTGTAACCCTATATTAAAAATGGATTAGTTATTAGACTTTTAATTTAACTCTTTTAACTCTTCTTTAAATGAAATAATAATAAATGGTCAAATCTAATACATGTGGACCAAAAAGTTCCTAGATTATCCATATTGTTGTTTTCTGGTCTAACTACACTTATCCAATAGAATTAGTACATGTTTTAGGGTAATTATAAAATCACTCTTACCTATAATTATCCAATTTAAATTTAACTGCGGTAAATAAAAGTCAAAAGATTCTATTCCAAAAAATTATTTTTATCTTATTGAACAAAATTTTACTTACTGATGTCAGCTGTGTCTCAAAAAAATTTCAAATTCAACTCATAGAATTGGTAAATGAATGTTCGATGAAAATTTGTAAATTCTCATAGAAGGTGGGTAAAAGACGATAAAAAGTTCAATAAAATATTATATATCTAATCATATTATAATATGAATCCAATGAATTAAATTGAAAATATATAGGTATTATGTATCTATTTTGAACTAATATAAATTAAAATAATATAATCAATTATTAAAATAAAAAGTAGGTTTTAAACAAAAAGGCAGTGTTTTTCACTATTCATAAAATATTGAACGTTTTCAGAAAAATACCAAATATTCATCCAATGCTAATTTTGTTATTCCGAATTCAAAAATGAAACCCATTTTGAAAAATAAAATTTATATAAATTTAAAAGGTAGGAATTTATATTCATTACAGCTATTTTATGGGTCATGGCGTGTTAAAACTTCATGTTTCGTACAATAAATGCTACTACATTATTTAAAGAGAAACGTATTGTGGAAGCTTGTGGCGTTACAATATGTGTAGAATTTCTCTTCATGTAATTTCATCTACTAAAACAATAAGGTGCTTTGTGGAACTCAATTCATTTTTTATCTACAAACAATATCCTCACTAAAAAACATATCAATAGATTCCTTTGAAATCCCTCACAGCACAATATGAATGGTAGTTTCACTTATTAACATATGAGCTTCAATATGAACTAGTATCAACCAAATATGACTCATTCAGCTCATATTTCATTTCTAACTTCTCTTGTGAACTAAAACAAACTCATCACAAATCCAAATTTTTCTCTTCTTATGAACATTTTTTTATGTTTGCATTGCATCCTACTAAACTGTATTCTGAAGCCTGAAAATATATTAATGCATTGCAGAAAATTTTAATTAACCTATATTCATTATCTCAATGACACATATTTGATCTCTCATAGAAGATGGGATCTTATGTGATAGAAATGCCTATAAATCTCATATGCAATGCTTTATTCACTAATGGATCATATGCGGGGAGTAAGTAGACGATCTCCCGTGAGGATCAGTAGTGGCAATGAGTCCCTTGAGCAAACATGATGGGATGGATTATATTATTATTTACTCCTTCATTATGTATATATTGATATATTCTATATATATAATGATATACGTTTCCAATCCCTCTCAATCCCTCATATATTCTTCTCATATTAATCCTAGAAAATATAGACTTGTATTTTTCCAAGGCCATAAAATAAATAATATCAATCCTTGATAATTCTTGTGGTAAACATTGTGTTCATTATTTAACACATGTATGAGAAAATTAATATCAACATAAACAATCATCACATTTGATACCAAGATGAACCGTTGAAGCATGAAATCTAATTACAAATTAATAATAATTGACCTAGTATGAAATAAAATTCTATAAGGTAGATCCACAAAAATTCATCAAGAATCACCACATCATCCATAAAAATTCTCTCGGAATTACAAAATCATCCTGTAACACATATTTACTTCTTAACACCAAATTAAATCAGGGCTCATCGTTTATAATCAATTAAATATCTCATCAATCCATATTTTTTTAAAGAAAAAATAGGAGAAAACCAAGGTTATGTGATTGGTTAAATGAATCATTTGTCTAAAAATAAGGTAAATATCTTTTAGAATTTTAAATTTTTTACATGAGGCATTCGATAAGGGGGATTTTGAAATAGGCTATGAATCAAGAACTAAATCAATAGATAAAATAACCTACCAATAGGTAATAAAACATTTTAAATCCACAGTAAAAACATCTATATATTGATTCTATAGTGATACATAACTAATCTAAGTGATTTCATTGTAGTAAATAGAATGATCTAGGTAACATCTTCTACAATATAAAATAAATTTTTTAACTACTATGTAGGATATCAAAGGTATGAAATCACTTAATAAACCAATATGAGATATATAATATATCTTTTCATAACAAATTGAAATCCTATCTATACAAAAAATAAAATCAAACTATACCATATCTCATTCCTGAAGATGTGTAGGAATGACCAATCCATATATAACAATAGAAAAATTCATATAAATATTATATTCTTCATTATCCCCACCCATAGTTCACACCGAAAGATATAAATACTTTAATATGGTAATATTTCAAATTTTCCTTAAAATATATCCAAAATGATAGAATGTGAAAATTGAGAGTCAAATAAAGAATTTGAATAATTAAAATAAAATATTATCTTACCTATCACTACATCATTTGATATCCCAACATCAACGGTAATAGTTGTAATAAAATTCATACCCTTCCATTTACAATATTGACAATTTTCAACCTATATAACTAAATTCAATCATATATTAGTAAGGTTACCCATCTCATTTCATCTAAGATATATCACCAATGGATGACTATAAGTTACCCAATTTTTTGGTTGTTCAATAATCTTTTCATTTCATTAACAATCCATATGACCAATCATACCACAATAGTAAAACATTTTTAAATTTAATAGGTATCATCCTATATAATGTTTTCTAAGCATATAAGAAGATGAGAACATATTTTTTTCCTCCAAATTATTTTGATAGATTGTTTTACATTTATTTCCATCTAGAATAGTTTTCTTCTTGTTTTTAGGGAATAAATAATCATCAAAAAATGTTATTTATACTTTATAGACACACCGAACATGTTTCTCAATAATATATAATTTATGTGAATAAAAACCCTTCTCTATATTTTTTTCCACTATGCATAAAATTGATTAATTTTATTATCCTGATCATAAATAAAATTGGTTACATACATGTCCAATCATTTAAAATTGTCTTCATATACTTCTACATAATATTCATCATTTTTCCACAGTTCCTTGATTCTTTCTCCATATGGATTCAAACTATCTTAGGGAAATTTTTATCAAGTAAGAGGTTAAAAAATCAGTACCATTATAATTAATAAATATCATTTCATTCATTGGTATTCTAAACCAATGACCACAATCTATCATCTTCACCTTCATAAAAATAGACTAAAATGGTTTTCTTTTGATGTCCCGAACAATTTATGAATTTAAATATCTTCAATAGAGAATTTATCTATCCTTAGGCTACCATTGTGTCATAAGATCCAGAAAATACAAGATGATTTTTTACATAAAATTATCTTATATGATCATGGTAATATATGGTAGATTAAAATTATCTTTAGCATAGAATCCCACAAAATTTATTGCTTGTATAAACTGATCCATCTACATAAAAAGCTACTCAATTCCAGTTCCAACCATTCTAGGTTTCTGATTTGGATAGATATTGTCCTCTTGGATTCTTCCTACTATATCCTCATGGTTACCACTAGGATAAACCAGTCTGAATTAATACAGTGTTGATGAAGAAACATTGTAATCATCAAATTCTATATCATTTCATATTGATAATTTGGGAAAATTTTATGTTTATTTTATTAACATTATACTAACACATAATGTTATCTAAACATGTTCTCCAATACTAACTTTAATGATAAATCCCTAAAAATTGCATATTTTATTGATGTTATACTATAATTAAATTTATTAAATTCTTAAAGAACATTTATGTTTATATGTTTAGAGAGTATAAAATAACTATTATATAAAAACCCCATATATGTATATAATGTAAATAATTTTAAACAATATCTATTTTTTTCTAAAAACATAAAACATTTAAAATAAAATATGATTACTTTTCATGAATAATATTAATGAATTTAATCAATAAGTTTTTAATTCCATTACATATAATTAATCATTGTGAAAAACATTTTAATACAATTTATGGGAAAAAACATCATAATATTTGACATAATTAGAATAAATCCATTTGTTTGGTGAAAAATAGGAAATAACATTAAATTTTATTACTAAAAACAGACCTTTTATTTGAAAAGAGAATTATTTTTTCTTTAAAAAGATCATTATCATATAATTTAAAAACAATTCATTTCCCTAGAAACACGATATTATGCATAGAATAGTCATATTGGTGCCTTGGGAAATCATCATCATAATACCCCAATAGAATTGTTAGAATAACCCTTATAGTTAGAATAACCATAAAACTGATGTCTAATGTAGTTTTCTAGAGAACATAATCATTACCCAATAACATGGATCACAATCTATCATTATCCATCATATAATATATATATATATGTGGCTCTCCCTATATCTGTAAAGGGGACAAAATATTAATAAATAAGTCTCATGGACCATATCTTTAAATTACCACTTGAAAAAAAATTCACCCTCATTCAAAACGCATTTGGATATCAATATACCATTTTCATTGAAAAATGAATATTCAAAACCAAAATACAAATATGTAATGAAATAGGGTTTTCATTTGATAAAAATATGAATAAATTTTGAGTAATAAAAATATTAAATAATTTTTATGGTGATATGAAATTCCATTTTCATGTATTTGTTAAAATAGAATAGTTATTTTTTCTTTTCTATTGAATATCAAAACATTCCACAATAGAAATTTAAAAATAATCATTTTGAAAAAATGATTAAATAAATTCAAAATATAGATAATATTTCAATTTTAAATCTTTTTATTACCATTTAAACACATCAATTATTTAATTTTTAAAAATATGGCCATGAAATAATATATTTTTAAGAGAACAGTAAAAGAAAAAAAGTCATTTACCTTGAGTCTGAAATGTCATAGGTGTTTTTATATATTTTAGAAAAATAAAATTATGTTAATTTTATAATATCCTATAAACCATTTTCATGTTTATTATTAGATTATTTTATTTTTCATACCATTCTATACAATATTAGTAAACTAGTTATGTCCTCTTCAAATGTTTTGATGAAATTTGGAATATGTTTTAAAAATGACTTTAGTAGATTCACTATGGTAAATAAGGTAATTATAACATCTTATATAGAATAATAATTAGTATGTAACTATCATTTTTTGGCATCATTTATAATTTTAAAACCATTCATTAATTATGGTTATGAATAATTAACTATGTTACAATCATGGAGACTGTAGGACAACCAAACACTTTTGTAATGTTTACATTTTACATTGATCATTATAGAATGAGGGTAAGCATTATATAAAATTTTATGAATTTAAATAATATCATAAATAACATATTACATCATTAAATATTAATATATATATCATCCATTTGATGTGGTGATGAAAAAATTATCACATCGCTTTGTGGAGTCGGTAGTCCACACATACAAACGAATAACATTATTATTTCTCAGGGAATGAAATGATATAAAGTAAATGAATTATTTCAATTTTATAAAGATAAATATTTCATGAATAACAATATTATTTCATATAAATAACATATATCAATTAACATTATCCTTATTTCCATCCATGAAAATCATTTTTTAAAATTTAATCGCATCGCTTCTCTAGGGGGATGTGTGATATTATTGTGTCCCCTAGGAAATGGAAACATAGAATGTATATGTGATATAATAATTTTAGATATAAAAATATGTCAAATTATCATATAAACAAAAAAAATCTATCATTAAATCAAAACATGATAGGAAATGTTGAAAATAATTTACAGTAGTTTGTGGAGCAATAATCCGCCATACAAATGAATGATAGTTTTGTTTCAAATTTTATGGAAGATGATATGTATTTAGGATATTCTATAAAAATATCATCCCAATATACATTAAATATTATTTTTATGTTATAAAATGAATTATAATTTGTTTAGATTTTCTGAAGAATAAATAAATTAAAAATGCTCTATTAATCACGATACCTATATTTTGGCAACCTCCTTGGGTTATCACCCAATTCCTTCTTAGAATGGATTTTGAATAAAAATACGGTTTCACTGATGTGATAAGGATTTTATGTATTTTATCTTGAAAAATATTGTAATAACCAAATGGTTTTTCATTTTTTCAGATGTGAGGATAGTGGGAAACCTTTTACAAGTGAGGTGAGTGGTGCGCTTGTTAATTTTAAAAAGAAAAACGAGTACACATGTTTTTCATGTTGAAAAATGATAAAAAATTGACCTTTTTAATAATTAGATTATATATGGTATATAATATATTACCCCTATTTTTGGTTTGTGAAATCTTTTTACCTTGATCGGGTATGCTTTCCAACTTATCTAAGTCCCCATTCAGTTAAAAAATAATTTTATGTGATTTATCTGGGCTTACTACATACTGCAGAACCGATAAACGCTATGTAACTTAATTAAAAGGTTGTGTACTTAATGATTCTTTTATTTTAATAATTTTTATATCACATTGTGAGATGGTACACATCAGGTACATGTTGTACATGTTGTATAGGGTATAAATAGTTTTTTTAATTTAAGCGATATGTTTATTGGAGAACATATCTAGTGTGGCCATCACGTTGTGACTAGGGGGTACTCATCATAAGTAGGAATGTTCTCTACATAATTTCATGAATCTAGAAGTTCTTCTTGGGATATAATTTCTATAACTCTTGTATCTCAACCCTATACTCTCCCTAGGTGATTTTTAGAGTCACTAATTCTTCTAGATCTATTCAATCATCTTGGGATCTTCATTGCATCTACAAAAACTTCTCTCCAAGAAAGTGTCCTATTATATATACTTCTCTTTTCTTATTGGTTCCCATATCTATGCTAGTTACGGGTAGATCTAGGTTTTTTCCAAATGAGGTGACAGTGGGATTTGTTTTGGATATGGGAAAGGGATCTAAGGTCGTTTCCCTATAAAAACATCCTCGTTTTTGTGAGAGTTATTTGTCCTTTGTTTAGTTTTGTCAAAACCATTTAAGTATGTGAATTCACTATAGACTCCTCTTATTAGAACTAATTGTAATAATTTTAATTGAATTTATTGTTCTGAATTAACTTTGACTTTATTGTTAAAATAATTTTGAAAACATTTTTTTGTGATGGTTTATGAAATCTATAAAATAATTTAAATGGTGAATGTTCTATTGATCTTTATTTTTTAGTAGATATTTTAAAATAGTAATTTTTTAAATAATGTTGTAACATGAACTTGATTATATGTTTTCAATAAAATCTGAATGTTTTATTGAAATGAGATGTATTATTGAAATAGGACGTGCTTTGGATTTCCATAAATGTTCAGTTTTATTGAACTGGTTAATTTTGGTAATTGAAATATTTGGAATACATGGTGTTAGTGTGAGTTCATTCTTAATGGTCCCTTAATAAAGGTTTAGTGCCATTGGGGTATAAGGTACGTGACCCTGGATCGGGTACAGGTGAATTTGGGACAAAAATGAATGGACAAGAGACCACTCAAGGGTATTAAAATATTGAACGAAGGATGTATTTGTGGGTGTGTAGTGAACTTTGGAATGGGTATGACAATATAATAATCACAATTATTTTATAATAATTCAGTAGTTATTCGGTGGAAAATAACATTATGAAAATTGGTTTCATTTACTTTTGTTATCACCTGGGTATAATTGGTTTTTGAATAGTTTTATATTTGGTTATAAACTGTTTTATAAAATCTTCTAAATGTTCTATCATAGTGGCATGAGTAGAGTAGACATTGGGGAAACATATGGAGTTTTATACTCATCAATACCTTTTCACTTTGGATCTTTTTCATATGAAACATTTTAGGACAAGGGAAATGATAAAGATTCAAACTTCTTTAGCATCATGTAATGATAAATTGAACTACTTGGGGATGTTGGAGCATGGAGCATGTGGAGAATGGAGTCGTGTTGTCATCATGGAGCTTATTTCTTGTATTTTTCACCATTTAAATTGATTTTGGATTTTATTCCACTTTATAATACCTTGGATGGTTGTTTTAAGCAGAATGATTTGAAATGGATTAGTTTATTTCATACATCATCAAGTGAGTTTTTTGTGGAAGGTTTTTCGGGTTTCTTTTAATAGACATTAAAGGGTAAATCATCCCCCACATTCTTTGAAACCATTCTACATTTTTTGCCAGCCTTTTTTTGTATAGGGGATGTATCTTAAGGCCTAGTAATGACTTGTTTAACACTCAAGCCAATGGGTATTAGTGGGTCATTACAAATGGTATCAGATAGTTTGGTCCTTACATAGCATGTATTCATCAATGTTCTTGGTCATGGAGTAGGAATTATTTCTTGTATATTCCTTGGGATGGAATTTAATAATGGTTTATGATTTTAGGAACTTGAAATGTATATCATAGTCATAGTTATCCCTTTTATGCTGAACTTCATGTTAATAGGAAGTTGGGTACATATGTGTTTGGATACCCATCTAGGATTTTGATACCTCATTGTCTTAGGTTAATCCAATGAGATGAGCATGACATGCATTGTTGATGATTTAATTCCAACTAAGAGTGTAAAAATCATTTTTTGTTGTTCTTCATGCTGCGAAAAAGTGTTGATTTTTTAAAAATTAAGAAAAAATTCAAACGAATGTTTTTGAAAAAGAAAATACATATGGTATTTCTAAAATAGATTAATTTTAAAAAGCAAGATGGATGTTTTCAAATATGGTTGATCATGGAAGTTGGTTGTTTTTGAAATATAATGTTGAGATAGTTAATGTGATAGAGTTTGAAATGATAATCCATCTGTTACCAGAGAATGAGACTTAGTGAGTTTGTATTTTTTTAGAAAATGGCATCTTGTACACATCATAGGAACCAACTAGAGGAAGTTGCAAAGAATGTGGTTAAACCTGAGACATAGGGGAAGCAAGGGATAGACCCAAACATCATCCAATCATTCCAATCAGTGGAAAAAGGGAACCAACGGGATGAGCCAAGGTACATAGATCACTCCATCTAGTTCATGAATCCGAATCCACCCATCATTATGGGTGATTCTGAAAGAGAAAAGGCAGAGGTGTGGCTGAGTAGGATGCATTGCATCATTGAATTCATTAGCACACCAACAAATCTCAAAGTCAATATATCTGTGTACATGATCTTGGATCATTCACATTAGTGGTGGGAACTGGTACTACATGATAATGGGGATCTAGGCTCTACTTGGAATGATTTTGAGGAATTGTTTAATGATCAATTCTATCCTCATACGTTCAAAATCTAGAGGATGACAGAATCATTTATCCTGAAGGAAGATAATCTCACTATCACAGAATATATTTCTAAATTCATGAATTTACTGTTCTTTACACCGGATGTTTTAGCATTTTCTTCTTTGAAGGAGCACGTCTTCAAACCGGGGGTATGACAGATGATTAAACTGAATATTGTCATTCTTTGTATTTTTGATTATACAATGATATTAAACAGATAGATAATTTATGAACGTGATATCTTGAGATATATGGTGTGAGGTGTGACGATACCTACAGGGACTTCTGGGAACTCAAATTCATGGAGTATGTGGAAAAGGGACACATATTTCCAAAGTGGTAGTGGAAATTAGAATCAGACGGACGGATCAGTGAACCTACCACTACGATCCAAGAGCAAAGAATGCTATTTCGAATGTGGTTCCCTTGACCACATAATTCGAGAGTGTACAACCAAACCTTGGGCATGTCATTAATAAATTAAGATGGGGCATATTTAGTGATACTATCACAGTGCTCCATGGTTAGGTGGTTGAGACACTTCTCATGTTTCGCAAGCATCGTATACTTCAAGAGGGAGAGGAAACAAGAATCAGTCTTGTTAGAAGAGAAGGGAATTCCACGATGATTCTATAAATACCATGACTCCTCAAATAGGTAAATATCATAAATGAAACAAGTATAATAGCGTATAAATGAAGCAATTGTATGGAGATGAGCAGAAGATGGATGATGATCAAGTTAGGCTATCTCCGATGAATAGTTTAATTATTTTGAAATCTACCATTGTGTAAGTGCACATTGATACTGATTCATCGTATTCATTCATTGCTTCTTGTACTATTTATTTTTCATGATTAATGTTGTAAATGAGGCATTATTTTTACAAACTATAAACTTCTATTATAGAAATGCAATTCCATGCTTTTATTTGAAGAGCATGTACAATAACTATTGATGGAGCTGAGATAGAATTGGACTTCTCAGTGTTGGACATCGAATCTTATGACATAATCCATGGAATGGATTGGTTTAAAAAATTCAAGGCTCACATCAACTACTATAGACCGATTGTTAGTTTCATCACTGGCAATGGCAGTGGGCATCTCTTTAGATGAAGATGTCAAGTAAAGATTGGTGAAAAGAGCATATTGGCACCAATGGTGGGAACAATCACTAATAAGTTGGCAGCATTGACTTGGGAATCAATTGAATTGATTGAGGAAATTAGTTTTCCTACAGTTGTGAATCAATTTCTAGATTTCATTCTAAAAAACATCTCAGGGTTACCACCTCTAAGGGAAGTGTAGTTTAAAATTGATCTCTTTTGGAGGACCAATCCTATTTCTATTTCGTCTTATATAATGGAAACAAAAGTGATAAGAGACTTGAATGTGAAATTGGATGAGATGGAAAGAATAGGATTAATTTGGCCAAGTATATCTTCATGGGTCCCATATGACTTATTCGTGAAGAAATCAGATTGAACTCTTCTATTGGGTGTTGATTATCATAAGCTTCACCAAGTTATGATAAAGAACATGGACCCACCTCCCTACATTGATGATCTTCTCAATCACTTAATGGAAGCTCAATGGTTCTCAATACCAACAAAACTCGAATTCCAAAGTGCCACCCTTTAACAGTGCTAAAAACAGTTGATAAAGTGGGTGTCTTTATCAGCGCTTTTTTAGTACTGTTAAAGGGTCACCCTTTATAAGTACTTTTTTTAGTAGCACTGCTAATGTGGGGGATTTATCAGTGCTTTTTTCCTAGAGATGAAAAAGTGAATATTTCAAAAATATAAATTTCAAAAAATATATATATTTATAAATAAATATATAAGTATATTTATCTTGATATAAATATAATTTATATTTTTTAAATATGTCATAGATAATTATAAATAAACATTTAAATTTTATATATAAGATATGTAATGATAATAGTTTATAAAATATATTAAAAATATATTAATTAATATTTTTCTAATTATCATTGAATAATAATCATTTAATAACAATTTGAAGACATAAAAAATCAAAAAATTAATAAAATGTCTAAAATAAGTTGAAAATGTAACTCGAACATCAAACGACCATAAATTTTTATACGGGTGTCTGTTTGAGCTATATGGCATATCAAATAGAATCATGCGATGAGATTTAATTTGAAATGATATGTGAAAACCTTATGTCATATTCACTAACTCCAAAAATGGCCAAAAAGGCCTCCAAAACCGAGTTTTTAGTCTAGATTTCCAATTTTTTTTACATCGGATAGAAATTTATCCTCTTTTTCTGGGGTCTTTTTGGCCTTTTTCACTCGGAACTGAATTTATTTCAAACGGTTGCATTTATATTGATATTACAGATTTGAAATATTATCTATTTTCACAATGTCATGTTATTTATAATCAATTATATAACAATATATACATATTTCTTTATATATTCACCCATAATAATTTAAATTTAAAAACAAATAATTAAACATATTTACATATTAAGTATATTTCCCAATATATAATTCCTATATAAATAAAAAATTAGTATCCATTTTATTTAAAATAAAAATATTTTAATATATATATACCTATATAATATGAGTGTGTGTGTGTGAGTATATATGTGTGTGTGTCTATATTGACTAACTGATATATATTATCTATATATTATAAATATATGTATATATATATATATTAATATACAAAATTTGTAAATATATATAAATATGTATAATTATACATACAAAGTCACATATAATATGTTTGTGTGCAGTATATATGTATTTATTTATTTATAATAACACAAAAAAGAATATTCTATAAATGTTTTTAAACCTGATTATATAAATATATATTAATATATGAATAAATATATGGAAAAAAATATAAAAACATATAAATATATATAAATAAATATATAATAATATACGAATAAATAAATAAATATATAAATATAACTATATATATATATTTTTTAATATACTTCTATATATATATATATATTAATATGTTAGTAATTATAAGTTTATATATATATTAATAGATATATTAATAAATTAAGAGAAAGGCATTGTGGTGGAGTGGTAACGGCTTAAGTGCATTGGAAATAGGTCCCATGTTTGAATCTAGGGGAGGAAGGTCATGTGTATGGGTGGAATAAGGGGTAGTGTAGTTAAATGGTGGCTTGGGTGTGCAAGCTTGGGGGGGTGATCAAGTGTTGTTGAAGGGGGGGAGGGGTCAAGCGATGTTGAAGCCCCTCCATGATTTACAGATTTTTTTATTGTTTTTTACCTTTATGAGTACTTTTTTATCACTAATAAAATGACCCCCACCCCTTTATCTTCACTGAGATTTAAAACTCTTTTTAGTGATGATAAAGGCTTTTTTTAGTGCTGATAAAAGACTATTTTTTGGTAGAGTCTCTAAAATTTACTTGTGATCAGGATATCACCAATTGGGTGTTTAGAAGGAAGATAATCCAATGATAGATTTCAGAAGCAGATATGGCCACTATGAATATGCAGTCATGCCTTTTGGTCTGAGAAATTCACCAAGTGTCTTCATGGCTTTGATAAATTGAATATTTAGATAATATTAGTATTATTTTTTTTGGGATTTTTTGGACGTCATCATGGTGTATTCGACGATAAGTTTTGACCATTAGGAACACCTACAAATAATGTTAAAAATTTATCAAGATCACTATTTGTATGTCCAATTATCAATGTGTGATTTTGTTATAAAGGAAGTACATTTTCATAGCTAATTCATTTATTAGAAGGGTGTTTCTATTGATCCTGAAAAGATAGAAGTTGTTGCCTCATGGAAACCGCTGAAGAATGTCTTAGAGATATGAATATTTCTTGCTCTATCTATTTACTACTGATGGTTTTTGAATTAATTCTCACAACTATATTCACCAATAATAGATCTAAAAATTAATTCTTCATTCTAATGGATTGAGGAATTCCAGAAGTCTTTCTAGGAACTAAATGTTCATCATACATCAACACCTATCTTGATTTTTCCAGAATCCGGAAAGGGTATGTGGTGTACAGTGATAATTTGGAATTAAGGTTGGGTTGTGTTCTCATGCAAGGAGACCATGTGGTTTCTTATGCTTCAAGGTAGCTGAGGGTGCATGATAAGAATTAGTCAACACATGATTTGGAGTTAGCTGCTGTCGTCCATGCTTTGAAAACATGCATATATTATCTCCTTGGTAAAAAAATCATTGTGTTTATGGATAATAAAAGCATGAAACATATTATTTCATAGTGGGATTTGAATCTGTGGCAATACATATGGATATAGTATCTCTAGATGATTGACATTGACTTGATGGTTACACAAGGAAAAGTGAATTTGGTTGTAGATGCAATGAGAAGAAAGTCATATGCTCAGTTGGATAAAGAATCTTCAGATGCATGGTTGTTGATGTCAGTACTAGTCAACATGCATGAGGAATATGAAGACTAAGGTGATGTTGTGGTTTTCATATCATCTATTTTGGTTCCTAATTTGATAAATATTGTCAAATAGTCACAAAAATATAGTGTAGAATATCTGGTTAGGATTTAGAAACTCAAAGGTGGGGATACCATTAAGGGCTTGAAACTTGATGGGTGTTAATTTTTTTTTTAGATATCATATGGTTACACCTATGGATTTTTAGGAACAAAAAATTAACACTTACATCCATTTGATATGAGAGGTATATCTAGGAACAATGAAAATGTATAAGGCATTGAAGGCACAATTTTTATGGAGCGGTATGAAAAGGAAGGTGGTCGAGTTCGTCTCACAATGTGTAACATGTCGTCAGGTTAATGTAGAACATCAGAGACAAGAAGGTATGTTGTAGTATTTTCCTATACAAGTGTGAAAATGGGAGCATCTAACAATGGATTTTGTTAATGGACTTCCAAGAATGGTTCTAAATCACGATTTCATTTGGGTGATAGTTGGCCGTCTTACTAAGTCGGCCCATTTCATCCATTTCGTGAAACTCATTGGGTGAAGGTTCTGTCAAACAATTATATCAAATAAGTGGTAAAGAGGAATGACATACCAGTTTCAATCATTTTGGATTGAGATCCAATGTTCGCATCTCTTTTTTGTAATACTTACAAAAATCTAGTGGGACTCAGTTGACTATATGCAAAGCATATCACTCCCAGACAGACGGCCAGTATGAGAGGATGACACAGACATTGGAAGGAATGTTATGGGATTTCATAATCGATATTAGTGTCTCATGGGAAGATAATATACCTTTGTTGGAGTTATCACGCAATAACACCTACTAGAACTCGATACATATGGCTCTGTATGAAGCATTGTTTGATAATCAATGTCACTCTACACTATGTTGGGTGGAAACGGGTGATACTTCACTATATGGACAGGGCCTTGTTCCAGAAACAACAGAGAAGATCTGATTGATTAGAAATGGGATGTAGACGACTCAGAGTCATTTAATGTCATATGAAGATCACCGTCGATGAATGTTGTTATTCGTTGTGGGTGATCATGTGTTTTTTAGGATATCTCTAAGGCTTTGACATCATCTTTTTTGGGACAAAGGTCATGTTATCTCATTGATAAATAGGCCCTTTTGAGGTACTATAATGGGTTGGAGAGGTGGAATATTTCTTGAAGTATCACCACAGTTCAGTTTAGTGAAAAATGTGTTCCATGTATCCCAGTTGAAAAAGTATCACCCTAATCTTGACCAAGTGATAGTATGGGATCGCGTTGACCTTGAGCGTGATTATTCGTTAATACATATCCAGATGAAGATTTTGGATTGGAAAGATAATGTATTACGTGTAAAAAGCATCAGTCTAGTGCGATATTATGGAATTATAGTTAGATTTAAGAAGTGAGAAGGGAACACAAGAAGGAAATAAAAGAGTAATGACCAGAACTCTTTCAGGGCGTAAAATCTGAGGACAGAAAACCCAATGTTTGGGAGAATGTAGTACCCACTGTTTCGGGTTTTTGACTTCCTTTTATCAAGATCAGGTATGTTTCACACCTTTTCTAAATCCCCTGCCATATAAAAATCCTTTTATGAGATTTTTCTGGGTTTACTGCAGACTGCAGAATAGGTACACGTCGTGTACATGGAGTTGGTTTCTTTTCGGGAATGGGGAGATCACTCTGTGAGCAGGTATACATCATGTACCTAAGGTACATGTTATATAGAGGATACATAGTAGTTTTGTGTGTGTTGTGAATGGTTTTTATTGTACTTATCCAGTATGGCCTTCAATTCATTACCATGGGGTACATGTTGTGACCCTTCCCATGCCCAGTATAATATCACGTGTTTTGTTTTTCCACTTGGGCAATTCGTTCCAGAACTCTTGGCTCTCGACTCTATACTTTCCCTAGGATATTTTCAGAGGCACTACATCTTCTATATCGATCTAATTAGCTTGGTATCTTCATTGCATTTGTTCCACGACTATCTGAGTATGTGTTCAATTAGATCTACTTATCTTATCCTCTTGGTTATAATATCTATGCATTTTATGGTTAGATCTAGGTTTTTTTCCTAAATAATTTGAGGTTTGGGTTTATTATTAATAGAAGAAGGGATCATTGGTTTTTTCCTTGAAGAATTAACCCAGTTATTGCCAGCGTTCTTCATCCTTTCATGGGATTTTTTTGAAACCATTGAGATAGTTTGCTTCACTCTCGACTCCTTTTAGTAGAATTAATTGTAATTATTGTTTTTTATTTAAAAGCTACATTTTTATTTTGACTTGATTGATGAACACTTGTTGGAAACATTATTGAGTAATGGTTTATGAAATCTAGAAAATTGGGTTAATTTGGAAGGTGATTTTGTTATTATTTTTTAAATATTGATTTTAAAATGTGTTTTTTTTTCTGAATTTTTGGAATATTCATTGAATTATATGTTTTAAATAAAAGGTAATGTTTTAATGAAATGAATTGTTTCATTGAAATTGGTTGTGCTTTCTTTTTAAATAAAAGATCAGTTTTATTGAAGTGGTTAGTGGTTAATTATGGTAATGGAAATATTTTTCATACATGGTTTAGGTGTGAGTTTATTGTTAACAAGCCCTGAATAAGGGAAGAATACCATTAGGGTACATGGTACAT
Organism: Viscum album; assembly: GCA_963277665.1. Taxonomy (NCBI): domain Eukaryota; kingdom Viridiplantae; phylum Streptophyta; class Magnoliopsida; order Santalales; family Viscaceae; genus Viscum; species Viscum album. The sequence continues at coordinate 2,095,478,570 of OY728138.1, forward strand.
GACCCTAGACTAAGGGTGGGTGTCAGTTTTACACTAAGTGATTTGAAATGAGCCCTATCATGAGTGTGGAACTATCAAATGAATCATACATGTGTGGGTGTGTTGTGATATATGGAATGAGTATTCTAAAATAATAATCAAAATTTGTTTATAAGCCTAAATTATTTATTTTTTGGAGTTCAACTTCCGGAAAATTGATTTCATTTACTTTTGTTTTCACTAGGGTATAATTGTTTTTTAATATTTTTTTTATTTGATTATAATTTTTTTTTTGTAACTTTTTTTATATATACTTTTTTATAAAATGTTCTAAACGTCCCATCCTAATGGAGTGACTAGGGACATAATTAGGAAAACATAATTAATTTGTTACTCACCCCTACTTTGGAACATTGGTGATTTTGTTGTCGCTACCTTATAGGACATGGGAATAGGTAAATTATCATACTTCTTTAGAACAATGTCATAATAAATTGGACTAATTGGTTATTGAATTATTCTTTCTTGGGAACCCTCAAAATATTAATGGTTTTTTGGGGTACATGGTGTAGAAGAGTGGCTAACCAAGTTCACTCCCAAAGGAGGAAGTAAATTTGAAAACATATTAAAGGTATTTTGAAAATAAAAAAGGGAACAACAAAACTATTTTAAAGGGTGTGGGGGAAGGGTTGTACTTTTCATAAAACCATAAGATGTTTTCTAAAATAAGATTGTATACTATTTATGTTTTTATCATTGAAATGAAGATCGATTGAAAAGACACAACAAGAAGATGTATTTTAGACAATATTCAAAAGTCGTAATCAATCTAAATCAACCTATAAACTCAATTAATTTTCATTGTAATTTATATTAATATCCACTTAATTATATTCCTATAATTTTTCAACCCTTGAACCCAACATGAGTTAACTTAACCATAAAGTTGAAATTACTTAAACACTACGCTAGCTTCAGAACATGCAATCGAAGAAACCAGATTTGATTGATGTTCCTAGGTTAGATTATTGGTCAGTTGTTAATTATAGAACATATATACTATGTAAATGCAGATTAATTGATTATGGGGATTATATTTTAACTCTAAAAATTTATCTCGTGTGGTTTTGTATTATCGAATAATTTCACCCTCTCACTATTTACACAAAATCTCAACCTCGCGTGTTTTTTGTCAATTGATCTACTGTTTTATTAGCTTCATATAAAATAAACACTAAATTTATGTATCATATTATGTTAATTATATTATATTAATTATTATAAATAATTAAATTAATATGGTAGAAGATAGACTGATCACTAAGAATACTAATATTTCTTGGGAGGTGTGGTCATCATGGAGACGTTTTTCATTAGCAAAAGAATTAATGGGGTAGAACCCAATCTAATCTCCACTCTTGAATTCAATCCCAAATAAGACGATTAATAGAATAAGAAATTTGAAAATAATAGAATAAAATAGAATAAATAAAAGAATAGTAAAGATGTTTATTAGGAATACACACGCATTACAACATAAAGAAGAAGAAGAGGGAGTCGATGAAGGGATCCTTGCCTCAAGAGATACCTTATTTAATTTCTTGGATAATATGAGTTTAATAATTTATCATCTTCCCTAAACATCCTAATTAACTTCAAAACCATTTATAATAAGAAAAATCTATATTTACAGTGTGGATCAGAGGCTAGGTTAAAGGTTGTTTCATATGTGAATGAGAAGATCCTGCCAAATATTTTAATCCTAATTTCTGTTCCTTCTTGACCACAAAACTCATTAATTTTCAGGTCTTCCAGTGGGATAATATGTAAAAAATTGTTTTTCATATCCCCTCTCAAAATTTGGGCTCAATCAATGCACATTTGTAGAATATTTGGTCCAAACACTAAATTGATGTCCAATATCGCGTGTCCAACCCACCATGGATTTAAGGACAAATTTTATCGATCTAAATGCACTGTTTTGCTCTAGTGTCCGGAATAAATGTTGGAGAAAATTACATGAATAACAATGTTAAAAATATTTACGTTCAAATAATTCATATTATAAAATTTATTTGTAAAATACTACAATGTATTTTAAAAGGGTAAAACAGAACTTTTCATCAAATTTTCAAAGGTATGATCTAATCCAAAATGTTTCATAAATAAACATATTTAGCATAATGTAGGGAAATTATGTCATTTAATGTCAATATAATATTAAAAAAATAGTGTTTTGTCAACTACCCAACATTCATCCTTTTTCACTCCCAGGGAAAACCTCATATCATGTATTCCATAAAATTGTGACATGTAATCATCTATATCAAATCAAAACAAATTTCAAATCACATATCCATGAAATTAAAAAATTCCACACCAAGAAACAAAATATATCATGTCTCATAAACAAAATTATTTCATGATCTCTATTTATATAATTTAATATATTTCCACTTCATTTATCCTCCAATGCACACAAAACTCTTACTTCACACAAATTTACTCTTATCACACAAATTTCTATTTTTCAGAAATGTCTTTCTAATCCAAATTCATACTTGGGTAACCATATGATTGATAAATTCCTAAATTTCCACCCGATGGTAGTCAATAATATATGTCTATCATGAGGAATTTTCTATGCTGTTTTGTGGCTTTCAGTTTGTAAGATTTAGATGTTAACAATTGTGAGGCTGAATGAGGAGGTTTAGACTCTATTTGAAGAAAAAATACATTATTCATATTATTACACATGTATAGTCTCCTCCTAAATCCCAATAGCATTGATAGAAGTTCATAATCATGAAAAATAATGTAATGGGCACAACATTCTACACATCCATAGTTAAAATGTCAATCTTCTCGAACATGGTTTTCATTACTGTTACAGAAAGGCACAACTTCACTTATCCTTAAAGCTCTAGAAAAAGAATATCATTTAATATAATGATATTCATCAGTATAAACACACATATATTTAGAATATAATTTTACTCCTAAAGTATCACATAGTTTTTTAGCACAATCCAAGACATCTTCCCCTAAACATTAGTTTAACTAGATTATGTAATTTCACCTCAAGAGATGGTTGGATAGAGAAAATTGACTTGTAATGTAGATAACCTAAATGTTTTTCATGGATTATAAGGGCTACACAGATAAAATGTTCAAGGTAGGCCATTATTAAAAAAGGATTCATTAAAATATGGGCTTTAATACCAAAAAAATGCCTCAAGCATTTAAAATATATGTACCTCAAACCCACATGTTTTGGCAAGAATGAAACAAATTATGATTAAATAAAGCATTGTTTAGTTCTCCCAAAAAATGATGTAACTGTAATGAATATGAATATAATGGTTCAGACACCTCATAGGAATTTGATATAAAATATAAATACAATGAGACGTGGCATGAGATTCAACACCCAGCGTACTTTTCATGAAATTACAGAGAATTTCAACTTGAAACAAAGTCATTTTCAACATTCATTTAAGCTCAGTTTCAAGGGATAAATTGTTTCACTTATTGAAATGGATTTCAAAATAGTTATGAGATTCTTTTTTTCTCTAATGATTTAAAAAACAATCATAAAATTAAAAATTTAAAGCAAAAAATTGAAAATACACAATTTTTTTAAAAAAAACTCATTGAAAAACAAAAAAACAATTGAAATTTCCAAACTAAATGGTTTCATCCCGCACACATAAAATATTTCATTGTTTCAAATTTGATCACAATATATGATATTTTCACTTGAAATACATAATTTTAAATAGGACTAAGAATAAAAAAGTGAAAGGGTTAGGAAAATCCCGATCTGCTCAAATGATGATGGGGTCATGTAGTGTGATGAAATCCACGGTATCAATAGAAAGTGCCTCAATGCATTTCTTCATATTATTCCCATTGAATGTAAATATATTTATTATGTATTCTTGTATGATTTCCACTACACCATAAGGATAAACATTAGTCACCAAAAAATCACCATACCCCCTGGAACGCAACTTACCAAGCATCAGATTTTTTCGTGAACTGCAGAGAAGAAAATTCTATCCCACATGAAACTCCATTTGTTGGATCATTCAATAATTAGAATATTTTTGTCTTTTCTTGTAGATCCTTGAGTTCTCATTTGAATACAGTCAAATCCCCTCAATATCTTGAATTTACAACATCATTTTGAATCTAGCCTGTGTGAAATCCATTTTGCATTTCTTTATATCCAAATAATACTGATGGTCAACATCCACGAGAAGATGACATGCTTTCCAAAAAACAATCCGAAATGGGGACACACCAATGGGTGTCTTGTATGCAGTCCTATAAGCACAAAGCACATCATCAAACCGCTTTCTCTAATATTTCTTATTTGGATGTATGTTTTTCTCTAAAATTTTATCCAACTCATGATTTGAGACCTCGACTTGGAAATTTGTTTGGTGGTGGTATGGTGTTGATGTTTAGTTTGTCTCCAAATACTTTCAAAGGAGGGATGACAAATTCCCATTGAAAAAGAGTGTCTGTTGGTCACTAATTATGGCCTTAGGTACTCCAAACCAGGAACAAATTTGTTCTTTTACAAAGTCCACTACAACATGGGAATCATTAGTCTCGGAGGCCTTAGCCTACAACCATTTACTCACATAATCAACAGAAACCAAAATATGGAAAAAACCTAATGATCTATGAAAGGGGCCCATAAAATCATTTCCACGTAAATAAAATAACTCACGGAATAGTAGGGGTTAATAGGGGCCTCTCGTGTATTCATAAAATGTTCCCAGTATATTGGAATTTAGAGCATTATATAAAAAACAAATTGTTATCATGGAATAAGTTATGCCAATATAATACACAGTCTAATATATTCCTAGTTGTCCATTGGGGTATAAAGTGTCCACTACATGAATGTGTTTGACAGAATTGTAGATCATAATCAAACTCATGATTGTGAACAAACCTCCTAATATTGTTGTCACTACACATGTGCCATAAGTTGGGGTCATCCCACAAATAAAATCCATACTCACCCTTTAACTTTTGGAAATGATGTTTCTATTAAATTTGAAGGAATTTCATAAGCAACAAGGTAGTTAACTGAATCTGCATAGCAAGGATGCATTCCTAAGATGGAATAAAGATTCTCATTGGGGAAAATGTCGCCATGTGGTACCTAGTCCATGGTGACATCCTCTTGTTTGTGAGTAAGCCCAATCATGTGTTCCTCCACTATGTTTTCTATCCACTTCATGTCTATTATCTCGATATGAAATTCTTGAAGAGGGATAATCCATATGATAAGTATATGCTTTTCATCTGGCCTCTTCAAAAGGTACCTCAGAGCTTCATGGTCAGAAAAAAAACTAATTTAGAGCCTGATTAATATGAACATAATTTATCTAAGGAAAATTTGATCGAAAGAAACTCTTTTTCACTAGATTTTTAATTTTAATGGACAGAATCTAGTGTCCTCGATGCATAGGAAACCACATGTTAATGTCCCTCCACCATTTGAGATAAGAAATCTCCAACATCATAGTTGGAGGTGTCACACATATTCTCAAAAGGATTCTACCACTATGGGGGATGTATGATCAGTGGAGTTGTTAGGCACATCTTTAGCTCATCAAAGGAATTACTATAAGAATCATCAAACACAAAATCAGAATCCTTTTTATGTAATCACAATATAGGGAGATTGGGCTTACTAAAAAATATGATGATGCACCGATAAAATCCTGCATGCCATAGGAAGGATCTAACATCACGCACACATGAATTTTATGGTAAGGATGAAATGATATCTACCTTAGATCCATCAACCACAATCCCATATTTTGACACTATATGACCAATGATAATGACATGCTCTATCGTGAAATGACACTTTTCAATGTTTTGGGCCAGATACTTCTCAATACAACGATTCAACACCATTCCCAAACTACATAGACATTTATCAAATGAGGATCCATATAATGTAGAATCATACATAAATACCTCCATGAATGTCTCAATAAAATTATTAAAAATATCCACCATGCATCTCTGGAAGGTACCTGTGGCATTGCAATGTCTAAATGGATTATTTTGGTAGGAAAACATACTAAATGGAAAAGTTAATGATTTCTTATCCTGGTCCATTAGAGAAATAGTTACCTCAATGTATTCAGAAATTCCATCCAAGAAACAATAGTGTGTTTTCGCCACTATTTTCACAAGCATTTGATCAATAAATGGGGGGGGGGGGGTGGTCCTTTCAAGTGGACTAATTTAGTTTCCTATAATCAATACACACATGAAAACTATTTTGAACTCTCGTCAGAACTAACTCACCTTTCTCATTTTTAACAATTGTAACACAAATATTCATAGTGAAAACCAAAAAAGGACTTACACACAAAGAATCTAATATATGAATGACTATACCTGTCTCGAGAAGTATATTAATGTATTTTTATACAACATAAAGAATAGTTGGATTCAATCTCCTTTGTGGATGCCTAACTGGTTTAGCCCCATCCTCTAAAAGAATCCTTTGAATGAAAATGGAGGGGCTAATACCTGATATGTCAGACAAGGTCCACCTGATTACCTTAATTTCTACCACAATGGAATCAGATGTTTTTCTTCACGTTCAAAAGGGATATTGTTAGCAATGATAACAGGTAATTTCTCACCACTCAAAAAGTATGAATATTTTATATTTGAAGGCGATTTTATGTGTTCCAGTGCAGGGGTGCTGTATTGATGGAGAAATTGAAGGAACTGAAATATGTTCACAATGAACATTAGTAACAAAATATTAATCATTAAAATCAAAGAATAAAACATAAAATACATCATAATACTCAACAAACATGTCAAAATCATTGTTTAAATGATCAAAATCAGAATATGATTCAATCTGAAAATCAAATCTAAGAGAGTATTGTGCATTATAAAAAGGTGTGGAAGTACACTAGAAAAAAAACTAGAACCAATTCTCATAATCTCTCTCTAAGAATAGTACAATAATAATCTATGGAGTTTTTAATTGGTGACTCAAAATTAGAGATAACAAAAGAATAATGGTCTTTTGATGGGTACTACATGGATTACATAACATTAAATATCACAACTTCGTCCCCAAACTCCTTGTAAAGTGTACCCTATTTAAAATTTACCATCATTTTTTGAAGTTTTGATGAAGGGTATACCTAATATAATGGGATCCTGATAACTTAACTTATTGTACTCCTTGTTGAGCACATAGAAATATACTGGAAAGATCATGTCTCTTCCCTTGAAAAGTACATCCTCAGGGACTCTCGCTGGATATGTCGCATCTTTATTTTCCATCTTCAGCACTAACCTCATCACCTTCCACTCACCATCTTGTAAATAAGAGAATATAGAGTGGGGCATCACATTTAAGAAAGCTCCTAAATCACAAAGAGTATTAGAAAAGGTCAACTCTAATATGGTGAATGGAATAGTGAATGTCCCTGGATCCTTGCACTTTTTTGAAATGGACTGAGTTGGTGTAAAGAGTGCTGACACATTCCTTCTAAGATTAATCATCTCATTCCCCTTTATTCCACTTCGCTTTGTACAATATTCATTTATATATTTTACAACCCTTTGGATTTAATAAATGGGTTCATGTAATGGGTATTTTGATCTCCACATGCTTGAATGTGTCCAAACCTCATTTTTCTTCACCTCCTCAGCCATCTTCTTGGTTTGTACAACTCTATTTGAAAGGGGACGGGGATTAAGAGGATGTTCATCAATATTTTTTTTACCTTTATCTTTCTCCTTCAGTTGATCAATGGTTGAAGTGGAATTCTGATTTTACAGAGATGAGGTGAATCCCTATGGAATGGTAGGGGTCAAAGCATCTGTTTTTTTCTTCCCACTTCACTATGTTATGGTAATGAAATTTCCCATTGGATTTGGAGTAGGTTGGGATGGTAGATTTCCCTAATTCTTACTTAACTGTTCATTGGGGGCAGTGGCAATCTGGATCATTTGAGTTTTTAGATCCCTCAGCTCTAAACCATGACTCTTCAACCAATTATATTCATTAAGAAAAATTTTCATCAAAGGGTCATCAATATTAGAATCTCCCATTGTTGGGGGATTCCCTTATGTTGGATTATTGATTCATGGGCTTCAAATCACCTCTGGGGGTTTTGGAAACCTTGTTGGTATAGTGGATGTTATTGTATGTTTTGTTGAAAGGGGGGACTTTTTTATTTTACAGATGCATACCTCATGTACAATTGATCCATACAACCATGGTTTTATATTGGTTCAAAGGAATCAATATTATTTTAGGGATGTGTCTATTGTTGCTGCTGATATGGTCTCCTAGGAAACACTGCTGCATAATCGTTTGTTTCTTGTAGTTGGGTGCAACAATCAGTTAGGTGGCATGTCTTAGTGAAAATTCTACAAGGACATTATAGAGTGGGTTGGGATATCTCTTATTCCAAATAAAACTACCTCACCATAGTGGACAATTATTCAATCCTAGTATAAATCGAATGTTTTTCAAGAGCGGAATGACTTTCCTGATGTACTCCCCTAACATGTGGTGTACTTAGATGGCCAAATTGATGGGAGTTTTGTGCCATCTTTTCAATCAACACACATGAAGCTATTGGTGACTTTTCTACCAAATCCCCTTTAGCTAAATCATCCACCATGATCCCCTTCATAGCTGTGAGTCCTTCCCAGATGTATTGGATGAGGATTTGCTCACTGATTCGATGATGTGGCCAGCTTGTGCACATCTTCTAGAATCACTCCCATTACTCATATGTTGACTCACCTTCTACTTTCTTGATCCCTGATATCTCATTAAGAATGGAATTCATCCTTTATTTAGGAAAAAATATTTTTCATTGAATATGTTTCAAATCATTCCAACAAGTTACATTATTAGGTTAAATATAATACATCCATTCTTTTTCCCCTCTATCAATTGAGAATGAGAATTCACATAGATTGATTATATCTTCAGATACATTTCTCGGATTAAGGGTTGTGAAAACCACATTATATTATATATTGTGTTTATTGGGGTCCTCACTAGAGAGGACATGAAATTTCATAAGTAGGTGAATTAACACAGATTTTAGTTCAAAATCTGATTCCAGATTTTGGTATGCAATGCAATTTGGTTGATAGTTAATATCAGGTGCAAGCAATTCTTGAATGGTTCTATTAAGTTCATTACCATTATTTTCATACATTGGTTCATGTTTTATGTTGGTATTATAATTGTTTCCAATTTCAATTTTCTGGGAGTGTATTAATTATCTAAGTGGTAAGATGTAGAAACTTCCCATAGAAAGAGAAAGTCTGATTTGAGCTCTAAGGTTGCGTTCAATCTCAAGGTCAATATCTAATTGATCATTGAGATTAGTTCCTATAATAAATAAAATAAAAATGAAAATATGAAAAGTATAAAATAATAAAATAAAATATGAGAAGTTTGATTTTATGGTCAAAAAAGAAGAACAAGAAGAAAACAAAAAAGATGAACTATTCAGATTGGGTAAAGAAGGAAGAAAGAAGAGAAGAAGAGAATAATATGTAAAATAAAATAAAATCAATACCTATAAATGTTGGAATTAATTACATGCCTCTATTGTAATGGATCCAATTTTAATGAAGCTATTGTGGGTTCCCTCAATTGATTAATTGGTTTTTTGGGGTACTCGGGTGCAGCAAAGTGGCTCACCAATGTCTTCCCTCGAAAGAGAAATTAAATTTGACAACATATTAAATGTATTTTAAAAAAATGTAAAAGAGAATAATAAAACTACTTAAAAGGAAGTGGGGGGGGAGGGTTACCGTTCATTAAACTATAAGAAGTTTTTTGGGAGAGGATTTTATAATTTTCAAGTTTTTATCTATGAAATGGAGTTCGATTAAAAAAACACAAAAAGAAGATTCTATTTAAACAATATTTAAAACGAGTAATCCATCTAACTCTACAGATTCACTAAATTATTTTTCATTATCATTTAAATTATCATACAATTTATTATAATCCTCTAATTTTTTACCCTCTATTCCTACGGGAGTAAACATAACCATAAAGATGATATTACATAAACCATATGCTTATGTCAGAACATGAAATCAAATCATACAAATTTGATTGATGTTTTTTGTTAGATTATGGTTTGTGGTTATTTAAAACACATATACACTTTTTATATGAATATTAATGGAGTTTATTGATTATAATTTATCTCTAAAAAATTATCATGTGTGGTCTTTTATTACCGATTATGTTTGGGATCTCACAATTTACACAAAATCTCGACCTCACAGGTTTTTGTGTCAATGTATCAATTGTTTGATAAGTTTTATATAAATTAAAAAACCAATACATGGATCATATTATGTTAATTATAGTATCTCAATTATTAAAAGTAATTAAATTATGTGGGTATGATATATACCGGTCCCTATGAAAACAACTCTTCAATGGGTGTTGTGGTCATCATGGGGACGTTTTGCATGATCAAAGGATTAAAAGGGTATAACACAATCTCATCTCCACACTTGAATTCAAATTCAAATAGAAATATTAAGAGAAGAAAAAAAATTAAAACTAACACAAGAAATGAGATGAAATAAAATATGAACAAAGAATTTTATTATGAAAACACAAACATTACAACATAAGGAAGAATGATAGGGCTTCGACGAAGGGATCCATGCATCAAGAGATACCCTTATTTAATTTATTAAATAATTTGAGTAGAACTGCTTCTTCTCTTCCCTATACATTCTTATTCACGTCCCAAACCTTAAAAATGAGAAAAATACATATTTATATGATGGATAGGAGGCTGGGATAAAAGTGGATTCAAGTGTGAATGAGAAGATTATTAAAAATATTTTTATCCAAATTTCACCACGTACATGACCTCCAAAATGAGAAAATTAGTTATTATTCTAGAAGGATGATATGTGAACAATTGGGTTTTCAATCCGTATTCAAATTTGGGATAAATCCATGCACGCATGTAGGTGATATGGCCCAATGACTAAAGTAATTTCCAATCTCATGTGTCCAACCCACCATTGAATTAATGGCCCATTTACACCATCCAAATGCACTCATTAGAACTAGTGTCCTATATTAAATGTTGTAGAAAATTATGTGAGGAACACTTTATCAAATTTTTATGTTCAAATAATTCATGTTAAAATATTTATGAGGAAAATACTACAGTGTATTTTAAAAGTGTAAAACTTGAATTTTAATAAAATGATCAAACAAATGATCTAATCCCAAATATTTCATAAATGAACATATTTTTGATAATGTGAAGAAAATATGTCATTTTGTATCAATAAAATATTCATTAAAATAATTTCTTATCAATTATTTAGGAGAATGGAGTCTTGTAGTCATCTTGGAGTTTATTCGTTGTCTTTCCACTATTTAATTTGATGTTGGTTTGTCATATGCTATTGCATACCATGGATGGTTGTTTAAGATATATTTATTTTAAATGGATTAGTTTATTTGAAGCATCATATTGTGGGTTGTTTGTGAATTGTTTTATCCGTTTATGTTTTTAGGCGCTAATGACTAAATCATCACTCAATTTCTTGATACCCTTTGACATTTATTTATAGCCTTTGATATCTTGGGCATGACGCTTAAGGGATAAAAATGGCTAGTTGTACTATAAATTAAATGGTAATTATTTTTTCATTACATATTAATTTTAATAAAATACATATAGTAAGATTTTTTAAGTCATTTTAACCATTTTTTTTATTTTATCCCCTTGGTAAACCAATTTTCACATTAACCAAGTTAAAATATTTTTATTGTTATTACATTTAATTCAAACCAAAAATTATGTTCACAAAAAATATAGTATATATTATTCTAATTATAATTATTTTCTCCATTTTATATGATTATATTTACAAAATAGTGGTAATTTAAATTAAAATTAAACTCATAGATGTGAAGAAAAAGTTGTTTTTTATAGAATCATATTTTTCAAGTAAAAGATGATATTATATTAACTCTGATACTTTAAATAATAATTATATGAATATAAATTCATGTTTATAGATAAATAATATATATATATATATATATATATATTATTTAAATTATTATTTATTAGTGGTTTTATTAATTATTGAAAAAGGAGATACTTTATGAACATTGAAATTGTTTAAAAAAATTCAGACCAAAAATCAAACATAGAGTAAAATCCATTATAAAGATGATTAAGAAATAAATAATTGGATTAAATATTAAAAAATAATAATTATATATAGGAAACAATATTGACACAATAACCAGACATCTAAATATCTCAATTTATTGAATATAAAATAAATTTTTTATCAAAAAAAAGTTATATTTTACTATTCGGACAAAAATAATTATTTTTAAAAAAATCACAAAATTTCAATAAATGATAAATCTGATATTATGATTTCAAAATATAAATCCAATTTTTAGAATTAAAATTTTATTATTATGAAATATATTTTTTTAAAACATAATTTGAAAATATTTTTCTAGAAGATATTTCTTTTTTGATTTAAAATTTGAAAACTATTTTTAAGATTAACAAAACTATATAAATTTTAACTGGTAATAATAATGAAAATTATTTATTCTATCATTTATAGGTTTGTTACACCTTATTATTAAAACCTTAATTATATTATAATATATATCATTATTTTTATTTTCTTCATGAGAAACCAATATATTTTTAGGGATCAAATGTCCCACAAGGGGTGGATGATTTGTTGAAAAATATTTACAAACAATTTGAGTTCATGAAGATCTCAGTATATATTATGGTGAAGTGTCTAATAATCAAGCTTGAATTCCCTAGAATGATATGGTGGGATGTTATAGTCCTTCAAAATTGTAATGTGGGAATGGATTGGATATTTATCATGGATTATTTTACAAAGATGTTCTGTTTGGATTAAAAGGCACTGGCTATGATCATGGAGTTTCTCAACATTTACTATGGTGATTGGAAAGTGACTCGGTACACCAATCATTTTCCATAACATTATTTGATTTCAAATGAGGTGGTGTCAAATGATAATCTGAAGGATTAGAGGTTTGATATGTGTCTATAATCTGATATATAATCTTAAATTTGTATACAAAATCTCCCCACATACACTGGTTATAGATAGGGATATAATGGTATAATTTTACTAGGTTTGTATGTCATGGTTGATTACAGTTTTTAATAATCCCAATAGAAGCATCAATGGTTTCTATAATAGGAAGAAAGGGGTGAATGTTTCTCCTCGTGGAAATAGTTGTGGAGTTTTTCAATAGTTAGCTTCTTCAAAAAAAATATAGAATGACCGGAAAAGAACTATTGACTTGTTTTCAGTGTGGAAAAGTTATTCAAAAGAAATATTCTTCCATGAAGGCATTGAATATCTACATATCAAAAGGATTTTCGTACCATATTTAGATGTTATGTTGTTTTTTTACTACCCCATGTATAGTCTTATCCTTACTAAGAGTTTTTATAGCGTTGTTAGATGCTTCAATAATAATGGGTTTCCAACCATAAAAATCATGAAAAAGTAATTTCATAAACTACACCTATATCTATTCATAATGTATGTTGGTTTTATGACTGTGGGAGGTTCTATTTCAATTAAATAAACTTATCAAACTACTTTATTTGATACTAGTGCCTCCAATAATTTTTTGTCAACTAAATAATGTATCTTTTGAATCAACCAACAAATATCAAGCCATATGTGATGGAAATTGCACCATGCCTAAGGAAAAAGAGATATTAGTATCTACAATTACATTAATGTACATTCTATTTATCAAATATTGATCATATATATGACTTTTTGATTTTATAAATTTATACTTTTGATTCCATTCAGGGAATATATTTGTTGGATCTTAAAAGGGATTATATTATATATTATTATTAGTGGGTGTATTTTGTTTTAACTTATGGGGAGTTCAATATTATCTAGGGTAATTGTGACTCATGGGATAGTCTATTTGGACCTCTTATATAGATATGGGTATGATGATTTCAATGATTTTTCCTAAAACTAGGGTTACAAGTCTCTTCTACTGAACTTAGTCGAGTAGTATATTAGTTCTCCATAGTGTTCCCATCAAACAATTATCATCTCCCACTAGAGAGAGATATAGTGTAAAATCCCAAGTAAGTAATGAATATTAGATATTTTAATCTATGTCTATTAATGAATTAGATAGTGTTTTAGAGGCTTAAAATGAAAATAAATCCAATCTTAAGCATGGAATACACTAATAATTTTTAAAGGATTGTTTTACTAACTTTTGATGGAAAACCATATTTAAATCTATATTTTGACAATTTTATAAGCTATTATTGTCAAAATAAACTTATTATTTATTATTGGGACATCAAAATTTACTTTGTGTGAATTTTTGGTATTTTTCTAACAATGTTCATTTTTTTATGAATAGTGAAAAATACTGTATTTTACATCAAAAATGCTTTTTATTCAACTTTATTTATATGACAAGATTATCATTTGAATTGGGTTTAAAGTTAAATTATAATATATTTTTACCATTTAATACAACGGTGGTCATTAGGATTAATTTCACTTTGGAGTTCGGCATAAACTAATGCCAAACTTTTCATAGATATTGTTTCAAAAAAACCCGCTATTTGTTTTGACAACAGGAATTATTTTCAAATCAATTATTGCAATTTCTGTGTTTGGAATTTGGTAAAATGGATTAAATATTTTTAATCATAAGGTCCAAATTATGTAATCAAGACTCTTTTATTTTTGGGCATTATGAATAGTAACGACGGTAATTATCTTTAATTATCTTGATTAATGAGTAATCAGGTAGTTAAGGATAATAAAATGATATCAAAATAATACAAAAAGACCACAACATGTGTCCTAAGGCTACTGGTTGTCTCATGGCCGACCATGGGATTCCTTGTGCCAAATTTGGGGGCCCTATGGAATCACTTTTGTGAGAAAGTGACTTTTTATCTTTTTATTTTTAAAGAATGTTAAATGTGACAAAGAATGTATCACCTAAGTAAAATATTATTAATTTTGACTTCATAAATGCTCTTTTGGACTATAAATATTCATTAGAAAGATAAAACGATTTCCTACATCATGATATTTGTTTTATAATTTTTAGACATTAAATTTATTAAATTATTAACGACCTCATGATGATGCAGCGATTACCTCATTAATAAAGGATTTAAATAAAATGTAATGATAATGTAAAATCTATGACCTACACATGTGAAAAAACCTATTGGATGGGTGTATTTTGAACCCTTATCACATTACCCTCGAATTATATCAATGTGGGTCCTTTTTAATCCGAAAATCATTTTCAAATAATGTAGCATTTCTTTACTTTCCAAGTGTGCCCCTCCTCTCCTATTATAAAAGGCCCCCACATCTACCTCCTTACCCACACTTACAAAGACTTTGGTTCGTCCAAACCCTACCAATTGTGTCTCTCCACATCCCTATATTACTCCTTGAAGCCTCACTTTGGGCAGAAGGCATCCCAAGAAAGCCTTTGAGCTCAAACCAAAGGAAGTTACCCGATTTTAAGGTAATGTCTTCATTTGAGTCCTTTTGTTTTATTTTGCTTCTCCAACCCCATAAACTCTTCTTATTCATTTCTTTTGTAACACCTCCAGTATCATCAATATACTAGGATGTTGTTATAATAAGTATTCGATCTACACTTACACACACCTACATCTAATGGTTAAAGGACATACTATTTCCGTGGATGGTGAATTTATGCCTCCCGAAACGATGATTGTTCAACATTCTGTTAACATCTTCAAAGGTGGCCATTACGATGTCACTATATTTATATATTATATATAATATGTTTATGTTTTTTAAAGCTTCTGTATTTTTCATTTTGGGCATACCTTTATGGTTTCCATTATGGGTAAACGCGATATCTTCATTTAAGGAAGTGCGGAATACCGCCCCCTCAAAGTGATTTGATTCGTTAAATACCATATGTGGGCCGTATAAAGGATGGAACAATGATATTATATATGATATTATACTGTAATTATAATATACCTTTATATCATTATGATTCCATTCTATGAAATACGAAATAGAAATGAAAGTAGCATTCATGCGTACGTACGGCTTACCGTCTCCATGAATGGTGCATTTCATTTCTTACCTCTAAATGATTATATTATGTTATAAATGAATGTATATAATGGATATATATGGTATATACATCATGATTATAATTCTGGATATAACGGATACATGAACAACTTGTAATTATAAAGGGTTTATTTTTGACTCAAGTACCAATGATCGTTAAAACAACCGTTATTAACTTAAATAATTACATAGTGTTCATGACATGGAAATTACTAATATAAAAGGAATAATGAACTTGAAAATGGTTCTTAAGCAAGTAGAAATTAACTCAAGTTTATTATTCAGGACATTAAAGAACGATCGAGTCAAGTCGGACCCGAGGTATGGGACTTCGTCTCAATCTCCTTTCATTGAGGCAAATTTTGTTTTATACGCAACATTCTTTCATACGGTCTATAAACCCCTTTTACTTTTACGTTTATTCAAAAGAAATATTTTTTATACGTAGCATTTTACTAAATGAAAAAAGGGAATGTTTTTGTCATACGTATGCGGCGACAACGACTTCTCCCCCGCCATGACCGTTATTTGAGTTTCGGCTTCCTCTACAAGCCATACCTTTTTTAAAAAGAAAAATAAATACCATGTTTTAATTTTCTTTAATTTTGGTATTGAAAATTGTTTTCAAAATGTTTTTATATAAATGTGTTGTATTGATATCTTGTGATTGAAAGGTGGAAATTTTATGTTTCCTTTATGCATGTTTTATGTGTTATGATTATGTTGAGGTTCTTGGGCATTAATATGAAGACGGGTGGTTTCGTGATAAACTAAGGGCGGGTGAGCCTAATATAGCTCTCCAATGCATTGGGTAACGCGAAAGAGTGAAATGTTAAGGTTTCTCTAAAGAGATTTAGGGAATATATTGTTATGGGTATTCCAAACGTAACCAAGAGGGTTACTCCCTACGTAAGAATGTTATTAATGACTCAAGTTACCTTTATGTCTTTTGATTTCTATGATTTATTCATGCTTGGATGAGGTATGTTAATGTGGTTATGTTTTATGGGTAAAGTATGATTTCATTCTTATGTATATATGAACTTATATTTCCTTTCCATATTTTTATAACCCATACTGAGATTTTTATGCTCATCCCAAGTTTTTTTGAAATGTTTTTCACAGGTCAAGGGAAAGGTACATGATATGATGACAGTGTCAAGGAAGTGTCAAGAATGAATCCATGTTTTATTTTAAATATGTTTCCATTGATGGGAAAATGAATACTATCTTTTATATAAACACTTTGTTTAAATGTAGAATTTAATTCATGTTTTATGATCTAATTCTCTAAAACTCTAAACATGAAAAGATCCTCAAGGTGTAATCTTGTAATTACTCAAGATTAAGTAAGGATTAAGGCAGGGGCCTTATAGTTGGTATCAGAGGTCGGTTTAGATAACGTTAGGAGTTAGAATTCTATTAAATGATTATTCAAAAATATTTTTTTTATTGTCAAATTGAAATGATATAAAATTTTAAGATTACCTTATTGCTTCATCTAAGACATGTTTGTTCAGAATGGTTTTCCATAGAGGAAACATGGAAGCAGTTCTAGGAAGGCATGCAAAAGGAAATAACCTTCCAAATCAGCATCCTGAGATGGTCGGAATTGGATCTGAACAGTTTTTTGCAGTAATGGCGCAGTTGACTCAAGCGATAAATGGTGGTGGTATCCATGCACGAGATCAGCCATATCAACCACAGAGGAACATGTCAGTGGTGGAACATTTAATGAGGCAACATCCCCCATCATTCAGAGGATCATCTGACCCTGTGCTAGCTGAAGGGTGGATTAAAGAACTGGAGAAGATTTTCGATGTCATGTGGTGTTCAGACAATCAAAAGGTTAGTCTTTCTATTTACCATTTGGAGGGTGAAGCAGATCAGTGGTGGTCGATGGTTAAAAATATCAGGGACACTGATGAGATTGATGCTCTCGACTGGGATTAATTCAATGGTATGTTTCTTGAAATGTATTTTCCTAAGGCTGTTCGACTTTGGATGGAAAAACAATTCTAGGAATTAAGGCAAGAGGAAGACTCAGTGGCTACCAATGAATAAAGGTTCACTTGATTGGCAAGGTATGCTCCAAATTTTATCCGAGACCTTGATAGTAAAATCAATCGTTTTTACTCATGATTAAAGCCAAAATATCTAAGGGCATTAACTTCTCGTGAGTTTAAAAGTAATGAAAATCTTTTTCGATGTGATAAGAAGGTGGAAATGGAGTTTTCCGATGATCAAGTGTTCTATAACAACCAGTAGAAGAAGAGACCAAGGTGGTAGGAGAAAGGGAAGAATTCTTCAAAAAAGTTTGATTGTAAGAAATCTATGTTTCGAGTTTGTGATAAATGTGGAAAAAGGCATGATGGGGAATGTCTTCTGAATTCTAAAAAGTGCTACCGATGTGGTAATATGGGACATAAGGCTCGTGATTTCACTAAAAAAGATCAAGGTGAAGGTAAGACCAAATTCGATTTACAATTACTGAAATGTTTTAAGGGCAATGAGATGGGACACTATGAAAACGAGTGTCTGACAAAGAGCTTGAGTGATGGGAAGCAGTTATACTCCAAGCAAAAAGGGGTGGTGAAATCCTTTGCAACTACTTCAGAAGATGTCAGGCCATAAAATGAAGTTGTATCAGGTATTTTATTTGTTTTTTCATATTATGCCAGTGTGTTGTTTGATTCGGGGTCCACACATTCTTTCATCTCTGAAACCTTTTCTAGTAAAATGGGAATACCATCTCCAGAAATGACTCCTGAACTTTTGGTAAAAACACATGGGGGAAATATTGAGGCAAAAATAATATATAAGAATCTTCCTATCCTTATATGTGGAATGAACCTACTTGCAAACCTTATTGTTCTACCTCAAGTAGAGTTTGATGTTATCCTGGGTATGGATTGGCTCTCTATTTACCATGCTATGATTGACTGTAGAGCTAAAGAAGTTTCTTTTAAGAAAGACTTTCAGTTTTTGTACATTAATGAACCCTTACTGTTGATAACTTTTCAAGTGGCCAAGAAACTTGTAAATGATGGAAATGAATGTTGCCTTGCACATATTGTTGAAAACAAGGGAACTGTTCAGATTAATGATGTGCCAGTGGTAAAGGAGTATCCTGATGTTTTTCCGGATGAGTTGCCTGGAATAATACCAGATCAGGAAGTTGAATTTACTATTGACTTAGTTCGTGATGCTAAGCCAATTTCAAAACCCCCTAACAGAATGACTCAAATTGAACTTTTAGAGTTGAAGGAGAAATTGAAAGATTTATTAGAGAAATATTTCATTCAACCTAGCACATCACCATGGGGTTCTCCTGTTTTATTTTTTAAAAACAAAGATGGTTCAATGAGACTTTGCATTGATTATAGAGCCTTGAATAACATCACTTTTAAGAACAAATATCCTTCGCCTCATATCGATGATTTGTTTGATCAGCTCTAGGGAGCTCAGTATTTTTCAAAGATTGACTCGAGATCAGGGTACCATCAGCTGAAGGTAAAGGAATGAAATGTTCCGAATACCGCATTCCGTACAAGATATGGCCATTATGAATTTTTAGTAATGCCTTTTGGGCTAACCAATGCACCTGATGTATTCATGGACTTAATGAATATAATTTTCCATGAGTTCTTGGATAAGTTTGGGGTGGTTTTCATTGATGATATTTTGGTGTTTTCTAAAAGTAAAGAGGAGCATGAAAGACATTTAAGGGTTATCCTGCAAACCTTAAAAGAAAAGAAACTGTATGGAAAATTCAACAAGTGTAAGTTTTGGTTGCAACAAATTTCTTTCCTTGGTCACATTGTTTCTAAAGATGGGATAACTGTTGATCCTGCAAAAACAAATGTTGTGGAAGACTAGCCAAGACCCACAAATGTAACTGATATTCATAGACTCCTTGGTTTGGCAGGCTATTACCGAAGGTTTTTTAGAAATTTTTCACGGTTATCTATTTCAATGACTAAGCTAACTCAGAAGGGTGTTAAGTTTATCTAGATAAAAGAATGTGATGATTGTTTTCAGTAATTGAAAAGATGATTGGTGGATGCTCCAGTTTTGGCACTACCTTCCAGGAATGGTGATTTTGTTATCTGTAGTGGTGCTTCATTGAAAGGACTTGGTTACATCATAATGCATAATGATCAGGTAATTTCTTATGCTTCACGACAGTTGAAAACTCATGAGGTAAATTACCCTACACATGATTTGGAATTAGTTGTTGTTGTTTTCGCATTAAAAATTTAGAGGCATCATTTGTATGGAGTAAAGTATGATATATATATTGATCACAAAAGTTTAAAGATTATATTCACTCAGAAAGATTTGAACATGAGACAGTAGTGATGGCTGGAATTAATCAAGTATTATGATTGTACAATTCATTACCAGTCAGGAAAATAAAATAAAGTGGTTGATGCTTTGAGTCGAAAAAGTAATGCTTCATTAGCAATGTTGAGTTTGAAACGTGATCCTTTGGTTAAGGATTTGATGAAATTTGGCATAGAAGTTGTTGGTGCAGGATGTTCTTTTGTTCTGTTTCAGGTATCAGTGAGATCATCTCTATCAGATAGAATCAAGCAAGCACCGAAGCAAGACAGTGAGTTGCAGAAAAAGGTAGAGCTGGTTCAGAAAGGTAAGTTGCCTGAATTCAACATTGATAATGATTGAATTTTGAGATTTGGGAAGAGATTGTGTGTGCCTTGTGATTCACAGTTGAAGAGACAGTTGTTATGTGAATCTCATAGTTCTCCATTTTCAATTCATCCTGGCAGTACTAAGATGTACAGAGATCCACGGGAGTATTACTGGTGGGATGGAATGAAAAGAGATATTCCTGATTTTACTACGAAGTGTTTGACATGTCAAAAGGTTAAAGTAGAGCGTCAGTTACTGAAAGGGATGCTTTAGCCTTTACCAGTGCCAAAGTGGAAATGGTAGAATATATCCATGGACTTTGTTGTGGGACTACCGAAGACATCTCGAGATAATAATGAAATCTGGGTTATTGTTGATCGCTTGACTAAATCTGCTCATTTCCTTGCTATACGAGATACATTTTCCCTAGATCAACTTTCCCATTTGTATCTTAAAGAGATATTCAGGTTACATGGAGTTCCTCTCTCCATTGTATCTGACCATGATCCCTGGTTCACTTCTAAATTTTGGAAAGGCCTTCAGAATTCATTGGGTACTGAATTAAATTTTAGTTCAGCATTTCATCCTCAATCAGATGGGCAGTCAGAACGAACAATTCAGACCTTGGAGGATATGCTACGAGCTTGTTCGATGGATTATCAGGTTAGTTGGGACCAACATCATTCTTTGGTTGAATTTTCATATAATAACAGTTTTCATTCCACTATACAGATGGCACCATTTCAGGCATTATATGGGAAGCGGTGTCGAAATATAGCTTTCTGGGATGAAGTGGGTGAAAGGAAGTTGATGAGGCCAGAATTGGTAGAAGAGTTGGCAGAAAATGTTCAGCTGATTCAAAAACACATGAGAACAGCTCAGAGTAGGCAGAAGAGTTATGAAGACAACAGGAGAAGGATCTAACTTTTGAGGTAGGTGATCATGTTTTTCTCAAAGTCTCACCATGGAAAAGTGTGATGAGATTTGGTAAGAAAGGAAAGTTGAGTCCAAGGTTCATTGGACCATATGAAATTCTGGAGAGAGTTGGATCAGTTGCATACCGGGTGGCTTTACCTCCGAGTTTATCTTAGGTACACAATGTTTTTCATGTTTTGATGTTGAGAAAGTATATGCCAGATCCATCTCATGTTTTGAGTCCAGAGGTAGTTCAGCTGGAAGAGAACCTATCTTATGAGGAACAATTGGTCTAGATTCTTCACCACAGGGAGCAGGTGTTACGAAATAAGGTGATTAATCAGGTAAAGGTTTTGTGGAAAACCACATGATGGAAGAGGAAACATGGGAATGTGAAAATGCAATGAGGGATAAGTACCCCCATTTATTCAATAAGTAAATAAATTACAGGGATGCAATTTTCTAAAGGGGGAGAGGATGTAACATCCCAAGTAAGTAATGAATAATAGATATTTTTATCTATGTCTATTAATAAATTAGATATTGTTTTAGAGGCTTAAAATGAAAATAAATCCAATCTTAAGCATGGAATACACTAATATTTTTTAAAGGATTGTTTTACTGCCTTTTGATGGCAAACCATTTTTAAATATATCTTTTGACAATTTTATAAGCTATGTTTGTCAAAATAAACTTATTATTTATGATTTGGAGATCAAAATTTACTTTGTGTGAATTTTTGGTATTTTTCTGACAATGTTCATTTTTTTATGAATAGTGAAAAATAGTGTATTTTACATCAAAACTGCTTTTTAATCTACTTTATTTATATGATTAGATTATCATTTGAATTGGTTTTAAAGTTAAATTAGAATATATTTTCACCATTTAATCAAATGGTGGTCATTAGGATTAATTTCACTTTGGAATTGGGCATAAACTAGTGCCAAACTTTTCATAGATATTGTTTTAAAAAAAACCCGCTATTTGTTTTGACAGTGGGATTTATTTTTAAATCAATTATTGAAATCTCTGTGTTTTTAATTTGATAAAATGGATTACATATTTGTAATCAGAAGGTCCAAATTATGTAATCAAGACTCTTTTTTTTTGGACATTATGAATAGTAACGATGGTAATTATCTTTAATAATCTGGATTAATGAGTAATCAGCTAGTTAAGGATAATAAAATGATATCATAATAATACAAAAAGCCCACAACATGTGTCCTAAGGCTACTGGTTGTCTCATTTCCGACCATGGTATGCCTTGTGCCAAACTTGGGGGCCCCATGGAATCACTTTTGTGAGAAAGTGACATTTTATCTTTTTATTTTTAAAGAATGTGAAATGTGACAAAGAATGTATCACCTAAGTAAAATATTTTTAATTTTGTCTACATAAATAATCATTTTGACTATAAATATTAATTAGAAATCTAAAAATATTTCCTACATCATTATATTTTTTTTATAATTTCTAGACATTAAATTTATTAATTTATTTGTGAAATCATGATGATGTAGTGATTACCTCATTAATAAAGGATTTAAATAAAATGAACTGATAATGTAAAATCTATGACCTACACATGTCCAAAACCTATTGTATGGGTGGATTTAGAACCCTTATTACCTTATCCTAGAATTATATCAATGTGGGACCTTTTGAATCCGAAAATCATTTTCAAATAATGTAATATTTCTTTACTTTCCAAGAGTGCCCCTCCTCTCCTCTTATAAAAGGCCCCCACCTCTACCTCCTTAACCACACTCCCAAAGCCTTTGGCTCGGCCAACCCCTGCCAATTTTTTCTCCCCACATCCCTCTATTACTCCTTGAACCCTCACTTTGGCCAGAAGTCTTCTCAAGGAAGCCTTTGAGCTCAAACCAAAGGGAGTTACCTGATTTTAAGGTAATGTCTTCACTTGGGTCATTTTCTTTTATTTTGCTTCTCCAACCCCCTAAACTATTCTTATTAATTTATTTTTGTAACAACTCTAGTATCTTCAATATACTAGGATGTTTTTATAATAAGTATTCGAGCTACACTTACACACACCAACATCTAATGGTTAAAGGACATACTATTTCCGTGGATGGTGAATTTATGCCTCCCGAAACGATGATTGTTCAACATTCTTTTAAGACCCTCAAATGTGGAAATTTAGATGTCACTATATTTATATATGATATATGAGATGTTTATGTTTTTCTTAAGCTTCTGTATTTTTCATTTTGGGCATACCTTTATGGTTTCCATTATGGGTTAACGAGATATCTTCATTTAAGGAAGTGCGGACTACCGCCCCCTCAAAGTGATTTGATTCGTTAAATACCATATATGGGACGTATAAAGGATGGAAATATGATATTATATATGATATTATACTCGAATTATAATATACCTTTATATCATTATGATTCCATTCTATAAAATACGAAATAGAAATGAAAATAGCATTCATGCGTATGTACGGCTTACCGTCTCCATGAACGGTGCATTTCATTTCTTACCTCTAAATGATTATGTAATATTATAAATGCATGTATATAATAGATTTATATGAT
The DNA here is from genome assembly GCA_963277665.1 of Viscum album. Lineage (NCBI taxonomy): Eukaryota > Viridiplantae > Streptophyta > Magnoliopsida > Santalales > Viscaceae > Viscum > Viscum album. The sequence continues at coordinate 2,095,502,929 of OY728138.1, forward strand.
ATATACATCAAGATTATAATTATGGATATAATGGATACAAGAACAAATTGTAATTATAAAGGTTTTATTTTTGACTCAAGTACCATTGATCGTTAAAACGACCCTTATTAACTTGAATAATTACATAGTGTTCATGACATGGAAATAAGTGATATAAAAGGAATAATGAATATGAAAAAGGTTCTTAAGAAAGTATAAATTAACACAAGTTTATTATTCAGGACATTAAATAATGATTGAGTCAAGTCGAACCCGAGGTATGGGACTTCGTCTCAATCTCCTTTCATTGAGGCATATTTTGTTTTATACAGAACCTTCTTTTATACGGTGTATAAACCCCTTTGACTTTTATGTTTATTCAAAAGGAATATTTTTTATATGTAGCGTTTTACTAAACGACAAAATGAAATGTTTTTGTCGTACGTATGTGGCGACAACGACTTCTCCGCCGCCGTGACCGTTATTTGAGTTTCGACTTCCTCTACAAGCCATACCGTTATTTTAGAAGAAAAATAAATACCATGTTTTAATTTTCTTTTATTTTGGTATTGAAAATGGTTTTCAAAATGTTTTTATATCAATGTGTTGTATTGATATCTTCTGATTGAAAGGTGTAAATGTTATGTTTCCTTTATACATGTTTTATGTGATATGATTATGTTGAGGTTCTTGGGCATTATTATGAAGACGGTTGGTTCCGTGATAAACTAAGGGAGGGTGAGCCAGATATTGCTCTCCAATGCATTGGTTAACGCGAAGGATTGAAACTTTAATGTTTCTCCGAAGAGATTTAGGGAATATACTGTGATGGGTATTCCAAACGTAACCAAGTGGGTTACTCCCTACGTAAGAATGTTATGAATGCCTCAAGTTACCTTTATGTCTTATGATTTCTATGATTTATTCATGATTTGATGAGGTATGTTAAAGTGCTTATGTTTTATGGGTAAAGTATGATTTCATTCTTATGTATATATGAACTTATGTTTCCTTTCCATATTTTTATAACCCATACTGAGCTTTTTATGCTCATCCCATGTTTTTTTGAAATGTTTTTCACAGGTCAAGGGAACGGTACATGATATGATGATAGTGTCAAGGAATTGTCAAGAATGAATCCATGTTTTATTTTAAATATGTTTCCATTGATGGGACGAATTAATACTATATTTTATGTAACCACTTTGTTTAAATGTGGAATGTAGTGCATGTTTTATGATCTAATTCTCTAAAAGTCTAAACCTTAAAAGATCCTCAAGGTGTAATCTTGTAACAACTCAATATTAAGTAAGGATCAAGGCTGGGGCCTTATATATAGAGTTCTCAATCATCATGGTATCATGTACTATTCCAATATCTATAACATATTATCCTATATAACAGGTGAACTGATGGAATTGAATTATCTAATGGATGAATTGATTTTAAATGGGTTAATTCAATGTAGTGTCTATCCTTGGGTAGTACAAGTGATTTTTTAAAGAAAAAAAATTGACCACATTCCTTGTCTGTTGATAAGTAAAAGATCAATCTAGTTATCATCATGAACAAGTATATATATAAATGTATTGGTGACATGTCTAATCAATTATATGGGTGAATTGGTTCTATTTGATTGATTACTGTTATGGGTACCACCATCTCAAGATTAATTAGTCTGATATCCCAAAGAACAATTTTTAGAAAATGTACTATCACTATATGTATTTTGTTATTCCATTTTCCCTAAAAAATTACCATATTATGTTTATATAGCATATGAATAGTGTTTTCCACCAGTATATTGAAACTTTTGTTTGTGGTATTTTTTGTATGAAATCATGTATTAGTCAAGATTTAGAAAAGTTTGGGATAACATTATAAATTTCTGAATTTATTCCATGCTTTCAATGAACCAATTTTAGAATCATGAGGTAATATTCATGGAAAACATTGTTACTAAACATAGAATCTTATTTGTTCCTAAAGGCGTGATATTTTTCATGTAATATGTGTGATGCAAAAATGACTTTGAGATTATGATATTCATGAGTTTCGAATGATATTACTAATAGTTTGTGAAATATTTCATTATGTTGGATTATATGTAAATTGGTCTCACTAAAAAGTTAGTTATGTTTATTTTACTTTCAAAATGTCTTATTAATTTTTTTATATTAAATAATTTTTTGATTTCAACTTATTTGTAAACTCATCCAGTGGATTGGTAGGGCTACATGGCCTTTTGTGATGTTTCAGGTTTGGGTTTAGATGTATTCTCATTTTGGGTGATCATGTGGTGGATTATAATTATTTTAATCTTACAACCTATGAGAATAACTATATTGCCCAAAATATAAAACACATATCTATGATTTCATTCCCATAGAATTATAAAAACTATCATTTTAGGATATGTTTTACATTTTACTCTAAATAAATGAGATTCAGTTACATCTTCTCATAAAAATATTTGAATATATTCTATTGATTAAGGGTAGAATATTCTCAATCTATTGAATTTGAAATTTATTACAACCTTGGTAAGGGTAATTTTATTTTTCTGATTTTATATGTTAGAAATTTTCATTTTAGTCCCTAGAGGAATCATTAAAATAAGGGAAACTTATGGATCTCTTTTCCCATAATCATTTGGCAGTCCAAGATGATGAAAATGGTTTTTTATTTATATATTTGAATTAAAATTTCCTATTTCGTTGATTTTCATATAGGGGTAGATGATTGATGACTATTTTTGATACATTATGGATTCATTATATTGTTGGGAGAACATTTTAGAATGGTTTCCATGTCTAGAGGATATAATTTACATTAGGAAATGATATTTCATTTTTCTTCCTTTTAGGAATTCATTGATTTTGGATTTTTGTCAGTCCCGATGGGTGGTTTACCCTAGAATGACTATGATGTTATATAGGATGAGGAGTTGATTTTGGTTTCTATTTATGAAATAATACATTTTTTAAATAATATCCCAATATTATACATGTTAGTAGATCAAGGTTGATAAACCAAAACCGTCTGGTTTTATTCAAACACTCCATGTGACGACATGGATGAGGGATAATATATCGATGGACATCATTGTTGGGTTTCTATAAATTCCTTAAAAAATATTATGATTTTTTGGTGATTAAATTATTTACAAAATTAGATCTATTTATTCACATTCTTGATACAATTTATGTTGAAGACTTGGGGAATCCGTTTGTGTATGATTATTTTAGATTGCATGACATTCAATCTACCATTATTTTTTATTGAGATACCCAATAAACATATATGTTAGAGAGATACCTCTTTGTGGTGAAGGGTTACTGTTTTTTGTTAATAATTGTATAACATCCACATATGTCCGGTAAAAAAAACAAGAAATAATTAATCTAAAAGACATTATTCGAGATACTTTTCATCAAGTTTGATAAAGAAAGATATTTTCATTTTTGGATGGCTAATTTTTCCTCTTAAAATAGAGACTATTCATCCATGAAAATACCAAAAATTTGGTCCTTATAAAGATATCCTTGAAAATATATATTTTTTTGTCATTATTTTTAAATCTTCCATGGGAGGTCACAGTTTATTCCAACTGATTGAGGAAACGTTATGAATAATTTTTCATAGTTTGTTGTTGGTTTAGAGATTGTATAAATACTATGTGGATCACCATAAGCATACTTGGTAATTATTGGTTAGTGATAAGTTTTTGTTATTCGTATCAATTTATTTGGATGACCAGAGAATTAGATGATATTAGGTGTTTTCATGGATTTATTTGGGGATTTGGAGAAAATTTGGAATGTGGAAAACCATTTTTCATTTCCACCTAAGATGAAATAGACACATCATGTTTTTAAAGTATCAGAACTCATGAAATATATTTGAAACCCATCTAATGTTTTGAATTGGGTGGACCTTGATGTGGAAGCTAAAATGTACATGATTGAGAATCCAATTTAGACGGTTGATTCTCAAGTGAAGCTTCGCCATGGGAAGCCCATGCCTTTGGACTATGATCTATGGGAACATAGTTTTCATGATCATGGTTCATGGGAACATGAGACTATTATTATAGAGTATTGGCATCAAAAATTTATGCGATATTTCTTCTTGATTAGTATTTATAGGGGTATAATGCTTCAATGGGGTGATTGTAACATCCTAGATTTTTCATTTAAATATATTCTTTAAGATATTGAATTTTCTTGCGGTGAAAATTTATATATAGTATAAATAATTTTTTTATGTTCAGCTGTGTTTACACATTGATGATACATGTGTATCAGGGGTGTTTGGGACTTTTTATAAGTTGAAGCCCATATTCTTTAAATATAATAATGTATGTAAGGTGATTAGTATAAATCATGAAGGGTGGGCCACATCGTTTTATAAACCATGTGAGTCTAGGTGGGAGGCCTGAAGGAATCCACATGGATTAAGGAAACCAAGTAAAATAAAGCTCAAGCCTATGTTGAGGGATATTTAATTTTTAGCAGTGGGTGACACATTGTTTGCACACTATTAGTCAAATCATGCCCATGAATTGTGTGAGGTGACCCTTTACAAAAGGAAGGGTTCATGGTTGGCACGTGGTCTTCCCTGCCATGTGTGCAAACAATATAGCCTATAAATTTTGTGAATAATTAACTTTTCTACATTAAAATGTTTACATCCAGACCATATTTTCCTATTTATCCAATCATAAAAAATATTAATTTGGGATCTCTAATTTTAAGCACAAATGCTATCTTTTAGTCCCTTTTCTCCATCCGAACTCAGAATTCAACATCATCGGTCTCATGGGATTCATGTTGGGTAGTATTAAATTCCTCATGGGTATTTCTTTTAATTTTCCTTAGTATCATATGGGTTATTTGAATGTGAGATAATACTCCCTATTTTTAGGGTTATCATTTTTTCATCATTTTTTTATTATGTGGATAAAATCAAAACCTGATACTAGATGAGAACTCTTTTATAATCTTTTGGTCGGTGAAGTATAACTTTTAACATTTGTTTTGGGGCTTTATAAACCGTATTAATTTTGTGTAAAAATTTCTAGAGGGGCCCCAAAAATGAATATATAATTGAATTGAATATATTTTAACCTATATGAGATTCCCACATGTTCCTTTGAGTTTCTATAGGTTGTTTCTACCCTAATCCACACATTGGGTACATTTATTTGTTCTATTGTTATTCCACCCATGTGGTGTTTGTAAATTATAAGTTAGATGGGTACCTTTTAATTTAAAGGAAAATTGAATTAATATTTTGAAGAGATTTGTGCCTCTATTTCGATGTGATACATGATTTTTAGTTTGTTAATATTTTTAGAAAAGATTTTATTTAAATAGAGGAAATGAGTGGGAAAAATCATGAGATGTAAATTTTTATGAATGATGAATGTAATGAGGTGATTAAATGAAATTGTAGTGGATTAAATTGTTGTTATTCCATGGATACTGATTCCATTGTATTAATTGTATGCTTCTCCCCTGGATCTTGATTATTGTAGTGGAGACTTTAGACTTATTTTCTCCCTGGGTCTTGATTTGGTAGGATGTCTTCGGATTTTCAACCATGCTGAACTATATTTCCTGAGGTCATAGTGGTAATAGACTCTTGAAATTTTCTTTTTACCCCTCCCAAGACATCACTGAGTTTCCATCAACAATCTCTTTTGACTGATTATGTTTTTCTATGTCTTCTATGAATTGTATTTGGAACACAGTGGCTGGACACTTTTGATTGAATGGAACGATCGTTGTAGATTACTCAATTATATGATGTGGTCATTTGAAATAGTATTACTGAATAATATGGTGTGGACATGATTTTTGTTTAAATTTTTTACATGGAAATGTTATTGTGGATAGTCAATTATGTTTTATAGATAATTCTAGTATGGGTATCAGTTTTCATATATTAGACCAGACTGCATCAAATGATTATTTCTATTTTACCAAATCTATTATTTACGAAAGCCTAAATGATGATTACATAGACCCTTTTTTGGAGGCATATAATCATTTAACTTATATTACATTACATTTAGTAATTTCTACCTACGATGTATTGTTCATTATTTAAGTGTATATTGCATAGACAAGATTTGTTATGGGCACCATTGGTGAGGGCATACACAGTGTTATAAAACTCCCTGCATGGTCCACCGTTTGGTACCCAAAAATACTTCATGGGTGTAGTTAGATACATGAGAAAGTTCCCACTATATGATGCCTAACTTTTTTAGGTTTTAGAGAATGAGAGAATGGGACTGAGATAAGTTCATGATTCTAGATGGGATAGTTGATTTTGATTTTTTGGGTTTTTTGATTTTTTTGATACATGAATTGTACATATTCCTGTGAAACTTTTATAAATGACTTGTATAGACATGACATGATCATCATTTTTATAAGATCTTACTTTGGAATTGTTTTATACTTTTTTGCGATGCATATCCTTTGTATGGTTGATTTACTAGTTCATTTAATTACTACTTTGTTTACTACCATTATTCTACAATATAATATGAGGTTATGGTCTCCTAAGAGAAACACCATAGAAACTCATTGCTAGTTTTCATACTATGGAAATGGAGAGGCTTTCTTGAGGCCATGTGACTCACCATTTCGGGGTACCATTTTGAGGAATCAGGGTCAGGATGTTACAAAATTGTGATAGAGGTGTTTTCTTCTCACATTAATATTTAGAGACAATAGAATAAAGATTATAAATCATTTATAATTTGTTAATGACCTATTAACATGAGTAGAAAACCCATATACAGTTAAAATAATCATATCTTTGAATGGAAATTATTGTTTCCTAGATTATTTCTATAATAGTTGATTTGATTACATCATTGGGTAATGCACATGGAACGTGATGTTATCAATGAACTAATTGATTAATTTTTTCATTTACTAATGATAAGATGGTATTAATATCAAAAGTCATTTTATGAACATTAAATTTTTCACATTCAATGAATTATTCTATTCCGTATAGGATGTATTTCTTGATTTCATGATGTTGTGATATGTTTCTTGATAGATATACCAATAGTTTTGATATATGATTTTTTCCTGGAAATGGAAAAAGAATATTGGTATGTAGAGTAAATCACATAACATAAAAATAATTTTCTATGTAACGCTATAGTAGATCCCCCAAGCAGCCAGCTATGTAACATCGAGTTATGGACCATGAGACGCCAGGACAATAATGTGTTATGGTATGGATTGGGTGGATTGTATATTTTTCTTCATGATGTGTATGGTACCTTAAGGATTGTAAGTAGATAACCACTTGGTTCAAACATTTAAATATAAATTTTTTATAAATTTAAATTTTATGAAAATTATATTTGATGAAATAATGAAGTTGAACTATGACTGTATTCAGAGTGGGAAGAGATGACGCCTATGTTCCAGAGTTGGTAATGGTGATTATTACAGAGTATTCAACATGCTTTACAAAGAATCGATGTTTGGTTCCAATATACTATGATAATGATATATCAAGGGAAATATGCTATCAGGATGGTCCTAGACATATCGTTCAATCTGATGTAAATTTGTTCAGGTTGGTGACTATCAATAAGATAGTTAGTCAGGTGCTAATTATAGTGTGAAACCAAGGGAAAATGAACGTTTTATTGTAATGAATTATAGCCTCTCGACCATGTAGATAAATAAATTCATGAAAAGAGTGACTTTTGAGTCTTTTTGTGATATGGATTCCATCCATGCTATGAACATTGGTATTGAAGTGTTCTATCACAACTATTGGAGATAGGGAAACATACAGAATTAGTGTGATCAAGATCAAATTGAGTTCCATTCTTACAGTAGAATGGTACATGCTCAACGTTTTTGCTGAACTATACCTATAACACATAGTGGATGCGGATTTTCTCCATCTCTAGATTTATAAACAGGTTTTACAGCTCCAAATTATTTTGGGAGCTGGAGTAGTACCGGTCGTTTTGGAAATAGTGGTTTTCATGGTCGAGGAATCCAAGAACAAGTTATACCTAGTCCTTAGAGTGGGCTTGTTCCGGGTAGCGACGTTGTGACAAAGAGATGAATTTTAGGCCAGATATCTTCATTACAACCTACCATTTAAGAGAAGAGTGACTGGCCACATATGGCGAGAGCTATAATATTAGTTTCATCTTCTCTCATATTTGTGTGTTTTAATATAGATACATCACATTTGTACAAATATATACCTATTTTGGAGAGCCTTGGGATATTTTATTAGATTTCAGAAGACATTATGGCATTGGATACTCCATTTGGGATCATAATGGAGGGTTTGTACTATCATAGGATGTGTCCCCTTGATTTCTCAGGGTGTCACATTACATGGAATCTTTTTCCCTTAGTAAGACTGGTTTTGACATTAGGCACGTAATTGTATGGACAGTACATTATTGAGACAATAATGATTACTATCATTATAGGCTGTATTTCACATCACCACATGGATGATTTTTTATTCAAAACGGGGATTGAGATGTACATTTTTTAAGAACTACAACAGATCATAATCAGGTGGGCAGGATGAAAGCCCATATTTATTGATTGTTTATAGATGATCTAGGATTGAAATATGATGATTTCCTATCAGTGTATGACCATTCCATGGATGTGTTCAAAAAATATTTTCAATTTTACCTCTTATGATAGAGGTTTAATTATCCATCGATCTAGTGTTAGGTGCTACACTGGTATCCATTCCTCTTTACAGGTTTGATACTATTGAGTTGTAGGATCTCATGTGACATCATTAGGAATTAAAGAAAATGATATTTATAAAACATTGAACTTTTTTATTGCATTCTCTAGTCTTTTTCATGAAAAAATCAGGTACCCTTAGGTAATGTGTGAATTATCATAAATTGAACCATATTTTGGAAAAGAACTATTATTCCACACAAAAGATAGATGAGATTTTTCATCGTCTCAGAGGATATTAGAATTCCTCAAAAATAGGTCTGATATTTGGATACTAACATGATATTGTTTTACCATCAAATAAAACTCATAAAAATTTTCATAATAGTTATGTTGTATATGAGGGTTTGGTTATGTCTTTAGGTATCATGAATGAACTGATAGATTTCATAGAGCTGATAAACAAAAAATTTCCATCTTTATTTGGACATTTTTTTGGTGGTATTAATGGATGATATATTGGTGTATTCTAACAAGGTTCATTAACATCCAATGTATTTTGAGAAAATCATGAATATTATATGATAACATTAGATATATGAGAATCTCACAATCTGAATCCACTAATTGGATAAGATTCACCTAATGCATTATTTTATCTTATAGATAAGAGTATCAGTTGACATAGATAAGGTTATACATATAGTTTTCTTTAGAACCTCCCAATAACACATTTTATTTATGGAGTTTCATGGGGATATATAGATATAATAGGTATTTCATAGGGGACATCAATAATTTTTTAGTTTCACTAGTGGGATTGACTAATAAGGATGTGATCTCGGAGTCATTAAATATATGTGATATAGCCTTTCATGTGATGAAATTGGGATTCACATCAATGTAAATCTTGATTCTACAAGAGCTAGGAAAGAGCTAAACTATTTACTCTGATGCAACATGTATCAGTCTAGGAGAAATTTTGGTGAATGAGGTTAGATTCTTGGTGTATCGGACTGATCATCTAAGGAAACATGATAGGAATTAACTAATTCAAAATCTTGAGATAGCTAAATTTTTTATTATCATTACTTTTATAAACATTATTAACTAGAAGAGAGTTTTTGGTTTACACAGACTAAAAAAACTCAATAATATATTGACACATCCTAATCTGAATTTGAGGTAGTGAAGCTAGGCAGAGTACCTACAGACTTTTGATATCAAGATATCATATATGCTTGGAATGGTAGATGCGGTGTAAGATGCACTGAATAGGAGGACTCAGATATAGGAATTTTTGGTGTCCATTTACGAGTAGAATATTACAGCTTATATTTCATAGATACACTTGGATATAAAAGATGTTTAGGGGAATACATTTTTTTATTCTTTAGTTGTATCCTCTATAATTCTGGATAAATTGAGGACAAGGCAGTTATTAGACTTTAAGGGACTAGTCCGACATTAGAGTGTTGCAAGTGAGGAGCCGCCTCATGGTTGCACTGTGGGTGTTGATGAAAATATTTTTTATTCGTTGTCTTATTTGGGTTCTAGTTTATATATATGAGGAGATTATGTAGGATTTTAATGCCTCCATGTGGGAACTGAATCTCGACATATACAAGAAGTATCACGATTTATGTCTCCAGTATTATCAGAGAGGGATAAAAAGTGATGTAAATGTTTTGGTTATCATATGTTCCACAAATAAGCAAGTGAAGGTAGAATATCAGACACCATCTAGGATTTTACAATAGTTAACCATTACTGAGTGGAAGTGTAATGATGTCATATTGGATTTTTTTATTGGGTTTCCAAGGACATTGTGATCTAGTGATGCAGTTTGGGTTGTTATTCATAGTCTAACAATGTTGGCTCAGTTCTTCCTGATCATAGAGACCTTTTGTTTATATGAGATTATGTTGTTTTATATCTATGATATACTATGAAAAAATGGTGTTAATTGGACTTAATTAGAAGATATGGATTCTGAGTATACGTATCATTTTTTAGTGATATTTTTGGTTGTTGGGTACATAGGTTATTCTCAAAAATATATGCCACACATAGACTGATGGCTAGTTAGAGCATATGATACAAGTTCTTGAGAACAAGATGATATCACGATTCATGAAAATTGGAGGATCTAGGTAGAGGAATGTACCCCTAGTCGATTTTTCATACAAAAATAGCTATCAGTATACTATACATAAGCTACCATATGAGGGTTTTTATAGTACTCAAGACATGTCATCCCTATGCTAGTTAATGGAAGGAAAGGTAGCTTTTCTAAGACCGAGTCTCTTGTAGGAGAATTTAGAGTAGGTCCAATTGGTATGAAAGAAGATGGATACTACACATACTCAAAATAAATATTATGATGATATTCATTGGTGACCTATAATGTTCGAGGTTAGTGATCATGTCTTTTTTCATTTCTCCCCAATATAGTTACACTGATGGATCATGAGAAAGGGGAAACATTCACCCCAATATGTTGGGTCTATTGAGATTATAGGTAGTGTTCTCCTGTTAGCCTATCGGTTGCAATAATCTCAGAGATACTGATCCATTAATTATTTCATCAACATATCATAGCTATTTAACTATCAATTGTACCAGTCTCATGCATTTCTTCTTTGAAATGTTGAATTATAGAGAGATACAACCTTCGAGGAGCATCTTTCACGTGTTTTTCACAAGATCATGAGGGTTATTTGAGGCTAGTTACATCCCACAATATTGGTGTTGTAAGAACCTATTTTTCTCTGCAAAACACTTTGGAATATTCTTGATGTTATTCCAGAGTAGCACCTTCAGACGGTGTGCGATTCCGAGCCCTGGTGTGGCCAGAATTAAAATTTCAGTGCGTTCACACCGGAAAAGAAAAATAAATGTGATAACTCCTAAACGGTGATCCAGATCAGAGATCCGAGTGTATGGATGGGTCCGGAATATGGTGTTTACACTAGGAGTGACATAAAAAATGTCGGCGCGGTACGTTTGGACCCCTCGCTCGCTTTCGGAATTTTAAACGGACAAATTAATTAATTAATTATTCATCTAATGCTGAAATGCATGTATCTCTTAAACAGTGGCTCGGATTGGAAAACTGAGTGTGCCGTTGAGTTCGGAGCATGTCGTTTACCCTAGTAGGGGAGTAAGTTTTGCGGGCGCGGGCCGTCAGTGAAAAATGGCCCGAGGGGCATTTTCATAATTTGGTAGCCTCGGGCGTTGAGCTTTATAACATTGGAACGAGGCCTTAGATTAAAATTCTGAGACCACTGTTGTTCTCGAGAGGTGGTTTTTAGCCTATGGGAGGCTTAACCTTGACCACTAAGAGCGTTTCGGGCGCAGGATAAATTGGGGGTTAAATTAATTTAATTTCTTCTTTATTTAATCCCTAACCCCACCCCTCTCCTTCCCCATTTCCCTTCCACCTGGAGGAAGAGCTCAACCATGGAGGATCCCTTCCCCTCTACTCCCCTCTCCAAGAAAAATCTCTGGAGGATCACCGAGAAGCTCTGGGATGCGCCCTGCAAGGTAGGATCTTGTTTCCATTTTAGTTTCTTGCACCATGTTCCTCCTAAATTTACATTGTTGAATTGATGTCGAATCTGCACATGAATCCCATGATCGTGTAGTACATGTTATGAGATTTCCATCTCCCTTTTCGGTTTGTAAATCAGTGTTCAGGGGAGGCTGAGGTCGTCTGGTGAAAGTTGCTATTTTTTGGGTTTTTCCGGCCGGTTTTGAGGGCTTCTGGTGGTACGAGGGCTGCGGCATGCGGTGGTGCGCGGGGGGCTTAAGCAGGCGGTGACTATCCAGGGCGAGGAGGCGGCGCGGCATCCGTCGGTGGTGCAAGGCAAATCTCGCCGGGGCACAGGGGAGCGCGGGGGCGCCGACGAGGGGACAAGCGGGGTCGCGTTGCGACCCCGTGGGAGGAAGAGACCCGCTGTTGGCGGGTCTCCGCGTGGATGCGACCGGCCAACTGGACCATCGGGGGAGCGACCCACGCAAAGCGGGGGTCTCGCGGGATGCGGCTAGTCCACAGTCCCAGTGGGCCGCCCGGAGCAGGCCTGCCTGAGTGGGGCGGACCTCTCGGACCGGGCCGGTCCGGCCCAAGGGGGTCCCCCCCCCCCCATTTAATATATTTGGACGCCCGTATTTCGGGCTACAGACGTCCGTTTTGAGCACCATCTATAGCAGCATGGATCTCATGTCAAGACGATGCTTTTGAGATGGTTTTAATAATTTTTTATTCCAGAAACGAGGGGCCTCGGAGGCGAGGCACGTCTCAAAGTGTTTTGACCTTTTTCCGGGGGATTTTGTTTTGGACGGCGCAGACGCGTTCGATGTCCGTTTTGAGCGTCGATAGCGTCGTTGGGACCCTGGCGCCGGGGAGAATCTTTACAGGGTGGTTTCGGGCATTGAAGCCAGAGTTGATGCATGGTCTCCACGGCACATCTTTTCAGCTGCGTGCAGCATTTAGCGACTTTTTCATCAGACGCCCATTCAGGGCATGCTAGAAGTTGATGTTGGGTGTTTTTCTGAGGGCATCGCGTTGGCGTAGTCTGCCCGCTGTAATTCCGCATGATGGTGCAGGCCCCGCGAGGGCTGTTTGGGCATTTACGGTGATTTTCCATCTTTATCACCGGGTGTCCATTTTGGACGAGTGATTAGTCCATCCTGTGTGCTTTTTTCAAGAGGATCACAACGGTGCGATCCGTCCGTTGAGTTTCGGGACCAGGATGTGCATCCCACATATCATCCCTCGTGTGCAGTGCACTACAATGCATTTTTTTCACTGGATATCTGTGGAGCTCAAGGGAGCAGTCTTTTGACATGTCTTCCCAAGGGGATGGAAATGGTGCGATGTGCCCGACTATTTTCAGGGATGAGGCTCGGGACCACGGGACGTCGTTCGGGCGTAAGGCGGTATTGGCGACTTTTACGTAGGATACCCATTTTGGGAGAGTAAGTAGTCAATAACGCATGTTTTTCCGCGAGGATTACAATGGTGAAATCTGTTCAGGCGATCGGAGCCTCATACGTGATCTTATTAAATGTGGAAGCATGAAAGGTGCTTCGGTGGTGGTTCGTCTTACCATGTTTGTAGGGGACCCTTGGCGTGTGATCCTGAACTCTTGGGAGAGCATTTTAAATGATTCATAAGATGTGGTTTGTCATGCCTGGGTCGTTGAGGGGGAGTTGTTACATTCACGCCTTCGCGTTGACGTTGGGTGACGTGTGCACGTTAGCCTTTGGGCTGGAGATGTGGTATACTCTGGGAGTATATGGGAGAGCTAGGAGGTACATGTGGATGTTGGTACCTGAGAATGTTTGTGCTCTTGGTTGGTATTGACTTGGGGCCACACGTCGTGTGGGACCCATGTGCGTGTCGTGCTATGCTTTACGTACTTTTGACCTCTCGCGACGTAGAGGGTCCCTCTGTGATCGTTTGTTTGACCAGTAGGGTGGAGTTTTTCCATGGATCTGTACTCGTTTGTTTAACCAGCAGGGTGGAGTTTCCCCTGGGATGTTTCTCTTTTGATTGTCCAGCAGGGTTGAGTGGTCTCCCCGTGGTTTCATTCTCACTAGTGCAGAAAACATTTTTTACGTCGGTTATTTTTCATTATTTACGTCGGTTTTTAGGCGACGTTAATACCGGAGATGTTATAAATAACGTTTTTTACGTCGGTTATTTAAAACCCGACGTAACATCCCTAACATCACGGTGTTTATCACATCGGTTATTTTTAAACCGACGTGATAAAACGCCTGGGATATCGTTTATCACGTCGGTTTTTTCGAGAACCGACGTGATTAACCCTTCCCCGGGCCTATTATCACGTCGGTTTCTTAAATAACCGACGTGATAAAAAGGCTTGGGAAAGGTTTTAGCACATCGGTTATCCAATAACCAACGTGGTAAATCGATTCCCAGGCCTTTTAGCACGTCGGTTATATTAAGAACCGACGTGATAAAAGTCCCGGGAACGGTTTATCACGTCGGTTCTCGAAAAAACCGACGTGATAAACCCCTACCGATTTATTTACCACATAGGTTATAAAATAACCGACGTGAAAGCGATATATTTTTTTTAAAATAATTGCACTGCTCTCACCAAAAAGCAACCAGAAACCAAACAACAAAAATAACCAAGCCAGCCCTCCCCCAGGCCCCAACTGAACCCCACCCTCATCTATACCAACCTAACAACCTGGCCCGCCCTCCCCCACCACATAGGAGCCCCACCACAACCCTTGGACACCCCCCACCCCTTGGACAGCCCCCCCACCCTCATTTACACCTCCACGACCCCTAGTACAACCTCAAACAACCATTGGACACCAATCCCATATCCCTTGGACACCCCCCACCCCTTGGACACCCCCACCCCTTGGACAGCCCCCCCCCCCCACCCTCATTTACACCCCCAAGACCCCTAGTACAGCCTCAAACACCCATTGGACACCCCCCCACACCTTGACAGCCCTCCCAGACCCCTTGGACACCCCCCCCCCCCCCCCCCCCCGACCCCTGGACCCCCCCCCCCCCCCCCGAGCCCTTGGACAGCCCCAAACACCCCTTGGACACCCCTCCCATATCCCTTGGACACCCCCCACCCCTTGGACACCCCCACCCCTTGGACATCCCCCCCACCCTCATTTACACCCAACCGGCCCCTTGGACAGAACTCCCAGACACCTTGGACACCACTCCCATATCCCTTGGACACCCCCCACCCCTTGGACACCCCCACCCCTTCGACAGCCCCCCACCCTCATTTACACCCCCCGAACACTAGGACAGCCCCAAACACCCCTTGGACACCCCTCCCATATCCCTTGGACACCCCCACCCCTTGGACACCCCCGCCCCTTGGACATCCCCCCCACCCCCTGGACACCCCCCCGACCCCTTGGAACCCCCCGACCCCTTGGAAACCCCCCCCCCCCCCAATCCCCTTGGACAGCCCCAAACACCCCTTGGACACCCCTCCTATATCCCTTGGACACCCCCCCACCACTTGGACACCCCCCCCACCCCTTGGACAGCCCCCCCCCCCCACCCTCATTTAAACCCAACCGACCCCTTGGACAGCCCCAAACACACCTTGGACACCCCTCCCATATCCCTTGGACACCCCCACCCCTTGGACACCCCCACCCTCATTTACACCCCCCGACCCCTAGGACAGCCCCAAACACACCTTGGACACCCCTCCCATATCCCTTGGACACCCCCCAAACACCCAGCCACCCCCTTGGAACCTCTCCCCCCATACCAAAATCCAGACCAGAAAAACCATCAACAGTAGACCAAAATAAGAAGTAGAGAAAAATTAAACATTCACTTATATAACATTAAAAACTTACACTGTCAACTTCAAAAAAAAACTAAATCCAACCTAAATGACTATGAAATACACAATTACATTGACAATATTCAAAATTACATTTTACATTACAAACAACTAAAAGTCCATCAAACCTGTAAAATAATTTGACCACTCCACTTGTAAGTGTTTGATATCTTCAGCAGTAAAGGGTTGAGGGTCATCAAAAATCTACAAAGGAAAAGGATAGTAGCCAACGTGTATAATGAATAAATCAAATTGAAATATTATGAGAAAGCGGAAATCTTACCAGGTCAAAACTCAGAACTGTCCCAGTTGTTATTATTTCATACATAAATCTTAACATGTAATATCCGCATTCGATGATGCGTTGTTGCTCATGACATTTCTGTTTGAATGAGTGTAAATTCAATATATTATTTTTATGTAATAAATCAAAATGTACAAATTATAAATGGATATTTACCTTCGCATGTACATATTTTATCTTGAAATTCCTTATCTTTGCGCTTTTTCGAAAGTGGACACATGCCCTGTTAGAAAATAATACGAATGTGGTAAATTTAAAATTCATTATAATATATAAAACTATTGTGAAATTGAAACTTACGTTTCCAATATATTCTTAAAACATTCTCGCACATCATCATGGAGAGAGCATATCCAATAAAGTGCTTTCTCCCTAGGTCAAAAAACCCCTAACATCCAATGATCCCAGATAAACGGAAATTTAACGTTAGTGGTTTTTTATGTTGAAAGATAATTAACTCTTTGAGAGGGATGTGTTTCATACCTCTCACAAAAAGGCATCATCCAACACTGTGTGATTACATTCTTTTCTAATCTATCAGCAATATAAATCATTCTTTGTTCCTCATCCAATACACATGCTTCAGGGGAAATCAATTGTGGGTCCACGAATACATATACATCTGTCAGCTCATTCCTCTCACAAATTTTATACAGATACCTAATACAAAGCATACATAAGTATACATTTTTAATAAATATAACGCATGGAAAAGGTGTTAAGACTTACATGATAAAAATTTGCACCACGTTGATGCACAACTTATCTCCAGTGACAAACTCCATGATATCAGTTTTCATAATCCCCACACTAAGTTCACGTCCACAGACATGAGCTTCCATTGTAAAGTCATAATGATCCGCCAACAAATTTGAATATCTTGACAATTTGTCAAGACTGCTAGTATCTGCATCTGATGTCATAGCTATATGTCCTTGTTGTTGTCTATACAGTATTTCTTTAACTTTGAATTATTCCTGTATAAATAAATTGAAAAATATATTAGTTTTCAAATGATAAAACATTAATAAAAATATAAAATAAAAGATATAACATCCATACCTCTATGGTAATGAGTCTAAGAATTCTGGATGGCGAAAGTAAAAAATGGCCGATACTATGTCCAACTGTCGTCACCTCATCTGTAGGTAATGGTATCCGAGCAGATCTATCTATAATATCCTGTACAGTGACCCTCTGATTCTCTACCTCTAACTGTTGATGATGAACTGTATCTCCTATACAATATACCATCCCATATGCAACTATATGATGTTGAGGATCATCAACATACAACTCACAATAAGTAGGTAGCTGCGGCGGAGGAGGAGGATCGAAAATGGGGTCCGTAGGCTGAGGTGGGGGAGTGGGAGCTACTGGGAGAGGTGGAGTGGGAGCTGCACCCTGAAATTGTCTTTTCAAGTCTGCAAACATAAACTGCACTGATGCTCTAATCTTGTCATCCATTGTCGCATTAATATTATGGACTTCAGCCTCCAAGGATTCTATTTTTTTTATAAACTCCCTCAACGTTAGAAGTTGAGGAACGTGGCAACACTTTTCTTACCGATACACCTGCCGGATATCCTCTTACACGGCCAGGATGTTCGGGCTCTCCCAATGCCACAGATAAAATATCTTCCCTCCCAGATGGTGTAAATGTCCCCTGTGAACTCTGCTCCTCAAGAGAGTCCTGTAATAATTAATTGAACATTTCTATAATGATTGGAAATGTATGACGAAAATAGTAAACTTAAATAAATAAAATAGATATCTTACAATCCTCTCAACTACGAGTCTCGATTCTTCCGAAAGATATTGTCCTTTTTTGCCCTTCCGAGCTCTTTTCCATTTCTCATGTCTAGATGGAGGGGATGGAGGGGCCACCTCTCCAGAGCTTGAAAACTCAGCTCTTATTTGTTGAAATTTTTCTGCCATCATTTGTTCTTCCAATAATGCATACCCTCCCCGAGATAAACTATGAGGGTATACATTTTTAGATTGGATCTCTTGATGAGCTTTCCTTGTTTGCTGTAAATTAAGAATAAGTAATCATTAACAAAACAATAATAAGATCATTTATATAAGAAAGCTTATAAAAGTTTACATTGCCCTTACCAAAAATGATTCTTTTCTTCTACTTTCAAAAAACTGTCTCCATGTGTCTTCATCTATAAAAGGATATATACGACATGGATTCTCACGACTCCTATGACCGTAAATGAAATCAGATGAGAGGGTTGATTTGAAATCCCTCCATCTCCTAGCAGCCAACGATAAGCATTTCTTCCTGACTCCTCGAGTGTCAGGAATATCAAATGTCATCTGATAAAAAAGAGGTTAAAAATATTATATATACTAGAAACATTTAAAGAATAGTCAAACAATAGAAAAAGATCATACCAAAATGGTCTCCCACAGCTGAGAAATTATCGCCTTATCCACACTTCTCCAATCATCATAGAGAATGCTTACTTTGCTCTTAGCCTGAGTTTCTACAAAACCCTTAAAATCTTTAGCATTTGGACCTCTAGGAAGATCATCATCATCAAACTCCACGACTATCCTCTCCTCCTTCATACGGGCAAGTGATAATTTTGGTAAACGTGTGCACCCACTCTTACCAACCTTTGAACTCTTTTTCGTAATAGGAGCATGTGAATGGTCCTCCCCAGATGTATGACCAATATGCTCATCTCCAGAATCATGTGGCTGATCAACTGATTGATCTGTCATTTTTCTTCAAATCAAAAAAACAAACATTAGTTCACAAATATACAAATTCAAATATTATAATACTACTTAATCAGAAAATAGAAAAGTGTACTAAATTACATAATAGTAAACATTGGTAATATGGTAATCATGTTAAACAATGATAAACATGGTAAACACAGTCTGTTGTACCCCTCTCTCTTGGATTTTAATGATCACAATCACTCTTATTATGTTCTAACTTGTTTTCAAGTGTTTTTGTTGATAGGAAAAAGGTTGCCAAGGAGTTGGCCCAAGAAAGCTGAAAAGTGGACTCACTGAGTCCACTGGTCAGCCGGTGTGAGCTCACCGGCCAACCGGAGGACCCAGGGAGTAGACTTGCCCACTGCCTGGTGTCACCGGCCGGCCGGTGGACCAGACAGAGAGCCTTCCTCTGTCTGGACCACCGGCCAACCGGTGATCCACCACCGGCCGGCCGGTGCGCCCAGGACTTCTCCTCTTTACGGTTTTTATTGTTTTATCATTTTGGTTTGATACATGTTTTAATAAGTAAAAAATTTACAACATCTAACATTATATGAAAAAACAAAATGTAAACAAGAAATAAACATGTGTTACCTGTAATTTTAGGAATGTACAGTTGGATTGTTTTCCCAAATTCCTTCGTCGTGATCGTTCCTTATGGCACAAACCATGTCTTCAACATACTCATCATTATGTTCTGTTAATATTTCCATGGAAGTATGGATCTCACATAAATCAGCATCTTCATCAAATTCATCCTCACCAACATATTGTTTTTTCCTTTGTAAAACAACAGCCCACTGCATATCTGATTGATCTACTACATAGAAAATTTGTTTGGCATGTGTTTCCATTATAAAAGAATCAGCTGTGTCTTCCAATCTATTCAGATTAACAAGTGTCATTCCATATTCATCGTGTCTGACACTGTTGTTACCGATAAACCATTTACAGTTAAAAACAGGAACGTTAATTTTAAAGTAATCAGCCTCCCATATGTCTTCAATCACTCCATAATATGCACTTGATGCCGAAATTGGGTTTCGGTCCTTAGCACTCGAAAAATGCATTGCTTCTGCAAACACCAATACACCACTATTCTGAACTGCACTTCTGTTGTCCTTAGCTTTCGTATGAAATGTATAGCCATTAATGTCATAAGCGGACCATGTTATCACATTTAAAGATGGACCACCCACTATCCATTTTAATGTCTCTGATACATCTGATCTACCAAGCAAGGTCTTTTTAAACCATGGAAAAAAAGTTTTGTTGTGCTCATTCAAAATCCACATTTCTTTCTTCTTTGGATGACATTGTTTCAACTCATTAATATGCAATGTGATATACGGTTGAACATCAGCTATGTTATTCAAGATGTATGATTCTAACTTCTTCATCTGTTCAGCTGACAGTGATTTGACTTTCAAGCCACGAATCCCCTTTCCCTCATTATTAACCCGTTCATGGTGAGATGGAGGCAAACCTTTGTGTTGCGCCGTAGCCAAGTAGCTCGTACAAAACTCTGCTACCTCCTCAGAAATATACTTTTCAATAATGGAGGCTTCAGGTCGATATGGATTTTTAACATATCCCTTTAATATTTTCATATACCTTTCAAAAGGATACATCCAACGAAGATATACAGGTCCACAAAGCTTTATTTCTCAAACCAGATGAATCATTAAATGCACCATCATATCAAAAAAAGTTGGAGGAAAATACATTTCCAAATGAAAAAGTATAAAAATTGCATCCTTTTCCAAAATTTTCAAAGCATTCACATCAATCGCCTTGTTACAAATTGAATTGAGAAAATAACACAACCTCATTATAGTCTTTCTGACACGGATGGGAAATATTCCACGCAGTGCAACTGGTAGATTTTGTTGCATCATGACGTGACAATCATGTGATTTCATACCTATCAACTTCAAGCCTTTCAATGAGACAAAATTTTTTACATTTGAAGAATAACCTTGAGGCACATTGATATCATGAAGACACTGACAGAAGCTTCTTTTCTCCCTCTTCGATAATGTATGACAAGACGGGGGAAGAAATGTTCGTCTTCCTTTAGGAGTGGGAGCTAACTCCAAACGTATTCCCATTGATAGTAGGTCTAACATTGCATTCAACCCATATTTTGTCTTTCCTTTAATATCTAGCAATGTTCCGATCAAAGAATCACAGATATTCTTCTCCACGTGCACGACCCCTCTGGACAGCCCCCCGCCCCTCCTGAACACCACCCCCCACCCCTACCCCCTTGGACACCCCCCTGGACATCCCCCAACCCTCTGGGAAGCCCCCCCACCCACCCGGACAACCCCAAATACCCTCTAGAGAGGCCGCCACCCACTTGAACAGCCCCCCACACCCATCCACCCCCTTGGACACCCCCCTGGACACCCCACCGACCCCTCTGGACAGGCCGCCACCCCCTTGGATAGTCCCCCACACCCACCCATCCCCTTGGACACCACCCTGGACACCCCCCGACCCCTCTGGACAGCCCCCGACCCCTCTAGAAAGCACCCCCACCCCTCCTGGACACAACCCCCACCCCCGACCTTCTTGGACACCCCCTGGACACCCCCAACCCTCTGGACAGCCCCCACCCCTCCTAAACACCACCCCCACCCCCTACCCCCTTGGACACCCCCCTGGACACCCCCCAACACCCACCCACACCCTTGGACAGCCCCCCACACCCACCCACCCCTTGTAAACCCCCCTGGACACCCCCGACCCCTCTGGACAGCCCCCCGCCACTCCTGGACACCACCCCCACCCCCTACCCCCTTGGACACCCCCCCTGGACATCCCCCAACCCTCTGGGCAGCCCCCCCACCCACCTGGACAACCCCAAATACCCTCTGGAGAGGCCGCCACCCACTTGGACAGCCCCCCACACCCATCCACCCCCTTGGACACCCCCCTGGACACCCCACCGACCCCTCTGGATAGGCCGCCACCCCCTTGGACAGCCCCCCACACCCACCCATCCCCTTGGACACCACCCTGGACACCCCCCGACCCCTCTGGACAGCCCCCGACCCCTCTAGAAAGCACCCCACCCCTCCTGGACACAACCCCCCACCCCCGACCTGCTTGGACACCCCCCTGGACACCCCCCAACCCTATGGACAGCCCCCACCCCTCCTAAACACCACCCCCACCCCCTACCCCCTTGGACACCCCCCTGGACACCCCCCAACACCCACCCACACCCTTGGACAGCCCCCCACACCCACCCACCCCCTTGTAAACCCCCCTAGACACCCTCCGACACCTCTGGACAACCCCCCACCCCTCCTAGACACCACCCCCACCCCCTACCCCCTTGGACACCCCCCTGGACATCCCCCAACCCTCTAGACACCCCCCCCCCCCACCCACCCGGACAACCCCAAATACCCTCTGGAGAGGCCCCCACCGACTTGGACAGCCCCCCACACCCATCCAACCCCTTGGACACCACCCTGGACACCCCACCGACCCCTCTGGACAGGCCGCCACCCCCCTTGGACAGCCCCCCACACCCACCCATCCCCTTGGACACCACCCTGGACACCCCCCCCCCCCCCGACCCCTCTGGACAGCCCCCGACCCCTCTAGAAAGCACCCCCACCCCTCCTGGACACAACCCCCCACCCCCGACCTGCTGGGACACCCCCCTGGACACCCCCCAACCCTCTGGACGGCCCCCCACCCCTCCTAAACACCACCCCCACCCCTACCCCCTTGGACACCCCCCTAGACACCCCCCAACACCCACCCACACCCTTGGACATCCCCCCACACCCACCCACCCCCTTGTAAACCCCCCTGGACACCCCCTGACCCCTCTGGACAGCCCCCCACCCCTCCTGGACACCACCCCCCACACCCTACCCCCTTGGACACCCCCCTGGACACCCCCCAACCCTCTTGATAGCCCTCCCATCCCCCTGGAATCACTGAAAATTTACCATAACAAGAAGTTGGTCCATTCAAAGAATGTTTTTAGGTGTGGAGGAAGAACTGAGTTTCAATAGATAGAGAAGGAACTCGACATTAGGTTGTCTATTCCAGGTGTGTATTTGAAGGAGTTAATGTTTGTTGAGTGAACCAAGATATTGAATCAGAAATTTAGATGTTGTGCCATTTTCTCATGATGAGGATGAATAATTTGTGGGGTTTGACTTTTAAATGGAGAGCTTAGCAGACCATCATATTTTCTATAGATCAGTAAAGGATTTTAGCATCGAACATAAGTCTTAAGGGATGCTTTCAGATCCAAATATGTATGTTGATGGATGCAATGGATCTAGTAGAGGTTCTAGAAATAATGGTGGTTTTATTTGTTTAGGATAAGTAGTGAAGAAAAAACTAGTTAATTTTTTACTTGCTGAAAAGAGGGTATCTAAAATTTTTAACATGCCGAGGGGAAATCTGGCGAGTCCTCCTCGTGAAACTTTTTTTGCAGGGGGTGAAAATGGTGATGTGATCCCAAATCCATGCAGCTATGCCATGGTTGTGTGTGAATAAAGTAGTTACAACTGTAAAAGGGCAACCCATCCAAATGGACACGCCCCAACCCTCTAGGGGATTTATAGAAAACGATGAAGAATTTGTGAAATCATAAAATTAGTCAATATTTCAAGTCGAACTAATAGATCTAGGGATGATAAATAAGATTATGGTGCCAAAACGAGTTAAAAGGGTTCGCAATCTAAGAATCTTAGCTAGTTTCAACAAAAAAATCACAACATATATATATATACTATCCGCGAAAAAAACGAACGAGTGGGAGGATTACCTGAGTGCTGCGAGTTTAGATGATTGATCCGAGGAGATTAAATATGAGAAATGATGATCGCAAAACGAATCTAAACCAACAAAATGGACGATCCGATTCGGGTTTACGCGCGAGAGAGACGAGTCGCGACTGTCGAAGGTAAACACGCGAATGACAATCCACGGGTCTGGGTAAATTTTTAAATGAGTTATCACGTCGGTTATTCAATGACCGACGTTATAATTTTTTTAAAAACATTTATAACGTCGGTTATTCAATAACAGACGTCAAAACCTTCCTCTGATTCTTTTTTTACGTCCGTTATTTTATAACCGACGTTATAAAGGGCTCAAAATCCGCGTTTTTTTACGTCGGTTATTCCATAACCGACCTCAAAAACATCTGCGGATTCTTTTTTTACGTCGGTTATAAAATAACTGACGAAAAAAGGCCTTCAAAAACTGCGTTTTTTACGTCGGTTATTGAATAGCCGACGTAACAAACACCCCCACTTCTGTTTTTTACGGCGGTTAATGTATAACCGACGTAAAATACGAAGCCGCATGATTAATAACGTCGGTTATAAAAATAACCGATGTTAAAGGTGTACTAAACACAGGTTTTTACGTCGGTTATTAAATAACCGACTTAAAAAACCTCGTTTTACATATTATGACGTCGGTTTTATTTAACCGACGTAAAAAATGGTGACGTAAAAAACGTTTTCAGCACTAGTGTCTCGATTTTTTGGCCAATAAAGATGGTTCTTTTCCTCTGTTTCTTTAGATGGGAGGGGTTTCATTACCATGGCCTTTCACCGGACTGCGGAACCATTTGCGACTACGTGTGGTCATACAGCGTGGTTGTTTTCCCACTCTCTAGGATGAGTTGTCAAGGTCCGCTTAAAAAGTGACTCAACGGATTGGAGCATGATCACCATGAGATGCCTGAAGAGTTTCTCCCGTTGCTTTGTGTTCCCTGGTAGAGTTCTTGTGGATCCGGTGTGACCAAAACATTACGCGGGCACAGATCCTCTACCTAGGAGGTTGTTTCTAGTAGGGATTAGGTTGTTTCCAGCAGGGAAGAGGTTGTTTCCAGCAGGGCTGGGGTTGTTTCGAGCAGGGCGCGAGTGGGTTACAATCCAGTAGGGATGGCCAGTACACCGGTGTTCACCGAGCAGTACCATCTAGTAGAGATGGCCAAAGCAGTTCTGGGTATACCTCTACTAGGGCTGGGTAGTGGTCCCCGATGCCGGGATTACCTCCAGTGGGGCTGGACAGTAGTCCCCGATGTCGGTCTTTCATCTTGCTGGACTAGGCAGTGGTCCCCGATGCCGGGCATACCTCCAGCTGGGCTAGGCAGTGGTCCCCGATGCCGGGTTACCTCCAGCTGGGCTGAGAAGTGGTCCCATCGCCGACTATATCCTGGTCGCCCTCTAGTGGATTACCCTATTACGGGACTGAGCAATGTGGCACCCTTCGACTCTTTCCGAGTCTCCCTGTAGTGGGAACCCGTTGACTTCCAGGGACCCTCTAGTAGGGATGGGTAGGGGGTCGCTTATCGACTTTGAGCAGACCTCTCGACTATGGGGCAGTGACGAGTTCTGGTTTGACATTCCCCCATAACTCTCATGTACGATGAGCGCTTTCCCCCACCAAGAGGCATCCTTGTGACGTGACCTAAAACTGTGTGGGAGAATCAGTGCCGCCCAAAGCATATAGTGTCGAGGTTTAGTGATTGAGCCCCTTGGCTTTCAGTTCAGGGAAGACATGCGGGATGCTGGGCATCGATAGAGTTTACTTCTGGGACTGTTGGCTACTCATTTCCTTGGGATGATCTATGGGACGGAGATCCCCTTACGACATTGTTCTGGCTTCTTTCTGAGCATAAGGATATATATATATACCTTGTTCCAGGACGCACTCCTTGAGTTTTGGCTACTCTCCTTCCAGGAGAGGCGAAGACATGTGGGGTATGCCATGTGATTTCCGTGTCTAGCTTCTCGTGGTTGGATGAGTATACTCTCCTGTTATGCGTAGTGAAGACTCAATGAGAAGTTCATCTTCTCACCATTTCCATCTCTTTGTGTCTGGACGTGTGTACCTCCTTTCTGTTGTTGGGTTGAGCTGGACTCTCTAATATTACTCCACTGCACTCCTTGTTGTACTCCTTTACTATTCCTATTCGCTCTACTTCTCACCCTTCGGTACTTCCTTTGTTGCGCCCTATTGCCTTATAGGTATACTATAGATTATTTTTATACTCACCTCTGCATGGGCTTTTCCCACACTTGGTGTGCCCTTACAGTCGACGGACAGGTTAGTCGTGATGTCAGAGGAGCTTAGGAGCTTGGGAGCTTGGACCACGTGTGGTGGTCAGTGTCGGGTTCTAGGTGGGGGACCCTTCCAGCTGTTTTTCTTCTGTTTACCTTTTGCAAGGTTGTGGAACTTTTCTGGTTGGGCGTGTGTTTTCCCCCTTTTCTTTTTCAGTTTACCTTCAGCACTTGCTTGTACTGTTTAGAGGTCGGTGCACTTTTGTGGGATTTATATATAGCAGTTTCACATTACTCTGCTTACCTTTTCATTTACACTTCACTTTTTCATTGGGTGTGCTGTGTGTGTGTGTACAGGTACGTAGGAAATGGCCTCCCTGAGTTGTTGTGCCTTCGGTGCTGGTCGCCAGCCCCTGGACTTTCGAGGTGGGCTTTGGGTAGTTGCGGCTCGAGCCTGGGTAGGGTCGGGTTGTGACAAAGTTGTATCAGAGCTGGTTCGTTCCATGGGACGTTGTGCGGATGTCCCTAAAAGTGGAATTGGTTGGGATTTATGGCAATAGTGTCAATGTGTCTCGGGAGCGGCTCTCAGGCTAGGGAGTTCTGTGATAGTGTGGCGGATGACGTATACATTCACTAGGACCTTAATAACCCGCTTGTTTAATCGGCATGCTGAGAACTTGTTTTAGGGAAATATTTGGTTTGTACATAACATAGGATTGAGTCTTTGACTTTTCTTCTTGAGTCAGATCCCCATCGTTGTTGTTATTGGTATATACATATATTCTCATCTGATTGCGGAAGTCCTTGATAAAATTCAGAATGATTCCCTGAAGATAGCCAACCAAGATACCAGCTTTGGTTTGTGACGACGAAACTAGGAGCTATGAGGCCACAGTTCAGGGCCCATCAGGTGAGCCCCGTTCTCTGGGTGGGCCACTAGCAGCACACCCACCTGTTGAGCAGCAGACAGTTTCAGTAGAGCCGGCTGAGCTTGAGCAAAGGTTGAGCGTGCTCTGTGAGTTTCTGCAGTAGAGACCACTGAGGTTCAGTGGTGAACCAAACCCTCAGGCAGTAGAGGCTTGTCTCGAGACAGTGGTTCACCTTTTCAGTCTTGTCCAGAGGTCGGCAGATCAGAGAGTGGCTTTTGCAGCCACCCTTTTTCATGGAGCATCTTGGCGTTGGTGGAGTCTAGTGACTCAGCATCTTGACGAGTCATCGCTTTCGTGGGGTGAAATTCAGTTGTTTTTTCGTGAGGAGTTTTCCCCTCCTGCTTGCGATCCATTCGGATTCAGGAGATCCATCAGTTTCATCAGGGAGGGATGACGGTGACCAAGTAGGCGGCTAATTTCGCAGAACGTGCACGCTTTTACCCGGACATGGCTCATAATGACAACATCCGAGCACAGAAGATTGAGCAGGGTCTCCGCTGAGAGATTTGTGCTATCATATTACCCTTGGTCATTTCCATATATTCCAAGGTCCTAATTAATGCATTGGTGACTGAAAGCTTCCTGTCACGTTCTGGAGTTGGTGGTGGCAGCAGACACGTTGGATCTGAGATGTCTACCACAGCTAGTGGGCGTCGGCAAGAAGAACCTCGATGCAGGTGGCTTTCTGACAACCAGAGTCATGGGCATGGTCATACACCGTAGTGGCGCCGGAGGGAACCAGTGAATCCCAGAGAGATTCAGTGCTATTCTTGCGATGGGCAAGGTCATCTGGCACGGGACTACCCGATCGGGCATGCGGAGAGCTTCGAGAAGGTAGCAGGTGCGCCACCACAACATAGGCAGTGCCGTGATTGGAGTACTACCCAGGGAGGTGGTTCTAGAAGAGGAGCGGGAGGAGCTGGGAGTGGGGGACGACGATACGAGGTCTTCCCATCACCATCATGTGGTCCACGACAGGATCCCGGAGCTAACAGTTGGGACCGCAGACAACCGTGAGCTTTGGATGTCTATGATCCTGCAGAGCATGAGGTGATAAGAGGTACGCTCTATAGCTCTTCTACTTCTTGCAGTAGAATTTTTAGACTCTGTGTGTGGAATACTTTCCTCCCTGCTCCTTACTTGAGGTGTTACTAGGGTGATGCAGGGCGTCGGTGTAACCCTATTTCGGTAAGGTAAAATGCATAGGAACTTTTTTCTTTAGTCGATAGTGTTGACTCCTTCACTCTCTGAGCGTGTAAGAGAGTCTTGATTGAGAGAAAATGACTGTGAAATCTTTTGTGACCATGTATCCTTGGGTGTTTCACCATATTGATATTCTGAAGGAGGGAATCATCGGGCCTTGTTCCTGGTGCGGGCGGTGATTCCAGTCGTGGCATGCGATGTAGTTGTTTGGTTGGTTAGGTGAGCTACCCCCGAGAGCCTTTGGGCCGTTTGAGACCATGCGATGGGATGGAGAGGTTCCCTACCGCCTTCCCTAACCCCAAAGTCTGGAGTGGGTGCACGATGTATTCCGTGTGGTTTACCTGAAGAGATGTGTGCGTGCTCCTATCCATGATGTTGGCAAGTGTTGACCTCGCGTGAACGGATCAATCCTTTGGGCTGTGTGCGGTGGCGCAGACCTGTGCAAGAGTTCTTCCGGGTACGGGAGAGCCAGGTGTGGGCTTAGTACCCTGAGTTGTTCCCTGGTTTTGCTTTTCGGGGACGAAAATCATGAAGGAGGGAATGATGTTAGAACCCAGCTTTAGTTTGGAATCACATTCGAATATTCTTGACGTTATTCTAGAACAACACCTTCAGACGGCATGCGATTCCGAGCACCGGTGTGGCCGGAATTAAATTTTCAGTGCGTTCACATTGGAAACGCCAAATAAATGTGATAACTCCAAAACAGTGATCCAGATCAGAGATTCGAGTGTACATATGGGTCCGGAATAGGGTTTTTACCCTAGGAGCGACATAAAACATGTCAGCGCGGGACGTTTGGACCCCTCGCTCGCTTTCGGTATGTTAAACGGATAAATTAATTAATTTATTTATTCAGTTAATGTTGAAACACAAGTATCATTTAAACAATGGCTCTGATTGAAAAATTGAGGGCATTTTTGAGTTCAGAGCATGTCGTTTACCCTAGGAGGAGTGTATGTTTTGTGGGCGCTGGCCGACAGTGGAAAATGGCCGAGGGGCGTTTTCGTAATTTGGCGTCCCCGGGCGTTGAGTAATATAACATTTGAACGGGTCCTCAGATTAAAATTCTGAGACCGACGTTGTCCTCAGCAGGTTGTGTTTACCCTAGGGGAGGGTTAACCTCGACCCCGTCGAGAGTTTTGGGCGTGGGATAAATTGGGGGTTAAATTAATTTAATTTCTTATTTATTTAATCCCTAACCCCACCCCTCTCCTTCCACATTTCCCTTCCCCCTGGCGGATGAGCTCAACCAAGGAGGAGCCCTTCTCCTCTCCTCCCCTCTCCAAGACGAATCTCCGACGGATCACCGAGAAGCTTCGGGCTGCGCCTTGCAAGGTAAGATCTTGTTTCCATTTCAGATTTCCGAACCATGTTCGTCCTAAATTAACTTTATTTAATTGATGTCAAATATTCACATGAATCCCATGATCGTGTTGTACATTTTCTGTTCTTTTAATATCTCTTTTCAGTTTGTAAATCGGTTTTTGGGGGAGGTCGGGGTCGTCCGACGAAAGTTGCAGGTTTTTGGGTTTTTCTGGCCGATTTTGAGGGCTTCAGGTGGTCCGAGGGCGGCAGAAGGCGGTGGCGTGCGGGTGGCTTCAGGAGGGTGTTGCGGCGCGTAGGCGGCCTCAGGTGGGCTGCGCGGCACAAGGCGGTAGCTGGCCAGGATGAGGAGGCGGCACGACGTCAGTCGGCAGGGCAAGGCGAATCTCGCCAGGGCACAGGGGAGCACCGACGAGGGGACAAGAGGGGTCGCGCTGCGACCCCGCGGGAGACCGAGACCCACCGTTGGCGGGTCTCCTAATGGATGTGACCCACGAATAGCGCGGGTCTCACGGGAGGTGGCGGGGTCGTGGTCCCGGGGGGCCAGCCGGCCCAAGCGGGTTCGGCCCAATGGGTTCCCCCCCCCCCTTAAAATATTTGGACCCCCCCCCCCCCCCCCCGTATTTCGGGCTACGGGTGTCCATTTTGAGCAACGTCTTCGGCATGACAGAGCTCCTATCGTGACAATGTTTTTGAGATGGTTTCAGGAATTTTTAATTCCTGAAACAAGGGGCCTCGGAGGTGCGACGTATCTTTATGTGATTTGACGTTTTTCTGGGGGATATTGTTTTGGATGGCGCGGATGCGTTCGACGTCCGTTTTGAGTGCAGTATGCAGCGTTGGGACCCTGGCACCGGGGCGAAAATTTCCAGGGTAGTTTCGAGCATTGAAGCCAGAGTTCAGGCATGGGCCCCATGGTTCGTCTTTTGAGCTCCGTGCATCTTTTAGCGACTTTTTCATCGGATGTCCGTTCGGGGCGTGCAAGTAGTCAATGTTGGGTGTTTTCCCAAGGGCATCACGTTGGAGCAATCTGCCTGCTATAATTACGCAAGATGGTGCGGGCCCCGCGACTGTCGTTTGGGCGTTGACGGTGATTTTCCATCTTTATCACCAGGTGTTCATTTTGGACAAGTGATTAGTCCATCTTGTGTGATTTTTTTCGAGAGGATCACAATGGTGTGATCCGTCTGTTGAGTTTCGGGACCGGGATGTGGGTCCCATGTAGTATCGCTCATGTGCGGTGCACCGAAATGAATCTTTTTCCCTAGATATCTGTTGCGCTCAAGTGAGCATACTTTTTGACATGTTTTCCAATGGTGAACGAAATGATGTGATGTGCCCAACTGTTTTCGGGGCCGAGGCTCGGGACCACGGGACACCGTTCGTGCGTAAGGCGGTATTGGAAACTTTTACGTCTGATACCCATTTGGGGAGAGTATGTAGTCGACCTTACATGTTTTTTTTTTCACGAGGATTACAATGGTGTAATCAGTTCAGGTGAGAGGAGCCTCATACGCGGTCTTATTCAATGTGGAAGCATGAAAGGTGCTCCGGTGGTGGTTCGTCCTACCCTGTCTGTAGCGGACCCTTGGCGTGTGATCACACACTCTTGGGAGAGTGTTGTAAATGATTCGTAAGATTTTGTTGGTCATGCCTGGTCCTTTTGAGGTGGAATTGATACATTCACGCCTTCACGTTGACATTGGGTTTTGTGTGCACGTTAGCCTTTTGGTTACAGACGTTGTATAATCTGGGAGTATACAGGAGCGATGGGAGGTACATGTCGATGTTGGTACCTAAGAATGTTAGTGCACTAGGTTGGGTTGAATTGGGGCCACACGTCGTGTGGGCCCCATGTGCTTGTCTTGCTCTGCTTTACATACTTTTGACCTCTCCCAACGTAGAGGGTCCCTTTGTGCTCGTTTGTTTGACCAGCAGGGTGGAGTTTTCCCTCTGGCTCTGTGCTCGTTTGTTTGACCAGCATGGTCGAGTTTCCCCTAGCCTGGTGATCCTTTGTTTGACCAGTAGGGCTGAGTGGTCTCCCCTGGTTTCTTTCTCGATGGTTTGGACGACAGAGATGGCTCGTTTCCTCTGTTTCTTCAGCTGTGAGGGGATTCAGTATCATGCCCTTTCACCAGACTGTGGAACCGTTTGAGACTATGTGTTCTCGTACATCCTGGTTGTTTTCCCACTCGATGGGATGAGTTGTCTCGGTCCGCTTCGACAGTGACTCAGCAGATTGGAGCATGATCACCTTCAGAGTCCTGGGGAGTTTCTCTCGTTCCTTTGTGTTCCCTGATAGAGTTCTTGTGGATTCGGTGTGACCAACACTATACGCGAGCACCGATCCTCTACCCAGGAGGTTTCCTATAGTAGGGTTGAGGTTGTTTTCAGCAGGGCTGAGGTTGTTACTAGTAGGGCTGCAGTTGTTTCGAGCAGGACACCAGTGGGTTACAATCTAGCAGGGATGGCCAGTACAGCGGTGTTCACCGAGCAGTACCATCCACCAGGGATGGGCAGAGCAGTTCCGGGTTTACCTCCAGCGGGGCTGGGCAGTGGTCCCAAATGTTGTACTTACCTCCAGTGGGGCGGGGCAGTGGTCCCTGATGCCGGGCTTACCTTCAGCTGGGCTGGGCAGTTGTCCCCGATGCCGGGATTGCCTGCAGTTGGGCTGGGCAGGGGTCCCCTATGTCGGGTTATCTTCAGCTGGGCTGGGCAATGGTCCTATCACCGACTATTGCCGGGTCTCCCTCCAGGGGATTACCCTGTTACTGGACTGGGCAGTATGGCACCCGTCGACTCTTTCCGGGTCTCCCTGTATTGGGAACCTGTCGACTTCCAGGGACCCTCCAGCAGGGGTGGCAGGGGATCACCTGTCGACTTTGAGCGGACCTCTCGACTGCGGGGTAGTGACGAGTTGTGGTCTAACGTTCCCCCAGAACTCTCATGTACGAGGAGTGATTTCCCCCACCGAGACACGTCCTTGTGACGTGACCTAGAACTGTGCGGGCGAGTCATTGTCACCCAAAGTGGATAGTGTCGAGGTGTGGTGATTGATCCCCTTGGCTTCTGGTTCGGGGCAGACGTGCGAGATGCTAGGAATCGATGTATTTTACTTCTGAAAATGTTGGCTACTCATTTTCTTGGGCTGAGCTACGGGACGGAGATCCCCTTACGACATTGTTCGGCCTCTTGCTGAGCATAAGGATATGTATATACATTGTTCCAGTACCCACTCCTTGGGTTTTGGCTACTATCCATCCAGGAGAGGCGAAGACACACGTGGTATTCCATGTGCTTTCCATGTCTAGATTCTCGTGGTTGGATGAATCCACTCTCCTACTATAGGTAGCAAAGACTCGATGAGAAGTTCATCTTCTCACCGTTTCCAGATCCTTGTGTCTGGACAAGTCTACCTCCTTTCTCTTGTTGGGTTGAGCTGTACTCTCTACTATTACTCCACTTCACTCCTTGTTATACTCCTTTACTTTTCCTATTCACTCTACTTCTCACCCTTTGGTACCTCCTTTGTTGCTCCCTCGAGACTTCGGGGTATCCTACTGAGTATTTTTATACTCACCCCTGCTTGGGCTTTGCCTGCACTTGGTGTGCCCTTGTAGAAGATGGACAGGTTGGTCATGACGTCATAGGAGCTTACGAGAATGGGAGATTGGGTCATGTGTGGTGGTCTGAGTCGGGTTTATAGTGGGGGACCCTTCCTGCTATTTTTCTTTTGTTTACCTATTGCTGGGTTGTGGCACTTTTCTGGTTGGGCACGTGTTTTTTCCCTTTTCTTTTTCAGTTTACCTTCATCACTTTCTTGTACGTTTTAGAGGTCGGTGCACTTTTTTGGGATTTATATATAGTAGTTTCACTTTACACTACTAACCTTTTCTTTTACTCTGCACTTTTTCATTGAGTGTTCTCTGTGTGTGTGTGTGTGTTCAGGTACTAAGGCAAAGGCTTCCCCGAGTTGTTGTGCCTTCGGTGGTGGTCGCTAGCCCTTGGCCTATAGAGGCGGGCTTGGGGTAGTTTCAGCTCGAGCCCGGGTAGGGTCGGGACGTGACAGGTGTTTTTGAAGCAGTTCCATTTGTAGCATGAGACTTGGGAGTTAGAGGGTGATGTATGTGCTTAGTGGTAAATGTCATTTTCCGAATAATCATAACCACCATTGGAATGGAAATTCATGATTAAATTTCTATAAGGGGAAAATTATAATATATTTGGATTTTTTGATTTACCTATATTTTTTTAGTTTAAATATTTTTTATGTCCTAATGTGAGTATCCATTGAGTTAACATGTGTGTTGGGGGTATATGTGCCTTGTTGGAGTCAGAACCCAATTTTTTTTTTAAAAAAAGGGAAGACCACGTGGTTTGATAAACTATTTGAGTCCTAATATGGGGGATGAAGGATCCTTTACATTATATGGAAACCATGCAATAAAAGGTGCATGCTCATGATTAGAGATTTGGAATTTTCAAAAAGGGGTATTTCAGTGCTTGAATGCGTTGAGTCAAATTGTGCATATTAACTCTGCATGTGATCCAAGCAAGGGGCCCCATTATTCTGGGTAGGGTGGATGATTGGTGTAAAAATTTTCAAACCAAGCAGCCAAACCATGAATCCTAGGATTTTTGGATTTATTTTCCATTTTCCCATTAAAAATCCTATAAATTAAAACTATTTTCCGATTTCTCATTTAGTGGACCTCATGAACTTGTGATCAGTCCCTTGAAGCTCAATCCATAGCTTTTGGGCCTGTTTATCTGTCTGAACTCAAAATCAACCACTATCGGTCTCATTGGATTCACCTCGCTGAGTAATACATTCTTAATGGTTAATTATTATTTTGACTTTGTACTAGATATTTTATTTTATTGAGAGATAATATGTCATATTTTTATTCATTTCACTTATTCAACATTTTCATCTTATCTGGATTGAATCAGATGCTTTTAGTGGACAAGCACTCTACTAAGGACCTGTGGTAGGTGGTATATAACTTTTTTCAATGGGTTACATGTTTTATAAGTCATATTTGGTATGTTATGCATTATATAAATTCCAAAATTTCCCCTAACATTAATTGAATAATCTAATTGAATGTATTGGAACCTGTTAGGTATTCCTATTAGATTCATTGAGTTTCTAGAGGTTGTTACCCCAACCTAGATCACTTATGGTGTGTGACATTAATTTTTTCCTATTGTAATATAACACATGTGGTGTGTGGGAGCTTTCATTATGAGAGGAATCCATTTTGAACTAAATTATAATTTAAGTTATATTTAAGAGAGGGATGTGCCTCCATTTCCATGTGGAACAAGACTTTTAATTGGTTTGTTTGTTTCAAATGGATTTTACACAAATTTTGAAAAATAATGGGTAAAAAATTGAGATGATAATTTTTACGAATGATGAATATAATGCATTAGTGAATTCTAATGGCATTGTATTACATGGTTGGTATTTCATATATCTTGATTACATTAAATTTCATGAAAATTTTTCCCATGGATCTGGTTTACAGTAGTGGATTCCTTGGACTTTTTTTCTACTTCGGTCTTGATTCTATAGTATTCCTCAGCCCTTGATACCCCATAGATTTGGATTTTTGTTCTCACAATGGACATATTCTATTGACATTCTCCTTTTATCCCACCCATGTTTTTACTGATTTTCAACCAAGGTGCATCTGGGACTCATTGTGGATTACATTGTCTTATATGCCTCGAATCAGACCCTTAATGGTTTGAATATTTAGATTACACGATGCAGCTATTGGGGATGTCTCAATTATAATGTGTAGCCTTGGTAATTATTATACACTAGATTATAAATTAGGTCTGTGTTGTATATTCATAATTTTTTACATAGAATGGTTGTTGTGAATGCAATTTGTTGGTTTACAGAAAGTCATGGTACAAGTATTAGCTGTTAGTTGTTATAGTAGAATGTATCACTTGTTTATACCTGTTTCATCACTTCCATTTGGTATGGTATCCTAATTTATATTTTTATATATATAGAATTGGTATTCTAGAATGTACCACCTGACTTGTACCACTTAACATGCAGTACTTTTTACCTATGATATATGGCACAATGATTCTGCTTATATTGCAAAAACTAGATTTTTTAAAAACATTGTGGGTAGAGGCCTACTGAGTGTTATGTCACACCATTTAAGGGCCATTTTTTGGTACCCATATAAAATTTAGTGATTAATGAAGGGACCATTGAAATCACCCATAGTATGATTCTTGATTTGTGCTATGCTTAGCAGCATTAGAGTGCAAGACTGAGCTAGGATCATGATAAAAGATATGATATCTCTTTTTGATCATTTAGGTATCTTGATACATGTACTGTACTTATGAATGTAAACCAATTTTGGATACTTTGTAGAGAAATTAAATGATCATAATTTTTATATTATATTATATTGGAATTGTTTATATATTCTTATTTGGGATGTTTATCA
This sequence comes from Viscum album, assembly GCA_963277665.1. Classification (NCBI taxonomy): domain Eukaryota; kingdom Viridiplantae; phylum Streptophyta; class Magnoliopsida; order Santalales; family Viscaceae; genus Viscum; species Viscum album. The sequence continues at coordinate 2,095,539,036 of OY728138.1, forward strand.
TTTATTTGGTTGATTTACTTCTTCTTCTATTGACATATATGTTTACTACTGATGTACTAAACTCTATCATGAGGGAATATTATTCCTACCAAAACAACCCTGGCCCTCCCTACTAGTCAAAAGCCACTAGAAAATGGGGAGGCTCACATGTGGTCTTGATACCCACTATCTTGAGGTACCGTTTAGTTGATTCTAGGTTAGGATGTTAGATTTTCAATGGAATATAATGTTAATTATTGAACCATAAGCTCGTTTATTTCCTTTTTCCCTGATTTTGGGGGTTTTTTGGATTAAAAATTCATTTATGGAATTTTCATGTGAAAAACATGCAGTACTATTATTTTTTCTAAGCTGTTTTTCAACTAGATTTTCACTATGTGAAACATATTATGAAGAAATTTCCCACACTGGGTGAACTATATAGAGTTTTATGTTATTGGTGTCACTATTCTCCATTTTTAACAAGGCCTATTGAAGGAATTTTGGAGGAAATTGATTATACCCAAACATCCTTTTCATTTTTACCAAGGCATAGTCAAGGATGTTGTGGTGTGAGTTTCAAATTTGGAAAGGCATAAATGAGAACATCTAATTATAGATTGATTACTCTAGCAATATAAGATCTTACTGGATGGTTTTAATGAATTTATTAACTCACCATACCTCTATTAATACATTAATATTAATTCTATTGAGTGGGATTTTAGGTTAAATGTATTATTGGAAGGGGGTTTTGGGAATTCCATTATGAATAGAATGTGATTCATTTTCCCTATGATTAGTTTTACCCATTTATAGAATATTAGTGTAATGTATTTAGAGTTTTTTTATTAATCACTTTGTTGTAATAATTTTGGACTACCTATTTCAGCAAATGGATTGTTCTTTCTCATAGAAATCCATTTATTGGTGTTTAATGAAAATTTTATTGAGGTAGGTGGTATTATAAATAATCTCATATCAGTTTGAAATAATATTTGTTTGATTTGAACTTTATTCTTATGTTATTTCCAAATTGTGATTTGAGACTCTATATTAATGTTATCAAAATTGAATTGTGACTTCTTTGAAAAACACGGATATGTATTTTCAAATAATATGTTAATTTCTCGAAATTTATTTTTATTTCAAATGAATTAATTGATGAAAGATGAAATGATGAATCTCCTGAAGAGTTATGAAATATTTAATTTATTTGATGTGTTGTGAATTTTTTTTAAATATAAGACATTTTTAAACCAGTAGATTTTAGTTTTTCGAAATGAAATGGAATATTTAAAAATGATTTTTGTGTTATTGAATGATGAATGTTGAAGCTGATTTGTGTTTAATGATTTCCCCCTTTGATGATTTAGATAATTCACATTAGATCATGGGTAGATCAGTGGATAGTCATGGAAAACCATTCTATGAGTTTATTAGCACTAAATAGAAATGGAATGATGGTGAAAACACTAAATAAATGATGATTAATCAATAGAGTTCATTCTTTGGGTGTTCTCCTATTCCTATGAGGCATACTATCTTGGGATGCGTTAACACATGGATCGCAATTTCAATGATGTGTGAGGATCCTTAGGATATTATCTAAGTATTCATAGGGATAATTACCATTGTTGTCTGACTGATAATTATATATGAATGAAAATGTTAATGAAATGATTTAGTAATACCTGATTAGTGAAAAAGGAATAACATTCCAATTTGATATAGTAGCTTTATTATTTACATTAAAATGATTTGAAATTTATTTTTTGCAATATTTGGTCAAATATACTTCCATTTAATTATTTTTTATCAAAAAATGAACACAATTGTATTATTTTATGGGAATTTATTAAAAAATATTTGGGTGAACAATGATAGTGATAGTATTTCTCACACTGAACGTATATTCTTCATTTTATTAATGTTTAATAAAATCGAATGAAACACAAGGATTTGGATAGTCTTCATGACTAGGGGGATATTAAGAGCTAATAGTGAAAGTATGAGTTTTTGTTCCACCTATTATGAGGATATATTGAGTAATTTTTTTATGGTTTTTATAACTTCACTACTTCTAAATTGGCCTTTAATTGCACTAGAAATGGCCTTTATCAGTACTAGAAAAGAATTGACTACATGAGAGAGGTTAAAATTCTTGGAACTTTATCATTGATGAAAGATAACTGATAAATGGTTCCTTTATCGGTTCACTAATTTAGAACATCTAAAGGATCCATTTATCAACACTTATAAAAGAGCTTATATAGGGTCCTTGATTAGTTCTTATAAAAGCACTGATAATGTATTCAATTATCTTCTCTTATAAAAATGCTGATAAAGCTCCTTTTATCAGTTCTCATAGAAAATCTAAAAATGTTTACATTTATTATCATTTATAAAGGGACACTACCATGTGTTGTAACCGCACACCGCAGCACCACTACAAAATGTTTTAATAGAACACTATAATACAAAAAAATCATATATCAACTAAATCAAGTCCCAATAGTTGATATAAATTAAATTAAATTTATACCACAAATAGAAGAAATAGAATTATATTATAGAAATTTCAAGCAATGGTTTATACAAATTTATAGATACAACATATTTCATATATTCAAACTAATTGATGTCCCTTTATCTTTTAATCCTAACCTGATTCATGCAATTTATTACAAAATAACCCCTTATTGAGCAAAATAATGATCATGTATAAGAAAATAATTCATAACATAGTAATAATATACAAAAATAAGTTAATAGAATGTGTTAATTTTACTAAAATTGATGTTCATTTTAATTATAAATATGTACACGGAGTCATACCAGTCACACCATACATTGGATTGAGGTGTGGATGATTAAAAAACCTCTCAAATGAATTGGGGTTTTTTTCCTAAAATATCAAAATTCTAAATGTGTTTTATTGGTTTCCAGTATGTCCATTGTCTTTGTTACTAAAATATCATTTTAAAAGTGAGACACACAGTTTTGACTCATTCTACTCACATCATATATCAGTATGATTTGAAACGAATTCCCAAACATCAAAAATGACTTATGAATAATTATAATGAATTACAAGATAAACTACATTTGTCTGATTGATTTTCAGTGAGTGACACTTTTTTAAATAATGTATTGATTTTAAACTGATAACATACACTTTCAGTCATACTGGGAACCACATGTATCATATTGTGGAGTAAGTAATTCCTAAAATTAAAAAATGACTTTCAGATAATTTTCATAAAGGGTCAGATCAATTTGAATGAGTTTTTTTTCAGTTTTGAGTTGGATTGTTTTCCATTTTACTAAAATAGATGAAAATTTTAAATAAAATGATGCACTTCGTATCATAATGGTCACACTGTGCATAAGATTAAGGTGTGGTTGATTCATACTTGTCCCAAATTAATTATGAATTGTTTTCCTAATGTATCAAAACAAACTAAATGTGTTTGCTTGTATTTGAGTATATCACATGTATTTATTACTAAAATGTCGTCTTAAAATTGAAAGAAAACTTTGACTCCTACCAATCACATTTTGTATCAAATTGATGTGTGGATGATTTCTATAAATCAAAAATAAATTAAGTATAATTTTATTAATGTATTTTAAAAAATATAAGGTATTTTTTTTGTTTTGATTAGGCTAGTTACCCATTTAACTAAAATTGATTTCAATTTTAAATAAAAATATGCACTTGGAGTCATGCCGGTCACAACGTGCATTTGATAAAGGTGAGTCTAGTCAATACACATATCAAATAACATATTGATTATATTACTAAATTATAAAAACAATATGAATATGTTTGTTTTGTTTTGAGTAAATCAGTTTATTTTTTTACTAAAATTGTTGTTAATTTTAAAAATACATACACATAGAGTCATACCAGTCACACCATGCATCTGATTGAGTTTTGAATGATTTAGACACAACCACATCAACTTATTGACTTTTTTTCCTTATGTATCAAAAGAATCTAAAGGTGTTTTAATGTTTTTGAGTATTTCTCGTGCCTTTATTAATAAAATTCTATTTTAAACATGGAACATGCACTTTGACACATAAATATAAAATCATGTTTCAGTTTAACATGAGACTAATTCCTAAACATCAAAAATGATTTATAAATCTGTTCCCTATATTATAAAGAAAATAAATGCATATCTTCTCACATTTCAATGACTGACACTTTTTAATGTCTATTGTTGATTTTAAACTGATAAAATACAGATTGATTCATATCAGGAACATCTTTTATCATATTCAGGTGTAGATAATTCTTACACGTCACAAATAGTATAGGGATTATTTTCTTACAGTTTTTTGAACAATATGATTTTTATTGTTTTTGAGTATGTCAATTATCTTTATCACTAAAATTAATGTCATTTTAAATAGAAATAAGTACTTCGAGTCATACTAGTCATATCGTGTGTCATATTGAGGTGAGGATATTTCATTCAAGTCTTAAAGGATCAAAAAATCTTAATTGTTAATGTTACCATGATTTTCATTTACTTTTTCTATATAACAACCTACACTACATGAGATGCGTCGAAAAAATAACATCAACATTTAAAAAAAATACACCTCTATACAAAAACATTTATTATGATTATACTAAAAAAATTAAATATAATCATGAAATACTAAATTAATTCTATGGACATTTATTTTTCATTTCAAATATAAATATTACCTCTACGATTGATCAGTGGAGGGAACATGAAGGAAAGTGATAAATGTCCACACTATAGGGGTGAAACGTTTTTAGGGAGAAAAAGTTTGTGGATGTTTGGTTACAGAAAATCATTAAATATGGATATATCACCCAAAATAACACAAAAGAATCCATATGTATCTTACATAAATGGAGACAAATAGTCATAAATATCCTCACTATGTTGCATTTTTCTAGATATATGTAGAAACAATATAATATATTTTTACTTCATGTATAACCATGGAATAATGTTATAATTGACCAACATGATGGGACAAGTACTAAGAGTACAACACAGTACACAAAAAGGATTTATTCCAACAATAGATAATGCAAGACAAAATTTTCTCGACTCATCGCCAAATTTTGGATACTCATAATCAATTTTGATCCACTCAGTAGAATCTGTTTGATGATATTGTCTATCATCATTAATTTTACCATCTACATTCCATGTAAACTATCTTGTGGTTTCCTGGCATCCATATCATCTTATAAACCATGAAATGACCGGAAGGTATTGTACAAGTTTGGAAAACATGATTCATTTTTCTTGTATCATCATGTGCACACTTAGTGAATTTTATGAGTGATTCATGGTCCTTTCTAATCAATATTCAATCAATTGGTCAAGCTTGTGTTTTTTTAAATATAATTATCATTGAATGTAACATTATTTTAGTGTATATGTTAGGCCTGTGAGTTAATTTTCTTCTAGTATCATATATTTTACAAGGCCAGTTAGTTCTGTAAAGTCGGTGTCACTCCATCCACTACCAACTTTAATATTATGTAACTCTAAAAAACTAAAAATGTTTTGTATTTATTATAGCTGCTATAGAATGCATTTTTGGAACAAATATTTAATTCCAAATACAACATTGGAAAATCATGAAGGTCACCTTAAATTTCCATTTCCATTTTTCCTATATTAAATCCATCATCATTTACAAAGGTATTTTAATAAAATGATTCATAAACTATAGTATCATCCAAATTAATGTTTAAATTTAGTTTTTCTCCATGTTTAGTTAAAAATTTATAGTTTTGATATATTCTATAACAAATAATGTGTTCTCCCATCTCTTCTAAACTAATTTTTCTTGAATAACAACAATTTCAACATTGATAAAGTATTTGAGAATGTTCGAATGAATGTTCTTCTGTATACTTGATAATCTCTTTAACTACATTATATTTATTTGTCAAAAGATAACTGTGTATCCATTTTCAGGTCATATCCATCTTATTGGGTTCCAACAAAATTAATTTAGTAAAATATATAAATAAATACACATATGAAATTCATTATGAAAGGTGAATGTTATTGAAAATTATAATAATGGAAACTAAACATTTGATTATTTCAAATAATATCAGTATATTGAAGAAAATGGGTAATTGGATTTATGGAAATAATTACTCCACTATGGAAGGTGTTATCCTATGAATTTATTAATAGTTTAATGATATAGAAAACCTATCCTCATCAACGTATCTCCTAGAAATTTATCATTTCATATTGTTATTTGAAACACCCTTCATCTCTTGTGCGCATGATCCTATGTTACTTGAAATATATTTAGTATTATTCATCCATGGGATGAATAAATCTCTGAGTAAGTTAAGAAACATAAATAAAATGGGGGATAAGTTTCATCAAACAATTAACAATAATGGATATTCGAGAGATAAAGGTTTTGAGGATGACAATTTTTTATAAAAGATATATTGGATGATTCTCAAGAAACAAATTGAAATAAATTATAATTTATAGAATATGATAACTTCCATTCTATTTTTCTAAAAATTCATGTTGTAACCTAACGAATTATTACATTTAAAATTGAAGAAATAAAAAATATTTTAAAAAATCTGAAGACTCACGGGATGTCATATCACCACACCAAACAATCATAAGGATTCTATTGAGGTTGTCACATCAGATCAACCCATCGGTTGGTAGTGGCTCTGTGGACTCTCGATGAGGTCTCAGGTTTGAGTCTCGTTGAGTTATTCCATATTGGTGCAGAGTAGGATTTTCGTTGTATTTCTCCCACTCCCCAAACATTTGAAATTATATATATATATATATATCTGTGTGTGTATTATATATATATATATGTGTGTGTGTGTGTGTGTGTGTGTGAGTGTGTGAATATATATAATAGATTTTTTATTATATATCTCCCACTCCACAAAATGTTTTAATTATATATATATATATATTTTTCTATATATATAGGCACTAATATCATCCCAAATTCACTAAGGAGGGTGGAATATGTGAATCATTTTCCTTTTTGTTCCACAACTAAACCACCTTAATAACCGATTAATGTGATTGAATTTTATAATATTATTAATTTATTACAACTTCAGGAAATAAAAACTCAATGCGACCTTTATATTTATATTTATAATTATTCATTATTAATAGATATATCATTACCATGATACAAAAATCATCCTACTCTATTACAAACTACTAATTTCCAAAAACTATTCTCCATTAACTATTTACCTCTATTCTCTATAAACTTGTTATCAGTCTGAGTTTATCTAGGAATAGAAATTATAATTTCAAATTCTAATTAAAATGATGATCTAATCATTAAATTATCTTTCATCAATTTGTTCTATTGGGTTAACCCATATTTGTTTGTCACCAATTATATGATTTAGAGACTTTATGTATTTAGTTTGTGTTTCCTTTGAGTAGTCTATGAAGCTGCATCATTAATTCTACATGATAATTGACCTTGGAATTAATAAAGGAACTCAAATACTAGGTATATTGTGTTCATGAAAATTAATGTGCACTAAGATACTTTGTAATGGGACTTTGTTGTTACAAAAATGGTTTCTTCTAACTATTTAATAAACTGACTTCCCATTTAGGTATATAGTGACATTATTCTTTTTAATGTGGTGTAACACTAATTTTTTTTTAAAAATATAGAATAAAAAATATTTTACTGTATTCGTCATTTTTTCCTGTATAAGGATTCATATAAAAAAACTCTTTCCTGGTGCAATGCTCTTAACCTAACAAAACAATGAGAACAAATATTTTTATTCATAATCTAAACAATTTTTTTTTATAATATAAATAAAATATAATGAAAACCTACCAAACCACAAATAACTCATGAAATCATTGAAAAATAAATTAAAGATGGAATGAAAAATACACAAAGAAAATTAGAAGGACTACCTCGCTAGGTTGAAAAAAATATGCTTTGAAATCCCTAACTGTAACCAAACATCGGATTTCCAATATTGTTTTAACAAAAAGTGGTAGATGATTGCTGTGATTTGAGATATGATTGACTGAGGAGGAGTGTTGGCAGTGCATGTCTTCCACAAAAATCTTCTAATATCACGAAATTTTCACAAAAGTATATGGGTTTTTAAATAGATCATGAAACTTTTATTAGCACTTAAGTAAAAATTGTTGATAACAGAAATATTTATTTTCACTTTTTTTGTATTGATAAATGTAGTTCTCTATGAGTGATAATGTTTTAGCGCTGATAAACCATCATTAGTACTTTTTTAATCACTAATATAGCCTCCTCATTATTAGTGGGAAATAAGTACTGATAAAGACATACCATTATCTGTACTTATTACTTATGTAATGATAAATAATTTATAATTGTAATTATAAATTAAAATATATTTATATATATAATTAATAATAATACATAAAATTATAAATATAGTAAATATATTATTTTTAAATATGTTAATAATAATTTTATAATTATTTATTTATAATTATAGAATTATATTTTAAAGATTATATGTTTATGTAATTTTATGTTCATATGAAAATATATGTTAATAATGAGTGAAATTGAATAAATTAAAAATATGTACACATTAATAATATTGAAAGAATGGATACGTTTTTTTTGTGTGCATTGTATATAAAATTTCGTTAACTTAGTATATGTGAAATCAATATAACACTAATTTGAACAATGTTTAATTGAAAAATAAAATGACACATTAAATTATATGACCATTATACTATGAAATTAGTCAGTATTTTTAACTCATATTAATTTTTATTATAAACCATTATTCACTAAATATATGACTATTTAATGTGAAGCAAAAGAATATTTTTTAATATATAAATAATATTTATATACAATAATATATATATATTTATTTAATATATATAATTTATGAAAATTAATTATCATAATTATCTCATTTATAAAATGTTAAATATTTAATAATGTTTAGTAAATTTATCAATTTTTATTAATAAAAATATAATTATGAAAATTTGTAATATTTTTTTTAAAAAAAACAATTTTTATTATTTTTTATTTAATTATTTCATTTTATTTATTCATACCTTTATCAACCCCAAAAAAACACTGATACAATGTAACTTTATTTGTGATAAAAATAATGTTCTGATAATGGTCACCCTTTATTAGTGATAATAAATAAATTAATGATAAAGGTTACTCTTTATCAGTGCTAAAAATAATGCTCTAATATAGGATCCATTTGACAGTGCTAAAAAAAGCAATGATAAAAGGTTACATTTATCACCAATTTCTTTTGCACCAAAAATAGTTTCATATATTTGATTTTATTATAGCACTGATAAATACCATCACTATTTAACACTTGTTTTGTAGTACTTCAAGGTTTCACATATCAATTTGGGACATATTATTATATGATTATCGAATATTTATCTTGATGAATATACTAGAATACAAACTATTTATCTTTTCCTTCCACTCTTTTCATTGATCCATATCCAAAAATCATTCACATATTTCATTTATTAAGGAGTAGGTTATATGCGACAGCCTGTATGGATTCGGAATACCCTTCAGGACATGTCAGGATTAGACAATGTACCAGATTAACATGTTATATTTGTTATTTTGAAACAATAACTAGTAAAATTATAATAATATTAAAAATTAAGTATATAATTAATATAATTCTATCATTTTTAGTTTTGGGGATGTACAATGAGAGTCATGACTCCTCAAAATTGGTGTTATTTTAATCATTTTCATTACAAGTTTATAATTATTTCTCCTTTAAATTTCTCCACTTTATTTTTTTAAATAATTATTATCTATATACCTCAATTATAGTTTATAATTATTTTTCACTATGCTTAACATTTAAAATATTTCATGAAGATGATATTTACAAATATTATTTTAATGTGTTGCGTATGAGTCATTTCGTTCATTTTTTCAACAAATTTTAATAGAATATCACTTTTAAAATTTTTCACATGAATGAATTTTCGATATTTTATAACCATTTTATATAAATAATATTTATATTCATGTTTCAATATTTTTATAAATAAATTTATATTCTTATTATGTTGAAAATTTTTCATTTTAAAATGGTATATATTGGAAATGTGAACGGATTTTTTTTGGGTTAACATCAATGTTGAATTAAATGGTTAAATAGTATACTTTAATGCAGATTACTCATGAAATGATGAAGGGTAATTACTTACCTATTTTATCTATGTAAATTATGATGTGTGGTACTGAGATATAATACTCCAATGCATTAACAAATAACTAAATCTCTAAATATATGATGTTAGAATTAAATATGTATGTTATTACATAGTAGGAATATAATGATAGAATTTAATTGTTCATTTATTCTATTTTGATTGAAGCTAGATGTAATATGTGAAGTAATTCCATTGAAACGGTGATAGGAATATAATGTTTTAGGTAACCATTATGATTTCTTCTCATATCAATTTTTTTAAAAAATCAAATAGAATATGGTTTATTAGAAATAATTTAATTTATTTCTATGTAGTTTAGATGGTTATCGTGAATGAATAAATGATATCATTTAAATGGTATTGATTGCTTGAAAAAAATCTACATCATGAAAAATTTTGGGTTTTGTTATCTAAGGGATTTAATAATTATCAAATACTGTAAACCTAATATGTCATTGGAATGTAAGTAATTATATATTATCTAAAACTCTTCTGATTCCTATTTAGTTACGTATCAGATTTTAGAATTTCTTTCAGAGTAGAGTTTAAATAACTTTATCAGTTATGTTTTTATTAGTTAAGGATAATTTAAGTGTTGAATATATCATTATGTGATGACATTTACATAGAAAATCGTATGTTTATTAGTATATGTACTCTATATAGAACATATTAATTTATATTTTATGGTGGTTTATGATATTTTCTGAGACTTTTAATTTATTTTAGAATGATTAAATAATGATATATACATAACTATTAGGATTAACATGTGATTTAGTGTGATGTTTATTTGAGAAGAATATTTTTTAATTTTTGGGGATATATGATTGAAGGAGTATAAAATAATTCGGGTAAATGTGTTCATTAATATTAAGGTAATTAATTTATTAAGATAAAATGAAATCGATTTTGGGAAAATATGTTGAGTATTATATATAACCCTTGGTATTATAAATTTATTTTCTGATATTATGACAATAGTTATATTTGGGAAAGGATTGATTTATTTTGAGAGCACTAAATGATTACGGTATATATTTTTGAATGTATATGATTTTAGGGCTTGTTGGTTGATACTATTTGAGGTATAATTATTGTGTTACTCATTTTTAGCATATATAATTTTTTTTAAGTTTTAATTTCATAGTGATTCATGTTATTTTTAGAAAAGATTATTTTATATTTAGAGAAAATATGATTAGGGTATATACTTATTTCACATTTGACATTATAATTTTTTTTGTTTTATTGGGATCAATGTTATATTGAATTTCAAAGAATATGTTATTTTATATTTTAGATTTTTATGTTTACCATTTTCAAATTCATATATTTAAGGGTTTTAGGATATTTTCATTTCTATAGTTATTTAGTTTATTATTTTTAAAATATTTTTTAAAGAGGTTTTGGATATTAATATATTACATGTTTATATACTGGTGTTTTCTTGTTTAATTAGGTTCTATCATTACGCCTACTAACCATTTATTTAATTTGGTAGAAATATGATGTGTAACATGTTATGAGAAAATCATAAAACATGAAACATTATACTTTAATGGATATCATGATTCATTTATAGTTTATTTTAATGAATAATTTATAAAATATTAATCATCAATGATTGTCATTTGGAATGTAATTGAGGATGAAACCAATTGAGACAGCTAACCATAGATTGAACATACACATTATCAATGGAAATGTTCATGTAAGTATGTTATCCCCTATAATCTATCTCAATAGTACAATAATTTATCAATAATAACAAAAATTAATATAAATTTATCAATTTTTATAAGGAAGAGAATGAGTTAATAAATTAATTTATCTTAATGGTGGGAAAATCCGATCATGATGAATAAGTTAAAAAATATGCATTTCTTATTTTTTGATGTAGAATTCAAAATATATCTTATTTATAAAATGATAAAAATATTCCCATAAAAACATTCAACATAAATAAAAATATTGGAAAAAAGTTCAAATTAATATGATAATTGTAAAATCCTTTTTAAAACATTTTTAAAAAACATGGTAAAATAATATAAATATTCCCCAATAGATACAATATCGAAATTTTTTGAGATTATGAAATAAATCCTTACATCATGTCTTTCATTAATTCATTCATAATCAACCCTCCTGTATAATAAATTTGGTTTTATTATAAATTTATTCAGTATAATTATTTCCGATATAACATGTTTTATTTTTTTCATTACATCATATCACCTTCTTAATAATATTTTGTTATTAAAATAAATGTTATGGGTGATAAATGCATTGTTTTCCATGAAAATTTAAATTTGACAGTCTTGGGTTTTATATGTTGATATTTGGCCTAATAATTTATAGAAATTAAATCATGGTATGAAAATAATATTTAATAATTATAAACATATTTATAATAATTAATGTATTGTAGTGATAGAAAAAATATTTATACCTTTCGTGGAGATGGCAAGGTGAACACATGCATGACCAGTTTCTTCAATTTTAAAATTGTAGAATGAATGAATGGTAAATAATAATGCATATTTATAGAAAAAATCTTATATCATATATATATCATATATACACATTGAAACAGTCATAATAACCATTCGTCACTGATTGTGATAAAAAAATGAATTTTATCGCTTTGTAGAACCGGTAAGTCGTACGTACGCACTAGCAATACATTCACATCATTTTTGATTGGAATATGGGAGTATAATGATGTTTTCATAATTATAATAATATTTCAGATAATATATGATAATTGAGTTATTATTTTATGATAATCATCATATATATGGATGAGGTAATGTTGAGTATATAATGAAAGTGATAGGTTAGAGTGATCACCTCTTCTTTGAAATGTCTCCTTTGGATATCCAATAAAGGGTGCTAGGGTTGTTCAATTGGGACTACTTTCACCTATAAAAGGTAATTAGGGAATTGAAAAAGATAAATTTATAGGTAATGGACTATATAGAAGGCTCAACATGGTGTAAATAATAGGGGGAGGAGGTTCTCTTTTTTAATTGTAGTGTGGGGAACTTTTCAAATTTCACAAAAGATTTAATTATAATAAACTCAATTTCTATAAAAATACCAAAAAATTAACAAGGATTATAATATAAGATGTTATATGTTTTTAATATCATAAGAAAATATATTTTAGATAATATTTGGTTTTATTATATATCTTATCAATTTTATTATCCCATAGTTAACCTATATAAATTTTAAATATGGTAACAACATGTTAAACATTAAAAGGTTATAATTTCTATCTATATGGTATAAATTGGAAAATAAATGTAAAATATAAGAAATTATAGACCCTATAGTAATTTTAATTTTTTTAATGGAATTTTTGATTTTAAAATAATTTAAAAATATATTAAACCCAAAAAATATCTTCATTATCAATTTTTCCACTATTAAATAATTTAACATTTAAAATTATCAATACAACATGTAAAATAAAATAAAAAAATATTTAATTATATTATTAAAATTTATTTTTAATATTTTTAATTCTATTATTATCTTTAAAGTCTTAGATTATATTACATTTAATATTTTTGATATCATTTATTATATTTTTTTACTAAAAGAATAATTACTACATTAGCATTTTGTAAACATTTTGGGTAATGATATAATTTCTAAAAATTATAAATAAATTATAAAAATGAATATAAATATTTTATATTTAAAAATACTATTTATTTTATAATATGTCCTCTATATAACACAATATTAAAAATTATATCATTATTTGAAACATGAATGTGACAATATTGACTTTACTTCAAGTATATTATTAAAAATATTATAATCTAATTCAATTGTCTCCAAAAGTCATCAATTATATTTTATCATCAATATATATTTAGTTAAGTACAAAGTTACACTTATATTTGTTCATAACAAACATTGGTCTCCATGTGGAAACATAAGAGATGCATACGACAAAGAAAATGACTTTGTGTGTCTTCATTTGATTTAAATAATATATAAGTTATTCTTATAGGAAAGTTCATATTAAAACACTACATTTTGAACCCTAGGTGATATGGGATGAATTAAAGTAATTAAATAAGAAAAAGGATCAAAATTTATCTCTCTGTCACTTATGTTAAATGCATATAAACTTGTTTTACCCTATATTATCGTAATAAATTTTACCATAGTTAATAATAATAATTACTAAAAATAAAAGTGGATTAATAAAATAATTATCCTCATAATTATAAATATTTAATTCATTCTATATATTTCAATACCAATAAATTCTGGAAATTCATTTTAATTTAAGTGTACAAATTGGAGAAAAAAATGACTTTTTTATAAAAAAAATACATCTTTAAGTATAGAATTAAATTTAATCTTATTCTAACCATAAAAAATTATTTGATAAATGATTAAAACAGTTGATAAGTTAAATAAAAAAATATTATTATAATTATTCAAAATTATTAATTAAGTATATTGATATAAAATTCATTGCATGAAAAAACAGTTTTTTAAAAAATAATACATTTATTTAAATTAATTTTTGTTTGAAATTATAATAATTTTTATAAATAGTTATTCCATTTTATAATGTATAGACAATATATTTTTTAAAATTAAGTTATTAATATTCATCAATTTCATGATAAAAATTAGAATATAACTAGAATATGATAAAATTTAAATAATGTTATGTGGATCATTTAAACACACTTTTGTATGCCACATAGTCTATCAAAGGAATAAAATTATATACAGAGAATGATTTCAAATGAATATTGGTGTTAAATTAGAAAACCATATAGAATACATTTATATTTTTTAATTCATCTCTCTAATAAAAAATATATGAGGATTACTCTTCCTTATAACGACCTCAGTTTCCGAAGTAGCTTCCCAAAATTGGTGACTTTAACATAAATTTTCAATTAGGCGAGTTGTCTCTTTTCATAGATTGTTTTCTATTTCATCTATATTCTCTATCGGTTGTCCATCATAAAAATATATCCTTCGTGTGGTACATAAATTTATTTTAATACTTGTAATGGTTCATGTATTAAATTTTACATGAGAGATACAAGGAACAATTCATGAACATGAAAGTGATTTATTGTAAGTGCCAATCGATAATCTACAACGACAATACTATTATAAATTAAAAAATTACTAATATACAAAGGTAATATATTTAACTTCTTCAAAATATCATCACTACCCTCTAGAGTTATTTTCATAGAAATAATTATTTACCCCCTTAAAACTCTTGGTCTTTTCGTTGATTATTAGCATAATTTCTTTTATCGACATTGAGACACTCTTATGTAATGTTGAATAGATCTATAATTATCATACATTTCCTCAATAATATCATATCCTAATATATTTCTTCACCCCAAATTCTTTCTAACATGTTATTGTTCTATAATTTTGATCGCATAAGGATTTATAAGAAACCATATAAATGTTGGAGTGAAATTTTTTTTTTCATGAAATGTTTTTCAAAGGTATGTTTTTATCTAAAAAACCACTGATATCCATAGATAAATCTCTCAAAAATCATATATAGTTTTAATTATGGGCATATAATGACCATATGATTGTAGTTTATAAGTAATGTTGAATATAAACTTTGTATCTAGAGCCTGCTGAAAAATTGATCAGAGCTTTATGTTAATCCTCGAATCAAATCAAATAAAATGGAGAACGGTACTCCATATAATTTAAAACATACTTAACATATATTTTATGAAATTTATAATGTAAAAAATATCCTCTAATAGTAATGAATGGTTCAAAATTTTTATGGATAATGACTATATCCAATATAACATTATAGAATTTAGATGTTCTGGAAAGTCTGATGAAAAAATATTTGGTGATGCTTTCCCATTACCATTATTGTATGGGAAATGGTGGTAACATACCCTTATAATAATTTTTCTAAGCCGTAACATGCCTAAATATAATTCAATAGATATGTACTATGTAATATAACTTTTCTATCATTACACCAGAAATAATATTATTGGTCTCTATACATCTTTGAGCTTCAAGGGTGAATAGAGAATGATGAACTATAGGCCCCATCCAATAAATAATTTTCAAATTATTGAATGGGACGGACCGAAAAAATGGTTTCTAAAATATATTATACTATTACAATAAATTTTAATCTCTAAAACATATCTATTTTTATTTTGAAGCTCTACATGTTCATTCAAAACCTCTTTAATCTTCACTTTTATAGATGGTTGAAAATTCATTTGAGTATAATAAGAGTAATCCCATTCCTATTAAATTTCAAATTCTATCCATTATAAATCCATAAATATGAGATATTGTTTCTCCTTATCATAAATAACCTTGTTTTATCCTTTCAAGTCAAGGAACCATCCACCTTGCTTGCTTTTATAGGGTTGTAATGTATCGTTCAGTCATAATCATTAATCAACTCCAACCAACTTCTTTGGAAAATATTCAACACTTTCTATGTGAGTATGTATATTAAAAATTATCTGATCGATATATATATATATATATAAATATATATATATATATATATAAAAATATTTTAAATATATACAACCCATCTATATATTTATTAAATGTTTATAGTATATAACTCTAAATAAATATTTGGGGTATTATTCCCATGAACCTTATGTTTTCGTTAGTCATAAGCTATAACCATTTATTTATTTTGATAATGCATGCCAATATATTTTTATAATTACCTCTATTGGTTATATTTCCATATCCTCTATAGGGTGATATAAAGATAGGGGAATATACAAACATTCAATATTTTTCTCAAAAATAATTTCATGTTCATTTGACTAAAGGAAGTTAAAACCATTCCAATTTAAATCGGTTAGTGGATTGGAATGCCAATATAAATTATCCACAATGGTTGAATAATATATAGTCAAACCAAGATATCATTGGATATCAATCCACTTTTTTGTTCTATGACTACATTCCAGGGCATCCATCATTAATTGATCCATAGACATACCATCTCTTGATATTATATTACCAAAAAATAATTTATTCTAATGATAAATTTTGCACATTGTATGTTTTTCATAAAGCCTCTATTTTCTGAGGGACTTTAGCATAATCCTCTAGAAATCTTATTTTTCTTAATTTCTATTTATATATATATGAATATCTTTTATGAAAACTACCATGAACTGATCAAGATATTAACTATAGACTCATTTCATTATATCTAGGATGATATAAGGTAATCAGTATGGTAAAAGGCAATCCATATAAATTCATAGAGTCCATAACTTATAGGAAATGTTTTCTAGGGTATATCTTCCTTATTGAATATTTTTTTATGATATCCATAATAAAAATAAATATTTTAAAATTTTTCTGATCTATGTTTTTTATAAAATAAGTTATCATTATGGGGAACTTGATATGTTTTAATGATATTAATATAGTTAATTAATTAATAATCAAAAAAAATTAGAATTTACCGATAATTCTTTTTGACAAAAAAACAAGTTTAACCAAGGGTGATTCACTATAGAATATTATTTCCTTGTCAGTATTCTTCTAGAGATACATCTTCAATTCCTAAAACTCAATTGGGTCTATTCTATATGGAGTCTTTGGAATAGGCATAGCAACATGTACGAGTTATACTGAAAACTCATCCTCATGATTTGGGGAAGACCAAGAAACTCATCATGAAATACATAAAAAACCTATAAAATATGATTATATTTAATGTTTAATATTTCCCCAAATATATAAGATTTATAACCATAATTTATATAAATTAATACCAGCAAGATGGAAGTAATTTCTAATGTAACATCTTATTCATCCATCCATATAAATATAATCATAGGTTCATTCAGAATATGAAATTTGACTTCCCATCCATGATAATTGATATGAGTTATATATAGAGAAATATTATCCATGCCAGAAATCACATTTCATTCAACTAAATGAAGGATCATACGATTTTCATGAATGAATTTTATGAAAACATCATCTATAGAATAATTATAAAATAAAGATGTGACCATCCTGAAATTATACATTTATCATATATAACATAATATTTTATTATTAATATGATATGGTGATACCATTATTAAATTATTTAAAAATAAAATATTGTGTCTATCCAAAATAAAGTATTACATTATTTGTTTTAGATTTAATGTTTTCTGCACCATTCACCACTCATTATCATACTCCGTATAACCAATAGTGATCACATGATATTTTTATTTCCCTTTCTCTTTAATGGGTTTCTAATGCCAACTATTGTCATTAAAATTTGAATTTTGGCACTAATTATCATAATGGTCATTTTTTGCTTACCAATGAAGCACTGATTTTTTGTGGTGAATTATGAACCAGTGTGTAATAATTCACATTGTTAGAAAACTTATTCCCATCACTTTAGAAATTAGGTGCGTGATGAACATCCCCTCCATAATTTTAGAATTTGTTTGTCCCCTAAAGAAAAATTCCTCTATTCATATTCCCACATGTTTGGAATAATGGGATTATCATATTATTATATCCATGGGTTTTAGTTTTTCCATTAAACATTACATTCCATTTATTTTCAAAACCTTATGATTGATACGTAACTCTATCCTATAATTAAAAATTGACTAAACATTAGATTATTTCTTCATTGACAATGATGTATTTTATGGATAAATCCCTTTGATGAGTTCGTTTTAATCCATTGATGAATTGATGAACCTTACTTTTAGGATTTATTATAATTCCAAATGTGAACCTCACAAGCCCTATAAAAATTGGCTTTATAGCTTCTAAAATATTCATCAACCATTTAAATTGTATCAAGGATTTCCTTCTCCATTTTAATGTGATGAATACTAGTAATGTAGTTATTAGAAAATATGTTCTTTAACTCAGCCCATTCAATGGATATAATTTCACCCCATGGCCTCGTATTCTTAATAAGTTTCCACCATTCCCCCATTTCATCTTCCAAATGATAGATAACACAAATCAATTTCTGATGTTATAAAAATTGGAGAGCAGAAAATATCTTTTCCATGATACTGATCCATTTCTTATCCACTAATTGATCTGATGATACACTTAAATTAGATTTATGTATCCTTATGATAGCAGAATTATAATTTTGTTCCCACATTTTATTATTTGGTTGTATCTTAATTTTTTTTATTTTGATAATGGTGTTTGATCACATAAAAAATATTTTTCATTCAATCTCAAATAACATTATGTTTCTTGAAAGGAAAATCATCACGTTTCCCATCGAATTCAGTATTAACATGGGTCCTTCATCTTTAATCCATTGACCAAAACAAAAAGTAATAATGTGATCAATACTAATTATAGTGGAAAACCACATAATCAAGGAAAGTTTCTATTAAAATTTCAATTTATAAAACCTTGGGATTAATTACAGGTTATTAATTATTATTAAAAAAATTATAGGACTGTAACAAATACACACAATAATCCTTATAGACATCCCTATGGTTTTCTCATCAATGATTCCAAAGGTAACCTAAACATTTATCTAATTACATATATACAGTACCAATCATTTAATACAAAGATATTACATATTTTTAGAAGAACATTAATTAAAAAACAAAAAATATCCACACCAAAACTATATAGTTCCATTTTCATTGGAAACATAGAATAAGAAAAATTCATAATATATCTACATCAACTCACACTTATATCCTTCATAAATTGAAATTTTTTTCCAAATAACACTTAATACATTTCTTTATATACTGTGTAAAATAAACATAATAAAGAGTGAGCTCAGATGCTCAATAAGGATAAAAAAGTGATATATAGATGATTTTATAAGAATAATGGTAACACAAGGGTATAAGAATATTAACGTAGTACTTTGAAATTTATACCCTCTATATAAAATATTATAATCATGAATTTTGAACTAAAACATGATATTTTATAGGAAATGAATTTTAATATAATCGAATAACATGAGCCTTGAGAGTATAACATTTACATAAGGCAAGGAATTTTTGGAATACAAATAAGTATTGAAAATAACTTCCTTATTACTGAAGGATCACATTATTGACGATAATAGTTGATATGGTATTTTACTAAATGAAATTCACTCCATGTTTCCTCTTTTTCTTACAAAACTAGTTTCACTCCTTATTTTTCCACTATCACATTGAACATGGTTCACTCCCCATTCGAGCCTCATCATATCACAATATATAAATCTTTATCTAATTAATTAAAGGAATACAACAGTACCACCCATAATAATAAAACCACACTTCTGTGTTATGTAAGAATATAAATCATTCATCATATCAGAACCCATGAAAATAACGGTGTTTCATAAGCATTTTATCATTACCTAACTTCTAGAAAAGTAACAGGATTTGTTAACCTAATTAACACATAAAAACAAACCATCTAGAGTAAATATAAGTATTTATCATTCTGTTATATCTATTATAATAAATATGTAACAAAAAATAAATATGTATTTGATGATAAATTATTTTTGATATATCTATTGAAATAATTATTATTGAAAATATTCATTCCATTTTGATTTTTTTTAGAAAATTAACAAAATTACTTATGAAATTATTTTCATTAAAAAGTACTTTGTAAGAATTAATATGATTCTTCAAATAATTAAGGTGTTATCATGGAAGGAAAATATACATATGTCATAATTTAAAAAGAACATTCCATTGTATTTTTTAAGGAATTTTCCAAAAGTACCTTGTTTATAAAATGATATCTTCTTGGACATTTCCACTAAAAAACATTTATTCCAAGAATCATATAAAATGTTTATCAATTAATTTTTTTAATATCCCAGTTCTCACAAAACATTGAGGAAATAAAAATTTAAGCATTATATTTAGATGTAATATATTCACACATGATTAAACATCATTACATACCTAAAATAAATTATTTTTCATCCTAAAAAAATTATCATGAGGAATAAAAGTCATTAAAAATAAAATTTCCAAGGACATGAAATCATCATTCTCATGGTTTGAAATGATTATAATAGAATTATTTACCTCAATGTTGAAAATATATTATATATTATATAATTTTTTTTAAGAATATAAAAAAACATTAATATATATTATAGAATTATGAATGATTATATATATAAATTAATATGGAAGTTATATATTATTGTTTGATATATGGGTTTTCTATATTGTCCAATTCATATGTGTTTATTGGGTGTAGTTTCATGAAAATGGTAAATTAAATATATCATTGTAACACATAAATAATGTATCAAAAATAAATTATTCGATAGGTAATTAATAGGAATAATTTTTCCCAATTAGAAGAAAAAATTAATTTTTTTTTAAAATCTAATATTTTACATTTTTTGGTATATAATTTATATCAATGAAAACGTAATTATTTTTTATAATAATATAAATAATAATTATTAAATAATTACATCTAAGTATCAGTTAAATAATTGAAAAAATTAAAAAAAAATATATTTTATGAAAATTAATTTAAATATTCATTTTTAATGAAAATAAGTTTAAAGAAAAATATTTATTTTTTAAAATAATATAATTTAATTCAATAATTAAAATTGAAAATATTTAAAATATAATATTTTTTGAAATTATAGTATTTAGTATCAAATAAATAAATTAACATTTAGAAGTTGATTCTTTCATGTTTTTGAATAATTATTGAGTAAATTTTATGATTACAATATAGTTTCAAAAAAATTAGATTTAATACATCTAATAATTATTATATATATTTTGTGTGAATAAATTTTATAAATTGAAATCAATTACATGAATTATATTTAATAAATAAAATCATTTGAAGTTTCTTTATAATACATTTCTCCATGGCACGCTGCCGAACAGGTCGTCAAGTTGACCCTCGATGATGGTGGAATGTGCCCTATATTCCCACTTTATAATTAGAGGAGGAATTCATCACTTATTCAAGTATGTATCATCCTTCATCAAATTGGGATATTGGGATGTCAGTTTCTCATTCCATGGATTCTTCCTAGGAAGTCATCATCTATTTTGGATATCCATTATAGATTAAGACATTATTGGTGAAAGTCGTTATGGATTCCATATCATGGTGAAAGCTTGTCAATTATGTTGTTCTATCGTGAAATTCCAAGGGTTCATGTATTGGTAGAATCATTCAGTCAGGAGAGTATTCATGTTGGAATTCTATGTCATGTTTGGATGTTAAATCACTAAAACACATGTATTCTTCCTCATTAGAGGTCTTCTCAGGTGTGTAGAAACCTGAGGCTTCCCACGTTGATCGTGTGGTATCACAGTGTGGAAGATGAAATATAAACCAATGAGGGTGGATTAGGAATGGTGGAACCAAATGAGGGGGACACCAAGGATTACCATTGGCTAGGATTGAACCTCGTAGAGGCTTCTTATATACCCTATGTACATTACAGTGATCAAAACCCATTTACTCTAAAATAGTGATTTGGGGATTACATGTGGTTATCTTCCCTTCACAATATGATCACTCATTGTTAAATTTATATGAGTTTTGGGTCTTATGTATGGTTAGCTACCTGGGTGCTGCTAGGAGTAGTGAGGAAATGGGTGGCATTATCATACACAGATTTTGCAGTCCAGGAAAGAGTTATGAAGGATATCGATGAAGTGATGATTAAAAGAATGGAATGTTAAATGTGATGGGATTTAACCTCAAAAATGGTTTCTATGTATCTGAAGAGCTGTGAAATATGTACATTTATTTTAGAAATTGTGGTGATGGGGAACCAAAGCAGGCCGCCTTTTAGAATAAACACATGGAAGGGGACATGAATGAAGTGAAACCTATAGTTTGGGGTATGATCCTCTTTAGCCGTAAAGGCCTAAGAGAAATATCTGGATGTGAATATATAATTTAATAGTCCTTTGAGGGGAATCCTACATATCCCTGTGGCTTGGAATCAATGTCGACATTGTTCAGGATTGGGGAAATGAATTGGGGAATTCATAACGGTCATCGACCAAGTGACATTCCATGGGCTTACACATGGTTAGCATCCCATCATAGGAGTATAAATCATACATGGAGTCTTATTATGATGTTTAGTGCATATACATTTATAGACACTCAATTAGATGGATCAAAAAACATAAAATTGATGGATCTAATAGATGTGTCCCATAAAGGAAATATATCACAAAAGGAGGGTTTGACCCTATAAGGTATCACCAAAGTTTACTATTGGTTGCTATTGAACCGAAAAGAGGCTTATTAAGTACCAAAAAAGGGATCAAAACTCATGTAGTTTAAATGGATAAATGATATCTTATTTTAACGTCACTTGGGATGAATGTGAGCTAAAATAAAATAGTCAGAACAGATGGAAAGTGTGGGTGGGGGGTGAGGGACTTGATCCTTTGAGAGTCTTCTGAATTACCCTTATTGAAAGACATGGATCAATGTAAACATATTTCGGTATAGAGGGGCCATGAGATTATGAAAGGCTTGAATCCCAAATTCATGTTGAGGAATACATGTAGTCAGTAACCCAAAGATGATGTCTTTTCCATTGTTTCATTAATCCAATGTGCTTCATGATCGGTGTGATAAATAAGAAGTAATAGTAGACCGGACAATAGTGTGCTAAAATATGCAACCATGATGAATGTTGTGGGCGTTACATATTGCTAGTGTCCCAGGGAGATGGATATTTGGACATACATTGGATGGGAGGTCCAAATAGCTAGTTTAGAGTTTAAATGAAGAATGTGTGAGGATCACATGGAGATAGATACCAAAGGGAGAGAGAGAATAGATTGATCTTATGCCCATCTGCTCTCAAGTACACTAATTCCTTCCCCAAATGTGAAAATAATAGTTTAAACTCCTATTTTGAGGGTTTATGCGCCCGAAATACAAATGTTATACGGGTAAAATGATGATGGGTCACTCTAAAAATATTTTACTCACATGAATTTCCCCCTTTATCCCATTGTGATGGGATTCCGCCATCAAGAAAAAAGGGTGTGATGTTGAGGAGTATTCAATCGATGTGTCCACCTTAGAATGACTATAGGAAGAATCAGTTGCCATTAGAATAACTTTGAGATTAAGCATTGGGTAGTGTAACATCATAAGGTAGACCACATAAAGAAATAAGAAATCACAATGTGTGGGCCTGGAGGGTCACACGTGAGAGGGGTTCATGAAGAAAATGGCCTCACTAAGAGGGGATTCAGGATGGTACAGTTATTTTGAAATAGGAGGAGCTTTGTGAATGATGGTTCTTCATGATTACTGGTAAAAATGGTCTCTTCGAAAGATGGCCACAGATCTTCTCCAACGACATCCCCACATTATGTGGAGGAAAATTTGAATGATTTCAAAGTTAGAAAATGATTCCCCAAATGCATGGGTGATTCATCTTTTCACTAGTTCGTGGTGGAAGTGAGCACCATCAAATGGGAGATCTGAATGTGAATGGTCAGGGTGGCTCTCTTTTGGGGTGGTGATGAGAATCATATTTATAGGCATCAGGTATCATGATGATCATGACTGAACAGTAAATGAAATCATTCATTGATAATAGAGGATAAACCTTTGGACTCATAGGGCATTCAATCACTGCTTGTGGTATTCGTAGAGCTCAACAGACTCACAGAGGTGTTTGTTTGTTCATTGCGGCATTCATTGTTCTCATCGGACATGAAATGGCATCCATGATTTCATCATAGTGTTCATATTTGTGAAGGTATTGGTGATTTATCTGGACAAAAAAAGGTTGTTTAGTTATATTTTGGTTCTTAAGGGTTGAATATTTCCCCAAAAAGTTTTAGATTTACTTAATTCAACTTCAAAACAAATTTGAATGCTAACAAATTCCAACCTCAAAATTGGATCTAAGGAAAATGATGGTTGAATTTTGGGGTAATATCACCGAATACCAATAGATAGTGAAGCTTTTTTATGATGATGGACCAGAGAGTGCTGGGAGAGATCCCCACAAATAATGGGGGATCCGAGGGTGCCACATTTTTGAAGAGGCTTCAACCTATAAATTAACCATGTTGGACCCCATTTTTATACATCTGATCTTCAAAATTGTTTTCTTGATCTCTCAAGTCATAAAACTCCGGCACCCCAACGAATGGTCCATACAAACCAGGTTCCACAAACCAATGCTTCCCAAATTTTACTTAGTGAACTAGTGCGTCACGATTTTTCATTTCTCCATAAAAACTATGATTACCCTTACACACATCAATCATGTGATCCGATAATGCACACAAATATTGGGATTCATGAATAGAGAAGGAAAATCCGTAATGTCTTTCAAAAACATTCTAGTCATTATGCCCCTCAAGAGTTTATCATGTATTATTCTCAAAGAGAGGATACAATGAAAAATATACAGATTGGGGAATATGTTTAGTGTCATTCTGAACACATGTATTTAGTGGAACTGTAATTGAATGATCAAAAGGATTTCCAACATAGCATGAGATCGTCATTGTGTGGATCTAATTTTAGGGATAATGTTCTTATCCTATAATCAAGAAGCAAAAAATCTGATTATTTGTTATAGGGTATTCCATGTAAATACTAGTGGTTCATATCAAACAATGGACATACGTAGAAGAACCTTACTATAATCAATTCAGACTACCATTAAAACAATTTAAATTTCATTGATGGGAAATAATTGAAACAAAAGTTATCTCCACCTAAATATATCACTATTCTCAGGGAGTGTTTATAGAACTAAAGAAAGGGTGGACTAATGATTTGTATTTATATCAGAGATGAAACTTCATAGATGAATGGGCTAGGGCATAATGAGAATGTTTGTCCAACATTGAATTCGGAGAGGAGATGAGGTGGGTAGGTTTGTATGAGGCTACATGGGATTCGTAATTTTTCATCTACCAACCACAATACATAATTCTAGAACTATTGAGTAGGTGGTAATCAAGGAAAAAAAATTCCTTTTTCATCATAGGGATATCATCAGCCATTTAACTACCCAATCTTGAGGCACAAGGAAATTATATTTAGTTTTTAGAGTACTTAATACACTGCACAAATAGATGTCAAAATTATGTATTAGCTTAGTGTCTTTGGAAACTAGAAAACAAAAAAAACTGGTTCATAAAACATATAACTCATCATCTATAATTTGTTTCATAACTATGACCCATTTTTAACTCATATTACTTAATTCACTTCTTAAAATCCTAGGGAAAAGAAACATAAAATGGAATGAGCTCAATGATCCATAAGGGTAATCAAGGGTGATATGTAAACATAAACATGAGCATAATCGTTATGAGAAAGTAATCATATAATTATTATATCAATCCATACATATCAATGGGAAACATGAATCATAAAGAAAATCAATGGTCATATGACATAAGATCGTAAATATAACATAAGACATGAACTTTTTGCATACATGTAATATTATAACTTTGTGAACATGTATAAATAGTAACAGATTCAATCATGAAATTATGGACCTGAAAACATGCCCTTTTGTAAACATAAGGATATGGAAACATGGTCAACTCATAAAATAATGGACATGAAATCAAGGTCCACACATAGAATTTTTAACATGAAATCAAGTTGATGCATAAAAAATATAACTCATGATTTTCCATAATTACAAAATTCTCTAAATTGAGATGTAGGTCCCATCTATCATTTATGGAAATCATTTTTATGTGTGCCACAATAACATAAATTATTCATCATAGCATAACCCAAGGAATTAAAATGTGTTTCTTAAACATTATTCCATCATAAAAAAATCAATGTAAAACAAATAGATTTCTTAAATTACATTACATTATAATCATAATAGAATTATAAGTATAATTGGGGTAGTAAACAAGAAAAATATCCTTAAAAATAGATGTATGTTTTTTATAAAACACTTCAAATAGGTTTTTTAGATAATATCATTTCATATTTAAAAACATTTTCTTATTACTAGATTACATAAAATATTAATATAAATATAATTTTATTGAAAATATATTTGAAATAATGTAATTTATACATCATAGAAATATGTCATTATGAAATCATAAAAACACTTTCAGGCTTTATAAGATATAAATACATTCTCCTTGTACTTTTTTGGAAAAATCTAAAAGTAACTCTAATCAAATAAATAAGAATGATTCCATTCATACCATTTAATAAAAATTCACCAAAGGGTAAATTAACAATAAAAAATTGATGAATAAATAATATTATTACATACTTATGAAATCTGAAAATGGTTGATAAATATACCATGGTAAATAATTATGTATAAAAAAATCCCATATAATAACAACATTGATAAATTTTCCCTTACATTATGACTAAAATAATTTGTATGCATATGAACCTCCTGTAAAATGATTAAAATAATTTTATTGATGGATTCTACAATTATATCATATATGATCATGTTATCATCTGTTTGGTAATAATATTTCATTATTTTTAGTTATTCTTGTAAAAGATGCTTCATTTTCTTATATATGTTTTTGCAGAATAAGATATAGTTATCTTTCTTAGGTCATATGTATAACTTAAAAAATGATATCAACATAATAAATATCATATTTATTTATTTTTTCATTAATATTTACATTGATTAATGGATATATTATATAATTAATCACATTGCTTCGTAGAGACGATAGGTCGTACGTATGCACGAGTGATGAAATCATTCTAATAATTTTGACATTGTATGGAAGTGGATAATATATATGATGATATATAATTTATATAATTTTTAAATAATCATGTACAGTTCTAATATCATTATATTTATAAATAAGTAAGGTGGTGGTGAAAAACAGATTTCACCACGGTGTGGAGACGGTAACATTTACATATGTACAAATGGTGATTTCTTTTTTTTTGTATGACGGATAAAAGGTAAAATGTGGATATTTCATAAATATAATAAAATATTTGTATTTAAGTGTTATTGTATTTATTACATTATAATGAACCAACTGATAAATATGATGTAGAACTGGAATGAAGTTTGAAATAAATGTTAAGGAATCTTACCTCTTATTCGGTGTGCTTTCTATAAATCTTTTATTAGTGCTCTAGAGTTGGACTTTGACGAAGAGAATAACCTCTTGAATGTATCTAGGTATGTTAATCAGCGAATGGGTTAGGGTATGGCTGAGATTGAAGTATAATTTTTTTTAAGAAGTTACCGAGGATGCGCCCTTTTATAATTTCAGTGAGAGGAACCCTTAGAAATTTAAAAAATATTAAATTAATAAAAATTAATTTTTTATTTCAAATGGATCTGAAATGATTAATGTCTCTAATGAGATGTGTATAGTTCAAAATACATTCATCCTGTAATTTTTATATATGTAATATATTTATTTTAAACCATATCTTTTTGGTTTACTCTTACTTCTTCTCTTTTAATTTTAATTATGCTACCAAAATTTTAATTATTAAAAGGCTATTGATTTTCTTTATATAGGGTCAATGTCATTTAATATTAAAAATAATGATATTTCATACCTTATAATAGTTATTTTTTTTATTTTAAAATATTTTTATATCATTTTATATAATTTAACAAATTGATTTTTTTTATAAAACATCAATTATGTTAATTATTACACTATTCATTTCATTGACATTAAATAAATTCTAAATAGATGTATAATTTCAAAAAAAGGCATTGAATAGTCTTTTAACATGTCATATTCACCTAGAAAATTCGTGGATGTCATTAATTACTTCATATAATATTTATTTTCATATTTATAATATGATTAATTTTATTTTTATCTTAAAAAATTATTATTATATCACTATTGTTTAAATATTTATGGTAATTATTTAATATCTAAAAAAGAAAAATAAATTCACATGATGTATATAATATCATTATATTTTTAGATAGAACAAATTTTTATAGTTTCATCATGTTTATCACTACAATAAAATTATTATACTTAAAAGAGATAAGAGAGTGACGTGTTTTCACTTTCATTGGTCTTAATAATAATTATATCACTTTCAAGGATAAAATTTAATTAAATAAATTATTTTTGATACATTTGTTTTAAGGTTATACTTTTATTATTACAATATTATTTTAGAAGGAGTTTTGATAATTTTATTATCCTCGTCATATAAAATGTTGCCCTAATTTAAATGATTTACCACAACCATGGTAAATAAACATAACCGTATTTACTATTCATCCGGAAAAAAATAAAAGAAACCTTTTAAAATAATTTTTCAATAAGGATTCCAAATATCGAATCCATTTTTCCTAATTAAAATTATATAAGTGGATGGAATTTATTAAAAATTTATACCCATATCAACACGAGAAAACATTTTTTTTAAATGTAAAATCCATCAAACGTTTGACATGGGTTTATATCTAATTTCAATGTAAAATTAATTCCAACGTCCAAAATAGTATTAAGCGATAATATAATATTAGAAAATTAATTTAAAACCAATTAAAAATATACTCCAACTATATAAACAAATTAGAAAAAAGGTTGTTTTGAATAAAAATGCATTATTTTTCACTATTCATTAAAATATGAATTTAAGTAGAAACAAGTCAAATTTAAACCAAAATAAATTTTAATGCTCAAAATCCAAATATAAAGATTATTTTTTCAAATATAACTTATAAAGGGGTAAAAACAATAATAATAATGGGTTCTCCATCAAAAGGCGGTAAAGCTGTATTTTTCTCAAAAAAATACATCCTTTATCTGAACATTTTAATTTTTTCTTATATCATGTGTAGAAAACATATATGATTAATTTTAAACAATAAATTGACTATTATATATATATATAATTAATAAGATCTATAAAGGGTGATTTTATTATTTTATTAAACTGACTTCTTTTCATTTAAAATGATTTTCAGAAAAAAAAACATTTTCTTTTAATTAAAAATATGTTTTATTTTAATTTATAAAAAATTTTAGCAAAATTACATAATTAAATAAATTTGAAAACAATAATTTCAAAAATCAATTATTATTATTATTAATTATGATCATTTTACCAGTTATATTATAAGGAAAGGTAATAATATATATTTGATAACCTATTCTTTGTCTGGCATGAAATGAATTATATAAAAAGAATATGATCTTGTGTGTAACATAAGCATAACATTGCGTTGAGTATTCCATAAGATAATATGGTGTTTTGTATAACTTATGATAATCTTGGGTAGTGTACTACACAAGACATCATATAAATTGAAAAACAGATTATCTCATAAAATATCATAATATCACATTCCACCCCCCTTAAAATGAATTTCACCCTCTAAATTTGTTGGTGTTATAAAAGGATATCTCCTTGAAAGTTTATTTTAATAAAACCAACATCATAAAAAACAATACTAAAACATCATTCTGAATATGAAATTTAGAAACATAATGGTTACATAGATTAATTCATCACTAGGTTTCCACGTTGGAGAACATAGATGTGATGTGAGAACATGGATATGAAGGAAAAAATATAACCATCTTGTACATATATAGAGTGATAGAGAACAAGATTATGAGAAATTTAAAAATCATAAAGCCACAAATCTGTGATGATTTGAGGGACCATCAGAATCATTGGATGGAAAGGTACTAGTATAAAATTTTGGGTTCCATGATCCTTTTCATAAATTTGAAGAATTCATCATTATAAAAAATACTTACTTGATTACAAGACAATATCTACATTGTTCTTACTTGAACAATTTCTAATACATCTCTTTTTCAATGAAATTATGATATATTTGTCATTATGGATGTGTTATCTGATCATGTGATCCATAAAAAGAATGATAGTTAATTCCATATATCTCAAAAAAAATGTTACAATCTGTTATCAAATATTCATATGTCCACCTATAGTGAGACAATAGAATAATCTAACAAACATCAACTAGAGTTTAAATTATTCTGTCCATAAATGGATAACCATAAAATCTGTCAATAAACTAAAATCTAAAACTATTAAAAGAGGTGAACTAAATCAAATTATAATTTATCTACAATATAACATAAGTCTGTTCATGGTTGTGACATTCCAAACATATTAGTACTTAATAATGTATTCTCTTTAACAAACATCCTTAAAGAAAAAAATAATGTTTCCTTATACTGAAATCCAAAAAGTTATAAACACTATCCTTCATAACGTAAAATCCTTTTCAAAAATCCTTAATCAGTTATATGGAAATAATTACCATACAATTTAATATTTATGTCCAACACATCATTATCTAAATATCATTAACTCATCATCATTCTCATGTCAAGGGTTATCCTTCCCATAATCATTTCTTTTCCAAAAACATCAACTTATTACCTCAATCATTGTTTATGCTTAACTATACCATATTTAGTATATTATCCTAAATTATTATGGAAATTTTAAAACATACCAATACAGAGATATTTCATTATTCCATAATAAAATAAATGTGATTTTACAACGTTATCCTAGAATCCCAAAAACAGTCACTCATTCCATAACATAATTTTCAAACTCAACATCATCAATATCGATGACATGTTTTTTTCCTATGATTTTTTTTAAGAAGTTATTGATGTCAATCATCATTAATAACCCTTTGATTAGGGTATTGGTTAGAACAATTCTCCATCTCCTTGCACTTTTAGCATTGATGTGTGGGTGGTAGATTTTTATAAACATTCCCTACATTTAATGTTCATTTTACATCACTCTAACACACTATGGATATTTGGACAGGATTCCCAATCTTAGTAATTCCTCAACATGATTCTTTATACATTCATGGAATGTATGAGGTTAATAAATTTTCTTCTCTCTTTGTGGAAAATAACTGGAGTTTTCATTAATCTTTATCTTCCTTTTCTTATATCCAGAACCTTGAGAGTTACCAGGATCAATTTCCACATTTTGTTCACAAAGGATGACTTCTTCATAGCTTTCAATTTCCCTTATGGATGAATAATTTCAAATACTAAGTGTTAGGCCACCAAAGAATCAGTAAAATTTGAATTTTGGGCTAATGATTAACCATGAAGTGTACATTGAAAGCCTTTTAAAATTAGATTCATAGGTACCAATATATTTTCATCCTTTGATTAAGTAAAAGGAATTCATTATCTATTATTATTTATATAATACAATCGAATTACTTACTGAATAATATCTCTTTAATATCTTCCTACTCTATAGATTCAATTTCTTCTTTATCAATCGTTTTCTTAATATGATTCCACCTTTAATTGGATTCATCTTATAGATAACAAACAACAAATACAACATTTTAATCTTTAGAAAAATTAACAGATAGAAAATATATTTTCAACTGTACGGACCCAATTTCTATAAACAGGTGGATTAATAACCAACTAAATAAAGGTGGATATTGCCTTATGAAGGATTTAATAGAATGTTATTCCCTCCTATGAAAATTTTTAAGTCCAACATGATATATTTTCTGTGTGAGAATAAGGATATGAATTTTCATGGCAGCTCCCATAGAATTTGATTTTTCGAAACTAAAATCCTTGCATTCCTCATTATAATAATAATTAACAGCGTTAGTTTGGGTTACAACCATCCTCTGGAACCCAAAATTATTACTGTGATAGGAAAAATTCATACATGTAAAAATTATTAATGGGATGGGGGTACATTCAATCACTAACATAATAAGTTTAATCCTAGGGTTTTCATGATCGTTACATAATACTTGGTATATAACAAAGAATTATACATATCCTTAATACGTTCCATGAAATATAATTATTAATATCTCTAGGTATCTCCCTGATGTTTTTTACATCCACGATTCCATTTCTCGAATAAAACATTACCCTGAGACCAATTATATTTACGCTTGCTTGAAGGACATGGAAAGTACGTTCATATTGTTGAAAAAAATAATACATTACAAAAATATAATCTGAAATACCGTATTAGTTTAGTTTATTTTGTAACATGGAAACATAAAAAACTGGTTCATTAAACATCTACATAATCATATTCTTTATCAATCATAACAAGGACCCCTTTTTAATACATCTTACTTAATAACCTTCTTAAAATCCAGGGGAAATGAATCATAAAAATGGGTGATCTCAAATGCTCTATAATTGTAAAAAAGGGTGAAATGTAAACATTAACATGAGCTTAAAGGTTAAGAGAATGTGATTATAACATTTGAAGATCATTCCCTGCACATCAATGGGAAATATGATTCATAAGGGAAATCAAATTTCATAATACATATCCTCATAACTATAACATAAGAAATGATATTTTGTCATAAACATAATCTTATATCATTGTGAACATGTATAAATATTAACAGGTTTACTCATTGAATTAAGGAAATGAGACCAGGACCTTTCATAAACATGTAGAAATGGAAACAAGGTCTACTCTTAAAATTATGGGCATGAAAACCAGGTCCATCTGTAGAATTTTAAGCATGAAATAAGGTTCATTTATAACATACATACCTAATGATTTTTCTATCTTTATCAAATTCATTTGAGGGATGAATAGGTCATACCCATTATATAATGAAATCATTCTTACATGTGCTACAAAAACATAAATTATTCATCATATCAAACCCCAATGAATTAAACTATGTTTTGTAAACATTATTTTCATCATAACATAATCCATGTATAAAAAATAGATTTAATTAATATAATTCAATTATAAACATAATCAAACTATTATAATAACAGGGGTAGTATACTTGAAAAATATTCTTAATCTTAGATGGAAAATAATTTGGATAAAACACATTAAATTAATTCTTGAGGAAAATATCATTTCTACTTCAGAAACATTTTCTTTTATCCAAATGATATAAAACCATAAAATAAATGAATTTAATTAAGAATAAACTCAAAATATTTTAAATGAACTTATATTTTCTATGTAATTGTGAATGCATAAAAATCAATTCATGTTGTATTGGTTAAAAAACATTTTCATCGTACTTTTTTTCAAAAAAGTCAAAAAGTACCACGAATCGCATAACAACAAAAGATTAATTTCATTCCATATAATAAAAATCCACAAACGGGTAAAATTAACATTAATAAATTTAAAATAATATACGTATTATTACAATTTTACAAAACATATATGTAGATGATAAATATACCCCTGTACATACTTACATATAAAGAGTCTCGGATAATAATGAAATTTCCAAATTATCCCTTACCTTATGTCTAATATATTTCATATGTATCTATCCTCTGATATAATTATTTAATTAATTTTATTGACTTATTCAATAATGATATCATTTTATTATCATATTATCATCCGTATTTTAATAATATTTAATTATTATGTGTTTTTTGGGAAAAAACATTTTCATTTTATTATTCTTAATTTTCCGAATAATCTCTGGTTATAAATTTTAAGTAATATTTATATAATTCCAAAATTGAATTGAAATAAAAAATATTATATTTATTAATTATTTTTCCTTGTATAGTTATTGTTTAATGGATATATTGTAGAATGAATCGCACCACATCATAGAGAATGAAGGTCGTACGTATACACAAGCCACGACATTGTTCGAATAATTGTCAGATGGTATAGTAGTGGCTAGTATATAAGTTGTTCTAGAATTCATATAATATTAAAATAATAATATATAGTTATTATTTTCATTATTTATCCATCCATGTAGGGTGGAAGTGAAAAATAAATTACCACAAGACATGGAGATGATAAGTCGTACGTACTCACGCGTGGTGATTTTGTTTTTTCATAGAATGGATAAATAGTGGAATATTGTTGTTTAATAATTATAATATCCTAACAATATATAATTGATACATGAATTATTAATTTATAAATGTACAAGTCATGAAGATGATGTAGACAAAGAATAATGTCTGAATGAAATTTTAGAGTAAATTACCTCATCATCAACGTTTTTTCCCTATATCTCTTCTTAGAACACTAAATTTTTTCAATGGAGAAGAAAAAAACACTATAATGATACTAGGGATGTTGATAAGATAATTTATTAGGTTATTACCAATAATTAAGGCTCAAATTGATGATAATTAGTGAGGGATGGGGTTCCCTTTTATAATTGTGGTTTGGGGTACGCATGGAAATTCTGAAAATATTAAATTAATTAAAATTATTTCTTAATCAAAATGGAACCAATGTGAGATATATAAAATATATAAAGGTTATAGTTGAAAATACACTCATTAAATAATTTTTAGGAATGTATTCAATTTTTTTTAACTTTATCTTTTCAATTTACCCATAATTATTCTGTTTTAATTTTAATCATTATAATAATATTTTAATTATTAAGATGCTGTTAATTTTAAATATAATGGGACAATTTCCAATAATTCGACCCTTAATGAAATTTTAGACAATATAATAGTAATTTGGTGATTTTAAAATACTTATTATGATTTTTATATAATTTAGTACACAATTATTTTTATAAAACAATAGTTAAGTCTATATTAACACAATTCAATTCATTGAATTTAAATAAAATCCAAAAAATAGGTATAGCATAATAAAATAATTGAATGGGTTTATAAAATTTCCTATTCACATATAAAAATCGTTCATGACATAAATTATTTCATATGATATTTATTTCAATATTTATAATATCATTTATTTGATATTTATCTTGATAAAAAATAATTTTATCATTATTGTGTCAAAATTTATTTATATTATATATTCTTTAAAGGTTATAAATAAATTCACATGATATAGATAATTTCATTTAATTTTGGGATACTATTTATCTCTATAGATTTATTATGTTTATCACTACATTAAAATTTTAATACTTATAATAGATAAGAGAGTGACATGTTGTTACTGACTTTTATTTTAATTATAATTATATCACATTCATAGAAAAAAGTATATTAAAAGAATATTTTTTTATCCTTAGGTGTTTATGGTCAATATTTAATCATTAAATAGAATTTTGGAAGGTTTAGAGTAATTTTAGTATGCTTAAAATATTATTTGTTTCCATAAGTACATAATTTACCTTTAACTGTGGTAAATAAAAATAATCACTATTACTATTCATCAGGTCCAAAAATGAAAAGGATGAATTTAAATAATTTAGTCCATCTCATTACAAAAATCGTATCCATTTTTATAAATTAATAACATATAATTGGCAGAAATTAATTAAAAATTAATCCCATTTTTCAAAATGAAAAAATGAGGTGTTTAAAAGTAAAAACCATTAAAAATTGACATGTGTTTTTATCTAATTTTAATGTGAAATTACTACTAATGACCAAAATTGGATTAAATTATATAAAATTATCAACATATTATTAAAAACTAATTTATATGATAATATATATATATATAATTATATTATAAATAAGGTAGTTTTCCATTAAAATGATGAATTTTTCAGTATTCTATAAAATATAAATTTTACCAGATAAATACAAAAATATAAAAAAAATATGGATGTCGTGATTCTAAAAAACAAGACTCTTTTTAGAAAATGACTTATAAAAATCTATAAAAGAATATTTAAAATGTGTTCACCAACAAAAGGCGGTAAAACTGTAATTTGTTTTAAAAATATTTCTTTTATCCAAAAAATAGATATTATTATTAGATAATTCATAGATAACATATATTTTAAATTTTAAATATTAAATTGTATATATTACATATTCATTTCAATAATAAAAACCCATTAAATTTATTTTATTATTTTATAAACTCACTTATTTACATTTAAATTGTTTTTCATAATACAATTTTCTTTTTAATTTTAAAATGGGTTTAGTCTCATTTATAAATAATGTTTCACATAATATTTAATTAAATACATGTGTAAAAAATATTTACATAAATTAATTAAATTTTTTCAATCTCACAACTTTTAATATTAGATTATAATATAAAATAATAATATTTATTTGTTCAATTATAATTGGTCTTGCGCGAAATGTATAATATCAAATGAACATGAACTTATGGTTAACACGAGCTAGTCATTTAGTTGCGTATATCACAATTTAATATGGTGTTGTCTATAATGAGATCAAATCATGTTGTAGCATACCACACAATACATTAATTAAATTAAAATGAATATATCTCATAAAATCTTGGGGTGTCAAAATCCACCTTTGGGACCTCCAAAATATTTCCGGGATTCCTATTATAATGGGCAATGTATGACGAATTCATCCACATAGTGAATACATGGAAGTATCATGATCATATTTCATGGAAAGAAAATATGTTGTGGGATATAGTTCCTGGTGAAGATAAATATAAGAAAACATTAAAGGATGTCCACATCAAGTCGTGTATTTTTCATTTCCGGAATATTCCCTGGACAATCATGTTGAGGGATATTGGGATCCCATGAAACTAATTGTGAGGCCTCATAAAATCCCAAGAGGGGAAAAACTTTGGATGAATTGTTTTTACTAGTTAATCTTTGAGGGCATCAATTTGAAGAAATAAGTGTACAAAAATAACATTGAGCATCAACCAGTGTTAAATTGCCTGGGTTTATCTCTACGATCAATTAAGGACGGATGTTGCTAGTCAGGGATGACCACATGGGTGTGTAGCTGAGAAAATTTATTATTGCAGCTATGATGGTGATAAAGAATCACACGAACCATCATATTTCAGTGTTGGAAACAATGAATAAGGGTCTTTTCCACATTAGTGAGGGAAATATTCCAAAATTAATATGCATAAAGATAATCATTATGTATGGATAGGTGGTATCACACAAGAAGGAATATGAATAATTGAACCCCATTTCACTTACTAAGTTAATAATTTGACCATCCATTCTAAACATGGTGCGGAGATTCCCAATCAAGATAAACATATTGGTGGGGGTGAAGAAAGTCTGAAAGGAGGAAAATTTCAATTTCCATATGTTTCAGATACAAATGGTAAGGCTCACCAATGATGGTAGGTGTCATTAACCAACCCAGGTCAACCCTGAACCGGTCACCCGAGCTGGTCCGCGACATGGTCCGAAGGGAGTTCTAGATTTCCACGGGCTGGAAACCATTGCTGGGATCAAAATTTAACTGTTGGGAATGATTTGTCACATGAGCAATAGATAAACAGATAAAAAAATTGATAGTAAAACATAAACTAGAAGCAAAAAGGAAATAAAACATAACATACCTTCCTATGATGTTCTTGGTCACCACCCAACATGGTCCAAAAGATGCATGATTGAGAAAAGAATAAAATAATAAGCGTATGTGGTTGAGGTGTGTGAATTTTCCCCACCACAAGCACATTCTGCCCCTAAAAAGTTACCATGCTAACAGTTGACACAGATTGAGTCTATTCCCAGAAAAAAATCATAGAGAAATGAGAGCCTCGGGGAGACCATTTGCAATAAACGTCCCAACCGACCAATTTAGGGAGGTCCAGAATCCGATATTGAGGGAGAATATGGGAGGGTTCTCCCCACCACAGGAATTCACTAATAGGGAAAGCCTCGAAACCCAAACACACCACCCCCAGGGGGGCCAACCAGGAACTCCCAAACAGAACTCATTCATTTCCCCCACATGGACTGAACAACACTACTAAGACTTTGAAGGAATGCTTGTAACAAAACAACCCCGCAATGTGATGATGAAAAAATAACTCAACACCACCCATAAATTTAATGAAATAAAACATCCCCTATCTACCCCAACTGAGACTAACTCAAAATCATAATGGGTAAATTTATTCAAAGGCCCACACCCTTCAATGAAATCAATCAATTTAGAAAATATCCTAAGAGCAGATAAGGATGCTTCTGTTGTGGTAGCATGAGCTCATGAAACCACTACATCAAGGATGAGCTTACGATAGTGATAGGGATAGAATAAGAAATCGTTTTATATTTCTGTTGACCTCACCTGTTTTGACAATCTCAATCATGTATTCATATGTGTTGAAAATCCCAATTATGTTTTCATTCTCTATGATATTTTTAAGTATCATTGGTCTATACTTTAATTCTTTCAAATCTATGATCAAACCAATAATAATCTTTAAAATAGTCTCTGGAATATGTTAATCCGCTTTTATCTATGTTCATACAAGTTATAAATTAATTCTAAAAAAATCGGATGTGTTCTGCATAAAACAGATAAGTAATCTGCCTATAGCTACTGATAAAGAGCTACCGGTAACCAGTCTACCGATAGACTTAGTCTACCGACAGATAGTCACTGATATACTTAACACAGAGCTACCAATGTACATATAAATGTAAGCTACTGACATACAGACAGCTACCGATACAATTATGGAGCTACCGGTGTAAGTATAAATAGCTACCGATGGAATAAGAGTCACCGATAGACGAAGCTACTGACAGACTCACAGCTACCGATACAAGCATGGAGCTACCGATGCATGGAGCTACCGATGCATGGAGCTACCGACGCATGGAGCTACCGATGCATGGAGCTACCGATAAAAAAAGTCACCGATACAAGCATGTACTAACCGAC
This sequence comes from Viscum album, assembly GCA_963277665.1. NCBI lineage: Eukaryota > Viridiplantae > Streptophyta > Magnoliopsida > Santalales > Viscaceae > Viscum > Viscum album. Next base: position 2,095,578,925 of record OY728138.1, read on the forward strand.
GCATAGAGCCACCGATAGAGTCAAAGAAACTTATGACATTGAGCTACCGATGTTCAAGCTACCGATGTTCAAGCTACCGATGTTCAAGCTACCGATGTTCAAGCTACCGATGCTGATTACCTACCGATCACTCGACTCACTGTTTGAATTTATTTATTTATCATTATTTAATCTATCTAACGGTTATATCATACATTTTAATGATTTGTCAAATATCTGATAAAGGTTGTCAGATATCAGGAATCCGTACCTCGTACCTGCAGAAAGGAAATCTTTTATGTCTCCTGTTACACGTGATATAAATACAAGAAGACTCTGCTAAAGAGTAAGAGACAACACACAGAGAAAAGGAAGACATACGACATACTCAAAAAAAAAGCTCTGTGCATACAAGAAGAACCAAGCAAGACAGAATCATATAGACAATCAAGACTACTCAAGAAGAGTACTGTGCATACAAAAGAATATCGAAGAGCTTCATCGAATACATTTTTTTTTTACTCTGTGAACCTGGAGCATACGACACTCTGTTTCTCAAACAGAAACGAGAAGAGGACTCAGACTCACTTCTGATCGAATCCAAAGGAGTCTAGAGCAACACTGAAATCACCTGAACCACTTCTAAACTCTACATATCTTGTTCTGTGATTTATTACTATACTTTTCGAGCAGTGTGTGTGTTATCTACTGTATCTAACACATACACTGTCTCCTGTACTCAAACTGAAGGATTTTTAAATCCTTACCAAACTCTTTCATTCATTCTTTCCCACGAATAACAGTGGTAGAGGTCGTGTGTGACCTGGACAGCTGGTTGCTGTTGTACTGTTTCCCACGAAGAACAGTGGTAGAGGTCTTGGACCTGGACAGTTGTAAACTATTGAACCCCGATCTGGGGTGTGGATCATTTTTATATAAACTTTTGAGAGGACTAAGTCTCGGCTTGAGACTGAACCTCTTGGTTACATTGTTGTGCCATCTCTTTCAAAGTTTTATTCCGCTGCTAATCACTTTAAAACCAATACTGTTTTTAAAGTTACTTTGATAATTAAATAAGCAAGTGTTTATGTTAAGTGTAGATTAGTAAGTTAGTTTCAAAAGATATTCACACACTCCCGTGTTGGTTAACTGGGAATTAATCAATCCCTTGAGAATCTAACAGAACCTCTACTTTAATATAAATTCACTACAGTTTAATTTATTCTTTTATTTGGGGGTCTTTAAGACACTGTTTTTAAATACAGAAATTTTAATTGGTACTCAATTCACCCCCATCTTGAGTAAACCACTCCGACCAACACTTGGTATCAATGGATTGAAAATACTTTCTAAATGTACTCTGCTTTTGAACTGTGATTTTAGTTGTATTTTAAAGTTCTTAAAATTTCTGTTATATCTAAATTTTTATCTCTTTAAACTTTTCTTATCATGGAAAATAGACTTGAGGGTGCTGCTACTAACCAGCCACCTTTCTTCAATGGAACTAATTATGCTCAGTGGAAACTGAAAATGAAAATTAATCTAGAAAGCATAGGTTTTGATATTTGGACTTCCATTGAATCAGAATACAAAATTCCCACTACTACTAGATCTACTTGGGATGAACCTACAAAGACTGCTTACAATAACAACTGTAAAGCTATGAATGCCTTGTACTGTGCTCTAGGAGATGAAGAGTTTAATAGAATTTCTGCTTGTAAAACTGCATATGAAATTTGGGATACCTTAGCTGTTTCTCTTGAAGGAACAACGAATGTTAAAGAAATGAGATTGAACACTTATACTATCAAGTATAATAATTTTAAAATGAAGCCTGACGAATCCATTTCTGACTTGTATCTCAGGTTCAATGAAATTGCCAATACAATGATCTCGCTGGGAAAGGATGTCTCATCGAAGGAACAAATTATGAGAATTTTGAGATGTCTACCTGATAGATGGAGAGGCGCATCTGTCTCAATCAGAGAATCATGTGACATTGCTGCTCTACCTGTCAAGGAACTAATTGGCAAGCTGATGATGTATGAAGAAGAGCTTAATGTGAATAAGGAGGAATAAAATGAACCTGCAAGAAAGTCTGTCGCTTTCAAATCCTCAACTTCAAAGAATAAGGACAAGGAAAAACATCAAGATGTAGTTGAAAGTTCAAGCTGTGAAGACAGTGAAAGTGATTCTGATAGTGATACTGAGATGGCTCACATTGCTAGAAGATTTAAGAAATTTTATAGGAAAAAGAAGTTCTTCATAAAAACAAATTATAAGGGTAAGTATGATCACCAAGGAAAATGGAAAAAGGATTGGAAGAAGAATGACAAATCAGATGATGTTGTCTGCTATGAGTGCAAGCGAAAAGGACACATTAATGCCGACTGTCCAAAGCTGAAGTATAAAAAGAAATATGAATATAAGGACAATAAGTTTAAGAAAGTCATGAAGGCTACTTGGAGTGCTTCAGAAGACAGCACAAGTGAAGCTGAATCTTCAGACTCTGAAAGGAATCGAGCCAACATGTGTTTTATGACAAACACTTCTGAGGTAACATTAGAAAGTCCTGCTTCAAATTCATATTATTCTAGAGATGATTCTGAAGGTGATAAAATGTCTAAATCTGAACTGTTTGAATATTGTGATATGCTGGAAGAGACATGTAATGAACTTAAGGATAAATACAAAGGTTTAAAGAAACAGCATGCTTTAAGTGTTAAGCATAAACCTGATCTTGATATAGAAAAAGAGAAAAACGCTCAACTGTTAAAAGAAAACACTGAACTGAAACTATCTAATTAGAAACATAGAAAAGACTTAGAGAAGTTCAAAAATGGCAAGAATACTCTAACACATATGCTAGGAAAACAAGTTGCACCTAAATATACTACTGGTATAGGATACCAACCTGGACAAAGGAAAATTGCCAAAACTAGATTCATTACTAAATCTGGACAGAATGAAGGTAATTATAGAACTTCATATGCTTCAACCAGTTATATACATAGCTATGGATCTAATAAAGTTTATCTTTCAAAAAATATCAATTCTACAAATTATATGAGACCCATTAGACAAATATGGGTACCTAAAGTGTTATTGGCTAACCTGTCTGGACCCAAGAAAATCTGGGTACCAAAATCATCACCCATCTAAATCTGTTTTTTAGGGAACTTGCTTAAAGAGCTCCTGTAAAGAGACCTGGTATTTGGACAGTGGATGTTCAAGACATATGTCAGGAGACTCTTCTTGTTTCAAGAGTTTAATAAAAGTTGATGGAGGCTTTGTCACCTTTGGTGATAATTCAAAAGGAAAAATCATCGGCCTAGGCCAGATTGGTAACACTGATTCAATTTTGATTTCTAAAGTCTTATTTGTTGATGGCCTTAAATACAATTTATTAAGTATTTCTCAGGTATGTGATGATGGTTTTCATGTTAAATTTGAAAATGATTCTTGCAATGTTTTTAATTATAAAAATATTTTGGTATTTTCTGCCTTAAGAAATGAAAATGTTTATGCTGTTAATCTGAATTCTTTATCTAAGCAGAATATTACTTGTTTGAATGATTTTCATAAAGAATATTGGCTATGGCACAGAAGATTGGGACATTGCAACATTCACTCACTTAGAAAACTCTCTAGAAAAAACCTAGTTAGAGACCTACCTAAATTAGAATTCCCAAATGATAGAGTGTGTAACCCCTGTCAAAAGGGAAAACAACACAAAGTTTCTTTTAAATCAAAGAAAGAAGTTTCGACTTCTCAACCACTTGAATTGGTTCACATGGATTTGTTTGGACCATCAAGAGTTTCTAGTTTAAATGGGAAGCACTATGTTTATGATCTTGTAGATGACTTTTCTCGATATACTTGGGTATATTTTCTAGCTCACAAAAGTGAAGCTTGTTCTTCTTTTGTTAAATACTCTAAATCTGTGGAGAACCTTAGTGGACCTAAGATTAAAACCTTGAGGAGTGATCATAGTCGTGATTTTGAAAATCAAGATTTTGAATCTTATTGCTCACACAATGGCTATACTCATAACTTTTCGGCCCCTAGAACACCCCAGCAGAATGGTGTAGTAGAAAGAAGTAACCGAACCCTTCAAGAAATTGCTAGAACCATGCTCAATGAATATGATCTGCCTATTTATTTTTGGGTTGAAGCTGTAAATACAGCTTGTTATGTTATTAATAGAGTCTTAATCAGACCTGTTCTTAAGAAAACCCCTTATGAATTGTGGAACAATAGAAAGCCTAAGGTTAATTACTTTAATGTTTTTGGTTGCAATGTATTTATTCTAAATACTATAGATAATCTGGATAAGTTTGCTTCCAAAAGTGATGAAGGAATTTTTCTGGGTTACTCTATTTCATGTAAAGCCTATAGAGTATTCAATAAGAAAACTAAATGTGTGGAAGAATCTGTTCACATCAAGTTTGATGAAACTGATCCACATGAGCCTAAAACCTCTCTTGAGAATCTTGAAGAAGATTTGTCTATTCTTGACATTAATGATAAATCTAAAGAACCTGTTATAAAAGCATCCAGTTCTGATCTTTTTCCAGAATCTGCTTCTGTTGAACCCGAACCTATAGATGAACCTAAAATTTCTAGTCCATCCTTTACCAGATCAACGAGGATTCTAAAGAATCATCCTTTAGAAGCTGTTGTTGGTAATCTTTATAGAGGAACACAAACTAGAGCTTCTCTAAGAAACCAGGTTGAACATCAAGCTTTTCTTTCACAGCTAGAACCCAAAAATATCAATGATGCTATCAATGATGAATTCTGGGTAATAGCTATGCAGGAAGAATTAAATCAGTTTGAGAGAAACAAAGTCTTGGAATTAGTTGACAGACCTAAGGACACTTTGACAATAGGCACAAAATGGGTTTTTAGAAATAAAGTGGATGAATCTGGAAATATAGTTAGAAACAAAGCTAGACTAGTTGCACAAGGATATAGTCAAGAAGAAGGTATAGACTATGAGGAAACTTTTGCACCTATAGCTAGACTAGAATCCATTAGGATCTTACTTGCATATGTTGCACATCTGGATTTCAAGTTATATCAAATGGATGTGAAAAGTGCATTTCTAAATGGTTTTATAATTGAAGATGTTTTTGTAGAACAACCACCTGGATTTACTAATCCCCATTTTCCAAATCATGTTTTTAAACTTTCGAAAGCTTTGTATGGTTTAAAACAAGCTCCAAGAGCTTGGTATGATAGACTTAGCAATTTCCTTATTTCAAACGGTTTTACTAAAGGGATTGCTGATCCAACTCTTTTCATTAAAAGAATTTCCAAAGATGTTTTAGTTGTACAAATATATGTTGATGATATTATTTTTGGATCTTCTAAACACTCTTTATGTACTGATTTTTCAAAAAGTATGCAAAATGAATTTGAAATGAGCTTAATGGGAGAGATTAAGTACTTTCTTGGATTTCAAGTATTTCAAAATGAAAATGGTATTATTTTGAATCAAAGTAAATATACAAAGGATCTTTTAAAACGTTTTGGATTGGATAGTGTTAAGGAAAGTGATACTCCTATGAGTACTACCTGTAAATTGGATGCAGATGAAACTGGGAAACCACTTGATCAATCAAATTACAGAGGTATGATTGGTATTTTACTTTATCTTACTGCTAGTCGACCTGATATTATGTTTAGTGTGTGTATGTGTGCTAGATTTCAAGCTAATCCAAAAGAATCTCATTTGCTTGCTGTTAAAAGAATTTTTAAATATCTCAAACACATGGTTAACTTAGGTTTGTTTTACCCAAAAGGACAATCCTTTGAGTTAATGAGTTATTCAGATGCTGACTTTGCTGGTTGTAAGTTAGATAGAAAAAGCACATCAGGAACATGTCATTTGCTTGGAAAATCCTTAGTTTCTTGGTGTAGTAAGAAACAGAACTCAGTTGCATTATCTACTACTGAAGCAGAATATATAGCAGCTGGTAGTTACTGTGCACAAATTCTGTGGATGAAAGACACTCTTTTAGACTATGGATATGTTTTTAAACATGTTTCAATCAATTGTGATAACACCAGTGCAATAAACATCTCTAAGAATCCTGTATCTCACTCTAGAACCAAACACATAGATGTAAGACACCATTTCCTAATAGATCACTATCAAAAAGGTGATATTTCTCTTGAATTTATTGGCACTGAACATCAATTGGCTGATATTTTCACTAAACCTTTAAGTTCGGATAGGCTAAGTTACATAAGACACTAATTGGGAATGTTTAATCACAACCGATGTGAAAATCCTCACTGATGTGAAATTCTCACCGATGTGAAATTCTCACTGATGTAAAATTCTCACCGATTTGTTTTTCTCGCCGATGATTAACTCACACCGATGTAAGGTTTTTAAAAACATCTGTCTGCCGCCAAGAATACAAATCGTTTTATTTCATTTTATTACTATATTTTAGTCAATTATTTGGAATTCCTAAATGATAAAAACTAAGTCTAAGCCACTTCCTACCTCACCAAGCTCAAAACCTCTCACCTTCGAACCTTTGCTCCCAAATCGGCCAAGAACCCTAAACCCCCGATGGAAAAAACCAAGCTTCCTATCGTCAAAGATGAAAGTGGAGAACCTAACGCTAAGAAGCAGAAGACACAGCATAAAGCCAATGTTAGTGAAGTCAGAACTAGATCGGGAAAGCGACCAGTGGATCCTCACTTGCCGAATAGAGACATAGTAATCGAGAAGGAACTGTGCGTGGAATGGCTACTTCCTAGCAAATCGTTAGTACTCGAGATTCTGGAGGACCAGAAATGGGTGGATTGTTTCTCGAATAACAATGGCCCATACTACCCGAAGTTGGTAAAACAGTTCTACGAGTTTGTAACCTTCGAGAAGGCTGAAAATGAGAATCGGGTAAGCTCGTTTTTAAATGGAAAAGAGATGTCTTTTTCTTCATTAGAGTGGGCTGAGAGTTTGAAAGTACCACATGAAGGTGTCTCTGGGTATGTATCAAGATCAATTCCACCAAGCAGTGATATCTTTGATTATGAAACCGCCTTACAAGAGTTGACTGGTAATGGGACTCAAAGGCAAGTGGTTGCTGCTGAAATGGATGGAGAGAATCGACTGCTCTTCAAGTTTGTTCAGCATGTGTTGATACCAAGGCGAGGAGATTTTTCAAATCTGAGATATCAAGATATCTATCTTCCTCATTTGCTAAGACATGGTGTAAAAATCAATCTGTGCAGATTTTTAATGCTTCAAATGGAAGAAATGATTAGACCAAATTCAAGGACTAATGCTTTGTTCGTTGCCAAGATAATTTCAGTAATGATAAAAGTGAAGGGAATAGCTGAGTCTCAGGATGAGACAGTTGTAGACATGAACAATTTCTGCATCACCTCGACTGTATGTAAGTACATGAAAATTAACTGGAACCCATGGAAGGGAGAATGGGTCAGTGATGATCAGAAGATATATGATAGGCTTAATCCTGTGGATCATCCCTCAAGACCAAAGGATATAAGAGATCCAAGTCTGAGCCCTGATGAAGAGGAGCCTATTTATAGTGATGAAACAGAAGAAAAAGAAGAAGAAACTCCTATGGATGTTGGAGGAGATCCAGACTTGCCCCCAAGTCCTGTTGCAGAATTGGTCTATTCTAGGAAAGGAAAGGTAGAGGAAATTTTGTCTACTCATGAGGAAGACCAGTCTGTGCCTCACCAAGAAGAAGAGGAAAAGTAAAATGTATCTGAATCGCCTGCTTCTGGTAGTTTAAGCATGAGTCCTTTGATTGGAAACTCAGCTATGCCTGTTGCTGAAGTAGAAAAAGATACAGAAGAAGTTGTACCTGTATCAGAAGATCTTCTAGATGCTGCACCGGTGGAACTTGTAGTAGAAGATTCTGATGAAGAGAATCCAGCTCTGAATGCTATTGTGATACATGAGAATGCACCCATTGAGGGGGAGCATCAATCTGTTCTTGGAAATGTTACAGTAGTCGTTGAGCTTGGAGACTGGGTAGAAGACCCAGGGTTTATAGTCTGTGGATTGGATTATCCGGATTCTGATAATGAGATGACTGTGAATAGACCAAAGACCAATTATGATCTTGCTTCGGAGTTGTTACCAGATGATGTGGTCAGATTTCATGATCTGAATAAGCTGAAAGAGGACCTCAAATCTAGTTTTGTTGAAGAAGTGATGTTAATGGAAACCTTCCTTGCATCCTCAATTAATTCAATAATGACTGATTCCGTGGTTAGATTGGCCTCAGCAAGAGGATCTGCTGCTCCAAATGATTTTGTCTCTTAATCCGATCTTGAATCCATGAAGAATGAGCTGAAAGAATCATTTAGTGCATCAGTTGCTGAGATGAAGCAAAGCTTCTATGAAGAAATGAAAATGTTAGAGAGATCCTTCGAGCTATCTCTGGCTTGTAATTTATCTTCCATTATGTCTGAGCTTATGGAAGAAGTGAAAGAGTGCCAGACACAGTCTTCTAGGATCGAAGCAGATCTTGAAGCTCTCAAGACATCAGTTGTTGCTTTGGATTCTTATATGAGCTCCAAGTCTCAAGCTGACAAGGACCTAGCGTATGTGAAGAGTGTAGTAAGCCAGTTTTTCTCGGTGTTTGAAAGTTTCAAAACCTCAGTGAAGGATCATGTTTAATTGCAAGACTCTCAAGTTCAAAGCCTAATCAGTGGTTTGTCTAAGAGTTTCAAAGAAAATGTTTCCTTCTCTCTTGGACCTCTCACATCCAAACTATCAGTTGATCTGAATCAAGTTCGAGCAATGTTGAAGGAGGAGATTAGCTCTATTTCAACCAGTGGATCTATGGACTCATCAGAGCTGAGCCGAGTGGTGCTTTCTACAAGAGATTCTGCCAGAGAAATAATGAAGATTGTTCAAGATTATATGAGAGAAGCCTTTGCCTCTCAGGAAGCCATAAAGAACAAAGTGGATCACTACTTCACCAGAATTTTCACCAAGCATCAACTCGATCACCACTTCAAGCTGATGTTGGAAAACATGAAGCTACCCCCAGTCACTCAAGCTTTCAGAGAACAAGTGAGCAAACTAAGAGAATTGACTCCTGCCTTGGAGAAATTTATGGAGAACAAAGATGATTTCATCTCTGCTATGGAAAGAGGAGGAGGAATTATCATGGATTTTAGAAATCTACTACTGCCCTTCTTGCATGTTGATGCCAGACCAGTCATCATCCCTCCTGCTTTGCCTGCTTCTGCCTCAGCTGCTTCCACAGTCCAGCTGACTCCTACTCAAGCTATTCGAAGTCTCACACCTATGATCATCCAAAGATCTTCAACCTACAGGCCTGACTCTGTGTCAGTGGCCCAGCCTCCTTTGATCTTTTCTGGCATTCCAAAACCTTCACCTGAATCCTCACCACCCGAACCTTCTTCTGATCCAAATGGAAAATCTCACATGGAAGAGGTGGAATGATCCAATGGCCAGGATTTTTGATAGGAATTCATTTGTATTCTGTTTCTGTACTTTTTGACTACTCTAATATAGAAGAACTCTTTTTACTTATCATGTTTTATTTGTCTTCTATATATATGCATTTCCCCGTTTTGATTATCACAAAGGGGGAGAACAAAATAAGAGAATAAGAAAGGGGGGAAACAAATTTAGAGAATAATAAGGGGGAGAAAAATAACAAGCGGTGGAGAACAAACTGAGAGAATGAAAAATATTTTCAATGGAGAAAAATAAGGAATAAGGGGAGACACATTACCCTTTTTTCATTTTTACCTCTGATACTTTATGTCTATTTAGTACCTTATGATTGTTACCCTTGATAACTTATGTCTGTATCATACTATTTCTATTATCTCAGATGCTGTTTTCAATAAGAAAATTGAATTCAATATTATACTATTAACTATTATATTTTCACTATGTTAAATGCCTATATCATAAATTGTGATTATCAAAAAGGGGGAGATTGTTGACCTCACCTGTTTTGATAATCTCAATCATGTATTCATATGTGTTGAAAATCCCAATTATGTTTTCATTCTCTATGATATTTTTATGTATCATTGATCTATACTTTAATTCTTTCAAATCTGTGATCAAACCAATAATAATCTTTAAAATAGTCTCTGGAATATGTTAATCCTCTTTTATCTATGTTCATACAAGTTATAAATTAATTCTAACACAATCGGATGTGTTCTGCAAAAAACAGATAAGTAATCTGCCTATAGCTACTGATAAAGAGCTACCGGTTACCAGTCTACCGATAGACTTAGTCTACCGACAGACAGTCACCGATATACTTAACACAGAGCTACCGATGTACCTATAAATGTAAGCTACTGAATTACAGACAGCTACCGATACAATTAGGGAGCTACCGGTGTAAGTATAAATAGCTACCGATGGAATAAGAGTCACCGATGGACGAAGCTACTGACAGACTCACAGCTACCGATACAAGCATGGAGCTACCGATGCATGGAGCTACCGATGCATGGAGCTACTGACGCATGGAGATACCGATGCATGGAGCTACCGATAAACAAAGTCACCGATAAAAGCATGTACCAACAGACGCATAGAGCCACCGATAGAGTCAAAGCAACTTATGACATTGAGCTACAGATGTTCAAGCTACCGATGTTCAAGCTACCGATGTTCAAGCTACCGATGTTCAAGCTACCGATGCTGATTACCTACTGATCACTCGACTCACTGTTTTAATTTCCTTATTTATCATTATTTAATCTATCTAACGGTCATATCATACATTTTAATGATTTGTCAAATATCTGATAAAGGTTGTCGGATGTCAGGAATCCGTACCTCGTACCTGCAGAAAGGAAATCTTTTATGTCTCCTGTTGCACGTGACATAAATACAAGAAGACTCTGCTAAAGAGTAAGAGACAACACACAGAGAAAAGGAAGACATACGACATACTCAAAAAAAAAGCTTTGTGCATACAATAAGAACCAAGAAAGACAGAATCATATAGACAATCAAGACTACTCAAGAAGAGTTCTGTGCATACAAATGAATATCGAAGAGCTTCATCGACTACATTCTTTTTTACTCTGTGAACCTGGAGCATACGACACTCTGTTTCTCAAACAGAAACGAGAAGAGGACTCAGACTCACTTCTGATCGAATCCAAAGGAGTCCAGAGCTACACTGAAATCACCAGAACCACTTCTAAACTCTACATATCTTGTTCTGTGATTTATTACTATACTTTTCGAGCAGTGTGTGTTATCTGCTGTATCTAACACATACACTGTCTCCTGTACTCAAACTGAAGGATTTGGAAATCCTTACCAAACTCTTTCATTCATTCTTTCCCACGAATAACAGTGGTAGAGGTCGTGTGTGACCTGGACAGCTGGTTGCTGTTGTACTGTTTCCCACGAAGAACAGTGGTAGAGGTCTTGGACCTGGACAGTTGTAAACTGTTGAACCCCGATCCAGGGTGTGGATCATTTTTATATAAACTTTTGAGAGGACTAAGTCTCGGCTTGAGACTGAACCTCTTGGTAACATTGTTGTTCCATCTCTTTCGAAGTTTTATTCCGCTACTAATCACTTTAAAACCAATACTGTTTTTAAAGTTACTTTGATAATTAAATTAGCAAGTGTTTATGTTAAGTGTAGAATAGTAAGTTAGTTTCAAAAGATAATCACACACTCCTGTGTTGGTTAACTGGGAATTAATCAATCCATTGAGAATCTAACAGAACCTCTACTTTAATATAAATTCACTATAGTTTAATTTATTCTTTTATTTGGGGGTCTTTAAGACACAGTTTTTAAATACAGAAATTTTAATTGGTACTCAATTCACCCCCCTCTTGAGTAAACCACTCCGACCAACAATTTCTTTCCCCAAGTTGAAAACATAATCCAAATCATGATTCCACACACCCTCAGAAACCCCATACAATGAGCATGTATCACCCTTAGATCTACGGTTGGGGCCCTGATGGATGAATTATCTCCTGACTCATAGTCATAAATTTTCATCATCCAGTCCACAAATCATTCTACAACTTTCCCCGACCAACTACACCACACACACTATTAATGATATAGAAACCACCTTCACAAGTCTAGAACTGGACCCTCAAGTAAACCCAAGACGACCCGAACCATAATGTCCTTGGGACTTCCAAACATATCATAGACACATTTGATTTCGATGAACCATGCAACTCCTTCCACCTAACATCGATTACCTTGATAAATAGGAAACACATGAAAATCATCGAGAACTAGGAATCACTCAATAGCAGAATTGGGGAATGTTTTGGGCAACATATTCATAGAGACACGAATAATGCATTCAAAACTAGAAGCGAGCAAAAACACAATCAAAAGAAACACATCAAGCTTAAAACACTCATCTCAGAAGCTAGACAAACTCGAGAAAAACCAAAAACTCCTTTTCAAAAATCCCATTTCATAATTTTTTTCTCAAAATAGCCATATTTCTAAATGACATTCAGAATAATGAAACCCTATTTTAAACCAAACTAAATTCCCAAAATTTTATTTCCCTTTTTATTTTAAAGACACACATGTGGTACCTTATGATCTGTCACATGTGAATCCATACAATCCCTCTAAAATATTCCACTAATAATTTCCCCAACACACCCTCCATACGTACCCAGAAACATGTGACCCCTAATTAGGAATTTCATGGTCCAAGCATCTTTATGTCATTATTAAATCCCAACAGATACCAATCCTTCAAAATAAAATTACTTTCTCTTTTAAAACCCAAATTTACCCATTTAGAACAATTTGAGGAAAAAACACTCCTTCAAATACAATTTTCACATTAAAATTCAACAATAAATTTCAAAACACACTAACATCAATTTAAATCAAAACAAAACACAACAAAGGATAAACTATCGAAATGAATAACTCGTGTTTATTCCTAACCCAGTGACATGGTGCTGATCCATGCCCCAAATAAGCATAACACTAAGAAAAAATTGAGTAGGCACATTGACTCTACATGGGTCACCTCCCCATGTGAGTCCTCAACATGAACTAATTCACCCCGATTTTCATCCCTCAATCCAAAATAACCAAATACAAAAGACTCAAATTTAATACTACACCTATTAAATCAAGTCTTATTGCGAGTAGTGGTGATCAAGAAATGACGTGTACCTACCTCTTAATCACAGGAAGTCCTAATATCTTTCTAATGGACACCCCAAATAAAAAGGTCCTCCCAAGATACCATTGTTTCACACACCAAGAATGTTCTACCACGAACCGGTCACCCGAGCCGATCTGTGATATAGCCCAAAGGGCATTACCGATCCCCCCAGGTTGGAAACTAGTGCTGGGAATCCAAATTTACCCGTTGGGAATGATTTGGACCATGAAAAAAATATATAAAAATAAAAAAACTGACTATAAAACTAAAACTAGCAGTGAAAAAAAATTCTCAACATACCTCCCTCCGACCTTCTAGGTTACAACCCAACTCAGACTCAAGCCTAATCCAACACTGAGCAGCTAAACAAGGGACCCGGACATAAACTAAAACATCAAATGAAATAATATGATAGGCTTGAGAACTGAGAGGCTTAGTAGGGATGCAAAATATAACCATAGAATCCATATATTCTCTTTCCCCAAACAGCCGAATAACACCATTTTGAAATTCAGATATAAAAGTAGGGTTTTCAAATTTTAAAACAAGAAACATGTTATTCCCATTTTAAACCCAAAACATGCTACATAACATTTCGAAAATTATATTCCATTTTATAAAAAAAATATAAAATAAAATATAACAAAGCAGAGATAGAGTAAAAAAAGTTAAAAGTGATAACTAAAAATAAACTAGTGCAACATAAATTAAATGAGCAATTTAAATAATCCAGTAACCATGGGTTATCCTAAACATCCCAAGAATACCCCTGGCTGTACTCGGTTTGGAACCGACTGATGGCCTTTGGTGTATCCCCTAGGTCTATAACCAATTGGCCACCCTATAACGGACCAATATAGCAGGAAAGCCTGCCTAGCATAACAAAAAATCCAGGGGGTACCGACCCTTCTAATCAGGGTTGATCAACAACCATCACTCAATTTTCTAATAGATTCCCAGTATCCCATGGTTGTTATAACAGTACTGTGTATATAAGAATTCAATCACACGCATAACTCATCTCACCACGGTTGCCTACCCCAAACATAAATGATTCCTATGAATTCAACCATAAAGGGTTACCCTAGATAAAACCGCCCCCAACTTCCCATTCAATAATTTTAAATTAAACAAAGTTCCAACCAGGTAGTCACGTGACATCCATGTCGAAAAAATTATCTAAAAACATTTAAAAACTTTGACTCGGCACACCAAAATTCAAAACATAAATCATTATAAAAGTTTACACAACTTCACCCATGAGTTGGAAGAGTCAAACATTCCTTTCTGTATAAATTTTCCAACAGCATTCCCCAAACATTACCATTTAATTGAAAATTCCAATTAGGAATTGAGTTGACAGGTATAAATACATTTACAGAAAAACATGTTACCATTATAGCTTTTAAATTTATAAATCCGAATGGAAATTATTATTTCTAAACATACTCCAAAATAGTCTCATAAAAGTACTTCTGACTAAACCAAAACATTTATAAAAAAAATTCAAAAACAGACTAAAAAAGCTATAAATAAATTATTTTTAAACAATTTTATAAGTGAATAAAACAATTTAAAGGAAATTTTATAAATAAAACAAAAAATTTAGTGGAAACCCCCAATCCCAATTTAAAAAATGAAATCCTTTAAAAAAAACATATTAGGTATCTTAACATATGAAATTGACACAATTCCCTAGAAAAACAAATTTTAAAAAATTTATAACAAAACAAAAACAATAGTCACATCAATCCATAAATATAAATTAGGGGAAATTAACCTTCAATAAGCAATTTAAAACATGCATGTGCTAATGAGTCATTTCTAAAAGTAAGGATTGGAAACACCTACCTCAACAAAGGTCACACCAAGCTTTCTAACCCCAGCAGCAACTCGCTCACACACACACACACACACACACACATATATATATATATATACTTAAACTGGTCCACCCGTACCCCATTCCATGAGAGCACACACAAAAAGAAGATATATATATATATCTTTACGTATCCTTACATGGGAAAATTCATGCACACCATTAGATCTGACTGTAACTCCCAACGATAAATCCACAGGACTCAAAACACAAAAAATCCCTAAAATAAAGTTAATCCAAACAATAAAATCAAGATACGATTAAAAAATAAAATCTACAAGTATCACAAAGGGAACAATATAAAAATAAATCAAAATTAGATTTCTAATAAACTATTAAAATGTTTTCACGCTTCACATTGGATAAAAATTAATCAATAAATTTCATACTACATTGTACAGAAAACTACAATCATATAATGGGAACAATATAAAAATAAATATAATTTATCAGTTTATTCTATTAAAATATATATAAAACATTTTCATATATTGGATTATTACTCTTGAAGATTAGAAAACATCAAAAATTGAATAATTAAATTGTTTGGAAATCTTTGAAAAATATACATTATTCTATAGTCTTCATTAACATTAAATTGTATTGGGTAAATAAACTATGGGTCTATAAATCCATTTTCAACTGTATATTCATGCTACTTGAACTATTTATAAATATAAATTGATAAAAAGAATCAAAAGTAAAAATTTCCAATAAATTTAACATACAAAATAATTTATGTTTTGACTTATTTTAAAAAATAATGAAATGTGTTGATACCCAACATACCTCTAGTTAGAGTCTCCATGATATAATTTTCTAAAATCATTGTATTCATTGCACAACCAAAAAGGTAATCCTCAATTGGAATCTCAAAAAATGAAAAAATTGAATATTTTGACAATATTTCTAAGTTACTAGAATTTGTATATTAAGTTATATTACATTGAATTTTTTTTCTATATATTTTTACATTTAAATTAATGTATTCTTATAAAAAATAAATATATAAACAATAAAAAATTAAAACAAAATTAATACCAAAATTAAATAAATGATCAAATAGACACATACCTAAATGGTAGTATTTCACAAATTTAAAGACAAAAAAACTAAAAAGCTGTCAATACTTTGTCTATCTATACTCACCTCATCATTAAATAAATTTTTTCTATATTATCTACATTTAATATCAGATATAGTGACCTTGTATCTCTATAAATATATATGTTAATGATTATTTCTTTCTCAAACATATAATATCACAAGAGAAGAAACAACAATAATTTGTGGAAAAGAAACACATAAATCACAATAATTGGGACAATATCCATGAGGGAAAAACATTAGATAAAACACAACTTGTGAGAATTTCCCCTTATGAGAATCCTGATATGAAATATTTAGAAAAACCTATAATGAATCAATTAGTATAAATAATTAAATTAAATAAACTAAATAATTAAAATAAATATCTTATAAACATCTAAAACACGTCCCTCGACTCTTCCCTTATATTTTTACATTTTATCATATGAACCCTCATTTATTTTTATTTTCCATAGGAGGTGATAAGGGGAATACTCTAAACATCATAAACAATCCACTCCTAGTATTTGAAATTTTTCTATCATAATTTGTTCCTCCAAAAATATATACCTCATCTAAGATAATATCTGATTGTATACATTCCAATATTTGATCTCTTAATGATATCTACTCAATTTAGGTAAATTATTCATAAATAAATCATTAATAAATCTTTAATAATATCATTATTATGACAAAAAATATTAAATTTAACATTTCACTTTATAATAAAACATATTTTTTTCTACATTCATAAATTTGTTTCCATTAATATTCTTCTATAAAAAATATATATCACAAAGATTATGATTTTTCCTATTCTCTAAAATTAAATACGATGTGAGGGTTGATTTAGAATCCCTCGATTGCCTAGTGGACAATGATAAAAATTTACTCTTGACTAATCTAGTGATAGGTATATCTCATTTCATCAGATTAAAATGTGTAAAACATATATTACCATAAATATTTCAATATAAATAAAATAATAGAAAACTACATCACCAAAATAGTCTTCCATAAGTAATATAGTGTCAAATTTCCCACACTTCTCCAATCAACAATAAAAATTTTGAAATCAGTTTTAGCCTAAACTGATATATAATTCTCAAACTATTATGTTCCCATGTGGGAGTAAATTCCTCTTGAAGGGAAGGATGGGGCTCATAAATATGATCCTGTGTGTGATCCTCCACAATGGTATGAGTATGATTAGTTGATTGATATTTCACAATCATAAAAATTAAATCTAGTATATATTAGTTCATATATAATATTTTTTCTGTATAATATTATAAAATATTATTTTTTATTTAAAATAATGTATTTAAAATAATTTAGATTCAACAAAAACATTTAATAGATTTTTTACATATGGGTAATTATGGTAAAATTATAAAAATAAAATAATATAAGAAAATAATTTCACATAATTTGATATTATTCGAGTTTAATAATTAAAATCTGAATAGTTTTATGAAATTCTAAAAATAAAGTGATAAATAATTATATGATACCTGCAATATTATAAATAAATTATTTATTTTTTTCCAATTTCATTCATCATGATTATTTTGTATGGACCAAAACATGGCCACATTATTCTCATGTATAATATCTGTAATTCTGTCTATATAAATAGGGATATCACAGAAATCAATATCTTCATGATGTTTATCATCCCCAATAAAATATTTTTTCCATGTAAAAAATAGACCAATTCATATAAGATTGATCAAGAACATTGATAACTTATTTTCCATGTATTTTCATTATAAAATGATCAAATTATTATTCAAATATATTATGTTTAACAAGTGTTATTCTAAATTCATATTCTCTAAAACTGTTGTTAATAATAAACCATTTTCAGTTAAGCATTAGAATATGAAATTTCATGTTATGAAATACACATATTTCACTAATTACTCTATAATATATATACTATATATAAAAATTGGTTTTTTTTGAACTCACAGAATGAATTTCTTATACAAACACTAATACATTATTATTCGAAACTACACTTATATTCTTGTGATCATTAATATGAAATATGTAGCCATTAATTTCATAGATGGGTCACTTTATCAAATTAAAAAATATATCTCCATTAACAATATAAATTTTTCAAATTATACTAATCTAATAATCATAGTAACTTTTAACCATAGAAAAACAGTTTTGGTAAAATAATTAAAAACCATTTCAACTTTCTTCATTTGATAAATTTTTTTGAACAAATTAATATGAAAAAATATATATATATTTTAGAATAATATATGTTATTAAATATGTATAAATTAACCTTATATATCTATTCACATGACAATGATTTTACTTTCTAGCCATAGATCACCATTCGCTTATAAATATCATGTTTGTGGTGAGATGGGGGTAAACCAGTATGTTTTAATTTATAATTTTTTCTTCTACAAAACATTACAACATAATTAAAAATATAAATCATAAAATGGAGGCTTCAGGATTATATAGATTATTAACATCCTCCTTCAAAATTTTATTATATTGTAAAAATGATACATCCGACATAGACATATATGTCCAAAAATCATTATTTCTCACACTAATTGAACCATTAAATGCACCCTGATATCAAACAATACAGATTAAAATTCAATTACTATTTTGAATGTAAGAAAACACATTGATCTCTTAATTGTAAAATAATTATCATCAATCACCATATTATAAATTGAATGAAAAAAATAAAAAACCTTTATGATATTCATTCTAGAACCTATGGGTAATATTTCATAAAATGAAATTAGATGGAATTGTTGCATCATGATGTGATGATAATGATATTTCATTCCTATCAATATTAAATCCATTAATATAAAAATTACATTTGAAAAATAACCCAACAAAACATTTATATGAAAAATATACTGAAAAAATATAATTCTCTTCCTCGAGAATATTCTATAAAGAACCAAGGGTAGGAATGTTCTCCTTATATAACGAGTTTGAGCTAACTCCAAACGTATAACTATTAATAGTAAGTCCAATATTTCATTCCATAAAACTTTAGTAATTCATTTAGTATATAAAAAATATAGAATAATGTTTTTGTAGTCATTATTCTCCATTTAAATGAAATCATTATTAGGTTTGACCTTGTTATATATCGACTATGGTAGCTCAAAAAAATTGACCATTTCAGCTAGATTTTTATATCACTACCTAATTTATATGTCTTTATGAATGTGGCATTATTTTTTTATCCTATCAATATATTGATCATTGGATAATGGTTCTCAAGAAATATGAAATCATTATGAGATAATGACTACCATTTCAATCATCTATAATAGTGATCCATAAGAATCATTTCATGGCCCATGTATACTATTTTTATCAAATAATGTAGTCTATAATATGATGTATCTTCTTCACAATTTATAAATTATTTATTCCCATTAACATTGTATCCATAAAAATTTACATATTTTAAGATGTTTTTTATTGGGTAAATTATTATTACCTATAGGTGATAATATTCCATTTTGTTAAAAACAAAAACCAAAATAGCATCTTCCAATTATAGTTGCAAATCATCAGTTAATGATGTAATGATAACATCAATATCATTCCAATTATTTTTTTCTCCATAGATCATTAATGTGAAGATGACATATTTTATATTTTTATGGAATTTATAAGATATGTTTTAAATTACCAATATAATAGTTTACGAACTATGCGTACTACTAAGACATATATTTAGATTCATTATATCTATCCATTTTCATTTTATAATATTTAAAAACTAATTTAAATGATTAATAAATTACTAATAAATTATAAAAAACTATGGAAAAGCAAGATGGTGTAATTTTCCATCACATACACACTAATATGCATTCCATAATAACCTCTTTTGATCATGTTAATTTGGAAATAAACAGTTCAGATTATGAAATTATTGGATTATACCAAAATGTCTTGGTAGGAGACTCTGTAACATCAAAATCATAATGTAATTTTCCTTTCAACTAATATCATGACATCCCACACATAGTTGAAATTGATACATATTCATATTAATTTATATTTAGTACACATTTATTTGGGAATTCATGTATTTTTTATACCATAATCCCATCAAGCATAGTATTTTCATCAATTTAAAATGTGAAATTATATTACCATTATATTTTGGAAGAAGATATTCCAATAGTTGTAAAAAATATGAAAAATTTTTACCACTCCAACCATCATTCGTATTCATTTTTATCAATTTTACACCAATGATAAAACCATAAATTCTATACAACCAAGAAACAATGGTTATTTAGTTTCACTATATAGATGGTCAACATCATGTTTTTTCCTAATTATATGTACTTCAATACCAAGAATCATTTCGTCAATTTCTTTAGAGTTGTCATCACTCGTAAAATCCTCATTAATAGATAAAAACTTATACGTTGTACTATAATACCACATGTAAGGGATATAAATCAGATTAAAACCAATAAAAATTAAATTTTATTTGATCAATATTCTTTTTAACATATTCATATTTAAACATTTTCTTAATGGATAGTAGAGCATGTCATTGTGATAAAAATTTCCTATACAAAATTCCAAATAAACCCCCACACCTTCTTCATATTCATTACATATTGGAAGTCCCATAATACAACATTGACTGGATATTTTCCCAAAAAATCTAAAAAAATAAATACCGAAGAAAATATTTTTTAAAAAGATTATAATGGTGATAATAGGGAGTTATATGGGGAAATAATATATTACAATAGTGATAATCATGTTTTAAGGTAATAAATAGTGATATTTTATAACTCTTTTAAATAAAATAATGTGTTATGTAATATAATATTTTTCCAATACTTTGGAAGAATATAATAAAGTGTCAATAAAATAATGATTAATTTTATATTTTCTACGAACATAAATGAGAAAATAAGCATAATATTATCATATCATATTCAACATAGGATATGTAAAAATAATTACTAAATGATTTACATAAATTTGATCATAATCCAAACAAGTAAAATATTTTTTTCTGGGTAATTATGTTATATATTAATTGGAGGATAAGAAACATTAATGGGAGTTGAAATAAAATTAAAATTTTATTATTGTTGCATTATAAAATTTCATAGAAAAGTAATGAGATATTATATTTAAATTTTTATTAAATATTATATGAAGTAAACCTTGTACTTATAAAATAGTTTTTCTTCACTGTACCAATAAATATTTAAATTCATTATTAAATTATAATGAAATAACTCGTATTTACAAAAATAAAGGAAATTATACTGATGTAATAATAACCTAACCTTAGTACAAGTAAAATTATCTTCATGAATAATAATTTGGTTTATGGAATAGTAACCTCTCCTATGAGATTATAAATAAATTTTATTTATCTTATAATTTCAATCATGAATATATATATATATATATATTAAAAAAAGTTAATAAATTTTTTGGAAAAGTTAAATTAAGGGTTCTTATTTTTATTATTCATAAATAATTAATTTGAATATTATAATAAATTTATTGATTTTTAGAAAAATTATTTTCATAAATTAGATTCATAAATTAATATTTTATTTTCATGTGACTAAAATATATTTTTAGGATACATTAATTAATTTTTAAAAGGGTTATAAAATTAGTTTTAATAGATTTTTTTATGAATAAATATAGATATCTATAAAAAATTAATTTTCAAATATTTAAAAATTTACATTTAAAATTGGATATCAATTTTATTTTTTACACATTGACAAATAGTTGGTTGGTGTTTTTGGTATTTTTATAAAATAAGTGAATATTTGGTGATTTCTAAAGTACTGTAATTTGTAGTATATGTAAATTATAAGATAAATGAGACACTCGTTTAGTGATTAATGACGTAAGAATTTTAATATCGAACACAACTTCATTATTTGAATATAATTGATGATAATTTTCATGTTAATCATAGTCTTGAGAAAAATTAATAAACTAATGAATATAATAATGAGAAAAGACCTCGAACCTTCACCATAAATACCTCCCCTCACCACCTCTTATCCTCACACCTTAATGCCTTGAATAGTTCTTAATTTCTGTGCAATTCTCTATCCAATCCTATTCCGAAATTCCAATACTCATTGGTCACACTATAAGACAAAAACCTAGGGCCTTAATGAGGTTATCAAGGGGGAAATTCAAGAGGTAAAACTCCTCATTCATTGTCATTTATTTTTTTAAATTATTTTTTATTTCATATAATCTCTTTAAATCCCCATATACAAGATGAATTAAAACTAAATTCCCTTTTATATGATGTAATTTTATCATGTTTATGGAAAAATTGATTATAAAATTTCTACTACTCTACATTTTATTCTAAAAAATAAAAACATCCCACATGATGTGTAAATTTATCGACATCATGAATGATGTGTTTCTAATTTCCATTATCACCTTCAAGGCTGGCCATAAAACAATAAATAAGGTTAAGCCATATTATATTAGAAATAATATACTTTAATTTTTTTCATGTAGCTTGTGTTTATACATAATATTAATTAACAAAACTAAATTGGTTCTTAATGACCAAAATTCACCAGAATAATCTAATGTTCTTCTCTAATGTTTTATCTAATTATTCTTACTCATACCGTATTAATAAAATTATATATAACATTTTATTTAAAAAAATTAAAAAATTAAAAAAAATTAATTTCAATTTTGGTGTTTTTATCCCTTCCTATATAAAAATCCATAATGAACCAACAATGGAAACAACGAAATAAATTAACCCAAAACAATGACAAAATAAAAATATTATCAATTAATTGGTGGAATATTGTTATTATAATATCATATACGTAATTATAAATATTAATAAGGTTCTATAATAGGTTAATAAAAATAATTAAATCATTATACATTAGGTATGAACATTTTTGATATATAAAAAACCTAGGGTAAGTGATTTCTTAACCCCATTTTTATTTATTCAGCTAATCTTATACATCATTGAATATGTGCAGCTAAGAATTTTTGTAAATAAATTTTTATTATATTATATTTTATTATGATTATATATAGTTTATATATAGATTACATTATTTTAATCTATTTTTTCATAAAATAAATGATACTTGTATGGAATTTCCATTAAAAATAATCATTTTAATTTTTATTTCATATTATTCTAAAGAAATATTTTTTTTATTAAATTATACATGTTTTATGATTATGTTATGGTTAAATGAAATTTTTAATGATGAATGGTGGGACCATTATCTCATTCCAATGTATTTTAAACCTATATTTTAGAGGTTGATCATATTGTTACTCCAAGTGTTATTGTGATAGTTAGACTATATGGTAGCCACATGAGTTACATTATAATGTAGCTATGATGGTTACATTGTAAGGTGGAAATGAAAGTAACAAATCATATGGTATCCATGATGATTACAATCATATGTATGTAATCCCCCAAGTTCTCATTATTGTATTATTTATGTTTTATATGTTTTATTGAAATCTGATTTTTTCACAGAGTAACTACATTATAATTATTGGGATAGAAGTATATCTTTGTGAAAATGATTTCATATATTTATAAGTATTAATGTACTGATAGTTTATATCCCTCTTTTTTATATAATTTACTCAACTTTTTTCCTCATATGAAATTTTGACGTGTTTTTCATAGGCTATATAGATGGGTAAGAGAAATGTAAAATCCAAAATGACTATGGTGAAGACTTTACAGGAATATATTTAAATGTTTTTTTAAAAAAAACAGTTTTTATATTAATAATTGGATATTGTTCATGTAGTATCCACTTAGTATTCTTTTGATTGGATATGTATGAATAATGTTTTAATTTTTTATAACTCTATACCAAAATGATCTTTTGGAATTGAAATAAGTCTATTCGAAAAGAATTTACTAGATTATGTAATGTTTATGTTAGTGTCCTTATATTACTCTATATTGAGTAATTTTGAAAATATGGTTCTTTGAAATAACATTGAATTATATATAACAAAGAAGGGAATCATTATAAGGAAAAATGAAATTTTATTTGATAAAATTCATTCTTGTAGAAGGATTTATGAAATAAATTTCTTTCAAAAATTATAATGAAAAAATAAATGAATATATAAATATGAAATTACACTAGTACAAAGTAAGCCTTCAACAACACTGTTATTTATCAGTCCAAAAAAATGAAGTTATAAATGGAATCATTATTAGTGGTATAGAATCTGAAGATAAAATATTCCAATTATCTTCCATTTTTGTGCGGATAAAGGTACCCTTTACAAGTTCTTTATTATTAGTGCAAATAAGGGGTCCCCTCTATCATGAGATTATTTTTAGCACTGATAAATGGTCCCATTTATTAGGTATTTATTTGTTGTGTTGATAAATGGTACCCTTTATCTGCATTATATTTTTTTCACTCATAAATTAATCATTTATTAGTGGGTTTTTAGCCCTGATAAATGTTTGAATAAATAAAATGAAATAATTATAAAAATAAAAAATAAACAAATTATTTTATTAAAAAACTAATTTAATTAATTAAATAGTTATTTACGAAAATAAATAATTTGATTACACTATATATAAATATTACAAAATTTTAAATAATATCTATTAAATACATAGATATATATACAAAATAAAAATTTAAAAAATAAAAATATAAAATTAATTACATTGTGGAAAATATTAAACATATTATTAATAATATATTTATTTATATTTTCAATTAATAATTTATATTATATTTTGATATATATTTTAATTTATATAAATTTGATTTTTATATTAAATATAATTTTTGTGCTTTAAATTAAATATTCGTATATTTAATGAATAATGGATTATATGTAAAAATTAATATGAATTAAAAGTAATGACATTTTTCATTTTATAATAGATATATAATCGAATGTTGTTTGATTTTTCAATTTTTCATTGATAAAATGTGTATCACATTGTTCTCATATATAAGTAATTGAACAATTTTTATATAAAATGCACACACATAAAACATATCCATTTTCTCAATATTTTAATATGGACATATTTTATATTTATTGTATTTCACTCATTTTTAACATGAATTCACTTAAAATTTTACATTCATTAATAATGTTATTTTTTTTAAAAAAACATTGTAATTATATATTAATACATATATATTTAAAATATTTATATAATTATATATTGATAAATATTTATAAAAAATATTTTTCATAGTTTTTATATAATTACAAATTTATAATCATATTTTTAAAAATAATTATTAAAGAAATAAATAATTAATTTAAATAATGAATATATATATATATACTAAATATATATTTATATATTTTTATTATATATATATATATGTGTGTGTGTTTCAATGTAAATATTAACTGTTAAATATACATATATAACTATGAAAACATAATATATTTAAATAAATAAAAATGTAAAATAAATATATCTAAATAAAAAATATATTTAATAAAAATATATTAATATATATTTACAAATATTTTTATCTATAGTTATTATTATAAATCCATTTATTATTACTCTTGAAATAATAACTTATAAAGGTGTCCCCATATATTTAAAAAACACGTTACATATTGCGAATGGATCGTAATATTAGAAGTATTTCATGGAAGCCACCCAATCTCGGTGCTCCCCCCTTAGTGAATGAATGCATGAATCACAAAAACCAAGTTGACAACGTCTAGTTCCTCAAACGTCATATTTCATATTGTGTTCACTTGTAATTAGTGTTTCCAAAGAAATCATCAATATCAGGATCAAAGGGCCTTATATTATATTCAAACTTATAACATCCAAGGTAAATAAATAATATTATTTTTTCATATTTATTAAAATTTCTTAATTAAATATTAATTTTACTATAAAATGGATTTAATGTTTGAAGGCATACCAAACACCCAACAATGGGTTTCTCCAAATTCTAATGTTGCAAACAATGATGAGTCATTATGAAAAATAGTAATATAATATTATTTTAAATTGTAGTTAACGACTAGTCATTATATTGGTGTGAATGAACAGAACTAACTAAAATATGATTTTTCATGTTTTTTAAATATTTTTACATTTATGATATAAAATTTAGAGGCTTAAAATAAGAATGAATGTAATTTTAAACATATATACATAAATATACATTAAAATGTCGATTTACCACCTTTTTCTGGAGAACCGTTTTTAAATCAATATTTTTCACTCTTATTTGTTCTATTTGAAAAAATAATAATCTTCTTGCGAATAGTGAAATCAAAATTTATGTTGTATAAAATTTTGGTATTTTCCTGATAATGATCATTTTTAAATGAATAGTAAAAAATGCTGCATTTTAATTCAAAATTACATTTTAATCTAAATTATTTATATTGATATATTATCATTTTAAATGGTTTAAAAGTCTAATTAGATTATATTTTTATAATTTAATCCAATTTTGGTCATTGAATGTAATTTCACTTGGAAATTTGAAATAATGAAATGACAATCTTTTGATTGTTATTATTTCATAAGAACCACTTTTTGTTTTGGAAACATGAATTAATTTTAAATAAATTAATGAAACCTATATGTTTTAAATATGGTAAAATTGAAATAATTTTTTAATTCAGAATATCAAAAATATCTTAAGCTTATGTTTTTGTATTTTTCTTAAAACCATTATGTTTTGATAAATAGTGAAAACACTAAGTATTAGATAAAAATAGTCTTCTTCATTTACATGAAATTTTACTGCATCTATGAAATGGTTTTAAAAAATCCAATATAAATGGTTTTTATTTATATGTAAAATGTTTTTCAATGAGATGAAAATAATTTTTGTGGAATAGTATCTTATGACTTTTATTTACCGCGGTTAATGGTAAATATGGTAATTCAAAAAATAAATAATTTTATAATAATGTTAAAATACCCTATCATGTCTTTTAATTCCATATATCGATACATGTCTAACCATGGTCATCCTTGGGTCGATTTTGGACTCCTATGGAGCCACATAAGAGTGATAATGAAAGATTATTTTCATTAATTTAATCTAAAGACAGAAATAACATAAATATATAACATTTAGTAAATCAATTTAACATAGAAAAATATAAGTTATCTCAATGAATATAAATATTCATTTTGATAAAAATATATTTCCTATATCATGGTATTTTATTTATTATTTTTAGACATCAAATAAATAAAACTATTTATGAAACAACAATGATGTATTGTTTACCTCATTAATGAATGATTTAAATAAATAAGATTGTAACATAAAAAAAACAAAATCTATCCAATTATTATTTGATGACTCTATTTCTAAAAAGAGTCATATTATCTTGGACTTTAATATTTTTTTGTCCTTTAGAGACCAAAAATATTTATATAAATTTTTTTTTTCAAACATTCCTAAAGAGTCCCTCCTCACCCATATAAATATCCATCACATCTAACCAATTACTCACAACTCCATATCCACTTTTCTAGTCTATGTTATCAACAAATAATCTCTCAATATACCTCTCTTCCACCTAGAGTCTTTACCTTAGGCATATGAAACATCATGAAATCCTTTTGGTTCAAACCAAAGGAAGTTACCTGATTTAAAGGTAATGTCTTCTCTTATGTTCTTTTGGTTTATTTTTTTCTCTGTCCTCCTAAACTCTCATTATATCATTATTTTATAACAACAATAGTCTATTAAATATACTAGGATTCTTTGAAACGAAGTATTTTAACTACACTTATACACACCTCCATATAATGGGTAAAGAACATACAGTTTTTGTGGATGGCGAACTACTGCCTCATGAAATGATGATTGTTCAATCTTCTCCTACCACCTCTTATAGTGGACATCATGATGAAACTATATTTATATGTGATATATCTTATATTAATATTTTCTGTATAGTTATGTTTTTTTTCATTTATATAAGGCCATTATGGTTTCTATAATGGGTAAATGTGATAATTTTATTTGAGGAAGTAAGGACTAACGCCCCCTCAAAGTGAATGAATTGTTCATTCAATACATGGGACTTATAAAAATTGATTTAATGAATTTATATATGATATTATACTAAAATTTAAATATACCTATATATCATTATGGTTTTATTCCATTAAAATAATAAATAGAAATAAATGTAGAGTTCATTTGAGGGTACAGATTACCGTCTCCATGAACGACCATTTCATTTCATACCTCCAAATGTTATATAATAAAAAAATAATGAATATATTATATATATTTGATATATATGTTATCTAAATCATGAATATAATTCTAGATATAATGTACTTTTGACCACATGAACAACTTTTAGTTATAAGAATTTCATATTTGAATGATGTACCAAATATTGAAAAAATGACCATTAATAACATAAATGATTACATAATTATTATAAGAAGGTAATAAGTAATATATAAGAAATAATAAATTTGAAAAATGTTTTTAATCAAATGTAAATTTACTTTAGTTTATTATTCAAGAGATTAGTGAGTGAACGGGTCAAGTTAAACACGGAATAAGGGACATTATCTCAATCTCTATTCATTGAGGAATATTTGGTTTAATACCTAAATTTATATTATACGGTGTATAAAAACCTTTTACTTTTAATTTAATTCAAATGTAATCTTTTTCTATGAAGCGTTTTACTAAACCATAAAAAGGAATTTTTTTTAACGTGAGTGGTGAAAATGACCTTTCCACCACCATAAGTTTTATTTAATCTTTGGATTACATAACATGCCATAGTGTTTTTAAAGGAAAATAAATATCATATACCCTTTTATGAATTTTGGTATTGAAATTTTTTTTGAAAACATATTTGTTATGTCTGTATATTTGAATGATATATTGTGATTTAAATGTGGCAATGTAATCTTTCCTTTATATTTGTTTTATGTGTTATTAATCTATTATAGGTCATGGGAATTGTTTACATATATTGGTCGTTCCGTGATAAACATAGGGTCGGTGAGTCCTATATAGCATTCCAATGCATTCGGTTACGTAACAGAGGAAAACATGAATGTTTCTATAAAAAAATTAAGTAATATACTGTGATGGGTATTCCAAATATAACCCCCTACGTGGCTGTGAAAGCTACAATGTTTGTATGTTATGGATGTCAAAAGAAACCTTTATGATCTCTGATTACTTTGTGTTATTCATAAATCATATGATTTCATGAGTTATGTTAAAAGGATTATGTATTGTTGTAAAAGTGTTTTTTCATTATTTTATAACCCTTACGGAGAATTGTATGCTCATCCCATGTTTTGAAATGTTTTTCACATGAAATAATGATAAAAATGGTCATGAAATGGATCAAGGAAAATCAATTCGGTCTAAAACATGGAACTAGGAATGACACTTTTTTTAAGAGTATTTATTTAATGAAAGAATGGAAACTGAGTAGAAGTGTCCAGATTGTATTTTTTGACATGTAATATAATAGATATGACCTAATTCTCTAACACAATAATCCTAAAAATATCCTCAACATGAATTGTAAATTAAATTAATGATTAGGTAATGTTTCAAGGATGGGTCCTAATAGTTTGTATCAAAGTTCATTTAAGAAAACATAAGGAGTTATAATATTGTTAAATTAATGTCTACAAATTAATTTATGTTAAAATTTAATAGATATACCATTTATAGATTACCATGTTTCTCTGCCTAATATATTTATGTGCTCATAATTTTTTTCCATAGAGGAAACATGGAAGATATGATAGGACGACATCAAGAGGAAGACAACCTCCCAAAGCAGCTACATGGTATGGTTGGAATCAGAACCAAAAGGTTTTTTGTAGTGATGGAAAAGTTGACTTAGGATATAGATGGTGGTGGTATCGATGCACAAGATCATCTACATCAACCATAGTGAAACATATTAGTAATATATAATTCCATGAGGCCACATCACCCATAATTTAGTGGATCAGCAGACCTCGTGCTAGCTAAAGGGTGTATTGAATCAATGAAAATATTTTTGATGTCATGGGGTGTTCATAACATCAAACGGTTAGTTTTTTTGTTTACCATTTTGAATGTGAAGCTGATCAATAGTGGACGATGGTGAAAAATATTAGGGATAGTGAAAATATTTCTGTTATTGATTGGGATGAATTAAAAATTATGTTTCTTGTGAAATAATTTCCTAAAGGTGTTCATCTTAGGATTTAAAAACTATACCTCGATTTGAGGCAGGATGATGACTTAGTGGATACTAATAAAGAAAAATTCACTCGACTAGCAATGTATGCTCCAAATTTCATAAGAGATCATGATAGTAAAATAAACCATTTTTTACTCAAGATTAATGCCAAAGTATCTATGGGATTTATCGTCTTATGAGTTGACATTTTATGAAAAACATGTTCAATGTGTGGAGAAGGAGGAGATGGAGTCAGCGATGATCATCTGTTCTTTGACAAAGAACAAAATAAGAGGTTGAGGTGGCAAAAGAAAGGGTTTAAATCATAAAAAATGTCTGTTGTTAAGAAACGTAAGTTTACGGTTTGTGAAAATGGATGTACAAATCAAACTGTGGAATGTATTTTAATTTTAGTGAAGTTCTAATGATGTGGTAAAATGGGACATAAGGTTTGTAATTTCACTAAAAAGATGGCAGTTTAATGGTAAGAAAAATCTGATTTAATGTTAGTAAAATGTTTTAAGTGCATTTAAATGGATCATTATGCAACTGAGTGTCCTATGAAGAACTCAACTGAGGGTATGTAGCCAGACTACAGGAAAAAAAGGGGTGGTGAAATCATTGAAAACTACTTTTGTAGATTTTGGGCCATCAAATGAAGTAGTATTAGGTACATTGTATGTTTGTTCATATTTTGCTAATGTGTTGTTTGATTCAGGGTCTACTCATTTTTTCTTTTCTAAGATGTCTTCTGGTAAATTAGGAATTCCATCTCAAGATATGAATCTTGAACTTATGGTAAAAACTCTAAGGAAATTATTGAGAAGAAAATAAATTATAAGAACCTTAATTTCATTATGTACTGAATGAATCTACCTTCAAACCGTATTTTTTTCCTCTAGTAGAGTTTGATGTTATTTTGGATATAGATTGGATTTCTGTTTATCATGGTAAAATTGATGGCAGGGCTAAAGTGGTTTCATTTCAGAAAGATTTTATGTAATTGTATAGGAATGAACCCTCACATTCGGTAACATATTTGGAAGCTGATAAACTAGTAAAATATGGAAATCAATGTTACCTTACACATATTGTTGAAAATAAATTAAATTTTTAGATTAATGATGTGCCCGTGGTAAATGAGTACCTTTATATTTTTTCTAATTAGATTCCTTGTATTATATTTGATTGGGAAGTTCAATTTATTGTTGGATTAGTAAATGATGCTTAGTCAATTTCAGTACCCCTAATCAAATGTATTAAATTTAACTTTTAGTGTTAAAGAAGAAACTTTAGGAAATGTTAGTGAAATGTTTCATTTGACGTAGAACATATCCATGTGGAGCTCCAGTCTTATTTGTTAAAATTAAATTTGGTTTAATGATACATTTCATTGATTATAGAGCATTGAATAACATCACTATTAAGAAAAAGTATACTTTTCCTCAAATGGATGATTTGTTTGATCAGCTCCTGGGAGCTTGGTATTTTATGATGATTAATACAAGGTTGGGGTACCATCAGTTGAATGTAAATGAAGCAGACATTCTGAAGACCATGTTTTATAATAGATATGTCCATTATGAATTTGTAGTTATTCATTTTGGGTTAACCAATGCAGCAACAAAACTCATGAATCTTATGAATATAAATTTTCTTGAAATTGTGGATAAGTTTTTGGTTTTCTTTATTGATTATATTGTTTTATTCTAAATGAAAAGTGAACTATTAATGTCATTTAAGGGTTCTGTTGCAATCCATAAAAAACTGTATGGGAAGTTATGCAAGAGTGAGTTTTGGTTACAAAAAATTTCATTTATTTTCACATAGATTTAAAAAATGACATAACTGTTGATAATTCTAATACAATAGTTGATGAAGAATGGCCAAAAACCACAAATATAACTGAGATCCGTAGTTTCCATGGTTTGGTAGGTTATTACTGGAGGATTATATTGAATTTTTCATGGTTATATACTCTAATGACTTAGTTAACTCAAAAAGGTGTTATGCTTATCTGGAAAAAAGAATGTGATGATTTTTTTAGGAATTTATTAGAAGATGAATGAATTGTTCGGTTTTGGTACAATATTCTAGAAATAGTTATTTTTATATCTACAATGATACTTATTTGAAAGGACATTGTTGTGCCCTTATGCATAATGATCAAGTAATTTCTTATGCATCACGTTAGTTGAAACCTCATGAGTTAAATTACCTTACACATGATTTGGAATTATCTGATGATGTTTTTACTTTAAATATTTGGAGGTATCATTTTAATGGATTAAAGCGGGAAGTATATGCTATTAAAAAGTATTGATGTATATATTCACTCAGAAAGAATTTAACATGATATAGAAAAGATGGATAGAATTAATCCATGATTATGAATGTGTAATTCATTACCATCTAGGAAATGAAAATATATTGGATGATGATATGACTCAAAAAGGTAATGATACATTAACATTGTTACATTTGGAACACGATCCTTTGATTAAATACATGATGAAATATGGCATAGATGTTTTCGGTGCAAGAAATTACTCTGTTTTGTTTTAGGTGTCAATGAAATCATCTCTATCAGAAAGAATTATGAAATCACCTAAGGATGACAGTGAGTTGCAGAAAAAGTTAGAGTTGGTTCATAAGGGTAATTTTCCTTATTTTAACAATGATAATGATTTTATTTTGAGATTTGGGAAGAGATTATTTGTGCCTTGTGATTCACAGCTGAAAAATGAGTTATTATGTGAAGCTCATAGTTCTCAATTTTAATTTAATCATGGTCGTAAAAATATGTACAGTGATCATTGAGATTATTACTGGTGGGAACTAATTAAAGGATATATTCTGATTTTAACTACGATGTGTTTGACTTATCAACCAGTTAAAGTAAATATGTAGTTTCCAAAAGGTATGCATCAGTATTTACTTGTTCTATAGTGGAAATGGGAAAATATATACATTTATTTCATTGTAGGATTACCAAATACATCAGTAGTAAATAATGAAATCTATGTTATTGTTGATCGATTGACTAAATCTTCTCATTTATTTCTTATTCAATATAGTTTGTTTATAAATCAACTTTCATAGTTTTATGTTAAAGAGATAGTCATTTTTCATGGATTTACCCTCTCTATTGTATCATGTTTTGATCCCATGTTTACTTTTAATATTTGGAATGGCCTTTAAAAGTTGTTGGGTGGTGAATTAATTTGTAGTTCAGATTTTCATCCTTAATTATATGGACAGTAATATTGAAAAATTCATACCTTTGATGATATTATATGTGCTTATTCCCTAGATTACCCGGGAAGTTGGGACCAACATCTTCCTTTGGTTTAATTTTCATATAATAACAGTTTTTATTTCAGTATACATATGGCTCCATTTGAGGAATTATATGGGATATGGTGTCGTACTCTAACATTCTAGGATGAAGTAGTTGAAAGGAAGCTGATGTGACCATAATTGGTAGGAGAGATGGTTGAAAATGTTCAGTTGATTTAGTAGCACATGAGAAAAGCTCAGAGCAGGAAGAAAAGTTATGTGAATCGCCATAGGAAGGATCATTCTTTTGAGATAGGTGATCATGTCATTCTCAAAGATTCTCCATGAAAATGTGTGATGTGTTTTGGAAATAAGGGAAATCTGAGTATGAGGTTCATTGTACCCAATGACATCTTGGAGAAAGTTCGATCAATTGCATATAGAGTGGATTTACCTCTAATTTTATCCCAGTTACACAATTTTTTCAAGTTTTAATGTTGAGAATGTATATTCCAGATCCATCCAATGATTTTAGCCCAGAGGTAGTTCAGTTGGAAATGAATCTCCCTTATAAGAAACAACCAGTCCAAGTTCTATATCTAATAAGGAATGTTTTATGGAATAAGGTAATTCATTAGTTAAAGGATTTTTGGAAAAACCATATGGTTGAAGAGGAAATTTGGGAATCTAATAATGCGATGAGAGATATATACCCCCACTAATTTGATAAGTTAATAAAAAATACGAGACACAATTTCCAAAATGGGGAAGGATGTAACATCCCAAGTAAATAAAGAATATAATATTTCCATATTTATTCATATTTGTGAATTAAATATTAATTTTAATTAAATGGGGATTCTATGTTTCATGGTTTACCTGACACAAAACAATGGGTTTATCCAAAGTCTAATTTTTCACACAATGCTTAGTCATTAAAAAAATATTAGTATAATATTATATTAAATGATAGTTAACGCCTTGCTATTGTAATGGCATGAATGAATAGAACTAACTACAATATGATTATACATTATTATTAAATGTTTTTATAATTATCCAATAAATTTTAGATTCATAAAATAAGAAAGAATATAATTTTAAGCATAAATACTATAATATTCATTAAAAGGTTTATTTACCACCTTTTGATGTAAAACCCTTTTTCAATCTATTTTTATTAATTTTTATAGTTTACATTTGACCAAATAATATTCTACTATAGGATAGGGACAAAAAAATTTACATTGGATGAAATTTTGGAATTTTTTTGAAAATTTTCATTATTTAATGAATAGTGAAAAATACTACATATTAATTCAAAACATCCTTTTTATCTAATTTATTTATATGGTTAGATTATATTTTTAATTTTTTTTAATTTTAATTATATTATATTTTTACCATTTATTCCAATATTGTTCATTAGAAGTAATTTCACATAAAAATGGGACATAAACATGTGCCAATCTTTTGATAGTTATTATTTCTTCAAAATACGCTTTTTTGGTTTGAAAATGGGAATTAATTTTAAATTAATTAATTAATCTTATATGTTTTGAATTTCAAAAAATAGACATAATTTTTTTTATTTTTAATATCAAATACAGCTTATCCTATATTTTCGGTATTTTTCTAAA
This sequence comes from Viscum album, assembly GCA_963277665.1. NCBI lineage: Eukaryota > Viridiplantae > Streptophyta > Magnoliopsida > Santalales > Viscaceae > Viscum > Viscum album. The sequence continues at coordinate 2,095,614,238 of OY728138.1, forward strand.
AACCGCCAATTTTGATGAATAGTGAATCCACTAAGTAGTAGTTAAAAATCCGAATTCTTCATTTAAATAAATTTTTACCGTTTATGTGATTTGAATTTAAAAAATATTACATATTTTGTTGTTATTAGTATGTAAAATGTGGTTCAATAAGATGAAAATACTTTTTGTTAAATAGTGTCATTTGACTTTTATTTACCGTGGTTAAAGGTAATTATGGTAATTCAAGATAAAAACAACATTATAACAACATCAAATTAACATAACATGTCTTCTAATCCAATTTTTTTATACATGTCTGACCATGGGCATCTTCGGGTAGATTTTGGGACCCCATGTAACCACTTAGGAGTGAAAATGACAATTTATATAAATTAATTTAAAGTAATGACAAAAACTACATAAACATATACCCTTTAGTAAATTAATTTTTACATTGGGTTATTTATGTTATATATACTTGACTATAAATATTCATTTGAAAAAAAATATTTCTTATATCATGTTATATTGATTATAATTTTTATACATCAAATAAATAAAATTATTTTATGACACAATAATGATGCAGTGTTTAAATCATCAAGGAATGATTTAAATAAATAAGATTATAAGGACAAACAAATATCACAAAACATTCCAATTCCTATTGGATGATTTTATTTCGAAGAATAGTCATCATTTATTTGACTGTAAATGTTTTTTCCCATTAGAATCCAAAAATTATAATACAATATAATAATATTTTCAAATATTCTTAAAGAGCCCATCCTCAAATATATTAAAAGACCTAAACTCTAACCCATCGCTCATACATCTCAAGCACCATGTAGAGAACAAAATATATCCAAATAATCTCTAAATTTCCCAATTTTCCTCATAGATTCGTTACATTAGGAAGAAGGCACTTCAAAAATCCTGTGGGTTCCAACCAATGGGAGTTAGCTGATTTAAAGTAATATCTTCTCTTCAGTTCTTTTGTTTTATTTTATTTATACAACCACATAAACCCTATTAATATAATTATTTTATAAAAACACAAATATCATATAAATACTAAGATGTTTTTATTAGAATTAATCAAACTAAAATTACACACACCTTCATCTAATTGGTGAAAAACATATTGTTTCTGTGGATGACGAACGACTGTCTCATTAAATGATTATTGTTATTCTTCCTCTACAACAACACATGGTTGAAATTTTGATGGATATTTATTTATATGTGATATATATTATATTTTTATTATCTTTATACTATTTTATTTTTCATTTATAGCATACCTTTATAGTTCCCATAAAGGGTAAACTAGATAATTTCATTTGAGGAAGCGTGGATTACCACCCCTCAAATTGATATGACTTGTTCATGCCATATGTCATATTTATAAATGATATAGTTAATGTAATTATATATTATAATATACTCTAATTATAATATACCTTTGTATCATTAATTTTTCATTCCATTAAAATATGAAATAGAAATGAAAGTAGCATTCATGAGTACGTACGACTTAACGTCTCTATGAACGGTGCATTTAATTTAATACCTCCAATTTCTATGTACTATTATAAATACAATCATATAATAGATATATATGATATATAAATAATTAATATCATTATAGAGATAATTTACTTTTTACCACATTAACAACTTTTAATTATAAGAAGTTCATTTTTGACTCAAGTACCAAATATCAACAAAACAACCATTATTAACATAAATGATTACATATTGTTTATGACATGGAAATAAGTAATATAAAAGTTAGTATATACTTGAAATATATTCTTATGAAAGTATAATTTAACATTAGTTTATTATTCTAGAGATTAAATAATGTACTGGTCATGTCGAACATGAGGTAAGGGACTTCATCTCAATATCCTTTTGTTGAGACATTTTTTGTTTTATACATGACTTTAATTTATATGGTGTCTAAATATATTTCAAATTTAATTTCATTCAAATGGATTCTTTCTCTATGATGTGTCTTACATAAATACCAAATGGAATGTTTTTTAACATACGCAGTGATAATGACCTTTTCGCAGCCACGAGTATTATTTTATCTCTGGCTTCCTTAACAAACCCTAGTAACTTTTTTAAAAAATCATAAATAAATATCATATACCCTATTAATGAATTTTGGTTTTGAAAATTATTTTTTATAATATATTTGTTATGTCAACATGTTTAAATAATATATAGTGATTGAAATTTGGAAATGGTATCTTTCCTTTATATTTGTTTTATGTGTTATGAATATGTTATGGTTCGTGGGAATTGTTTACGTATACAAGTGGTTCTGTAATAAACCTAGGATGGGTGAGCTAGATATACCTCTCCAAGGAATTAGGTAATATGAAGGTGGTAAACATGAATGTTTCTCCTAATAGATTTACGGAATATACAATGATAGATATATCAAATGTAACTCCCTATGTGGCTATGAAAGCTACAACATAAGTATGTTATAGATGCCATAAGTTACCTTTATGATTTGTGATTACTATATGTTATTCATTAATCTTATGATTTCATGTGTTATGTTAAAAAGCTTCTTTTTTTATTGACTAATATTTTCATTCATGATTTTATATCCCTTACTGAGCTTTTTATACTCATCCCATGCTTTGAAATGTTTTTCACTGGACATAAAGTTGAATAGGGTCAAGGATGAGATCAATGGAAGGTCATGATTCCTAAAACATGGAACTAGACATGATATTTTTTTCAAGTGTTTTTATTTTCTGAAAAAAAGGAAACTAATTATAACATTCTACAATGTATTTTTTGAAATATAATGCAATAGTTATGACAATATTCTCTAAAACACTAAACCTGAAAACCTCTTCAATGTATATTATCCATTTAATTCATGATTATTTAATGTTTTATGGATGGGTCCGTATATAAATACCATGGTAGGAATTTGTTCTCTTTTTTAGGTTCCTATTATCATTTAGTATTTTTCTTTTATTTTTTTATTTCTTCTTTGATGATGTCATTTGTTATTTTTGGTGTGTTCATTGTATAATTTTTTTCGTATAGATTGTAAATGGAATTATTTGTTTATGATCCCCTATTTTCTTGAATAACAATTATGATATCCTATTTAGATATTATTTCAAAAATAATTGAATCAATTTTTTCTTTGTATATGTCATTACCCCAGCATGATCAGTATGCATAATTTTTTCAATGTCCTAAAATTATAGAGAATCATTCGTAGTCTATAGAGAAGTAATTAAATTAATAATTATGACACTGAACAAATACTGGAATTTTTGGATATAAAAATCATAGTCCAATGTGAAAATTGAATTAGCAAACCAATTCATATTTCGGTCATTACTTGAAGCAGTAACAGAGGCTGACTTTATATTATTCATGTGTGAGATTTTGTTTATTTTAATTGTGTTTTAATATTCTTGTGTAAGGGGTTTCCATAATATTTTTTTTCTTAGAACAATTTTCTTCTATTTTAAGAGAATCCTTAGTTGGGGAGATAAAGTGAGTATTTCTTTTCATCAGATCTGTATTTTGAAAATTATTATAGTGTTATTGTTTTTTAACTATGTTTTGATATTCTGATGCAACGGTTACAATTTTTGTTATCAATTTATATTTATTATATATATATATATATATATCGACATATATTATTTTTTAGAAAATATATATGGTAAAGTTGATTTTATAAATATTTATTCCAAAATTATTGTTATGTAATTCAAAATTAGGATAGTATTATAATTATATTCACTAGATATTATGTTTATGTGTGAATTTTTTAGTTATTTCTATAAAAAAATTTATTATATATGTGTGTTTTTTAAAATGAAAAAGTTATATACGTTTCAATGGATTGTTTTCCCTCCCTTGATTGTGATATATCTTGTTGATCTGTATAATTTTTTTATGACAACTTCTTTATAGAGATCCACATAATATCAATGATGGTTCAATGTGTATTAGATGGCCTCCATATAATGCTTTAGAATGGTATATTTTACGTGACAAAATCTCTAGAATCACTATGATGGTTCAGTGGGGTGATTTGACATCCAAAGAGTCTTGATATGTTTTCAAATATTTACTATACAATTAACATTACATGTAGTAATTCATGTTGCTTCTACATCATTTTTTTGAAAAAATTTAATGGATGTAGTCAAATTATATATATTCGAAATTATTTTTAGGTATTCATCATTTTATGTCTAAATGTATTGGTTCCAACTATAAAAATCTATGATTACTATCTATGTATAAGAAATAAATAATAATTTATTAAAATGACTTACTAATGCATTTTATAACTTGTAGATGATTGAATGAGGTATTATTATTCTTTTATGTCATATTTTGGTCTCCAATTAGTCCTTATTTTACAATATTATTTTTTCATTAGTTTAAGGGATTTATGAATGACATGATGTTTTTTAACAATAGTTATTATTTCATAATTTTTATTGAGACTCGAACCCCATATATTTTTATAAAAAACATGAACCCTCTTCAAAATCATCACATGAATAGTTATTGTTTCAATTTGATTCTTGAAACACATACCTTATATCTTGTATGGTTCTTGTAATAACCTAATTATTAATCATCTCGTAGATGACTAATGCTTAAATTATTTTCTGAAACATATGAACATATCCACAATATATGGATGATGTGTGTCAAACAACAAAATGAAATTATAAATGTCCAAGATATGAGTTTATGAGGATACATTTTGTCTATAACACTGATATTTGAATGGATTCATAAGATAACACATATCATAGTAGAGTGATTATTTTTAAAAATTCAATTAAATTTTTTTGTCACCATACATAATGTCTTTAAACCATTAAAATGTTGGTTTTACCTTATATCAATTGTCCATAAAAATCATATTGAAAAATAACTATCTTATATGTAATAATTTAATTATCGAATAGAATTAGTCATTTATTAATAAAATTAAAATTGATAAGAATCAAAAATGGATTCACAATAAATGTTCGATAGAATTTATTGAATATAAATTTAATGAGACCATAATTATTGCAAGAGATCCAGAATAAAACCCTTATCAAATCATTTTTCCTTGTTTAAATTGTTTATATTCAACAAAAAGTAGTCTAGAAGAGCTGGAAAAACATTTTACTTATCATAGAATAGATTAGAGGTATAATTGTTCGATTATAAATAGGGGAAGATTAATGTGGACATAGATTGGGATGAAATTGTTGCTTATTGATCAGTTTATATGAATACCACTATAAATGATAATGGAAATCCAATGTAAGAAATGAAAATTGAAATTGATGATGCCCATCGTGATTTTCTAATGTTGAATTACGATTTAAATAGATGTGTCATGAAACCATTGTACACCAATTTTAATAAATACACAACATTTTCAACATTATTAGAGTTATATAATTTGAAAACCGGTAGTGGATGGAGTGAGAACGACATTTTGGAATGACATTGTCTCTAGAATGATGTGATACTAGAATATAATGAACTATCATTATAAACATATTACTCTAATATAATTTCACATTCAATGGAAATGATACCTAAACAAATGCATACTGATTACATGTTGTTTTTAAAGTACTATGAATCAGTAATAAAATTCTCTCCGAGTGGTGAATATAAATAAAATATATATGAATCAAGTATTTCTTGATATGTATGGTACATTCCTATCATTCGACTGTTTAGAAGAATAAATGTATGTTATGAAGTCGAGAGACAATTTAAATGGAATGCAGACATAAGAAAGAAATATGGTAACCTACATCATCTGGCATGATCTCCTTAGTGGAATAAAATTAATTATGAGTATCATGAATTGGGAAATGATCCAATAAACATTTGTCTTATGTTATCTTAAAAAGGAATAAATCATTTTTGTTCACAATGTTTTACTCTTATTACATGACTCATCATGTTGGTAATTTATAACCTCCTTTCATTGTTATACATGAAGTACAAATACATTATATTGTCTCTACTTATATTTAATCAAAATAATCCATGTAATAATATTGATTTTTATATGGATACATTGATGGATGACATGAAATAGATGTGGGATACTTGTGTTAAAATATATATTTCTTATATATGTGAATAAATTTTATTGAGGGCCATGTTTTATTGGGTGATAAATGTACAGGTCTTTTTATCAATATTCATGACACGTGGTTTAATAGATATGCTTACCTATATAATAATTATCACCCGAGAATCCACAAGGATTCATTTCACTTATATCATTAGTAATATCACATATATTCTGGTTATTAGTCTGTACATATTATTTCCAGTTATTAAAAACCAAAATACATATAAATGAATGTCATAATCCATTTGTTTTTTGATTAACAAAACCACCACATTTTCCATGACATTGATTGTTACATTTGTTCCAACCGAATTGATACATTTAAAAAAACCAAAAATGATTGGGAGATTATATCATATTAAAATATATTATGTGTATGGAAAATGATAAAATTTCATTATTCAGTATATAAAAACTATATATATATATATCCAAAATAGATATTATTATGTCTAACATAATATATATTGTTTATATTAATAGCATTCAAATTATTCAAAATCAACATCACATCCAATGATGTTATCTAATAACTAATATGAAAATAATTACAAGAACCCAGATTAAAAATATCATATTTTAAAGTTAATAAACTATATTTTACTTTCCTACATCCCCAATTGTCATATTTTTAGAGTTTTATATATTTATATCAAAACTCATACTTAAATATCCCATAATTACAATGTGTAAAATTCTATTTTGCATCCATTTATTCACTATATAAATAATTTAATTTATAATGTGATTTCTTACTATGAATAATTTTTATTAATTTTAACATGAATTTTAATTCCATTAACCGTACTCAATTTCTAATTAAAAAATTTTATGACGAGTTATGAGAAAAAAATGAGCCACAATGGATAAATAAAATGAAAGAAACCATAACTCATTGAATACATCAAAAAATTTTCCGTTTCAAAATAATCAACAGTGTAAATGTAAATATTTTTTTGAACATAAAATCACATTCCCTTAAAAGTATTTTTGTAAAAATTATCAAATGAAGAATTAATTTCACAATAAATCATATAAAGACTTCTTTCAAAACATGGAAAACTCAAAATAACTTTTTCAAAAAAATTTAATTTTTAACTTTAAACATTAGCATATATATTCATCTAAATATAATATCTTTGACAATGCTAGAAAAATAGAAAACATTCCGCTAAAACTCAAAAAAATAATAGGAAGAACAATGTTCTTTAAAAGGCATAACATTTCAATATCACTCTTATAATCACTTTTATTTATGTGGTAACCATATGGTTGACTTAACTACCCAATGCACTAGATGGATTTCATAGCCCCACAAATCCATGGTTTGTCATTAAACCATCCTTCATTGGTTAATATTTTAACAACCGTACTTGGTTTATAACAGAACTATTCATTATCTTACCAATTCCAAATAATAGTAACACATTCATAATACATAAAATATACCAATTTCAAACATTTAACATCATAAAAATAATGTTGAACAAGATAAATATTCCATTATAAAAATATAAATTATGATAATATATAATTAAAAAGAAAAATATTATATTTTAATTGATCGATGTAATCATGTAATGTATTCTTCAATTAATAAATTATTAATGATTTTTGGATAATATGTTCATTTCCTAGATGTTAAGATAATTCATAGTACTTCTATTAGAAATGTAACAATGTCCCTCACATAGGAATTTGAAATAAAATTCATTTCACAAAAATTCATAAAAAAGTATATTATGGTAAAAGAAGATAAATAGTACATTAATAATATTACAAACCACATGTATGATATTATTTTCAATATATTGATATGAAATGAGAATATAGTCTCAAGGTAAACATTAAAAGATTATTTTTAAAAGAACGTATGTTTCCCCAAGTATGAATCACCATGTACATAATTTATATTACCAAATAATAATAAAAATAATTATTTATATTAATATGAAACATTTTAAATTTTGATATTATTTTATATAACAAATTACTATTTTATGTACATTTACATAATAATTTATCTGTACATCATACATTTTTTCTGATATTCTGTTCATATATAAAAAATGACATAGGCATGTTTACTATGTTCATTGTATTAATTAATCCACCATATATAGAATAATACTAATTACATAATTATCACATTTATACATTAATTATACCATAATATAAAACAATTAGACTTGGTTATGAAAAATGAACTTCATTAAAATAATAGGGATGATAGGTTATACATACGAATGAGTAACATTTCCATTTTTCAATGATCATTTTAAAAACAATATATGTACTATTTTAGTAGAAAATAATGATAATAATATGATAAATATAATACAACTTTTTTAAAGATAATTATATATTTCATTCATGTGATGTGATTATAAAAATATCATCACATTACTTCATAGAGGTGGTAATCAACATGTATGCACATATGGTACTATCATTTTCAGTAAATGGAAAGGTTTGAAGATAAAAGATGTATTATAATTTTATAATTATAATTATTTCATGAATTTCATATCAAAATAGTAAATCCATCTTAATTTTATATCAATATGAGAGATTTATAGAAAATGAATAACATTATATTATGATATGGTAGTCCTCCATACCCATGAATGGTGGTGTCATTTCAATTTTGATTCCTGAGGATATTGATATTTGTCTTACATTAATATAACAACACCTATCAATATATATTATAAAATTATAATTATATAATCATTTTTGTGGAATTTTTTAATGGGGTGTATAATGAAATAAAACTAAAATATGTGGTTAAAAACTATTGCTATTATTTGGAGAGTCTCACTTCATAGAGATCATAAGGGATATAGGATTTGCCTTTCCAAAATCAAACACTTTATAATGAGGTTATTGAACCAATTATGGTGTTTTTTAGGTATATTATTGGAAAAGGGTATTTAGATTTGATGAAATTAGAAGAATGAGTTTCTTTTATAATAATGGGAGGGGTACAATTGGAATTTCTAAAAATAATAATTTAATATTAGAAAACAAATATTTAAAATATGAATAAAATGGATTTATATTAATTAATTATTTTTTCATGGGTATAAAAATTACATTAATATTTAGGGATGTTTAGGAAACATTTTGACCCTTATTATATGTTTTCGACCTCTAGTTAACCATTTTTCAATATTGCATAATAAATTAAATTATACAAGTTACAGTGTCAATATAAATATAATAAATGTAAAAATTACAATAATAGATCCATGAATGATATTTTCATCCATATGATAATAAAGTGCTCTAATATATTTTTTTAGGAATACTATTTAATTTAATGAAACATTGTCAATTATAAATTATCATTAAGGTCATTTTTTGGAAAAACACATTACAATGATTTCAATGAAACCTGTAATGAAAATACAATTAAACAAATAAATTTTATTACATCTAAAAAATGTAATGGTAATCTATAAAATTTGTCGATAATATTATTTGTATCAAGTTATAATACTTTTAATATTTTGTTATCATTTATTTAATTTTCCCTTTAATTGAACAACGGCCATGTAATTATTTTTTAATAATTTAATATAAATAGATATTAATACAATTTATAAACAAATTACTGTGATGAAGATAAGACTTTTATATTTTCAAACAATAATTAAAATGTCACGAACCAAGATGGGATGTCATCTAACCCGACAGCCGAACTGGTCCGCAATATGATCTCAACGAAGTTCTCGATCCCCACAGACTGGAAACTAGTGTCAGGCATCATATATAAAAAAGAGGGAATGATTTGGCCCAATAATAAATAGGATCAAATTATACAACATTGAAAACGCAGCAGAGCTAACCACAACTTAATCTCAAAAAAATGAACAATCTCGTCCAATACAAATACAACTGAATAAAACTAACACTGAAAGAACCCAGAGATATAATAAAATAAAACAAATAACTACTAACAAGATCTTCATGTGACCTCCTAGTAACCTCCAACCACAAGACCACCCTTCCCTATGAGATAACTCAAAGCATAAAAACATGATCAAATCCTGAACCTACAAAACTGCTCAAGTCTACCAAAACTGAGTGGTTTAGGTTGGGTGTGACCAAACAACTCAGTTGGAAATCACCATAGATTCCAAGTGGTTCCTTTTTCCCAAAACATTCCATTAACAAATGTTTGAAATACAATTATAAAAATAGTTCTTTTTCACATTTTATTAAACATCCATAACTATCGCATTTCAAAGGACAACACATTCCACCATCCATTTTTCAAGAAAACTAGCATTTTATAACAAAAACCCTACCAAAACATTACTAGAAATAATTTTCAATGGAACAACATTAAATGGAAAACAATTTCAAAGAATGTAAATTGATATAAAAAACAATTACATTTAAAATTACCAACCCAACCTACCATATGCCGATGGGATGTGCAATGTAATCATTGAGCACTAGTCATGGGAATACCCCTAGGCACTAGGCAGCTGTGGGCCCCAGGTACCTCGTATATTGGTTAAAAGTAACCATAACAATATCCTTTCTTGCGCATGAGCCACTTGTAGGGAACATACCTATAACCTAGTGGTCCCTAATATCACTATCATCATCATAGTTTAGTTAGGGTTTTCATCGTCAAACTTGCTATATAAAACAAGGGCCAAATGCCATATGATTAATAGCATACTGGTACAAGTCTACCCACCTAGATACCCAGGTTTCCCTTTGTGATAAAAAAGTTCCACATCACATGATTCCACTTACACAATTAATCAACCAAACCAAAAATCACATTTCCTAAGACACCACATTAATGTCAGAAATAAATTCATGAAAATTTATGCACATTAAAACATTTCCAAATCACTTCTAAAACCATGAGGAACACGACTTTACGAAGAATTTTCTAATCATTCGATTACAAAATTTAGTAAAAACATGAAACTATAGAAACATTCCAAACATACCATTATGTTTACACACACATATAAATTTACGAAAACATTTCCAAAAAATTTCAAATACATTTCTAAAACCATCTTTGAGTGTAAAATGTCATAAGGCTCCTCATGATAATCATTTTCCAAAACCCACACACAAAAATCCAATTGAGGATAACCCCATGATATTCCATTTTTATCCACATTTAGAAGCCACACGAAGGGCACAATATTATTTAGAAAACAAGAACCATTTAAGAAACCAATATTTTAAGGAACACTTGTTTGAAGAACAATCTTCATTTGAGGGCACAATCGTCTTTGCACCTAGTGAACCCCTGGATGTGCCAACACCCGATGGTACTCGAAAAACCCTAGAGGGAAAAAAATTCCCCCAAAACATTCCATTTTATTTAAAACAACATTAGACCATCCACATTGTTTAGGGAACATAAAATACTCCACTTATATCCACAAAACCCTTTTTAAAACATTTTAACACATTTCACAAGATAAATCATTACCAAACAATACACACCAAATTATGACCAATAAAAATAAACAACCTTACCACTATAATAAAGGCTAAACATTTCATAAAAACCCAAAAATTAACTTTAATGAAGAATGACATTTTAAAAAATAACCCTAGGTGCAATAAACCTAGGCATTTCACACAAATCCCTTTAAAAACAGATTTTTAGTGTATTATACTAACATGAATTCATGATTTGAAAAAATCCATAGATATACTAAAGGTTCTAAGGATATTTAAAAATTAAATGAAAACACCCAAGTGCTCATGGAGTGTTCCATAAAAGAAAAAGTTGGAAACGCCTAACTCAACCATGTTCGAATGCGATTTAACTTCACGGGAGGAGAGATATAATCTCATGCGGGCCATTCACACACCCTAGATACCAGGAAAAAACAAACCAAACACGAAAACTAGACATTAGGGTTTTTTCTTGGAAGAAAAACGACAACGAAAACCCAATAACAAAGAGGAAAAGAGAAGGAGAGATGATTTGGTGAAGGAAACATGAATAATAAACTACCTTTCTTGAGAAATAGCCCCAAATTCGCCCCAAAGAGAAGCAGGAAGAAGAGGGGCTCCTTTGTTCGATGCCCAACAGATAGGGAATCATTTTAGAGGTGTAATAACCCAAATCAGATCTCCATGTCAAATGTAATAAAGCCCTCAAGTGGATGCATGGTTTGTCAAACTGTGCGCAAACCGTGCGAGGGATACTGGAAACTCCGGTAACTTCGCATGGTTAGTTTTCACCATTTTTCCAAGCCATTCTAAAACCGCAGGACCCAAAAAATTGGCTAAAAACCCACAAATTACACACCAACCACCAGGGAAGTTCACTTAATGATCCCGGAATGTTTTAAACACAAATTTGTGACACTGTGGGTGTCACAAACTCCCTGACATGCAAATTTATCTTAACCTCAACAAGAATAACTAATAACAGTTATAAAAGGAAACCCAAAATAAAAACAACAGAAGGACTTATCTTGGGAACTCAACCTGAACCTCAACCAAAAGATCCAACGTCGAAGAAAGAATAAAATAAAGGAGTATCTATGGTCGGGGTGTGATAATTCTCAACACCACATACACTTTCTTCCCCCAAGAAGTCACCGAGCAAAAATTAAACTAATTATCAAGCCCATACCTTACAAAAACCAAAGGGAAATCATGATCCCCGATATAATTATTCACTCAACAAGTCATACACAACCGATCATGAATAAAATATAATTCATGAATGAGGATGATGAGAGAACACGAGAGGGTTCTCCCCACCATAAAAACTAAACTAATATAGACAACATTTAAACCTCAAAAAACACCAACAATACAACAGAGAACAATATATTTCAAAATTTAAATTTTTTATACGACTAAATGGTTTGGCCGCATGGTTTACCAAACTACACACGAACTACTGGAAGGAAGGGTCACCCTGTACGACTTGGCCACACGTTTTCAAAATTTTGTGTCAACCATTCCAATGCCTCTTCCAAAAAATGAAAACAACCAGCACGGTTTTGAGACATAGTGCATAGTCGTGAAATGGTCATGTAGTTGGTTCTATCCACTTAGCTAGGGCCACACAGTTTTCACTAACCATGTGGTAATCGTGCTTCACCTGGAAAAATGTTCTGAAACTCCAGAAACCAAAAACCTCAACTGGGGTCAAACCTGAACATACAAATACAAGTCGGACACTACCAACACTAGAACTAGGACCCTACCAAATAAAACAATCCCAAAATAAAGCAATTCTAAAAATTTCAAGCTTCTACAAATGAGAACTGCCGAAAGTTAAAACCGAAACTGGACTACGCAAAGATAAGACACACTCAAAGGAGAATGCAAACGTTCAAAGGACACATTCAGATAGACTCAACTATTTGTTTTACAAGAGATATAGATACCCACAACATTACCATTAATGTTTTACATACAAAATCATGTTAATAAGAACAAGGATATGTTAAAAATTACAATCCCAACAAAGAAAAAAAACTAGGATGGGTTTCAGACCCCCTCCCTATCACTCCCGACTGTGAACGAGCTTGACCCTCAGACCTGTGGTTGGGGCTCAGATGGTTGAAGCATCTCCTACCTCACAGTCAAGAAACACATCCTCTAATCAATAATTTCTTTTTCAGATAACACCACCTGCATAACTTATTCAAATGACCTCGATGGAGACAACGGCGGCTCGTCTTCAGAGGAAAACGTCAAGACGACATTGAGTGACCAAACCGGCCGCACTAGAAACATAAAAGTAAATATGCGATGAAGTAAAAGTCAGAGATGACATATAATGTTTTTTAGAAACCAGTTCCCTTGGAACACCCTACTCATAAGATAGGGAACCTTCACGAGAACCAACAACCATTGACTGCACCCCAAAAACCAGCTAAGCTGTGAACTCCTCATCCACCAACATTTCAAAACAGGTTTCACCGGATGAGAGTACTTCTTATGGAATATCAGGATGAATACCCCAGACAAAAAGATGGGTTTTTTAGTTCATATTTTGGCACTACTCCCAATTAATAGGGATCCAACTCCATAAAATGGTCAACATAAGACATTACTGACTGATGGCCTTGCTGAACATCCCATGTCACTTCCACTTTCCACAAATTCACCTCCTTAGGTATGATCCTTTGGATTCAAGTGACCTTAAAAACATTCCATTTCATCCCAACATCCAACGATGATGGGACAACCAGCTTCCACTGGTCTAAGGCTGGACCCTCATGCATCCCCAAGACAACATGAGCTCTAATAGCCTCGGGATTTCCCAACAACTTGAATGCTTGCCCTACATCATCAATCCAATCCACCGATGATAAAAATCCTTGAACACCGCGAAAGATAGGTTACACTTTTGAATAATCATAAACATGTAATGACTTATGAGGAACATAGAGGACCTTTCTGGGTGGAAATTCATGAACAAAATGAAGATCACAAACCAAATACAATATCAAACTGAGGAACCAACAAAGAGTAACACCTCAAACCAAAAACAAACTAGCTCAAAAGACAAGTTACACCAAACAAAACTAGAATATTATTTTTCAAAAACCATAAATTATCTTTTAAAACTCTAAAATACCTTCTTCCAAGGCTAATTCCCAGGTACCAATAACCCATTTTTCATGATGTTGTTTTATCAAAAATCGTTTTTACATTAAAATCCACTTTAATAAAACTATGATAATACATTAATTTTATAACACAACCCATGGTATCCCATGAACCATTACATGTGTGTCCTCTCATTCCCATCTTCACGTGCCAACACAAACTTCTCACACATACACGCACACATGTCAACGTCCATATGAAATACCAAGGTCCACATTCAATTAAAATTATCAAACCCAAAACTCCTTAATGTTTGAAAACCCACTTTATCAATTTAAAACCATTTAATGGAAAACACATCTGTGTTTAAATTCATTTTTGTTTCAAAATCCAGTTTCTTTTTCAATATACACTTACACCAACTAAAACCAAAATTATACCCAACCAACAATAAACCATCAAAATGAGGGACTAGTTCATATTCCTAGCCCGACAACATGGTGGTGAGCCATGCCCCAAGTAAGGCATAACACTAAAAGGGTATTGAACTGGGAACATAGACTTCACATGGGTCACCACCCCATGTAAGGCCACAACATAACCCAACTCGCCGCTATTTTCATCCTTTAATTCCAAAACTACACAAGACAGAAGAATTAATACCATACTACCTCCGGTGACTCAAGATTCAGAATGATCAAGGGTTCATGACGCCCTTCCTGCACCTAACTCGCAAGTCCTGACAACCCTAGTCTACACCTACCGGACACCATAAATATCAAAAACCTCATCTGATGTCATTTTTTCATGAATCCTAATCTGATGCATCTTACCCGACACCCGACCCGGTCCTCGACATGATCTGATGTATGTTCCTGATCCCCACTAACTAGAAAATAGTTTCGGGAATCAAAAATAAAACAAGAGGTAACGATTTGGCCCAATAATAAATAGGATCAAAATATACATCATTGAAAATGCAGCAGAGCTAACCAAAAAAATCTCAAAAAAATGAACAATTTGGTCCAATACAAATACAACTGAATAAAACTAACACTAAATGAACTAGGAGATAAAATAAAATAAAACAAGCAACTACTAAGAAAATCTCTATGTGACCTCTTGGTCACCACCAACCACAACACCACCCTTCTCTAGGAGATAACTCAAAGCAGAAAACCTGATCAAAACTTGTACCTGAAAAACAGCTCATGTCTACCAACACCGAGTAGAATCAGTAAGGTGTGAGATAACAGCTCAGTGGGCAATTCCCACAGATTCCACATGTTTCCTTTCCCAAAATAATACATTAAAACTAGTATGAAATACAATTATAAAAATAGTTTCTTTCACATTTAATTAAACAACAATAATATTCCTATTTCAAAGGCCAACACATTCCATCATCCATTTTTCAAAAAAAAACTATCATTTTATAACAAAAACCCAACCCCAACATTACTAGTAACAATTTTCAATGGAACAACATTAAATGGAAAACAATTTCAAAGAATGTAACTTTAAATACAAAACAATTAAATTTAAAATTACCAAAAAAAACCTACCATATGTCGATGGGAGGTACAATATAATCATTGAGCACTAATCACGGGAACACCCCCTAGGCACTAACTAGCAGTGGGCCCCAAGTAACTCGTATCTCGGTGAAAACAAACTATAACAATATCCTTTCTCTAGCACGATCCACTATTAGGGAACATACCCATATCCTATTGGTCCAAAATATCATCTGCATCATCATGGTTTAGTTGGTATTGACATCATAAAACTTGTTATGTGAAACAAGGGCCAAACCCCACAGGATCACTAGCATACTAGTACAAGTCTGCCCACCTAGATACCCAGGTTTTTCTTTTATGCTCAAACAAGTTCTGCATCACATGATGCCACTTACCCAATTAATCAACCGAACCAAGAATCAAATTTCATAATCCACCACTTTCACATCACAAACCCATTCTCGAAAACTTATACACATCAAAAAATATTCACATAACTTCTAAAACCATGAGGAACAACACATCCCCGACAATTTTCTAAACAAGCCATTCCACATTTTAGTAAAAACAAGAAACTTTAGAAACATGAAAAACATGACTTCATGATTGCACACATAAATACATTTACCAAAACATTTCAAATACATTTCTAAAACATTTCTAAAACCATCTTCAAGTTTCAAATGCCAAACAGCCCCTCAAGACAATCATTTTACAAAAAACACAATCCAAAATCCAAATGAGGATAACCCCATGAGATTCCATTTTAAACCACATATAGAATCCACATGAAAGTCACAACGTTATTTAGAAAACAAAAACCATTTATGAAACCAATATATTAAAGAACACCATTTTAAAGCACCATCATCATTTGAAGGCATAGTCGAGTGTGAACCTAGTGCACCCATGGATGTGACAACACCTGATAGTACTCCAATATTCCTTGAGGACACCCAAAAATCCTTTTCCAAAAAACATACTATTTTCTTTAAAATCACATCTTAACATGCACACTATTTAGGGAACATAAAACAATCCCTTTATAACAACAAAACCCTTTTTAAAACATTTTAACACATCTCACAAGATAAATAATTACCAAACCATGCACCCGAAATTAAGACCACAAAAAACAAACAACCTTCCCACCATAATTAAGGATAAACATTTCAAAAAAACCCATAAATTAACTTTAAAAAACGATGAAATTTTAAACAATAACCCTAGGTTCAATAAACCTAGTTATTTCAAACAAATCCCTTTGAAAACACATTTTTAGTAAATTATACCAACATGAAATCATGATTTGCATCAATAAATAGTTATATTAGAGGTGATAAGGTCATTTAAAAATTAAATGAGAATACACAAGTCCTCGTGGAGTGTTTTGTAATGGAAAAAGTTGGAAACACTTACCTCAACCATGTGCGAATCTGACGAAACTTCAAGGGAGGAGAGATATAATCCCTACAGACAATTATCACATTATAGATCCAAATAAAAACAAACTAATCATAAACCCTAGACATTGGGGATTGGACATAGAAGAAAAACCCCAAAGAAAAACCTATAAGATAATGGGAAAGAGAAGGAGAAGAGATTTGGTGAGGGAAACATGAAGAACAACAAACCATTCTTGAGAAATAGCCCCAAAATCACCCCAATGATAAGTAGGATGGAGGGGGATTCTCCTATGGTAAATGCCCAATAGAAAGTGATTCAATTTAGAAGTGTAATCATCCTAATCGGAGCTCTAAGTAAAATGTTATAAAGCCCGCATGTGGCTTCACAATTTTTCAAAATGTGTGCAAACTATGTGAGGGCTACTGGAAACTCCTTTAACATTGCATGGTTAGATTGCACGATTTGGCCATGTCGTGTTCAAACCATGCGACCCCAAAAATTGGCCGAAACCCCCCAAATTACACACCAAAAACTACAAAAGTTCACTCGAAGATCACTGAATGATTTAAACACAAATTAGTGACATTGTGGGTGTCACAAACTCCCCAGCATTCAACTTTATCTTAATCCCAACAAGAATAACTGATAATAATTATAAAAGGAAACCCAAAACAAAAAAAAGGACTTCTGTTGGGCACTCAACCTGAACCTCATCCAAAATATCCAACATTGAAGAAAGAATAAAATAAAGGAGTATCTATGGTCAGGGTGTGACATACAACTTATCATATAATCTAGTTATATATATGTTGTAAATATTATTCTAATTAAGACTATATTGTTACATTTTTTTACTTTTTCATAAATAAAATATAATAATGTTATTAATTATAGAATCTTGGAAAAAAATTAATTTATTATAACTTTTATTATTTTCAGATAAGTTATATACATAAAATAAAATTTAGGAATATTATAGTTTAATTTTATAGACTCTATCAATTAATTTTTTACCCTTAGATACTATATAAACCATTTACCATGGTTACAAATAATACTAAAATTATTATTAAATATGAAAAAAGTATAAGGGATTGATATAATATAATTATAAGTGATGGCTCATAATAAATAATAAATTATTTTAGAATTAAACACACTTAAGTGGAAAATTAAATTTAAAAAACTAAAAAATTAGAATAAAGAAGTATTTTAAAAAAATGAAATTTTAATATAAGAAAGTTTTAATGCAAAATTAATTAATAAACTACATCTATAAACTCATAATTTTATTATTTAATAACAATAGGAAATAATTAAATGTTTATACTAATCCAAAATAAATGTATATATTGAAAAATATATAGTTTCAATAAAAATCAGTATTATTCACTATTAATTCAAAATAGATATTCTCTGAGATTTATCAAATATTTATTATAGGATAATAATAAAATTATTTTTCTAAAAAAATTGTGAATTAAATCAATTAAATTTTCCCAATTATAAATACATTAATTATTCAGTTTTTTCACATAAGGCAAGACAAATGATTTTATTCGAAGATGTATTTTTTAAAGAATAAAATAAAATTAATAAAATGATTTATTGTTTTAAAAGATTCTATTAATACAATAAAAATCATTAAGAACATTACATATTTCACAATGTGATTACTTTTATTCTCTCCATCCAATTTATCAATAGTGTTATAAGACACATATAAAAAAAATATTTGACGATTTGATTATTTGAGGTGTTAAGCATGTTGTATATCGTATAACAAATCCATTATTGTAAAATAATAAGATATTAAACCATAACATTAAGTAGGTGATGTAATATTCATCATTAAAATACATGGTGGTAGTAGTATACAAACACACACACACACACACCTCATATTTTAATTTTTATTTATGGAATAGCGAAGGTGGAAAATGCTTGTACATTAATTATAATAAAATAAAATAAAATAATGATGATTAGGTTTTGATTATGATTTGCTGTAATGTAAGTACAAGATGAATAATTTATGATACACAAAATTAAGAAATTTGGTAAGAAACTCACGGCTTGGATTTTATACTTTTCAATAGGGGTAAAATCATTTAGGTTTTGTGTTTTGAAAAGTCTAGAAACAATTATGATATTTTAGGATTGTTGAAGAGAGGTATGGGATGATTTTGGGATATTAAATTTTGGTTTAGGTGTGAGGGGATAGGAGAAAAGGATATTCCCCTTTAAAAGTGATCATAGATGGAATATTTCAAAATACTCAGAACTATTCACTACTATAATGTCACGTCACAAGAATGTTGATAAATAATGTACTAGGAAAGAGATAAGGTCACGACCCAACTCATATATTCAATTATATATTTCATTTAACATGTAATTCTATTTATCTTTTTTTTTCCTTATTGTTTTTAATTTAGTCATCTCGACTATAATGAGTTTTTATAACAAAAATTTTAACTTTTTCATAATAAAAAAATATCCATAAATATATAATATTTAAAAAATGATTAAAAAATTTAAAACAATTATTTTCCCTTTAAATGTTTAATTGTTTATATTTATATTAAAATTAATAAATTTTATTTATAATAAAAAT
Organism: Viscum album; assembly: GCA_963277665.1. Lineage (NCBI taxonomy): Eukaryota > Viridiplantae > Streptophyta > Magnoliopsida > Santalales > Viscaceae > Viscum > Viscum album. The sequence continues at coordinate 2,095,634,498 of OY728138.1, forward strand.
AATTTTTTTTGAAAAATTTAGATTTTTTAATAAGACGTCATATATGTGATTAAAAATAAAAACTATAACATTTTAAAACAATACATTCACAAATAAAATACAAATTTTCTCATAGAAAAAGTAGTTTTGATTTTCCAATTAATACATATATAGTAGTAATATTTTAAATTCATTTTATTTATTGAAATTAGTTTTTCCCTATTCAACCAAAAATCAATAATTTTATAAATATAATAAAGTACATATTATAAAAATATTTCCCTCTTAAATCTAAAAATGAAATAACATTTTCACAAATCACATCCTAAAATTTATAAATATTTTTATAATTATTAACATAACATATCTAGGGAAAAATATTCATTTTAAAATAACTGGTAATTTTAATTTATATTAATAATTAATCATGTGATAATATAACTTTTATTTTTCAACATTTATATACATATTTACATAGAATAAATTTAAAATTTATAAAAAATTCATTTTCATAGAATATTTTCAGTTTAAATAAAAGTATTTTTACAAAAAATATACAAATTATTTTCATATATAAACATGTAATTTTGATAATACTTGTTTAAATGATATTTATTTTTACTATCATGACCCATAATCAACATGGTATATGTTTAAAAACATATATAATATCATTGTGAAGTTTCATGAGGTTGTTTATCTATAAAATATTTTGTTGAAATCATTATGAACTTGGTCTTCTCTAGTAAATGGGTTTTCAAAATCAAAATTGATAAATTTTATTTTTTTATCTAGAAAAAAAGATCTCATGATGCCTTCCCTTGTAAATAAAAAAACATAATCCTTATAAGGAAGAATTCCATTTTTGATTCTATTAATTCTTACATTATTTTTTGGTGATATAAAAAATTCAATTTAAATGATAAATTTTAACATTAATGATTTAATAGTCTTATGTAGTATTATAAATTTATCATGTTTTATTCACATTAGTTTGGTACTATAAGTGAAACATAGTTTTAAATATATTATTTATTTGAGGGAAAAATAAAATGAACCGTATAAAATTTAATTGATTGTAAACATAAGGCTCTTGACCCAAACCGAGGTACCCATCTAAGAGATAAGATGGTAATAATTAGATAGACACCAAAAACAGTGGTGCCTGAAATTTACTATAAAAAAAATTAATGGAATTCTGATATTGTCGTCCGAGTTGATTCATTAATTATTCTATAAATCTGAAGAACTGGTCAAATAAAAAAATTGAAAACCCTACCATACCATTAGTGACATAAAAAATGAGGTCTTAAAATCACACATTTAATAATTCAAATATCCATAGATAACTTATCATAACATTCCACAAATTAATAGGAAAATATACAATTATGTTAAGGTTTAATAATTCCATGATCATTTTTTAGAAATTACTGGATCATATGGTATCCTCATATGAATCGTAGATAACAAAAAACGAATACCTGTCACTAGTACTCTAATAACATAATATAAATAAGTAATAGATAATCTATCAACCTGGTGTATATACTTGTGTTTCCTTGTAGTCCAAAATAAAATCTTAGATCCATCATTTTTTGGGGTCAAAATATATTCATTGGTCCATTCTAAATTATCTGGATCCATAGACACTATGAATCTAGTCACAACCACTAAAAGATATGGGGTTCACTTATATGATCATGTGTGATCTCTCTCGAATCACTTATCACCTAGAAATATAGAATATTTTCATATCTAATACAGGATTAAAATGAAATGTGATAATATAAAAAATCCATCCATTCATATAAAATGACTGAACATTAAAAAACTAATTCAAGCCTAGGGTAATATATAATGACTTGGTTTGAACAATTACCTAACCGAACACAATTATCAAATTAAAAGAGGCTAACACAACTGATATCCATGTTTAATTATTTTACAAGAATTCACCATTTGTGAAACCATAAATTTAACCCTTAATAGTTAATTAAAATATGTAGTGGGAATCATTCCTTTGATCATTTAAATAGTAAAATAGGAACATCATAGTGTTAAAAACTATATCTAAAAAATCATTAACCCAACCCATATATGACCATTATCGTTCCCAAAATATAATATGTTGTAAACAACCATCTTATAAAGGAAAATGAAAGGGTCCCTAAAACCCATCTCAAACATAATATAAACTAATCATAATTTTACTTAAAAAGAAATTATGGTGTCACTTTATAAAGACTCCATAAATCATAAAAATTTAATATGTGGCCAAAAAACATGATTACTAAATCATCCCTAATTATTATCTAAAACCTCAACAAATCACCCTTTAAAATACTACTCTATCAATCCATATACCATAGAAATATCATTACAAAAGTATCAATTTAACATCAAATATATAAATCTAATTTATCCTGCCTTTTGGAAATTCATTGATGAACATTAATGGTATTCCCTTGGAACATAATGTTCTCTGTTATTTGACTAGATCATGACCATCACTAGGGTATAACACTATCCCTAAATATAGAAAAATAGCATCCCAATACTTCATCATTAAAATAATATCCACTCAAAAAACACATTTAAGTTGGAATATAAATTATCTTTATCAACCAATTGAACACCCTCCAACACTCATTTCATGTTCCAACACATACAAACGAGTATGTGGTTTCAAATATTCATTATATGAAGAGAAAAATAAGAATAGACAATTGAAACATCAATCCTTTGATGATATGGAATATAATATATGAATGATACCCCCTTTACTATAATTAATAACACATAATGCAATAATAGATGTTCACTAGAGTCACATACCGATAGAGGTGGATTCTGAAAAAACTAGACAACGAGATATTTGAAACCACCACATCCGAATGTTCTTAATAATTTCATTATATTTTTATAATGTAATAATATTAATTAAAAAATATCAAGTATATAAATAACATAATAATCAAAATGTTGAATATTTCATAATAAAAATGATAATTCTTCATGATGGAATCTACACACTTGCAACACTACATGAATTAATTTATATTCACAACACTTATATGCTACCATAATACTATGATCTGTATTTAATGCACTCCTGATTTATATATCTGAAAAATTATAACATGAAAAATATCATAGAACAAAAAATTCAAGAGATAAATTAAAAACAAAACAAAATCGATTGGGAATCATATCTATACAAAAATTACCAGCAATGGCTTGAGTTTCTCGTCAAATGATATCCCCACATCATACCTCACCAAAGTCCCATAATAACATGTTGGATGAACCATAATAAATAGTAATCATCATGAAATCAAAATTAATAATAAAAAACAATGAAATGGACTCGTGAGGATGGAATGATGAATCAAAGAGAGAATAGAATTTTAAAATACTAAAAATCAAATTTGAAAATGACACGAAAATCTAATAGATTTAACTTGGAAGAGAGAAAGTAAATTTCGTATTGTATGTATTCATGATTAGAAATAAAATGGGATCTAATAGTTTTAATTTTCATATGTGAAATAGGGATTCAATGGTTTTTTAGGAAAACTAAAATTCAGTACAATTTTATGTCTTATTAACAAACTAAAGGGAATGTATATCATAAATGAACACACCTAAAATGGTTTCGAAAAAAATATTTTAAAATATGAAATATACATTTGATAGAGTATATGAACTTAAACACCCTGAGTATAAGGGAATATAAAATCCCTATAATTTATAATATATTATATTTTAATGAATTCAATCTCACTATTATCCATCTACATACTCAATACTAGGTTTTAACAAAACTTGAAACTCTATAAATATATTATTAATAGACAAGAAAATTATAACCTAGATGTTATTTTCAAATACTTGAATAGTTCTAAGTAAATTATGAAAATTATATAGTTTATAAATTCTTAAATTGAATACAATTGATATTTAATTATTAGAATTAAGATAAGAATAATTTTCCAGGAAATTATGATATCTAAAAAACAATTTTTAATTTCAAATGTTTTTGTCTGTTATTATGAACGTATGATAAAAAGAATCTATAAAAAATATATAAATTTGATTTTTTAAAATAAAATATACATTTTTAAAAATCATATCAAAATTATATAAGGTTTATGTCTATTGATTTTTATTCAATGTTTCATTTTTTAATGAATACAAAAAAATAAAATATTTCTGTTGAAAACTTTATATTATTTTAAATATTATTTAATGATTATTTATATTATAAGTTCGGTGAAAAAAATAACATTAGATAAATTCTATAAATATTAACCTAATTTAGTTCATTGGAATAATTTTATTACAGAATTATTATTTAATATCATTATTATGTTTTCAAAATATCCCATTTGGAAACCCACTTTTAAATCAAATTTGCAGGATTAATTTTAATTTAAAATTTCCATCATCTATGAATGGAATTTTTTATTTATTTATTATTTTTAATAAGAATAACTTATATTATATAATAATATTATCTTAATTTTTCATAATAATAAATAGTGAAAATTCAAAAAAATATTAACCACAGATATGGTAAAAATAGATTTATGGGGATAAAATTGAAATTATAAGGGTTAAATTAAAATAAATATTCACCTAAATCACTTTATAGAGATTTATTTAAACATTAATATTTATATTACTAGTTATTTCTACATTTTTGACAATTTTTTAATTTGATAAAATATGGAATACGTTTTTCAAATCCTAAAAGTCAAGTGCTCCACTCACCTTACTAATAAAAGGCCACCCCACTCATCTCTTCGTTAATAAATAAATCCCTTTTAGATCATAAAATAACTTCCAATATAACAAAAAAATATTTCATCTCATCATTGAGGAATTATATTTTTTCATTAACCCATCTATTAATGGATTTTGTGAAATCCTAAGGAGGTTACTAAAGAAGAGGTAGCATTTTTCACCAATGTTTAAATTTCATTTCATTCGCCACATCCATTATTTTTTAAAAAAAAATACGATATAATAACATTATTTTCTCAAATATAATTATTTTTTATTATTTTATAAAAATTACCTATATAAATAACCACAATAATGAAATTTGTTATCAAATCATCATTTTTTTATGTGGCAGACGAACATCTTGCGGAATGATGTGATTATTTTTTCCGTTACAACATATCACAATTGTGTATGATGATTTATGTAGATAATATATTATATATATATATAATTATTATATTTTTGTATTAATTATATCATATATACATTTTCTTTATATTTAATTTGATATTGGACTTGATAATGCCACTCTTGTGTACACTGGCTGCGGTCTTGTAAAGTGATGTGATTCGTTTGTTCACTAATTATTTAATAGGAATGATATAATTATAATGTCAATAAATATATGTGATATAAATAATATAATTATGATATTTATTAAATTTTAATATTTACTAGAAGAGTATAAGTCATTTTATTGATTACTATTTCACTCATTGAATGTTGATAACGTCATTCATGTGTATATGGACTACCTCCTTAACAAAATGATGTGACTCACTTTTCATCACCAACCACCATAGATGATGTATCTATGTATATTATATGTTATAATATGCTTTTATGATATTATTATCAATATATAAATATATAATTTTATTTTCCTAATTTCTAAAATGATCATTAAAAAATGGAAACTTTACTCATGGGTATATAAGACCTACCACCTCAATGATTGTAACGAACATAATTTATAAAAAAATTATAATTGTTCATGAATTAATATTTTCTAAATAAATATGACAATTATTTGAATTTTTTTATATAGATGATGGAATGATATAATTTTCAATATAATTTGATTTTTTTAATAATACATGAATTAGAAAATGAATAAATTAGTATCCTAAAAATAAAAAATAGTTTATAATTATTAACGAAAGGGAAATAGGTTTTTATAAAATGATAATATATGATTTTATAAAAATGTATATTTATATGGACTTGGAATATGTAATTAACCTTTTCAAACCCACTATTAAAGAGTTAATATCACGTTCATATAAATATAAATACGAGGTAAGGGACTTCGTACTAAGTTCTCTTCATTGAGGAGTATTGTAAGGTTATGAAAATAATTTCATTTATATGGTTTCATTAATAGAATATTATTATGTAATATAAATAATAATTAAAAATTTATGGTATTTCATATATCAATTGTAATTATTTTATCCAATGGTATCTAAATTAAATTTTTTACTTGTGGTGCTGTATATTGTAACTCAATTTATTTTCATTGGGTTATAATAAATATATGTTTTATTTGATAATATAATATTGGGTGTGTAATGACTTATTAATAAATTTTGTTTTATTTCTAAATTATTACTATGGATTTAGAAGATAAACAAAAAATATTTAATATTTAATTATTGATAAAAAATTATTATCATTGTATGTTTTTAATTCACAATATAATTTTACTCATAATTGTATATACATAAATTTATTTTGATAAAAAAAATTAATAGTTTTTTAATATAGATTTTTTATTCCCATGTGGTTATATATGAAAATATTAATGTAATAGTACAATTTTTAAACACTTTCTTACATAAAATTATTGTGAAAATGTTTTAATAAAATATTATTTCATTTCCCTCTTCAATCAAAAATCCAATTTCTTCCAAAACAATGTTTTGAAAATAGGTTTTCAAAAATGTCTTCAAGATTTTGAAAAATAATTTATTAAGGATAATGTTACCAATTACTACTTTTAAATTATTTCAAAAATAATTTTCATATCATTTTCAAAACAAGGATCATTTGGATTTTACTCAAAAAGTTAAATAAGTCATTGTTATAACTTAATCGACATATATAGAATTTCATGACACCGTGAACACTCCATGTTTTATTAAAAATTTTATTTTATTTAATGTATATTATTAATGAATTTTTTCAATAATGTTTTATGAATATGTTTTTCTAAATGGTTATTTTTAATATGTAAAGGTTATTTTCATCTAAAATTTATTTTATCTATTTTGATTGTATTTATATCTATTAAAGATGAAATTCAATTTTTTTTATATACTTCATGGGTGATATATTGTAATAAATCCATACTTATTATTCCTATGTCTGTTTTATGATAATTTTGACGAATAAATATTTTTTCATTCACTTTTTTAGTTTTGTAATCATTTACATTCCATTTTAATATTAACATTCATTATGTGATTTGACATTGAATTTAACTAAATATCCCAAATTATTATCATTGATGACATTATTCATTAAACCTTTTCTTATTTATATATGTGATTTTTAAAATTGATGGTTATTTTATTATCTTGGTAAATTTAGATAATCTATATTCATTTATCAATACTGATATTTAATTGTAAGGAAATTTGTTCATGAATTAAATCAATTATTCTCTATATGAGGAATTATTTGGAAATGAAAATATGTTTGGGGACCAATTATAGATTGCCCAAATTACAGTAAATAATTAAATGAGAGAATATAGTGATCATATTTAAAAGGGTTTCTAATAATAATTTAAAATCATTAAGTGAAAGGTTATGAGAGTAAGGGTATCATGATGTGTGAGATCATGACATCCAATAATAAATAATTTCCTTAACCATAAACAATTTTATTATTATCCCATATATTTCAGAATGATATTATCTCTTATAATAATTTCAGTCCTATTATATTGATTTTATTTCTTTTATTATAAGTTATTTACCTTTCCAAATTGACTATTCTTTATCTTTTCTTGAAATTAATGTTATTAAACAGAATCTCAATTCATTTATATACATATTGATGTTGATTATGATAAATTATTAATGATATCATCCATTGTACTAAACTATTACCTAGAATTATAGATAACCATATTTCATTATTTCTCCAGGATTCCAAAATTTTTACGACGATTGATGTTAAATGATATTATAAATGAAGTAATGATATTATTAAAATGAAATTTTGTTGGGATTTGGGTTTTCAAATTATTTTGTATAACCATGTATGTATCTAGTTACTAGTACTACTAAAATATTTTTAATTTTGTATGATACTCCTTACTACTAAAGATAATATAATAATATAATACCCCATATTAATGTTGTAGGGGTCTGATTCTTAACAGTTCATTATAATGACTAAATATTGGGCAAATTTACAATATTTAATGTATGGATATTAAAATCATTTAAAGGTTAAATTTTCTTCCATAGTAATTAAAAATTAGTTTTTCAATATTCATTTATTGGAGTTAGTTGTGAATTTGAAAATTTTATAATAACAAATAAAAATAAAATTTTACTGATCAAAAGAAAAAATATCTAGAATGTACATTATCATATGATCTCAGTCTAGATAAAAATTGAATTCCACAACATTAAAAAGATTATCCTAAAAGAAAATATTTTCCTTTTATAATCCCAATGATGATAAAAATGACCTTTTCATGTGATTTGGTTTATGGTTTTATCAATTTTTACATTCTCCAGATCAACCACATTATTTTGATCAATGATAAAAAAATAATCTTTAAAATAATTTAGGGTTTTCATCCACATATATATCATCACGTTTGACAATTTTATCTTACATTACAAAAATATCTAGTTATTCTATATTACCATTTTTATTAAACTTAAATATTATCATGATGAGGTTTAAATAACACTTTTCAGAAGGTGGGATTTAATGAAGGTGTATTTTTCTAGAGACCCAAAGCTTGACATATATATACATTAAATTACTTTTGTGGAATACATAATACATACCAAAAACCCACACACAAGGACCGTAATAGTTTAGTGTCTTTGGAAACTCGGATCATAATCTTCTAATCATGTTGAAAAATCCTCAACATCTCCCATAAAAATCTTCCCCTTTTGTTTTCTTACCTAAAACCTTTATTTATATCCTGGGGAAAATAAAACCAATATAGGGTGAGCTCAAATTCTCAGTAAGGGAAAACATAGAAAACATAAAACAATCCATAGACATTTGAATGTAAAAACATGAGCATAAAATCTAAACATCAAAAACATGAGAAATGAAATAAAACATTACATTACATAAGGTATAGATCATAAAATAACATTAATAATGATATAATAGCATGTGAACAAAACTTGTAATTGTGTAAAAACATTAATCACATGATATTATTTCCATAGTAGCCAAGTCATTGCTGCTAAGACCATCTTAGTGGACAAAGTCCCTTATTGGACATGGTTGACTTGCCTTTCCAGCACTGTATTACAGAACCAGATTTACTTGTCATTCCAGCCATGTCTATGTCATTAGATATAAATATTTTCCAAATGCATTGGAGGGAGATATAGTTACCACCCATCTCATAATGAAATAATTCTTACTTGTGGCACAAAATAAAAATAAATCATTCATCAAAAACCAAAGAATAAAACAGGTTTCATAAATATCATTCCATCAGAACATAATGCATATATAACAAATGGATATCATTTCATCATAAGAAAAATAAAACCATGTAAATAATAGAGACATTATACTTGAAACATAAACATACGGAATAATGTCATTGTAGATGGAAAATAGTTTTGATAAAACACATGAAATGAATTCTTGAGGAAAATACCTTTTCTTTTTCAAAATCATTTTCTTTTCCAAAAATTCCATGAAATTTTAAATGAAAATGATTTTGATGAAAATAATAATGAAATATTGTAGAGTAGTATTTTTGAAAATAAGGCGTTATGAAACTGTAAACAACTGTTCATGCCGTATAAGTTACAAAAACATTCTCATTGTACTTCTTTCGGAAAAGTCAAAAAGTACCATGTATGGTAAACAAAAGAAAGATCACTTTAATAACACAAAGTAAAAGTTAAAGAGGGGTAAAAATGATTTTAAACGCACATGGAATAATATTAAACACTTTATGAAAAACAGTTTATTGACATGGATGAAAAATATAACCCCAGTAAATACATAAGAATAAACAGTCATGGATAAAAATGAGATTGGAAAATTTATCCATTACCTCATGTTCGACTTGACTCGATCATTCATTAATCTCCTGAATAATAAAATAAAGTTAATTTTTACGTGTTTAAGATCAATTTTCAAGTTTATTTTTCCTTTTATACCACTTATTACTATGTTATGAACATTATGTAATCATTTATGTTAATGACGTTCGTTTTAATGATATTTGGTACTTGAGTCAAAAAAGGACTTCTTATAATTACATTTTGTTCATGAGGTCAATAGTCCATTATATCCCGAATGATATTAATGATTTAGATATCATATATATAATATATATCCCGAATATACATGTATTTATAATAGTACCTAACATTTGGAGGTAAGAAATGAAATGCGCCGTTCATAGAGACGGTAAGCCGTATCTACATATGAACGGTACTTTCATTTATATGTCATATTTTAATGGAAATAAAACATAATTATACATAGTTATATTATAATTCCAGTATTATATCAAATATAATATCATTAACTATATCCTTTATACATCTCACATAAGGAATTGACGAGTCACATCACTTTAAGGGGCGGTAGTCCACAATTCTTCAAATTAGATTATCGTATTTACCCACTATGGAAAACATAAAGGCTTGATATAATTGGGAATTACAGAAGAATAATGAAATAATAAACATAATATATATCATATATAAATACAGTTCCATCATAATGGCCACCATGAGAGCCGGTAGGAGATAATTGAACAATCATTGTTTCGTGATGCTTTAGTTTTCCATCCATAGAAACATTATGTTCTTCATTCATTAGATGGAGGTGTGCGTAAGTGTAGTTAAAATCTTTCAAATATACAAATCATATTATATTTCAGATACTGGTGTCGTTACATAATAAATGAATAAAAAGAGTTTAGGGGTTAGAGAAGTAAAATAAAAGAAAACAATTTAAGAGAAACTGTTACCTTTAATTTGGGTAACTCACTTTGGTTTGAACCAAAGGACTTCTTGAAGTGCCTTCTGCCTAAGTTAAGGCTTCTAGGAGGGGTAGAGGGATGTCAGGAGATTAATTTGTCAGACATTGGATAACCCAAATGGCATGGGATGTGTGTGGAATTTGTTAGAAGTGGTCTTCTTTTATAAGGGAGAGGAGGGTCTCTTTAGGAAAGTGTGAAAATATTATTTTATAATATAATGATATTAGGTTTTTAATGGTCCAAAAATTATTAATGTAAAAGATAAGATGACTCATATTCAAAATAAAATCATCCAATCATAATTTGACATGTTTTGGATAATAAATTAATCATTGTAATCTTATATATTTAAACCATTTATTAATGAGTTTAATACTGCATCATTATTGTGTCATAAATAATTTTACTTATTTGATGTATAAAAATTTAAAACAAATTACCATGATGTATTAAATCTTCTTATCATTACAAAGAATATTTTTAGTCCAAAATAGTAATTATATAACAACAAATAAATATTAATTACTAAAAGATTTTTGTCAATGTCAATTTTGTCTTCACATTAAATTAATTAATCTAAATTGTCATTTTCACTCCCATGTGGCTCAATGGGGACCCAAAATCGACCCAAAGATGCCCATTGTCATTAATGACTGAACCAATAAGGTTTGGAAAAGTGTTAAGGTAATGTTGAATTATTATAATATTCTTTTTAAATTTAATTACCCTATTTTCTTTCAACCACGGTAAATAAAAGTCAAAAGTTACTATTCACCAAAAATTATTTTCATTTTATTGAACCACATATTACATCATGATAACAACCATGTATGTCAGATTTTTTAAATTCAATTCACAGAAGTGGTAAAATTTCATTTAAATGAAAGAGTATGTTTTTTTAACTACCACTAATTGTTTCACTATTCATAAAAAATTGAAGTTTTTCTGAAATATACCAAAAATTCAGCCTAATATATATTTGATATTCCAAATTAAAAAATGATTTTTTTTTCAAATTCAATACATAAAAGTTTCATTAAATAATTTTAATATTAATTCCTATTATCAAAACAAATAGCTTGTTTTTAAGAAACAAAAACTATCAAAAGATCAGCACTTGTTTATGTCCAATTTCAATGTGAAATTAATTCGAATGACCAAAATTGGATTAAATGGTAAAAATATATTCTAATTACACATTAAAACAAATTAAAAATATAAAATTACTATATAAATTATTGGGCTAAAAATTTGTTTCTAATTAAAATATAGCGTGTTTTCACTATTCATTAAAATATGAAAGTTATCAGAATAATATGAAAAATTTATCCAAATTAAATTCAGATATCCTGATTCCAAGGAAGAATTCTATTTTATCAAATTGAACATATAAACATGTCAAAACTAGATTTAAAATAGGAGTGCCATCAAAAGGCGGCAAAACTGCATTTTTTTAAAATAGTTATTTTAGCCGAAAAATTATTTTGTTCTCATATCATGCTCTAGAAAATATGAAGGATGAATAATAATGTTATAAAATTCAAAATGTTGTTAATACTACTCATAACGGCTATTACATAATAATATTATTACAATATATCGTTGTTTAGTGAAACCTGGTATTGCGTACAACACACAGTATCGAGGAAGGTCACGATTGCGTGCAATACAATCCAAGTCAGGGATGTGTGTAGTGTAAGACTCCTTTGTTGCTGTGTGTAACAGAATCCAACCATATTTCATTTATACATTGAATATATATATATACATATATATATATACACTCAATGTTGTGTAGAATAACTACTATAAAACGAACATGAAATTGTGTGTAACACGATCCAAGAATAGCATTGCGTATACTCTAAGCTAATATGGTGTTGTGTATAGCGCAATGTAATCTTGGTGTAGGGTACAACAAAAGATATGAAAAAAATAATATATCTCATAAAATCTCGGGGTATAACATTCTACCCCCCTTAAAATGAATTTTTCCCTTGAAATTTGTCGGGGTTATAAATGGTTTATTACATGAAATATTCTTTCATAGAAACCAACATCGTAAAAAGGAATACTAAAACATAATTTTAAAAATTGACGTTAGAAACAAAACAGATACACAAAGTAGCTCATCACTTAGGTTCCCACATAGGAGATCATACGTGAAAATGTGGATATGGAAGTGAAATCTAACTGTCATGTTCTGATGGAGAGTGGTAGTGAACAGAGCTATGAAAAATCCAATAGTCACCAAGCCATAAAATTGTGATGATCTAATTTACGATTTTATTCATCAGATATGAGAGCACTAGGACAACTTTTTTGGTTTTCAAGATCATTTCCCGAATGATGAAGAATTTTTTAATTAAGTGAAATACTTACATAATTTTGGTACAATCTCAACGTTGCTCGTGCCTCAAACAATTTCCACTTTATCTCTAAAGAAATGATGTTTTATTTTACTTTCGCGAGGTTTTAAAAGATCATGCGATAGAATGATAGGACATTCCATCTGTCTCAAACATAAGTTAGCAAAAGTTATATACATAGGTCCATCTATGGTTAGATTATTTATATATGGTTCCAAAATAGACTTATACTTCATCTATCATCCTTCTTAATAAAATAAAACTTGTTTCTACTAACCATAGACTACATGTAGACCAGTGGTAGGTGATAAAGGTATGTCGCACTTCTGTGTGGGTTCGATTCCCACATCCTTTTCCGACGCGACGGGTTGTCGCCCGTCCTACAGGTTGTACTTTTTCTAAAAATACATTATTATAACATTTCATCAATAACAATGAAAAAGATTCTATTCTTAAACAATACTAACTTATTTCCAACATAACCCATTTCAATCTTTAGGCTTATGCAAAATACATCTCTCCAAGCTCATAGTATAAAAAACATTTACAAGAAATGTCATCTGCCGAGCATGTGAATACCATCATTTATCCCCCATATATCATACGATATATTTTTTTGGTCAAATTACAAACATGTGAATACCTTAATCATGTATTCTATTGAAAAATGAATACCCATTGAACCTTAGTGAAAACATAAATGTTGTCAAAATTTAACACTTTCCACATACCAAAATCCCAAAATTTCTTTATACTCAAACAATGATATAACTTTGTCCTTATATCATTAATGAGTTCATTTAATTTTTTTCTTTATCAATTAATTATGCGCATATCATCTTCTTTCCAAAAATATTCCAATCACTTTTCATGGTTATCGGTACCATATAATTTTTGAAAACCAATAAATAGATATTCCAAAATTCCAAGATACCATAAATGAGATTCCATGATACTATTTTGAAATCCCATTATATAAAAACAAAATCATTAAAGAACATCATTGTCATACTCAACATCACAAACACTGATCACATGTGACTTCTCTTTATCCTTTTCCTTAAGAGGTTTCTCAGGTTGATCATCATTAACCCTTGGATAAGGGCATTGATTAGCATAATGCCCCATTTCCTTTCACTTGAAGCATTGATGTGTTGGTGGTGGGTTCTCTGATGTCGTTTCTTTATTCAGATCATTTGAAACCCTTTTACCATTACGTCAACACTCAGTTGCTCAATGACCTTCTTTTCCACACTTAAAACCTTTTCTAGTCACTTTAAGACAATCTCCACCATGCTTCTTTCAACACTTTGTGCATAAAGAAACATTCATCTTCTTTTCACCATTATTCTAAGATTTCTCCTTAAACTCTATCTTTCACTTCTTGTCAAAACCATGAAATGGATATGTAATACCAACATCCATTTCTACCTTGATAACACAACGCACAATTTCTTCATAGCTACTGAAGTCTCTTATAGCTATTTCCCTTAGAAGACTTTGTTTTAAGCCACTGAAGAATCCATCCACTTTAATTTCAGGTTGGATGATAAAGCCAGATGCAAACTTTGCAAGCCTTGTAAAATTCGCTTCATATATACCAACAGATTCCTCATCCTTTTTCATAAGCTCATGTAAATCCTATTCCATCTTTGTTCGAAGAATACAAGGGAATTACTTATTGAAAAATAAGTTCTTGAACTCATCCCATTCCACGGAGTCAATTTCACCTTGGGGACATGTATTCTTAATTAGAGTCCACCACTAGTCTATTTCACCATCTAAACAGTAAACAAACAGAATGAGTTTTTCATTTTCTGAACAGCGATGTTTGGAAAATATCTTTTCGATGGTACTGATCCATTGTTCAGCAACAAGTGGATCAGAAGACCCAATGGAAGAAGGTGGGCATTGCCTCATGAAGAACACAATAGAATATTGTTCCCTTCTCTGCTCATTTGGAAGTCCATAATGATTCATATATTGTGTAAGTAAAGAAATAATATTTTTCACTCCATCTCCCATAACGCTGGTTTTTTCAAGAGTACAATCATTGTATTTCCCATTCCATTGATCTCCACGGTTCCTTCGGGTTCCCGCCATCGTCTAATACCCAAAACGAATAGTGTGAGAGGAGAAAATCATGCTAGGGAAAAACATAATAAAGGGGGATTACCTTCAATATATAACATCTTAAGGATAATTCTATGAATGTTACCGTAATTCTAAAACTATATCATATCCTTAAACTTAACCTTAGGGACATCCCTCGACATACCTTAAAAATATCTCAACGGATCTCACTAATGTTTTTGCATCCTAGTTTCCAAAGGATCACTAAACCGTTCCTCTAATACCAACTCTATAGACCCAAAGTTGGATGTACATAGACATTACATTACTTTTGCAGAATAATTAATAGATAACAAAAACCAACACACAAGGACCGTAATAGTTTAGTGTGTTTGGAAACTCAGAACATAATCTTCTAATCATGGTGAAAGATCTTCAACATATCCCATAAAGATCTTCCCCTTTTGTTTTTACCTAAAACCTTTCTCTATATCCTGGGTAAAATAAATCATATAAAGGGGGAGCTCAAATTCTCAGTAAGGGTAAACATAAAAAACATAAATCAATTCATCTACATTTGAATGTAAAAACATGAGAATAAAATCTAAACATCAAAATCTTGAGAAATGTTATAAAATATGGCAGTACATAAGTAATAGATCATAAATGAACATTAATAATGGTAGAATAGAATGGGAATAAAACTAATAATTGTGGATAAACATTAAGAACATGATATGATTTCCATATTAGCCAATGCATTGCTCCCAAGACCATCTTAGTGGACCGAGTCCCATACTAGACTGGGTTTACTTGTCGTTCTAGCCTTGTATTACTAAACCATATTTACTTGTCGTTCCATCCATGTCTATCTCATTAGATATAAATCTTTACCCAATGCATTGTATGGAAATATAGGTCCCACCCATCTCATAATGAAATCATTCTTACTTGTGCCACAAACTAAACATAAAGCATTTATCATAACCCAAAAAATAAAATGGGTTTAATAAATATCATTCCATCATAACATAATCCATATATAAAAAATGGATATTATTTCATCATAAGAAAAATAAAACCATGTAAATAATAGAGACATTATACTTGAAACATAAACATACTGAATAATTTCATCGTATATGGAAAATAGTTTTGATAAAACACTTGAAATGAATTATTGAGGAAAATATCCTTTCTTTTTCAAAATCATTTTCTTTTCACAAAATTCCATGAAATATTAAATGAAAAGGATTTTTTTGAATATAGTCATGAAATATTTTAGCATAATATTCTTGAAAATAAGGCTTTCTGAGAATATAAAAATCCGTTCATGCCGTATAAGTTAAAAAAACAATCTCCTCGTACTTTTGTCAGAAAATTCAAAAAGTACCACGTATGGTAAACAAAAGAAAAGATCACTTTCATGACACAAATTAAAAGTCAAAGAGGGGTAAACATGACTTTAAACATACATGTAATAATACTAAAAACTCTATGAAAAACATTTTATGGACATGGATGAAAAATATAACCCCAGTAAATACTTACGAATAAACAATCTCGGATAAGAATGATATTGGAAAAGTTATCCCATACCTCGTGTCCGACATGACTCGATCATTCTTTAATCTCCTGAATAATAAAATAAAGTTAATTTTTACTTTCTAAAGAACCTTTTTCAAGTTTATTATTCTTTTTATATCACTTATTACCATGTTATAAACATTATGTAATCATTTATGTTAATAAATTTCGTTTTAACGATATTTGGTACTTGAGTCAAAAATCGACTTCTTATAATTACATGTTGTTCATGCGGTCAAGAGTCCATTAAATAGAGAATGATATTAATGATTTATATATTATATATATAATATATATCCATAATATACATGTATTTATAACTGTACATACCATTTGGAGGTAAGAAATGAAATGCATTGTTCATGGAGACGGTAAGTCGTACGTACACATGAACACTACTTTAATTTCTATTTCTCATTTTAATGGAAATAAAACCTAATTATAAATATTTATATAATAATTCCAGTATAATATTATATATAATATCATTAACTATATCCTTTATACATCTCATATAAGGCATTCACGAGTCACATCACTTTAAGGGGGCGGTAGTCCGCAATTCCTCAAATAAGATTATCATATTTACCCACTATGGAAATCATAATAGATTGATATAATTGGGAAGTACAGAAGAATAAGGAAATCATATACATAATATATATCATATTTTAATATAGCTCCATCATAATGGTCACCATGATATGCAGTATGAGATAATTGAACAATCATCATTTCGTGAGGCGTTAGTTTTCCATCCACAAAAACATTATGTTCTTCATCCATTAGATGGAAGTGTGTGTAAGTGTAGTTATAATACATATCATAAAAAATACTAGTATATTTTGGAAACTGATATTGTTACAAATGAAATAAATAAAAAGAGTTTAAGGGTTGGAGAAGTAAAATAAACGAAAACAATTTAAGATAAATAGTTACATTTAATTTGGGTAACTTCCTTTGGTTTGAACAAATGGAATTCTTTAAGTGCCTTATTCCTAAGGTAAGGCTTCTAGGTGGAGGAGAGGGATGTTGGGAGAATATTTAGGCAGAGTTTGGATGAGCCAAATGTCTTGAGAGGTGTGTGGAATTGGATAGAAGTGGTCTCATTTTATAAGGTATAGGAGGGGATCTTTTGAAAAGTGTGAAAATATTATTTTATAATATAGTGATATTCAGTTTCTAATAGTCCAGAAATCATTAAGGTCGAAGATAAGATGAAAAATAATCGAAATAATATCATCCAATAGTAATTTGACCTATTTTGGATAAAAAATTAATCAATATAATCTTATTTATTTAAATCATTTACTAATGAGGTAAATACTGCATCATTATTGTGTCATAAATGATTTATTTTATTGGATGTCTAAAAATTATAAAACAAATACCATCATGTATGAAATAATTTTATCTTTCCAAATAAAATCTTAGGTCGAAATAGGACTAATATAACAATATATAAATATTAATTACTAAAAGATTTTTGTTAATGTCAATTTTGTCTTCACAGTATATTAATTAATCTAAATTGTCATTTTCACTCCCATGTAGCTCAATGGGGTCCCAAAATAGACACAACGATTTCCATGGTAGCTATTGACTCAACAAATAAGGTTTGGACAGGTGTTAAGGTAATTTTGAATTATTAAAATATTCTTTTTACATTGAATTACCCTATTTACTTTTAACCGTGGTAAATAAAAGTCAAAAGTTACTATTCGCCATCAATAATTTTCATATTATTGAACAAAATTTTACTTCTTCATGACGACAATGTATGTTGGATTTTTGAAATTCAATTCACATAAGTGGTAAAATTTCATTTAAATGAAAGAGTCGGTTTTTTTAACTACCACTAAGTGGTTTCACTATTCATCAAAAATTGAAGTTTTTCATAAAAATACCAAAACTTCAGCCTAAGATATATTTGATATTACGAATTCAAAAATGATGTATTTTTTCCAAATTAAAAACTTATAAGTGGCATTAATTAATTATAAATGTAATTCTGGATATCAAAACAAATAGCATGTTTTTAAGAAACAATAACTATCAAAAGATCGGTACTTGATTATGTCCAATTTCAAGGTGAGATTAATTCCAATTTCCAACATTGGATTAAATGGTTACAATATATTGTAATTACACATTAAAATAAATTAAAAATAAAATCTATCCATATAAATTATTGCGATGAAAAATTTGTGTTTAATTAAAATATAGCGTGTTTTTACTATTCATAAAAATATAAAAGTTATCAGAATAATAAGAAAAATTTGTCCAAATTAAATTTTTATATCCTTATTCGAAGGAAGAATTTTATTTTGTCAAATTGAACTTATAAAAATGTCAAAAAGGAGATTTAAAATGGGAGCACCATCAAAAGGAGGAAAAACTGCATTTTTTAAAAAATTCTTATTTTAGCCGAAAAAATTATTTTGTTCTCATACCATGTTCTAGAAAATATATCAGATTAATAATCATTTTATGAAATTCAAAATTTAGTTATTAATATTCATTACGACTAGTCCATAATAATATTATAACAATATATCATTGTTTAGTGAAACCCGATGTTGCGTACAACACACGCTATCGAAGAGGGTCGCGATTGCATGCAATGGAAGACAAGTCAGGGTTGCGTGTAGTGAAAGACTATTTTTTTGCTGGGTATAACATAATCCCCCATATTTAATTTATACATTTAATATATATATATATATATACACTCAATTTTGCATAAAATAACTACTATAAAACTAACTTCAAATTATGTGTAACACGATCCAAGAATAGTATTGCGTATACTATAAGATAATACGGTGTTGTGTATAGCGCAATGTAATCTTGGTGTAGAATATAATAGAATATATGAAAAAAATAATATATCTCATAAAATTTCAGGGTGTTACATTCTACCCCCTTAAAATAAATTTTCCCTCGAAATTCATCGGGGTTAGAAATGGTTTCTTACTTTAGAGTTTCTTTCATAGAAACTGATATCGTAAAAAGGAATAATAAAACATAAATTTAAAAATGAACGTTAGAAAAAAAATGGATACCCAAAGTAACTCATCACTTTGGTTCCCACATAAGAGATCTTAGGTGAAAATATGGATATGGAGAGAAATCTAATTGTCATGTTCTGATGAAGAGTGGTAGAAAACAGGGCTATGAAAAATCAAACAGTCACAAAGCCCCAAAATTTTAATGATCTAAGGTATCATCTGATTCCTCAGATATGAGAGCAATAAGACAACATTTTTGGTATTCAAGATCATTTCCCAAATGTTAATTAATTTTTTAATTAAAATAAATACTTACTTGATTTTGGTAAAATCTCAATGTTGCTCATTCCTTGAACAATTTCCACTTTATCTATTAAAGAAATGAAGTTTTATTTATCTTTCGCGAAATTTAGCAGATCATGTGATAGAATGATAGGTCATTACATCTGTCTCAAACATTAGTTTGTAGAAGTTATATACATAAGTCCATCAATGTTGAGATTAATCATATATGGTTCCAAAATGGACTTATAATTCATCTGTCATCCTTATTAATAAAATAAAACTTCTTTCTACTAACCAGGGACTACTTATAGGCCAGTGGTAGGAGATAAAGGCCTATCGCACTTCGGTTGCGGGTTCGATTCCCACAGCCTTGTCCGACACGATGGGTTGTCGCCCGTCCTATAGGTTGTCCTTTTTCTAAAATTACATGATTATAACATTCCATCAATAATATAGAAAAAAATTATTGTCTTAAACAATACTAATATATGTCTAACATAACCCATTCCAATATTTAGACTTATCAAAAATACTTCTCCCCAAGATCATACTATAAAGAAAACAATTACTAGAAATGTCAACTACTGAGCATGTGAATACCATCATTTATCCCCCATATATTATACTGTATATATTTTTGGTCAAATTACAGTCATGTGAATACCTTAATAATGTATTCTATTTAAAAGTGAATACCCATTGAACCTTAGTTAAATCATGAATGCTGTCAAATTTAACACTTTCCACATACCAAAATCCCAAAATTTCTATATACTCAAACCATGATATAACTTTGTCCTTATATCAGTCATGAGTTCATTTCATTTTTTTCTTTATGCATTCATTATTCTAATATCATCTTCTTTTTATAAATATATCAATCACTTCTCATTGTCATCAGTACAATATAATTATTGAAAACCAATACATAGATATTCCAAAATTCCAAGATACAATAAATGAGATTCTAAGATACAATTTTGAAATCCCATTAGATAAACACTAAATCATTACACAAAATCATCATCATACTCAACATCACCAATAGTGATTGCATGTGACTTCGCTTTATCCTTTTCCTTAATAGGATGCTCAAGTTGATCATCATTAACCATTGGATTTGGGCATTGACTAGCATAATGCCCCATTTCCTTGCACATGAAGCATTGAAGTGTTGGTGGTGCATTCTCTGTAGTCTTTTCTTTATTCACATCATTAGAAACCATTTTTCCATTACTTCGAAACTCTTCTACTCGATGAACTTCTTTTCCACACTTGAATAATTTTCTAGTCCCATTAAGACAATCTCCACCATGCTTCTTTCCACTCTTTTAGCATAAATAAACATTCATCTTCTTTTTCACCATTATTCTGAGATTTCTCCATGAACTCTATCATTAGTTTCATGTCAAAACCATGAGATGGATATGTAATACCAACTTCCATTCCTACCTTGATAGCACATCGCACAATTTCTTCATAGATACTGATGTCTCTTATATCCAATTTTGTTCGATGTCTTGGTTTTAAGCCACTAGAGAATCGGTCAACCTTACTTTCAGGTTGGTTGATAAAGATAGATGCATACCTTGAAAGCCTTATAAAATTTTCTTCATATATACCGATAGATTCATCATCCTTTTTCATAAGCTCAAGGAAAACAAATTTCATATTTGTTAGAAGAATACGAGGGAATTTCTTATTGAAAAATATGTTCTTGAACTCATCCCATTCCATGGTGTCAATTTCACCTTAGGGCCTTATATCCTTAATTAGAGTCCACCACTGGTCTTCTTCACCATCTAAATGGTAAATAGCCAGAATGAATTTTTCATGTTCTGAATAGCGAAGTATAGAAAATATCTTTTCAATGGTACATATCCATTTTTCAGCAACAAGTGGATCAGAAGACCCACGGGAAGAAGGTAGGCATTGCCTCATGAAGGACTTAATAGTATATTGTTCCCTTCTCTGCTCATTTTGAAGTCCAGAATGATTCATAGATTGTGTATGTAAAGCAATAATATTTTTCACTCCATCTCCATTAACTTTGGTTTGTTCAAGAGTACAATAATTTCATTGTCCATTACATTGATCTACATGGTTCCTTCGGGTTCTAGACATCATCTAATACCCAAAAAAATCGTGTGAGAGGAAAAAATCATGCTAGGGAAAACAACATAATAAAGGGGGATTTCCTTCAATATATAACATATTAGGGTTAATTCTAATATTGTTATCGTAATTCTAAAAGTATATCCTATACTTATACTTAACCTTAGAGACATCCCAAGACATTCTTTAGAAATATATCTAGGGACCTCACTAATGTATTTGCATCCTTGATTCCAAAGGATAACTAAACCTTTCCCTGATACCAACTGTATAAACCCAAAGCATGATGTACATAGACATTACATTACATTTTCGAAATACTTAATACATAACAAAATACAACACACAAGGACCATGATAGTTTAGTGTCTTTAGAAACTCAGAACATAATCTTCTAATCATGGTGAAAGATCTTCAACATCTCCCATAAAGATCTTCCCCTTTTGTTTTCTTACCTAAAACCTTTATTTATATCCTGGGGAAAATAAAACATATAAAGGGTGAGCTAAAATTCTCATTAAGGGTAATCATAGATAACATAAAACAATTCATAGACATTTGAATGTAAAAACATGATAATAAAATTTAAACATCAAAATCATGAGCAATGACATAAAACATTGCAGTACATAAGGCATAGATCATAAATTAACATTAATCAGGGTATAATAGCATGGTAATAAAACTTATAATTGTGGAAAAACATTAATCACATGATATGATTTCCATATTATCCAATTCATTGCTCCCAATACCGTCTTAGTGGACATAGTCGCTTACTGGACCGGGTTTACTTGTCGTTCCAGCCCTATATTAATGAACCAGATTTACTTTCCATTCCAGCCATGTCTATCTAATCAGATATAAATCATTACCCAGTTAATTGGATGGAGATATAGGTCCCAACCATCTCATAATGAAATCATTCTTACTTTTTCCACAAAATAAACATAAATCATTAATCATAACCCAAAAAATAAAAAAGGTTTCATAAATATCATTCCATCATAACATAATCCATATATAACAAATGGATATTATTTCATCATAAGAAAAATAAAACCCTCTAAATAATAGAGAAATTATACTTGAAACATAAAAATGCGGAATAATTTCATCGTAGATGGAAAATAGTTTTGATAAAACACTTGAAATGAATTCTTGAAAAAAATATCCTTTCTTTTTCAAAATCATTTTCTTTTCACAAAATTCCATGAAACATTAAATGAAAAGGATTTGGTCGAAAATAGTCATGTAATCTTATAGATTAATATTCTTGAAAATAAGGTGTTATAAAACTATAAAAATCCATTCATGCTGTATAAGTTGAAAAAAATTCTCCTCGTACTTTTGTTGGAAAAATCAAAAAGTACCATGTATGGTAAACAAAAGAAAGATCACTTTAATAACACAAAGTAAAATTCAAAGAGGGGTAAACATGACTTTAAACATACATGGAATAATATTAAACACTCTATGAAAAATATTTTATGGAAATGGATGAAAAATGTAATCCCAGTAAATACTTACGAATAAACAATCTCGGATAAAAACGATATTGGAAAAGTTATCCATTACCTCGTGTCCGACATGACTCGATCATTCATTAATCTCCTCAATAATAAACTAAAGTAAATATTTACTTGATTAAGAACCTTTTAAAGTTTATTATTCCTTTTATATCACTTATTAACATGTTATAAACATTATGTAATCATTTAAGTTAATAACATCCATTTTAACGATATTTGGTACTTGAGTCAAAAATCATCTTCTTATAATTACATGTTGTTAATGCAGTCAATATTCCATTAACTCCATAATGATATTAATGATTTATATATTATATATATATAATATATATCAATAATATACATGTATTTATAATAGTACATAACATTTGGAGGTAAGAAATGAAATGCACCGTTCATGTAGACGGTAAGTCGTTCGTACAGATGAATGCTACTTTCATTTATATTTCTTATTTTAATGGTCATAAATCACAATTATGCATAGTTATAATATAATTCCATTATAATATCATATATAATATCATTAACTCTATCCTTTATACATCCCACATAAGGAATTCACGAGTCACATCACTTTAAGGGGGTGGTAGTCCACAATTCCTCAAATGAGATTATCGTACTTAACCACTATAGAAACCATAATGGCTTGATATAATTAGGAATTATAGAAGAAAATGGAAATAATATAAATAATATATATCCTATTTAAACATAGTTCCATCATAATGGCCACCATTTGAGGCGGTAGGATATAATCGAACAATCATCGATTCGTGAGGCGTTAGTTTTCCATCCACAAAAACATTATGTTCTTCATACATTAGATGGAGGTGTTTGTAAGTGTAGTTTGAATCCTTATCATAAAAAAATCCTAGTATATTTGGAATACTGATGTTGTAATAAATGAAAGGAATAAAAATAGTTTAAGGGTTGGAGAAGTAAAATAAAAGAAAACAATTTATGAGAAACAGTTACATTTAATTTGGGCAACTCCCCTTGGTTTGAACCAAATGACTTCTTGAAGTGCCTTCTTATTATGTTAGGGATTCTAGTAGGAGTATTGTGATGTAGGGAGCTCAATTAGGTAGAGTTTGGACGAGCCAAATGTCTTGAGAGGTTGGTGGAATTGTATAGAAGTGGTCTTCTTTTATAAGGGAGAGGAGGGGCTCTTTAAGAAAGTGTGAAAATATTATTTTATAATATAATGATATTCGGTACCTAATAGTCCAGAAATCATTAAGGTACAATATAATATGACTAATATTCAAAATAAAATCATCCAATCAGAATTGGACATGTTTTGGATAATAAATTAATCATTATAATCTTATTTATTTAAATCATTTATTAATGAAGTAAATACTGCATCATTATTGTGTCATAAATGATTTCTTTTATTTGATGTATAAAAATTATAAAACAATTACCATGATGTAGGGAATCTTTTTAGATTTCCAAATAATATTTTTAGTATAAAATATCACTTATATAACAATATATAAATATTAATTACTAAAATATTTTTGTTAATGTCAATTTTGTCTTCACAGTAAATTAATTAATCTAAATTGTCATTTTCACTCCCATGTGGTTCAATGGGGTCCCAAAATTGACCCAAAGAAGGCCATGTATTTTAAAGACTCAACCAATTAGTTTTGGACAAGTTTTAGGGTAATTTTGAATTATTTAAATATTCTTTTTTACTTTGAATTACTCTAATTGATTTTAACCGCGGTAAATAAAAGTCAAAAGTTACGATTCACTATCAATAATTTTCATCTTATTGAACCAAATTTTACATCTTGATAACATCCATGTATGTTGTTTTTTTAATTTCAATTCACAGAAGTGGTAAATTTTCATTTAAATGAAAGAGTCAGTTTTTTAACTACCACTATGTTCTTTCACTATTCATCAAAAATTGAAGTTTTTCAGAAAAATACCAACAATTCAGCCTAAGCTATATTTGATATTCTGAATTCAAAAATGATGTCTTTTTTTTCGAAATTCAAAACATATAAGTGGCAGTAATTAATTATAAATGTAATTTCTGTTATCAAAACAAATAGCGTGTTTTAATGAAACAATAACTATCAAAAGATGAGCACTTTTTGATGTCCAATTTCTTGGTGAAATTAATTCCAATGACCAACATTGGATTAAATGGTAAAAATATGTTCTAATTAAACTTCAAAACCAATTAAAAAGATAATCTAACCAAATAAATTATTGCAATGAAAAAGTTGTTTTTAATTGAAATGTAGCGTGTTTTTACTATGCATAAAAATATGAAAGTTATCAGAATAACATGAAACTTTTATCCAAATTAAATTTTTATATCCTGATTGCAAGGAAAAATTTTACTTTGTCAAATTTAACTTATAAACACTTCAAAAACTAGTTTTAAAATCGGAGCTCCATCAAAAGGCGGCAAAACTTCATTTTTTGAAAAATACTTATTTTTGCCGAAAATGTTATTTTGTTCTCATACCATGTTATAGAAAATATTTAAGATGAATAATCATGTTATAAAATTAAAAATTTACTTAATAATATTCATAACGAATAGTCCTTAATAATATTATCACAATATATCATTGTTTAGTGAAACCTAGTGTTGCGTACAACACACGCTATCGAGGAAGGTCGTGATTGCATGCAATGCAAGCCAGGTCAGGGTTGCATGTAGTGCAAAACTCCTTTATTGCTGCATATAATAGAATCCAACCATATTTCATTAATGCATTGAATATATATATATATATACAAATATATATATATATATACTCTTAATGTTGTGTAGAGTACCTACTATATAACAAACTTGAAACTGTGTGTAACACGATCCAAGAATAGTATTCTGTATACTGTAATATAATATGGTGTTTTGTATAGAGCAATGGAATCTTGGTGTAGCATACAACAGAAGATATGAAAAAAAAAATATCTCATAACATCTTGGGGTGTTACATTCTACCCCCTTAAAATAATTTTCCCCTAGAAATTCATCGGGGTTATAAATGGTTTATTACTTGAGAGTTTCATTCATAGAAACCCACATCGTAAAAGGAATAATAAAACATACTTTTAAAAATTAACGTTAGAAACAAAATGGATACCCAAAGTAACTCATCACTTGGGTTACCACATAGGAGATCATAGGAAAAAATATGGATATGGAAGAGAAATATAACTTTCAAGTTCTGATGGAGAGTGGTAGAGAACAGGGCTTTGAAAAATCCAATAGTCACAAAGCCATAAAATTGTAATGATCTAAGGTATCATCTGATTCATCAGATATGAGAGCACTAGGACATCATTTTTGGTATACAAGATCATTTCCCAAATGTTAAAGAATTTTTGAATTAAAAGAAATACTTACTTGATTTTGGTACAATATCAACGTTTCTCATGCCTCGAACAATTTCGACTTCATCTCTTAAAGAAATGACATTTTATTTGTCTTTCGCGAAGTTTAGCAGATAATGCGATAGAATGATATGTCATTCCATCAGTCTCAAACATTAGTTAGTAGATGTTATATACATAAATCCATATATGTTGAGATTAATCGTATATGGTTCCAAAATGGAATTTTAATTCATCTATCATCCTTATTAATAAAATAAAACTACTTTCTACTAACCAGGGACTACTTGTAAGACAACGGTAAGCAATAAAGGCATGTCGCACTTCGGTTGTGGGTTTGATTCCCACAGCCTTGTCTGACACGATGGGTTGTCGCCCATCCTATATGTTGTCCCTTTTCTAAAACTACATTATTATAACATTCCATCAATAATATAGAAAAAGGATATAGTCTTAAACAATACTAACTTATGTCCAATATAACCCATTCCATTCTTTAGGATTATCCAAATTAATTCTTTCCAAGATCATAGTATAAAGAAAACAATTACTAGAAGTGTCAACTACCGAGCATGTGAATACCATCATTTATCCCCCATATATCATATGATATATCTTGTTGGTCAAATTACAGACATGTGAATACCTTAATCATGTATTCTATTGAAAAATGAATACCCATTGAACCTTAGTGAAAACATGAATACTGTCAAAATTTAACACTTTCCACATACCAAAATCCCAATATTTCTATACACTCAAACCATGATAAATCTTTGTCCTTATATCTATCATGAGTTCATTTCATTTTTTTTCTTTATCCATTCATTATGCTCGTATCATATTCTTTCCAAAAATATTTCAATCATTTTTCATGGTTATCAGTACCATATAATTATTGAAAACCAATACATAGATATTCCAAAATTCCATGATACCATAAATGGGATTCCATGATACTATTTTGAAATCCCATTACATAAACACTTATTCATTACACAACATCATTTTTATACTGAACATCACAAATAGTGATCACATGTGACTTCCCTTTATCCTTTTCCTTAAGAGGTTTCTCAAGTCGATCATAATTAACCCTTAGATTAGGGCATTGATTAGCATAATGCCCCATTTCCTTGCACTTGAAGCATTGAAGTGTTGGTGGTGCATTTTCTGCAGTCTTTTCTTTATTCACATATTTAGAAACCCTTTTCCCATTACTTCGAACCTCAACATCTTGATAGCCTTATTTTCCACACTTAAAACATTTTATAGTACCTTTAAGACAGTCCCCACCATGCTTCTCTCAACACTTTGAGCATAAAGAAACATTCATCTTCTTTTCACCATTATTCTGAGATTTCACCTTGAACTCCATCTTTTGTTTCCATTCAAAACCATGAGATGGATATGTAACAAAAATATCCATTTCCACCTTGATTTCACAACGAAAAATTTCTTCATAGCTACTGAAGTCTCTTATAGATAATTCCCTTCAAATACTTGGTTTTAAGCCACTGAAGAATTGACCAAATTTACTTTCAGTTTGGATGATAAAGACATATATGTACCTTGAAAGAATTGTAAAAATCGTTTCATATATAACAACATATTCATCATCCTTTTTCTTAAACTCATGGAAATCCTTTTCCATCATTTTTAGAAGAATACGAGGGAAGTACTTATTAAAAAATAAGTTCTTGAACTCATCCCATTCCATGGAGTCAATTTCACCTCGGGGCCTTGTATTCCTAATTAGAGTCCACCACTGGTCTACTTCACCATCTAAACGGTAATCAACGAGAATGAATTTTTCATGTTCCAAACAGTGATGTATGGAAAATATCTTTTCAATGGTACTAATCCATTGTTCACCAACAACTGGATCAGAAGACCCACAGAACGAAGGTGGACGTTTCCTCATGAAGTACTCAATAGAATATTGTTACCTTCTCTACTCATTTGGAAGTCTAGAATGATTCATAGATTATGTAAGTAAATCAATAACAGTCTGCACTGCATCTCCCATAACATTGGTTTGTTCAAGAGTACAATCATTGCATCGTCCATTACATTGATCTACACGGTTCTTTCAGGTTCCAGCCATTGTCAAAATCCGAAAAAGAATTGTGTGAGAGGAAAAAATAATGCGAGGGAAAACAACATAATAAAGGGGGAGTACCTTCAATATATAAAATCTTAGGGATAATTATAAGACTGTTACCATAATTCTAAAACTATATCATATACTTAAACTTATCCTTAGGTACATCCCTAGACATACCTTAGAAATATCTCTAGGGATCTCACTAAATTTTTCATTCCAGTTTCCAAAGGATCACTAAACCGTTCCTCTAATACCAATTATATTGACCCAAAGTTTGATGTACATAGACATTACATTAATTTTGCAGAAAACTTAATATATAAAAAAAACCAACACACAATGACTGTAATATTTTAGTGTGTTTGGAAACTCGGAACATAATCTTCTAATCATGGTGAAAGATCTTCAATATCTCCCATAAAGATCTTCCCCTTTTGTTTTTTACCTAAATACTTTCTTTATATCCTAGGTAAAATAAAACATATAATGGTGTATATCAATTTCTCTGTAAGGGTAAACATAAAAAACATAAAACAATCCATAGACATTTGAATGTAAAAACTTGAGTATAAAATCTAAACATCAAAATCATGAGCAATGACATAAAACATTGAAGTACAAAAGGAATAGATCCTAAAAGAACATTAATCATGATTTAATAGAATTGGAATAAAACTTTTAATTGTGGAAAAACATTAAGCACGTGATGTGATTTCTATAGTAACAAAGGCATTGCTTCCAAGACCATCTTAGTGGAGAGAGTCCCTTACTGGATCGGGTTTACTTGTCGTTCCAGCCCAGAACTAGATTTACTTGTCATTCCATCCATGTCTATATCATCAGATACAAATATTTTCCCAATGAATTGGATGGAGATATTGGTCCCACCCATCTCATAATGAAATCATTCTTTCTTGTGCCACAAAATAAACATAAACCATTCATCATAACCCAAAAAATAACACGGGTTTCATAAATATCATTCCATCATAACATAATCCAATATAACAAATGGATATCATTTCATCATAAGATTAATAAAACCATGTAAATAGTATAGAAATTATAATTGAAACATGAATATGCTAAATAATTTCATTTTATATGGAAAATAGTTTTGATAAAACACTTGAAATGAATTCTTGAGGAAAATATCATTTCTTTTTCAAAATAATATTATTTTCAAAAAATGCCATGAAATTTAAAATGAAATGGATTTTGTTGAAAATAGTCATGAAATTTTGTGGAGTAATATTCTTGAAAATAAGTCATTATGAAACTGTAAAAATCCGTTCATGCCGTATTAGTTAAAAAAGCATTCTCCTCGTACTTTTTTCTGAAATGTCAAAGAGTACCACGTATGGTAAACAAAAGGAATAACACTTTCATAACACAATGTAACAGTAAAATAGGGGTAAAAATGACTTTAAATGTAAATGGACTAATATTAAACACTTTATGAAAAAAAAAATTGGATATGTATGAAAAAAATAACCCTAGTAAATACTTACGAATAAACAATCTCTGATAAAAATAAGATTGGAAAAGTTGTCCCTTACCACGTGTCCAACTTGACTAGATCATTATTGAATCTCCTGAATAATAAACTAAAGTTAATTTATAATTTCTTAAAAACATTTTTCAAGTTTATTATTCTTTTTATATCACTTATTACCATGTTATTGACATTATGTAATCATTAAGTTAATAACATTCGTTTTAACGATATTTGGTACTTGAGTCAAAAATCGAATTCTTATAATTACATGTTGTTGATGCGGTCAATATTCCATTATATCCAGAATTATATTAATGAATTAGATATCATATATATAATATATATCTAGAATACACATGAATTTATAATAGTACATAACATTTGGAGATAAGAAATGAAATGCACCGTCCATGGAGACGGTAAGTCGTACGTACGCATGAACGCTACTTTCATTTATATTTATTATTTTAAGGGAAATAAAACACAATTATACATAGGTATATTATAATTATAGTATAATATAATATATAATATCATTAAATCTATCCTTTATACATCCCACAAAAGGCATTCACGAGTCACATCACATTAAGGGGCGGTAGTCCGCACTTCTTCAAATGATATTATCTTATTTACCCACTATAGAAACCATAAAGGCTTGATATAATTGGGAAGTAAAAAAGTTTAAGGAAATCATAAACATAATATATATCATATATAAATATAGTTCCATCATAATGGCCACCATGAGAGGCGGTAGGAGAAAATCGAACAATCATCGTTTCGTGAGGCGTTAGTTTTCCATCCACAGAAATATTATGTTCTTCATCCATTAGATGGATGTGTGTGTATGTTTAGTTTGAATAATTCTCCTAAAAACAACCTATTATTTTTAGGATACAATTATTTTTACCAAATAAATGATTAAAATGAATTTAGTGGTTTGAGAAGTAAAATAAAAGAAAACAAATTAAGAGAAACTGTTACCTTTAATTTGGGTAACTCCATTTGGTTTGAACCAAAGGACTTATTGAAGTTCCTTCTACTTAAGGTAAGGCTTCTAGGTGGAGAAGAGGGGTGTAGGGAGCTTAATTGGGCAGATATTGGACGATTCAAATTGCTTGAGAGGTGTGTGGAATTGGATAGAAGTGGTCTCCTTTTATTAGGGAGAGGAGGGGCTCTTTAGGAAATTGTGAAAATATTATTTTATAATATAATGAAATTCGGTTTCTAGTGGTCCAAAAATCATTAAGGAAGAAGATAAGATGACTCAAATAAGAAATAAAATCATCCAATCAGAACTGGACTTGTTTTGGATATTACAATAATCATTATAATCTTATTTATTTAAATCATTTATCAATGAGGTAAATACTACATCATTATTATGTCATAAATAATTTAATTTATTTGATGTATAACAATTATAAAAAAACAAAAACGTTTTAGGAAATCGTTTTATCTTTCCAAATAATATTTTTATTCGAAATCTACTTATATAACACCATATAAATATTAATTACTAAAAGATTTTGGTTAATGTCAATTTTGTCTTCACATTAAATTAATAAATCTAAATTGACATTTTCGCTCCCAGGTGACTCAATGGGGTACCCAAATCAACCCAAAGATTCCCATGGTCATTAATGACTCAACCAATAAGGTTTGGAAACGTGTTAAGGTAATTGTAAATTATTATAATATTCTTTTTACCTTGAATTACCATATTTACTTTTAACCGCAGTAAATAAAAGTCAAAAGTTACTATTCACAAAAAATTATTTTCATCTTATTGAACCACATTTTACTTTTTGATAACAACTATGTATATCATATTTTTTAAATTCAATTCACAGTAGTGGTAAAATTTCATTTAAATGAAAGAGTCAGTTTTTTAACTACCACTAAGTGGTTTCACTATTAATCAAAAATTGATGTTTTTCAGAAAAATACCACAAATTCAGCCTAAGATATATTTGATATTCTAAATTCAAAAATGATATATTTTTTCCATATTCAAAACTTATAAGTGGCATTAATTAATTTTAAATGTAATTCTCATTATCAAAACAAATAACATGTTTTTAAAAACAATAACTATCAACAGATCGGCACTTGTTTATGTCCAATTTCAACGTGAAATTAATTTCAATTACCAAAATTGGATTAAATGGTAAAAATATATTCTAATTAAAAATTAAAACCAATTAAAAAGATAATATAATAGTATAAAATATAACGATGAAAAAGTTCTTTTTAATTGAAATATAGCATGTTTTTACTATTCATTGTAATATGAAAGTTATCAGAATAATATGAAAAATATATCCAAATTAAATTTTTATATCCTGAATCCAAGGAAGAATTTTATTTTGTCAAACTGAACATATAAACATGTCAAAACTAGATTTAAAATGGGTACGCCATCAAAAAGAGGCAAAACTACATTTTTTGATAAATACTTATTTTACCCAAAAAAATTATTTTGTTCTCATAACTTGTTCTAAAAAATATGTAAGATGAATAATATTGTTATAAAATTCAAAATATAGTTAATACTATTCATAACATCTAGTCCATAATAATAATATAAAAATATATTACATTTTAGTTAAACCCGGTATTGCATACAACACACGCTGTCGAGGAAGGTAGTGATTGCGTGCAATACATGCCAAGTCAGGGTTTTGTGTAGTGCAAGACTCCTTTGTTGTTGCATATAACATAATCCAACCATATACCATTTATACATTTAATATATATATACACACACACGCTCAATGTTGCATAGAATAACTACTATAAAATGTACATGAAATTGTGCGTAACACGATCCAAGAATAGTATTTTCTATACTGTAAGCTAATACAATTTTTCATATAGCTCAAGGTAATCTTGGAGTAGCGTAAAATAGAAGATATGAAAAAATAATATATCTCTTAAAATCTCGGGGTGTTACAATTTTATATATAAAATACCCTAATTATGAATTTCCAGATTAAAGTGAGAGGATTTTATTCATTTAAGTGTTTGAATGTAAAACCATGTAATTTTAAAATATTAATGTGATGAACAAACTTGTGTCAACCCTGAACTTGTTACCTGAGTCTGTTCATGAAAATTACTCATAGGTATTCACAATCTACATTGTATGGAATATAGTTCCATGCATCAAGAATACATGGTTGGGAAAAAACTTTTTGAGGATAAATATATTATTAAACAATTTTAAACTACCAAATAAAAAAAACAAAAAACAGAAAGAAATAAACTACTACACATACCTCTATATGACCTCATGTGTCACTTACAACCATAGGTTCACACTTCCTCCATGAGATATTCGTAGTGGGAGAAACACCGATTGAAAAAAATAGTGATATACTTGCATGTATTAATAAATAATAGGCATTATTGTATAAACTATTCTGTATGACATACCATTTAAAAGTACATTGTCATGATAGTTTGAAAGTAACACATATTAGAATTTGTATTTTTATCATTTTATTCAAAACAAGTGAGAGTGTAGATGTTTTATAATAAACACATTTTCATCATATTTTTCAACAAAAATATTACAATCATAGAAAAAATTTCATGAAAATTAATTTTAAAAGAAAATAACAAAAGAATAAAAGACACGGTATAGAAATATAACAAAAAAGTACATTGTTAAAACTACTACATTAGAATATAAGAGTAATGTTTAGAAAGAACCATGATAAATACCCATGTAATTATTGTTTGTGTAGTACTAGGGTCCTTGCACCTCAGTGACAACCACATACATCCTAATCGTGCATTATCCTCACGCAAGACCCACTAGAGGGGAATACAACCAAAGGTCAAGTGGTGTCTGATCATATGACAAGACCCACATATTCTATATATACAATATACTAGAGTGTAAATCATTCCAATGTATTGCGGTCTTGTATCATCGTCATATGTTTGTTTAGTGTTTTCCCCTCAATTAATCTAGGGGGGATGATCCCACCCTTTTAATCTGCCTAGCATACTAAAACTAGCCTTCCAAGCTAGGTACACGGGCCTTCCATGTTGTCTATTTCAATGGGTGGTGAGTTTTTATCAAGATGACATATATGAACATGCCATTTTCTTTACCTGAAAACTCCTCCAACCTATCACCACTGATCTCCCTCTATTAGAGGATCCCCTTTTCATGTCACACAAATATGAATTATCCTCTTCCCTAAACAAATATTTAAAATCACTCATTTAATATAAATATATATATATCATAATTATAAAATACGGTGAGTTACTCATCTTGTGATTTTCACTTTAATAAAACATTCTCAAGGTTACAAACATTCTTCACTATTTTATAATGGATTAATTTCACATTATAAATCTCTATTGCCAAATAATTTTTTTTCCAAACCCATTTAAAAAACCAATAGAATAATCAATTTACCACACACATATAAAAAATTATGAATCCATATGTGAATTAATGGGATTAAAATATAAAAATTAAAATTACTATTTTAGATATAATTCACATCAAAACCATTAGCATTTCCAAATTCACTAAAACAAGAAATATCCCCACTTTAAAATGACACATGAAATATTTTTATTCATGTGAACATGAAAAACTATTTAACACACCATAAAATGCTTCGTAAATACCCATAACGTACCCAAATCCATTTTTGATTCCAAATTATTTTATTTTATATTTTCATTATCATGAAAACAGTCATGGAATAATTTTTAAATGTAGAATAAATTAGCCAAAACATGAAGGTCAATGTGAAAAATAAAATAATTTCCACCACCAAGAATCATCATAACATTGTATAGAATAAAGATACTATTAATAAAAAACTATTTTTAAAACACTCATGAAAATAAGGAATTAAAATTAAATGCCTATTTATAGCGAACCCAGCTCTTACTAAAATCTCACTGCAAAAAATGATGGCAACTCAAACCTCTCAATTACTTCATTCATGCATATTCACCTTCTCTTATATTCATGGAAAGATATCCCATATGTATATATTTTCAATCTCAAAATTATAAATGGGTATGCTTACCAATATACATATATGTGCATACACCGATTAGTACATACACACGTATAAATCTTCATAGGTATATAAATATATATATATTTAATAACATCATGCCCCATTATATATATTAAAAATGTTGTTGTTTAATATATATATATATGGGTAACAAACATACATATATGCTTACCTATGAATATGCACAAATGTATATGACAACAACATCTCAAAACCACTTCAATGGATGCTATGACACACTAAAAAACTACTATGAACCCATGAATACCCAAAAAGGCCCCACAAAAAATTATATCAAACCATGAATGTAGATTAAATGAACCTAAACTAGATGAGGAAGATGTTAAATGAAGAAAAACACTTATCCTTTAGAGGATGATGCCGAAATAGGCATAATTTGAACCTTGAGGCACATTTCAACCCCTATTAAGAATATAAAAGTCAAAAAATCTCCCCACTCAAAACCCTATGGTTTTGAATAATAGTTTAGGGTGACAAGAGATACAAAAATACCCAGAAATAGAAAAGGGGAGGTTCTAGAGACCATACGCCAATGCATCAACTGAGATACTAGACAAAATATAGTGAAATCACTAGATGAAGAATGATCCTAGAGGGGGGCACACAATCCACAAGAGAAGTGATGGGGATCCATGTACACAAAAGTAGGAGGGAAAAGATAGAAAAAGAGGGGAATTTAAAATGAATAAAAGAAAAATTAGAAAAATTAAGAATCAGTAGTTAAAAAATTTTCCACCCACATATTTTTCAACAATTTTAACAAAATGTGGACAAACACATCATTGGACACTACCTCAGACAGCCATCCCCTTGGTTACTCATATAAAGAAGCACATTTGGTAAAACGGTTCTGAAACCTCACAACACAATTTTATCAACTCAGAGAACCCAGCTCCGTACTGCCGCATGGTTTAATAAACATCGAATAAGTGGTGAACCATAAAAAAGTCCCACATGGTCACCTGCAACAACACCATGTGATTTCTTTTAACTATTACAGTGAACCGTGAAACAACCAAAGTCTTTAAATTATTATAATTTTCCCACACACTACCTGATCATAAGAGAGAAACTATAGATAAATAAAATATATTGATAGAATGTAATTATAATGATCATGTTTGAAAATTATCCTCCCTATTAACTCTTTATACCTCCATGAAGTCACCCAATCAATTTTTGTTCAAAACTAGGATTCAAAACTACCCAAGGCCAATCAAATCCAAGAAACTCGATGTGAATTTTCAAGTCCACAATTCACACTCGTCTATATCTAGAGTAAACTGAAACAATGAAACTAATAGGGCGAATTAAATGGTATCCACACCATTAGAAACAAGCTCTCATCAACCAACTCTAGTAGAATCCACAATAAGATCAGAAATGTCAATCCCTGTTATTTAATAACGGACCATCAAAGACCAACTAGAACCAACCGACTTGGGATGAAAAAATGACCAACATAGGAAATATTAACATAGAACAACAGGCAACATAATTAAGACATGATGGATTTAACATGAAATCACATGGTAAATCAGTCCACAATTCATCATTTTTGATGACACATGCATGACCAAATGAGCACAAACCAAAACTGAATTCAATCCACTAATGCTAACCACACTAGGAAAAAAATCATTTATTTTCATCCAAAAAGTAATGAAAATTGGATTTACGTGAAAATAATAACACCATTACTTAGTGAAATAAATGAGGATCCCAAAAGAATAAAAGAACCTATAACATGGAAAGATTCAATAGAATGTAAAACTATATCTACTCTGGCATTGGAAATAAAATTTAATGTAAATTTAGCACACCATTGAGAATTATTTATACATGAATTGATTAACTCTATAACCTATTGTTCAAGCCCATATATCTTGAAATATATTTTTCAATAGAGCCATTATATGTTAATTTGTGATAAAAACTCCATCTACTATCATGTGTAGCCAAAGAGTCAACAATCCCCTTGGTAATTACAGTAAAATGGTGTAAAATTCCTAAACCATCTATACTATAAAAAACAAGAGAATGTCACACCATCAATATTCTAGAACTGAAAAGGTTTATTTCTTATAAAAGATTCTACCATTTCACACTCCTTACTAGATTAAGAAAATACAAAAGCACCAAAACAAAACATACCATCAGCTACCAGGTGCAACCTTTGGATAATTTATCAGTTGAAATTTGATGATCATTGTACTCTAGATGAATACCCCACATAAATATTTTATCTTCCAACTATTCAATTGATAGTATATATTGATAAAAGGAACTACTTCATCAAAATAATCAAAATACCCCATTAACGTTATTTGAATATGTCAAACATCCATGAGCTCTATAACTTTATTCCAATTCAATTTCATAATAATAAAACACTGGACGAACGTGGTCTTGAGGATTTCCCAAAACATATCAACATGAAATGAGAACACAACATCTAACCACTAATAGTCTAGAACTTTTCCGACAAACACACCAAATACAACTCATGCTCTCACAGCTTCTAGGATTCCCAAAACAGAAAACTAGACCATTTGACATTTTGAACCAAATTGAAAACCGAAAAACCAAATAATCACAAAAAATAATCAAAGACAAATCAAGTATCCTTGAAAACCCCACAAAAACCTCACAAAACATTCCAATACTCTCTTATAAAAAACAATTTACCAATTTCAACCATTTTTAATTTAGATTTCCCTTTCAAAATAAAATGAGTTTTCATTTCCATAAAAATTGTTTTATCACATCCAATTTAATTATAAAAACACTTTATCACTATTCTTATAAAAACTAATAATATAGATTGAAAATAATCCCATTTTTATGGAAACCATTTTTTCCAATAACAATATTGTACAAAAATGTAAAATATTTCTATTTTAAACACTTAGCCATAGAACCCCATAAAGAATCACATATGTTATCATTCCTAATCTTATATACATCAATCCACACATACATACTAACATGGAAATTATATGAACACCAATGTATATGTGAACATCAATATGGTGTACCAAGGGTACCACATACCATTTTATTTACAAAACCAATAATTTAACAAATTCCAAATTCACATATCGTCAAAATATTACCAAAATCTTCAAAAATAAAAATCTTTTTAGCCTATAACTACTAGTTTATTCACATGGTAAACTATTTTGAAAAATCATTTTCCATTAAAAATATTATATCCCCAACCCAAATCAAAGCATAGCTTCACCAATAACAAAATAACTAGAGAATATAAATAGTCATCTCACATATCCTATTCACATGGTTTAGGTGAACATGCACTGATCATACACAAACCAATTATATCATATTTGACCAAGATTGTGAGATACAAGTGGTTTTATACACTTTTTAGATTCATCGTATAACACCATATCACTACCAATTTTTTCCCCAACATATAATATATCATGAAAACGAAATAACACCAATTACATAACTCAAACATAAAATAAATATTTGAAAACCAGTTATCCCTAGTGAATCACGTCTCATCACGAATGGTGGTGATCAGGTACAGACCCATGACCTACCTCTTGCATAATGAATATTCTTTATCGGAACTATATAACATCCCTAATAATAATAACCTAAATTTTATACCAATTTTTATTAACCAACATCGGTAAAAAATGAATCAGTTACCTTATTTAGTCCGCAGCAAGGCTTGAGAGGTGTTCAGATCCTCATGGGCGATAAACTAGTTCCAAAAATAACAAATTCTCAATTGGGATCAATTTTTCACATCAATAATAAGAAGATAAAAAATATAAACTAGATAATCAAAATGAATAAAAAAGTGGAAATTAATAAAGAACTATTCAATCCTCCATGTAATCTAATTATTCAACTCCAACCCTAGGATCATACTCGCTCCATGAGAGAATGAGAGTTTGAAGCATCACCGAAATATAAAAAATCTATTGGAATAAGTATTTAAAATCAATAGATATTCCCAGATAAACTTTTTCCTGTTGATATCACTTAAATTAAATACAAAGTAATTTTATTTTCAAAATAAGACGGATTAAAAAATCGGGATTTTTTATTTATAATAAAAATAAGGGAAAATTTCCAATTATTATAAAAAAAACTTTTCTTAATACTATTAAAAATCATATTTAGATCCTGGAACAAATTTCAAAAAAATTATTATAAAATATAATTTTGTATTAAAAAACATAATGATATTGAAACATAAAATGAAATGCATTTATTAAACTAATGTCACTAAAGACAATAGTAAATTTATTAATGAACCATAATAAATACCAATGTTTGTAGGGTAACTACATTCATAGGATCTTTATACATTGTTGATAAGAACATAACCAAATCCCACAACATACTCATTAATGTTCTAATAGATGTAAATACCACCCATGGTGTGTTGGAATCCATTCACATGCCGAACCCATATAGTCCTTATAGAATATCAACTACAGGTGAACACCTCCAATGGTCATGTGGTATTTGTTCATCATCATATGATTCGATAGTGTTGTGGTTTAAATAATTCTTGGGGGAATTGAGCATCAGCCTACTGATCCACCTTGCATAACAGTACTAGTATACCAACCATGGTATTTATGCATCCCATGTGCTCTATTTCCATATTTGGTGCGTCTCTATAAATATTTCATATATGAACATATATATTTTTTACCAAAAAACCCCTGAAACCTCAATCCATTTATCTCTAACCTATAGATTATCCCAATTATCATGTGAGAAACAACAATGAATCCTATTTAATGGGAAAATATAAAAAATAACACAATTTATATAAGAATCTTATTTATAAAACAAGGGGGAATGCCTCAAGAGGGGTTTTCAAATCCCATCAAACATTATGAAGATGAAAAAAATCCTCACTATTTAAAGTAATAATAATCTCACATTAGAAAGAACTATTTCTAAACAATTTTTTCCCAAACCCATTTAAATGACCAATAGAAAAATCAAGGAACCCTAATTGTTAAATAAATTTGGGAACCAAGATTTACTCAATGAAATCTATTATAGAAATAAAAATCACCAATTGACCATGAATTCATATCAAAACCAATCAAAATTACTAAACATACCCAAACATGAATTTTCTACAATATAATGTCACATAAAAAATCATTTCCGTTAAATTCAAAATGAACAAAATATTTTCTGGCATAAAACAACTTCTGAAATACCCATCTAACATACAAAACCATTTTAGAACCCACTTTTCAAAATATTAAATTCCATTCATTCTAAAACACATTGGGAAGAAAATCATAATGATGAATTCCCAAGTCAAAAAATAATGTGGGTGCGAAAAATGATGACAATACAAAACCCAAGAATCAACATAACCTTTCATAGAATATACATACTTATAAATTCTTAAAACACTTTTTTAAACACGCAAAAAATTATGAAATTCAAATAAAGGGCCTTGGCATAGGGATCTAAAATGAAACTGAAGGCACAATACTAAAAAAGACTGCAACACAAAATATCCCTTTAACAAAGTCAAAAATCTGAACCTTATCTATTATACAAGGAAATATATCCACTATGTACTTATAATCACAACCAAATATGTTCAAAGTTAGGCATACACATATTCTTATAAGTTCATACATTCCATTTCACATAAAAATGTACAAATCAACATTTATATAAAAGTAAGAACACATAGCACTATTATATATATTTCTAATTCATTCGGAGAATCTATATATATAAAACAATAAAATTTGGGCAAATATGATTATCAGTGAATATACATATATGTATTCGACCAAAACACCACGGCATCACTTCAACAGAGATGAAGAACCAAAAAAAATACAGGAAACAAAATAATCATAAAATATACCCTGAAAAAAATTATAACAAACCAAGAAGGAATATGAAATGAAACTAAACTGATAGAAGATGAGTCATAATGAACCAAGGTGTATAATTTACAGTGAATGATGTCTAAACACTCCAAAACCGATATAAAAGAGACGTCTCTCTCCCTATTAAGATAATAAATTTAAAAAATCACCCCTCCCAAAACCATAGGGTTTTAGTGAATGTGTTAGTATGATGGGAGAGTGGAAAATTGTTATAAATGGAAAGGAATAAGATTTAGATACCACACCTCGAATAATTTACAAAGAAACCAAAATGAATCTGATGAAATTACTTGAAGAAGAGGGTTTTAAGAGGGGGTTCTCGCACACCCCATGGATGAAGAGGGGGGGTGAGACACACAAGGGAGGAAAATATTGAAATAAATATTTTAGGAAAGAAATAGAGGAATATAATTAACATAAAAATAAATCATATCTTATTTTTTTATTTAAAAAACGTGTTTTACCCACAGGGTTCATACACAATTTACCAAATTAATACCCAAAGAATTTAATGTCCACTGTATAGCCTAGGAACCCATGAACGGTTAATCCTAGGAAGATAAATAATTAAGAAAAAACATTCTCATACCGTTCCACAAGGAATTATCAAATTAATGATCCCAATCACCTGGTTACAACAATGTTTAATAAACTATGTGTGTGTCGTGCTCCACTAAAAACACCCATCAGGGAACCTACAAAGGAACCAATCTCTTTCTCTTAACTGATCGTGAAAACCATGAAATAGAAAAGATTTATCCAAAAATATAATATTTTTTCTATTCAACTATATTATCTCAATGTTGAGACTAATTATAATGAAAATAATTAAATTAATTCAAATGGTTTGTATTTCATGGTTTGGGTTTGGTACATTAAAAAAAGAAATATATACTATGAATTTCAATAAGGAAAAACTTTTTTTTCAAGATACGACTTGATTTTAAATCCAAATTTAAGAAATATTGATCTGTTCTAGTCATCATCAGGGTTGAAATCCTTGTAGGGTTCTCAAGGAATGAGTGAGTGATGATAAAACAAATTATGAAAAAATGTGTTGGACTATGCGGATAGTCAATATTAGGATAAGTGTATCTATTAGCTAACTTCCTAGAGTGTGCTACGAACGAATCCAATGTATCATAGGAGACCAATTAAGTTAGATAAATTGGGACATGTCATGGGGATGTTCGGGTTATGAAAAATTATATCAGAGCCAAAACCCTGTAGAAATTGTTGAGGCACTTCTGGGGTTTGATAATTCATGTCCATAATGAGGAGGTTGTGATTTCATGGGGTAGAGAGTGTAACACCCCATGAAAATGACACATAGAAAAGATATATGTTATCAGACATGTTGAAAGGGGAACCATTATTTCTATGATCCTACTAGATTATAACACCACATTATTGCATTCTTAAACCTGACTAGTGATCAGGACATGAAACCTTCATGGAAGTATTTTATGGTGTGTGTGATTGGGGAGAAAATACACCAAAATAACATATATAGTCCTATGTGAACAATAATTGATCTAATAAGTTACATGAGTTAGTAATAGAATTGGCTATGTGATGATGGAAAAAAATTTATTATGGGATTCCTATTGTGCAAGATAACTATATTAATGGCTGAGGAAATCTGCTTTATGATATTGAACATCAAATTTGATAGCATCTGTAACTTGAAAAACATAATTTATAATGGAATATAATTTTTTAATTTTTTTTATAATTTTTTTAAATTATATTCAATATCATTGACAGCTTTCAATTCATGCGACATTGGTATTGAG
The DNA here is from genome assembly GCA_963277665.1 of Viscum album. Classification (NCBI taxonomy): domain Eukaryota; kingdom Viridiplantae; phylum Streptophyta; class Magnoliopsida; order Santalales; family Viscaceae; genus Viscum; species Viscum album. The sequence goes on from OY728138.1 coordinate 2,095,678,235, forward strand.
TGAGATATAAAATTCTATTAAAATATTTTTATTTATAAATGACAATTATATTATAACTATAATGTGTAGTGGATATGAATATTAATTACAAAGTAGTGAAAGCATATATTGATAATAAAAGTATATATTAAATTAAATATTTTTCTATAGATAATAAATTAAATAACAATAAATTGACTAATGAAAAATAATACATTAAAAATATTGTTTTTTTAAGAGAAAGGTTTTGTCCCTTCTTTCACACTTCTTAAATATTTAATTTTAAAAAAAAATTATAAAATATAATTTCAAAAAATACATTCATTTTTAATTTAGTATAAGAAAAACATATTAGATTAAATTTAATGTATTTTTCTGAAAATATTCAGTTTTTGATGAATCTTAAAAAATATTGAATTTTGATTGAAAAAATATATTTTCATGCAATTTATTTAAAATATAGGATTATAATTAAAATGTTTCTAAATAAACATTTACATTAATAATATATATAAGAAAAAAAAAATTTAGGAAAAAAATTTTATATTGAATATTAATATAATATCATTATTCACATTTGATCAATTTCTCTTTGAAACCATTCATTATCATCGTGTTTTCATGGTACATTTAATGTAAAAAATTTCCACTTATGTAAATTTAATTTGGTAAAATTTATTCCATATTTTTAATGAGCACAATTTATATTATATAATTATGTAAACTAATTTTAATAATGAATATTAATAGTTAAAATAGAAAACAAAATTACTGGGGTTTAGGTAAAAATAGATTTACCATGGGATACACTAAAAAGATTGTGATTAAAATGAACTAATTAATTTTTAAAATATAAATTATAAAAAAAATATATGACTAATAAAGTGTAATGTTATATAATACTAACCTATTGAGCTTTTTGGTATGTCAAAATTTTAGGCACACATTTTTCATTTCAAAATTTCATATATGACGCTCAACAAACTTATAAAAGTTATCTAATCTTATATCTTATTCCCAAATGAGAAATAATTATTATTATCCATCTCCTGTATAAAAAAATAAAAATTACATACTCTAATCCTAAAATCCATTGTTTGGTCATAAATTTTACCATAAAAGACTTTTTTAAAAACGTAATAAGGCTATCGAGGAAGAGGTAACCAATTTAATTAAGTATTTTTTTTATCCTCCTCATCGAGTGAATATTTTTAAATACATTATTATATAATAAAAATTTAATCACAAATATAAGTATATATTTTTATGTATTGATCATGAACTAAACCCATTCAATAATCCGTAAAATTGTTTATCAAATCCTTGTTGTGTGTTTAGTGGACAATTGTCTCATGAGATGATGTCAATAATTTTCCCATTTCTACATCACAAGACTAATTATGATGTGATATATAAAGTATTTATTTGTTAGTTATAACATAATTTTATATCGGGATTAATTATATCATTTAGAAATTTTTTAACTTTTTACTCCATAATGGTGAATATAATGTCATCCATGTTTACGATGGACTACTGACTCATGAAGTGATGCAATTTCGTATTAAAATATCACTTTACATGGACTCTAATTAGGAAACATTAAATGAATATAAATGTTAAAATTTAAAATATTATGATATTGATGAAACATTTATATTAATTAAATGGTAATAAATCAATTTATTTCCTACATTTTCAATTCATAAAAAATGATAACATCATTCATGTACGTGTGACTACCACCTTCTTATAAAAATGTTACTCTCTTTTTATCTCCATGAATGTAATGTAGATCATTTCTCAAAACTAACTTTCATTATTTTTATGGAAGGTTTTTATTAAATATATATATATATGTAAGATATTATGGATCTCAATAATATGGGAAATACTCAGAACATTCATTATAATTAATTATTGAGAAAACAAGGCAATTAGCAACTGAAACAATGAAAATAGTTATCTATTTTACAAAATTGGGTGATAAGATGTTGTAAAAGTATTACATATGAAATTATAATTATTAATATTCTTCTATAAAAATTCTATTACATATTTAGAAGGATTATACATGAGTTTGATGAATTTTTAAACAAAATAAAGCATGTAGTAATGGTATTCCTTTCAATTTCACTTTAATGAGGAATAATTTAATGTTCTGAACCATATATATTTTAATGGTGTCTCTAAAACCAAATTAATATTTATTATTGTGATTTAAAGATAAATATTTTTAATTTAATAATTAATTTAAATTATTTCACATATAGATATTTCATAGATAAGTTATGATGTGGTAATTAATTTGATAACGTAATTTATTTTCATTGTGTTATATTACATCTTTATTGTCATTCATTTTATAAGATAGTGTGTTTAATTAATTAATCTTATATTATGATGAATTTAAAATTGTTTTATGTGGACATACATTTTATATGCATATGGAATACATTTATTAATTATCCAAACAAAATTATGATATTTGCAATGGGTTATTTCAGAGTCTCATTTTAATAAAAATTGATTGTTATTGAATTCATGTTGATGTATGTTTCTATTTCTGATGCTTTCACTAGGGTGCAAGCCATCATGCTATGATGCATTTTATGTTTCCCTGTATTCCACCATTCCATAAGAGGTCGACATCCCTTTCCTATTCAGGGAATTGGCTCCTTAATCAGAATGGGATGATGGTATGTCGGTCTCTTGTTCTATGGATTCCTCCTCAGAATTCATCTCTCAGTTTGGGTCTCCATTATTTTTTAAGATGTTGTTTGTGAAACTCTTCCCTAGTGTTATACCTCCATGGACACCAGTTAATTACACAACTCATTTATAAACATTCCAAGGGGTCAAGTCAGTGTAGAAACCTTCGATCAGTGATGTAGTCTCGTTGGACATCGATGTTGTGTCAGGAATTTGAAACATTGATGCGCCTAAGATTTTTTCCCTTATGATTGGGATTTAAGATGGTGAGGAAGCCTGAGGCATTCTATGTCGAGTGTGGGGAATTATATGGAATAGGTATTTTTCTATGTCATTTCCTCTGATTACAATGTTTAACAATGGGTATGCCACGATATTAATTCTATTTCTGGTAGGGATGGTTATGACAAAGATGTGTCATCTGAGGTTTAACTCAGGAATCTCATGTTTAACCCAAGGTAAGACACATGTTTAATGCCTTGGGTAGATGATATGAGAGTGATTATAATTTCCCATATAGATGAATTAGATTGTTACCTTTATATGATTTATCATTTGAAATGTTTACTATAAGATTGACCAAAACGGCCAATGAGGATGGATTTGAGGAGGTGTGTCCTATTGAGGGTACTAGATGATGGACCAAAACACACAATAAGGATGGATCTGATGTGGTGTGTCTCATAAAGGGAATATATCTCACTGCAAAGTTTAATCTGGACACCACTGAGCGCGGATCCAGGAAAGTGCACCCCGAAATGGGGAACACCGAGGTTTATCATTGGTTGGGATTGAACCTTAGGGAGGTTCCTTATGTACATTGTGTAGATGACAGGGATCAAAACCCTCCTAGTCCGAATTAGTGATGAATTAGGGTGTACACAAAGGACAACAAACTGGAGAGATGTTGGTGCTTATACATGGATAATAGCCCATCACAATATAGACAATCTTTTTTGGATGGTTATGGTTTGTGTGCGGATTCTGCATGGTTATCAGCCCAATAGAATGTCATGGTCGTACAAAGATTTGGTGGCCCATTTAGGAATCATGATGTCTGATGGATGGTCAAACGAAGTGGATGAGAGGAATGGGATGGAACCCGATGTAAATATGATGGTGTTGTTGGCCTTTAACATAAGATAGGTTTTATATATATCCCTTTGGTTGGTAATTAATGTCCAAACTGTTTTTTGGGGTGATGAGTAACATAATGAGGCAGACTGTGTGAATGGATACACGGATTGGACATGAATGAATTAGAACATCCGGGTTGGGGAATGACCTTCTTGAAACACAAAGTCTCAAAGGAGAGACCAGAATGGTACATGTTTAAGGGCTTGATCCTTATACAGGCTTCCTATGTATCCCCATGGATGGGAATCAATATCCATGCATTTCAAAAATGGGAATGTAATCATGGTGTATGAAAAAGACAATGACCTGAATACATGTTGGGGATTATGAATGGTTAGAAGCATGAAAACAGGTCTGATGCCACAAAGGGACATGCTAAGGTTGTGGTTCCCAATAAATGGTACACCGAAGTTTACTAGTGTTTGGTGTTGATTCTTAGAGAAACATCCTATGAAACCTTCTAAAAAGATAGGGATCAAAACCCAAGTAGTTCGATAGATTACAGTTTAACATCATTTAGTTATGAAAATGGGCATACAGTTTAATGTCATGCAAGATTATGGTGAACCGACATGAAGCAGACAAGACCAATGGATGATGGGAAAGAAACACATAGATGCCTCCTATGTACCTTGATTGGTATGTCCAATGATCAATGTCAGCATAGATCAGTGGTGAGGGATTGTGCTTACACACTAAGACAACCCAAAAAGGAAGTAATGATTAATTCTTACTCTAAGCTCAAGTGAGTAATGTTCAGTGTTAAAAACAAGAGAAAACAAATAACTAACAATCACATATGAATGGTGAATCCCTGAGGAATGGAACGAAGATTATGTGATGTTAGTGGCCCATGGATATAGAGATTGTGCCTTACTCTAGAATAGAGGCCCAATTGAGATAAATCCCCAAGGGAGAGGGATGGGGTATCAAGATTCCCTTATGTGAATCTCTCCTCTGGTCTTTGATAAAGGAAGAATATAGGATGAGAAACGGTGCTACCTCTTGAAGGAAAGGCTAGATTCTTACACCATTATGGTTTCCCTACCCCGCATACAGATGTTGTTTAATGAAAGGAGGATTCCATTCCTTGTGAGAAATTTCTCACTCTCATGGAGACTATTGAGAATTGAAATATTCTGATTTTGGTAACCCCCTGTATATTTCAAGCGTAGAGGTTACATTTTAACGTAATATGATATGGAAAACGATTCTTGGTAGTTTAACAAACTACAGTTGGAACGATGAGGATTCACTCCTCACCCATATGACATACATATCTAGTTCACATTAACCCTTTATGAAGGGAAGGCAACGAAAATTCCATATGTAGATGGGGTTGTGGAGTGATCCATTGAGGGGATCATGTTATAATGGCTATGTGAAGATGAAATGGCTCTTAGCATGCCTATGTGGAGAATCTTGAGGAAATGTAGCACATTATAAAGTACCACACTAGGGACTTTGAAATCACATCGTACAAACATATATAGTCACACCGTATAAAGGTTTGTGTAGAAATGGGGTTTATAGGAAGGGACCTTGTAAGGATCTGGTGATCTATAAAGGGGTATTCTTAATGAAGTGAAGTGTTATATCCTGGGCATGGATTATACATGCATGTGAAAAGTGATTCCGGAAGTGAATGTGACCTCATGAAGTATGACTTCATAGATCATGGGAGCCTCAAAATGTGTGGATTTGCGATGAAATGTACTTCGTGATGCATAGTGATCCTTCTTAGAATGGGTTACACATGTGCATGGAAGGTACACAATGAAGCATGGGTTATTTTTGGTGACCTGAGTTCCAATAGGGGTCCCTTTACTTTATGATGGATCATGGTTTTCATGAAGTGAATACCTACTTGGTGAGTGGTTGAATATGAGTAAAGGTATAGTTATTTAGAAATTCTCAAATACCTTGTAGTTTACGTTTTCTTAACCATTCAAAGAGATGAGGGTGCTTTGCGATTTGAGAGATGAGAAGCTGAATGGTCAGTGTATCTATCCTTTAGGTTTTGTCGATGCCTTTTATTTATAATAAAATGGTGGTGTATAGTCAAAAAGTATTGTCATGATGGAATTGGACCTCAAAATCTGAGGCAGGTCCACCATTTCCATGGACTCGGAGAGCTCTCTATCAGCCATTTCAAGGTTCTCACATAGGGCTCTCTATAGTGCGTTGTAGTCATAGAGTTCTCAATAAATTAATTTGTGTAAGTGAAAAGCTCTCTGAAAATTATTCCTTAGTCATGGAGTGATCCATAAACTTCACCATAGTGGCATAGATCTCTCCTAGATTTCCTTCATAGTCCCAGAGTGCTCCCCCAGCTGCTTCGTGGAGTCTGCAAAGGAGGCTTTTCATATTACCTTGCACTGGTCATAGTGTCATAGGGACATTGTGACGATTCTGTATGAGGCAGGATTCCTTGGATTTTTTGTGGGGTTTGTTTTCCAAAGAGACATATTTTGGTACCATTAAATGGACTCCCTAAGAATGGGAGTTTTAATGAAATGTTTATCAGATTTTGATGGTAATTTTCCAAAATCATGGTAGAATGCCAAGAAAAAAATTTGAAGCAGGGACACAAAGCATGGGTCGAGTGTGTTGTGGATCTTGTGATGAACCACAAAGTTTCATTGTTGATCATTTATAAATAAATAGACATAACAACTTGTTTATTGATCATTTTATTTTGAATTTCAAAATTTTCTCTCTCATTTCATGATGCTTTACACACTCCATGATACCGATTTTCACGTCCAGACACTATAGTCTGGTGCTACGCAATTCTACTCAATGATCCATTTCATCATAATCATGGGATTATTTTCTCCCCTCATTGGGTATTTGACTCTGTGGCTACACACTTCGTGAGCTAATCTCTATGAGAGGGCTCCATGACTGTACCCCACGACTAAGCTCTATGACAGAGCTTCATGAACTAGCAAAGAAAAAATCTCTAATGTCTTGATCAATAGAAATGGTCATCCATGATCTTTTACAAGTAGTAATTGTGTTAGCTTTTTGAAAAAAGGTAATGGATGATAACCTGGGGATTAGTGAATAAGTTCACATCAAATCAGAACAAAATTCACTAACAAAACATTTGAGGGGGGGCCTGAAGAACTATCCCCTATGCAAGTGACTTTGTTTTTCTTCTTCGGTCTGATGGACGATGTATTCATCGCTCGAGATTTTATGGTCGAACCATCATACCAGTTTAGGAGCACCCCATGCTAGTATTAATGGTTTAGGGATGATGATGGACATATGTGGGCTAATTGTACATATGTCACCTCCACCTGATTATACAAGCACACACATTATTTGGACATGATGGAGCTATAGGCTGAGGCATCCCCTCCACAATATCACACTATCCTAAAGGCAGCTCTGTGAAATTTAGAAAAGGGGTGGATGGATGAGTTGTACCTAAACTAGGGAGGAAACTTAAAAGATGACTGGATATGGGCTTACTGGGTATGCACAACATGTGATGAGTTTGTGGCGAAAATGAGGTGAATGGGCCTATATATAAGGTGGTATGGGCTTTTTAAGTCCATATCTACCAGCTAAAGAGTGTGATGTTGGATCTTTTGAGAAGGTGGGCACACATGACCAACTCCTTTTATCTTCATTATAGGGAAGTGAGAATCAGTATCTGAGACATCCATAAGATATCCAAAATTCCCATTATAGGGGCTATCTAGGACAAATTCCACCAACCCAAGAATGTGTGGAGAGACACAGAGATGATTCCAAGTATGGGAAAGGCGCTGATGACCTTGGTGCTGGGTAATGACAATAAATCAATAAGGGATTAACATTTCATGTAATGGTTCAGGTGGTTTTTGAATTTCTTATTAGATAAGAGGATCCTGGTGAGGCCACCCACATGCCCATGGAGGTCCAGTGCAATAAAGAGGACTCATACAAGCGACTCTTAAGAGACAGCCAGTGGAAGACATGGGGTTTAACATCAACCCAGAGAATAAATCGATGGTTATGTTATACGTATTTATCTCAACCATCATAAATTATAGATCCTGCCAGTGAGAGATATGAACATGGGCGTACAACCAAGTACGTTCATCATGTTATCCATGATAGATACTAGGTTGAAAGTGTACCTTGGGATCCTAGTACTAGAGAAGCTATACAAGATGTAATCACATAACAATGAGGGGTATAAGTCACTATAGGTGTGAGGGAAGTTAAATTTCTTATATAAATGTGTGGCGTTGCACGTGAGGGTTTATTAGTACCCAAACCCTATTTCTCTTCCATGGTCAAACATCTGGCCCTCCATCATGAATGTAGTGGGAAACATTCTGGCCAAGATGAGCCCACATAACATGATGAACCTCATTTAGAATGTTGATGAGTTTTTCTTACAACCATTTTCACTACCCAAGGGGGAGGGGGAGGGGTGGTCACCGAGAACGGTTGAGATATCTAATAGTATCATTTATACCTTCTGGCATTCAATGGTGGAGTTTGGTGGCCCAAGTGGACCGTGAACCCATCAGTTAGCCGTACACAACACACTGACTTAGGTGGAAATTTTAGTTAATGCAGAGGATGATATAGAAGGTTAATCTTGGGAAAAATCATGTGGATATCCCTTGTGTAATGATGCATATGTCGCTCATGTACACACAATAGGATAAGATGATGAAAAATGAGATAGCTCTAGAAGATGTAGTATTTGGTTTGGTGAATGAATATTCCCTATGCTATGAGTCATCATAAATAGGGGACATATTGAAGTGGAAAACCATTTTTTTCAATGAAGGAGTATATCCACATCATACAGGATGTGGTCAGAGAATGATGGGAGTGAGTGCTGGTGGTAGCGTGGAGGTAGAGTTGAGGCAAGCACTATCCAAGTCTTGAACATGTGGTGAGAATGGAGTAGCAGCAAGCCTGACTGTCCCAACTAAACATGTTCAATAAGGGAGGAGGGATCCCATAGGGGTTCGATAGAATCCCACTCAATCTCTAAGGATGCTACTATTCCACAAAAACAAGCATGTTGATGATGTCTTTCTGAAGGCTTGATGCAACTGGGAGGTCAATCAACAATTACTCATTTATATCCATATTAGTGATCATATCAACCTCCATGGAATATATCATTCACAGATTGGGTGTGTCTAGGCCATATTTCTAGTGTCCCAGGAAAAAGGGGAATTATATGTCACTAATCTAGATGACTACGTGCATTCTCGAAGTGCTCTTGGTCCAATGAAGAATTAGGTTAAAGTATTGTTGGGTTAGACAGTCTTTCCTCAAGCATCGACTGATATGCTAAAGGAGAAATTCCCTTTACCAAAGGATTCAAATTGTTCCTTGAGAGATGAGGCTGATAGGGTATGTCCTTTAGAAGAAGGTGAGGTTGGGATGCTAGAGTGTGGAGATTTTTCTAGATTTTCGAAGGTAAACATCATACCATTCTTTTGCAACTTGATTTTATCTATGTCACCATATCTTATCAACATACATTTTTACCTACAATATATCCTTATATATGATATTCACACCCACAACCCTATGTATGTGGGCTCCAGATCTTAATGCATGTCAATGGTAAATGCAGAGTCGAGCAGGGATGTGACCACCTTGGTGGCCCTTCTAGAGTCCTTAGAGCTCCCAACTATATTTGGAAGTTCACATCATAGGATTCCATTTATGACCACCCATGAACAGAATTAATCCTCCGACACTATTTATCCTTATTTCACATAGACTCATTGGTTGTTGTCTATTAACAAAACTGTATGATTTTCATCTCGGTTCTGAACAATTATACAAATGGCATGGACTATACTGGATCGGACGACTCAAGGTCATGAAACACCTCTTTCAAGGGGGTACTGATTATAGTTAAATCAGATGTCTGGACAGACCATTCAAAAGTTACCAAGGATGTAGGTGGATCCATTGGTGGGGGAGAACCATATCTTATTGAAGATGATGATGAGCCCCATGATGTGGAGCTTAATTATCTTATTGGTGAAGAAATCAAAATTCCTGACATGATTCCATAGGAACACCCATCCTTTGAGTTTATTTTAGTATTCCATGACATTGAACCCCCAAACCATAGGATCGTGACGTGACTCCTTATGATGAAGAGGAAAACAATGCCATCAGCTACCAGTCATGGAAGATAATAAAGCATGTTATTTGGGGTACCCCACAAGGAAATTGGATAAACCAGATTTGGTGGATTAATTTTTGTCTGTAAGAACTATGCATTAAAGGAGTGGATGTCCAACATCCTCATATGCTCATTCAAGAATATATGGAACAGAAAATACCAGAACATGACAGTGGCCTCGGTGTGGGCTAGAAACGATGAAAGTACAATAAAATCAAGAGACTCTTGTAGGAAGATCATGATATCCAACACTAATGGGTGTTAGTGAAGGAGCGTTCATTTTACCTCATTTCACATATTGGAATCATATCGCAACTGAAGGTGCATCTCGATGGGGCTAAGGAATAGATCAGGTGATCTTCTCAACAGATGATTGTTATACGATCATATGAGTATCAGGCATGGATCAAGGATAATGAATTATTCCCCATTTACATCAAGGAACTATATCTTAACATGTGACAATAGATCATGTATGCTACAAGGCAGAGGGTAGTGGAGTCAGGTTTCTCCATTGTGGGTGTCAATCCCTCTATTAGTGGGGCCAATCCATGGGTGTTGTAATTTGACGGACCTCATAAACATACATTCATGCTTTTCATGTTTATGTTAGTTGCATTCCTGAATTTTGATATCAGTTATAATATCTTCATTTTCATCATATACATCAAATATCCATTGGTCATTCCATAACCCCACATGGGTCATATCCGATGTGATAAACAACAGATGACTGCATCTTTATTATATTTGAATACCAGAGTTCCAACCAATGTATGAGAATCTGAGATATAGACGACCAATTTTGGTTTTTAGGAAGAAGAAGTGGGCCATGTTCAGATAAAGAGACTCTCAAAATAGAAAACCCCCTCCCAAAATTCTCTATAGAATGAGTATAATAATGATAGGGGTGTTGGAATAAATCCAATCAAAGGGGATCTAGGACTGCGAATTATGATACCAAAAAATAGGATCACTGTATGGATGTCATGAAAATGAAAGATAATTGTTGACCATGATCGAAACTCAATATCCCAATTTAGTTATCCTAAAATGGGGTCAAAAAATAAGGGGCGTCCACTGACCATGTTTAAAACATAGGGCCTAACATGAAATGGAATCTATAGTCTTTTGGAATATTGGCTCAGGATTGTAAGAGATCCATATTCAATGAATCCACACAATTTTTGGGTTTTTCATACATGAAAGTGGAAACATATCCAAATAAAAAACATAATATTCAAAGAGGGAGTAGTGATGTGTTCTTTGAAATGAGTCTAACACTCTTGAAATTACTCCACCGTAATGAAAATACATTAGGTGATCTCACTGGTCTGAGTTGTGAATGTACTCATTTCCATAAAGGATGTCTCTAGAGAGAACCTCGAATGGATGGTAGTTTTATGGCATGCCAATTATGGTGATATACATGTATTTTAATAGCATACAGTGAGGATGGAGGCAATGAATGGTCTTGAAAAGGGGGTATGAGGCCAGAACAACCATATAATTGGATATAAATTCATATGTCTAGATTTGAGAATTAGAAATCCAAATGTCACTACGTATCCTGCTAGGGTAGTAATAAATCTATACATTATTCTGAAAGACTCATGTATTTTCTCATCACGGGGTAAACACAAATTGGGGAAGTGGTATATGATATGGTAACTATAAACCCATCATGAATGAGGATAGAAGTATGTCTACACCACATCACATGCCTCTAATAGAGATCCCATGCCAAGGGGTAACAAAGCATAATTTTAGGCTAGACTAACGGTGAAATGACTGGGTGTTCCTATATATCCCATGAGGATGGGAATCATGACGGATGTAGTTTTCAAAGATTTTTGTGGTGAGAGGCCATCACTATCATCAGAAAAACATTCTGGTGGAGAAGATGAAACATCCCATATTCATCATGTTGCATCTTGAACATATCAAGGGTAGAATCATAGTTTGAACTTGTGATTGATAATGTTTTTACACATAAAGGAAATGTGCGGTGTGAAATATATCAATACATGAATGTCGATTGAAAGATACCACACCCCACCACATGATCGTAGTGGGATCCATTAGACCATAGAAGAGGGGTGTCCTAACGTGGTGTTGGTGCCAATGGAAACTGATCAAGAATTCCTACATGTCCCATTAGGATGGGAATCAAGAGATATGTAGTTGTGTATGACACATGTAGTTTAATTTCAAATGGTAGGATAGAGAGTGAAAGGTAGATCCCAAATGGGGTAGTATGTAGGGCGGCTGTTATAGACCCGGTGTGAATGAGGACAGAAGGAATCTATACCCCACCACATAATCCCCTGGGGAAATAATAGGTCATGAGTCCAATGATGGATAAATTTTTGCTAGGACCAAGACAAAATGTCTGGGAATTCTTACGTACCTTATTAAGATGGGAATCGAGCCGCATGTAGTTCTGGGTATGTTGTTTAATGTCATGTGGGACGAAATGAATGTGGGGTTCAACCACACTATCCTATCAAAATAATTAAACCCATGTTTGTAATTCTTGATGTAGGAAAGAAGGGTTATTTATGGGCTTTACTTGGTACAGGGTAGAACACATTATGGGAAATGTAATTATAGGGGATTGACATCCCAATAATAATGACCTTCTTACATAATGCACATAGATGCACAGAGCTGTAAAACATAGTGTTCTTGAAATAAACATTAACAGATAAAAGTGGAAACATGTGAATCATGGTGACCGAGATCTAGATCACAATGATGTAGGCATAATGATGGAAGACAACTCTTGACCATGTTCAACAAACATCATCTCTTTCATGTTATCCTGTCATGAGGAAAAAAATGAGGGTTGACCACTGACCTAGTTCAAAACAAAGGGCCTGTCGGAAAATGGTAGCAGAAGTCTTCTGGGCCGTTGGGTCAGATGGTAGATGAACCAATATGGCATGAGACTAGGTCATAAAGGGGGTTCCTTCGAAAATGGAATATCATGGAGATCCTAATAAAGTTTTCATGATGTGTGGACATGAAATGAGGGGATTCCAATGTGGAATTCAACATTTGGGCTCTATTCCATGAAACATTTTTGTATTCTAATTAGATCTGTCATATTGTGTGAGTCAAATCCCATTCAAATGATAATAGTACTGGGGATCCAGACTCTTAGTTTAATGTCATTGAGTAGACCATTGAGAGGGTACTTGGTTAAATGGAATGTGCATAGGATGTTGAAGTTGAAAAACCCTGATGAAGATGAGGATCAAAAAGGCCTTCCAACTTATTACACATTCCTGATGAAGATGAGGAACAAAAAGGCCTTCCAACTTATTACACATTCCTAATGAAAGCCCTCAAATAGTATAAAGTCATGATGCATGGACTAGGATTTTTAGTTTAATGTCATACACATGGTTAAATGAAGTATTTGTAGTACCTGGGGGAGGACAAAAAGACTAAATGTGTGGGAGTTCCTACGTATTTCATGAGGATGGTAATCAAGCCATACATAGTTCTCGAGGGATGATCATAGTTTATATTTATATAACTAAAAATAGGTTAGGAAGAGTCAAGGGAGAAACATGGTTCATATTTTAACAAACCTGATGTGAATGATGACAAATGGATATCATCACCACACCATTCACTCCTGAGAGAATCCTTAGGTTGAGGGAACGAAGGTGAAATCTTGGGTTGGACCCCAAGAGAAATTCTTGGGTGTTTCTACATTTTTCAATAGGATAGGGATCATGGAATATTTATTTATGGTATGATTATTATAGTTTAATTTCATGCGGTATGGATGAGGTTTGATCTTAGTTTATAGTCATAGATCTCATACCATAGATGATAAGTACCAAGTATCCACGTGGGAGGCACATGGTGTAGACATTGAATAAGGATATTAGAATTACATACTACACAATGTGTTCCCTAGGGAAATCATAGGTCGATAGACCAATGGTGTAATTTGGGTTGGTCCTGACACAAATTTTCTAGGTGTTCCAACATTTTCCAGGGGTATAAGACTCATGCCATGTATAGTTATGTAGATCCATGTTGTTAAACATCATAATAAAATGATTTTGGAGAATGGAAGGGTGGTTCTCGAAGGGAAATATATGGCATCACTGTCACAAACTGAAAATGAATGATTACCCAAGAGGTTATCAACACACCAACTTCTTCTGCTAGAGTTTGGGCCAAGTGTATTGGAACATGGAAAGGGAATGAGATACCTCGGTCTAGACCCAAAGTTGAAATGTATGGGTGTTTCTACATATATAATGAAGATGGGGATCAATCCACATGTAGTTCTGGAAAATATTGTGCAGTTTAATGCCATGAAAAAAGTCTAGAGATAGGAGAGAGTGGGTTTTAAAGGGGAGTATGTGGTACAACTTTTATAGAGCTGGCATAAATGAGGAGATAATCCCTTACATGCCACACCACACAATAATATATGATTCCTGTCCAAAAGGCTAAACAGAAGTGATAATGAGTTAAGCCTGAGCTAGACCTGAAGAATAAATATCTGGATGTTTCTACATATCCCATAAGGATGACAATAATGTTGTACATAGTTCTCAATATTTTTTCAAGTTTAATGTCATGTGATATGGTATCTCGGAGTCTTAGTTTATGGTCATAGAGCTTGGACCAAAAGATGTGAGATTCTTCCAGGCCGGCGTAAACCATGACCATGTTCATAAGCCAACATGAGCTATGATCGACGTGGGAATCAAGGGACGAGAATATATTCGCACCACGTGGAATAAAGAGAATGTAAAAATAGAAAAGATCCTCGAATGACAATACACCATTTATTTTTCATCTTAATCTGAAAACCCAAAATAAGGTATAACACCATGGGTGTACAAATTCCACTTGAACATGATGTAGAGGAAAGGTATGGTAATCATTAAACCAATATTTAATTCATAATGGGGGAAATATAAGGATAGAGTATGATTTTTGATCTAGTTTGAAACACATAATCCATATCATGTGACTTGAAATAGGAATAAAAAATTATTATCGACTGATGACAATATTCACAGTGCGAGACTTTTATAAAATTGTCATTCAAAATCATCATGGTCATTGTCTCAAGATGGTTGGAGATCACTGAGGCCTAGAATCCTTGTCATTTTGGGGTCCTTTCAGATTTTAAAGATGACAAAATTCCATAAAAAGGGAAATAAATATCATGGAAATGGATAAAAACATGTCCATTTAGAATGAAAATCTCAATGTATAAAACCAAAATTCATCTAGGAATGATAGTGAATTTTCAAATAGGTTCATGGGAATAAACTTGTGAGAAGATTACTTGAGGAGATGAGTGGTGGAAATGTGGATGGAAATCTATCAAGAGAGAGGTATGAGTCATGGTTTTCGCAAACCCAACATTTATGATGACATAAGCCCACAACACACCACATAACCCCTAGTAGGACTTAAGCCATGTTTTCATAAGGATGATAGGGTTTATATAAAAGAGGGATAAACTCAAAGAAGAATTGTTCGGGATTTCCTATGTATCCCATGTGGAAGGGAATAATTCCATATGTAGTTTTGATGTATCATGACGTTTAACTTCATACGACATGGATGTGGGGGAATAGGTATCACAAATATGAATGTGTATGTGATGGAGAATAATCGGAAGTGACTGTGGAAATAATCCCATAGAGACCACACCATTCATATTTCTTGGAGACAACTCGTTCCATGTGGTTGAGAGAATGAACAGATGAATCATATATGGACCGAAAAATGAAATAATTTAGAATTACTAGATATCCCATGAAGATGATAGTAAGTATATACATAGTTATCGAGATACCATGAATTTTTATATCATCTGAAAAGGATGTGGTAGATATTTGTTTATGTTCATAGAGGTCGGACCATAGATTCCCAGTTTAATGTCATGTGCATGGGACAGAAGGGTGGAAAAGGTAAATCACTACACCCATCATTTGGGAGACCATGGAATGAAAATAAGGATTGGGGATAAAAACATACCGTGTTCCCAAGACAGTATCCATACAATGTGGTCTAGAATAGGAAAAAATTGAGCATCTACCACTACAATATTTGCAACATAGGACATGTGTCAATGTTTCATCTAAGATCCTCCGAGAAATTGGCCCAAAATGCTACGTGAGATAATGTTTCATGAATCCAGTACTCTTGGGGTCTTTTTTTATGTGAAACATAATGGAAAACCATATTTTGTGATGCGTGAACTGTGGTTGTACACGGGAATTTTAACATCTTATGGTAAGGATGAGGGATAAAGGAGGGGTGTCTCAAGAAGATGTGTGTGGAATGGAAAAATAACCCAATGTGAAATAGGATGCATAGTCCATACCAAACCAAAAAATCCTGTGTGAGAACTCGGTCTAGGAGTTCATAAAGTTTTAGGGACCTGAGGCTGGGCCATGGATGAAATGTCTTGGAATTCCTACGTATAAATTTAGGACCGGAAACAAGCCACACGGAGTTATGAATATTTGTGTAGTTTAATGTCATAGGAAAAATGTCTTAGGGTATTGTAGTCTAAGGTCATAGGGTTTAGACCATTTTTTATTTAATAATTATGTTGGATGAGGGTGGTGTTTTAATGTCCCCCAGGATGTGTGTAGGTAGTTTAACATCTTGCAGGATGGTAATACAATTTTAAATCACACGGGATGAGTGTTGGGTAGTTTTACGTCCTTCAATCTGGAAGGACCATGCAGTTTAACATCATGTGGTAAATAAAGAGTTGTTTAAATAAAAATGGGACTATTAATAGAAATACAACAAGAAGAATTTATCATTGGTGGGAGGTGTAATATGCTCACCATCCGTGGTGACCAGTGAGCACACACCATTTGGGTATGCCATTTGAATGATATATGGTCTCTCCCATTTGGGGACCAACTTCTATGGATTCCTTCCAGGTATCATGGTCATTATCAGTGCGAACAACGTGTCACATTGTGTGAAATAGAAGAGGATAACCTTCTTATTGAAGACTCTATATATCATATTCTGAGGCCTTTCCTAAATTTGTGAGGCACAAATCCTATCATCATCAATCACTCCCAGATCATCTAGATAGATTTTAGCTAATTTTTATTGAACATGAAGATCATAGGATGTTATGCCAAATTAATGTAACCAAATTTAAATTGGATAGAATTCATCTATTCTATACATTAGGGAATATGGGGTCACCTCTATTGACTTAAAAGTCGTTATCTGATACGACCATATAGCCTTGGGGAGTTTTTCTCACCAACTATTACTATTCTGACCAACTATATTTTATAGAATGATAGATATGGTTTTTTAGATCACCTTGATCTTCCCATTTTCGTGGCCTATTTAATAGTGTTATGATTAGAATAGATGTTGTACTTGGAATCCAATTTATTCAATTCGGCTACATTAATGTTTGTTCATTTATTTAAAGGATGGCATGAGGGAATCTGAATCGGTTGATAATATTAGAGTTCACAAACTTAATGATAGAACATTCCCTGACATACTTTTAAAAAATTTCTATTACCCACATTAAAAAACAATTCTTACTTGTCCAGATGAGACTACAATGACGAGATATCATCAGTGCATATGGTCCCACATTATTGAGTCCCTAGACCAAAATGTTCTAAGAGTACATTGTACTGTTGAAAGGCACTAACAGAAAATTAATGAAATTATCATGGATTTGGAACGCAAATAACCTTTAGAAAAACGTGACAATGTAAGGGAACATGGTTGGGAAAAAATATCCCAATCTCCAGATTTGATGAGATTGATTCAGCCATGTCTGATGATCCCCATAGGAATCAGTATGAACTTCTTACATGTATAGAAACAACTCACCTCATTGAATATAATGGATGGGAATCCCAAAAAACCCACATCTTTAGAGGATATTATCTAGATTAGGACTACTATAGAGAGTGAACTACACTACACGTCAGTAGATTCTCTTACACTCGTCTCGATCATTATGGAGATTATTATGCCATAATACTCGATTTCGGGGGTCCTCTACTCTGGAGTCACTTCCAATACCACAACATGCCCCCACCCCCAAGGTCTTGATGTGGAGGCCCCAGCTGAAAGGACGATTAAATATTTTCTATCAACATTGTACGAAGTGATGAGATCAATTACTATTCAATTATCCACATGGATAATCATATCATCCTGGTTAGGCACTATATGAGATGTAGTAATGATGTACAGGGCATCGGCCCTACATTTCATTGAATGAGGGACATGAGTCACTTCTAGTTGATAAGGTAGTTGGGACATCTGATGGTGGGTAAGATCTAACGGTGGTACAAGCTCCAACATCTAGATGACGTAGTCACTATTGATCTGCATGATGACCAGTTTGGAATCCCCTTTCTCCTGTAGGTGGGGAACATCGATTTCAAGGGATATCTCAAGGATAGTCATCTGATCTAGATACTCTTCCTCATTATTGTAATAACCTTCATACTATAATAATGAGTAGGGAAGGTCAACTTTTGAAGGAATGATGAGGATGATACCCAACCCAACTCTATTGAGTCTGGGATCATTGATTATACTACCAATGGGGCTTTGTGAATCTCTATCAAAGTGAATTTGACCTCCTAGAATGCCTTGATATTCTAAGAGGATTTCCTCATTTGGGAAATGAAGATCTACAGACTAATTTATGGGAGCTGGATGGGAGGCAAGGATGTCTCCAAACACAAATATATTGATAAATTTATGGTGGGGGAATGTGATGTAAAACTATTAGAGGTTCACTACCCAATGATCTAGAAATTTTTTCATCATAGAGTGGTTCATAATGTACTTCAGCAGATCTACTCAGAAAACTTTCTGTATATCATCGTGCTACAAGTGATTCGGCAATTTCTACATTGTTAAAACTAGTGGGAGGTTTCTCTTCTCAATAGTGTATTATTTGGTCTCTATAACAATAATAATGTGTCTATGATATTATAAATTGTTCTCTATTACATAATTATTCTTCTGAGAGAGAAGGGTGTTGAGATATCATTCCAGAAAAGTCATATAAAGGACCAGAGTCATTATGGGAACATGTGTCCTTATAACTGAAGGCCATAGTGGGCACTGGTTGATTTCATCAAAATAATTATCACACTCCTCATCCCACTGATAATCAGAACCTTTCTCCATGAGACGAAAAAATATCTTACCTTTCCCATCATGATTTTCAATGAATCAATGTATATACGACAATAGGCCATTAAATCATCAAAGCTCTTGAATGTTACTAAGAGGAGACATATGACTAATGTCCTTGGTATTTACCAGATTGATCTCAATGCCAATATATCATACAATATATAAGTGAAACATTCCATAGGTGACCCCGAATGCACACATAAAGGGGTTGAACTTTTTATGTCGGGAATAGAGGAAGGTGAACACATCCCCAAAATCATTGAGATGGTACTGATGCTATTGAGATTTAACCACCAGATCTTCTATGTATCATTCCAAAAATATCCGAATGATTGACTTGAATATTATTTTCATGTCATGCTTATATGTGGGACCTAAATTCTTTAGACCAAAGATAAATACCTGGTAGTAAAATGTACCTTGTGGTGACCTAAAAGTGGTAGACACTACATCCTATGGTTCCATTTGGATTTTATTATTCCCGAAATACCCATCTATGATGGAGGGAGCCTAGAACCCAGCGGTGGAATCAATCCATAGTTTTTTCGTAGGAAGGGGAAAGTCAGCCATTGGATAATCACTACTGAGATCCCAAATGTCGATGCTGAATATGATTTTCAAGTTTTTATTGTTGAAGGGAACAATGTTATCTATCCATCTAGGGTACTGGTCATCAATGACAATTTTTTAATTTGATGATCTTATCAACATCGTCCTCGGCCATGGCACCATGAGAGTGGTGCATCTATATGGGAGGTTTTTTGAACCCGCGATGATTTGTTGGAAGACTGAGATGGTGTACTGTGTCCTGAAGATCTAGCCCTAAAATCTCATCATTAGTACATGTTAATTCATCTCTACGATGCTTTAGTAATTCCTTGTATCATTGTTTCTCTTAGACAGTAATGGCATTGCTGACCAATGTTGGTTTCATATCATCCTTGTGACTAAGGTTTACACGTACCAATTCATCGACAATGGTAGAGACACCCTCCTCAAATATGGGAAAATAATCCTAAGAATAATCTTTTTCTTTCATGAAGGAGGGATCATCGACAAGAGGTGATTCTTATGAGTCGACAGATCCTAGTGGGACATTGGTGATATCTTGGGCAGTAGTGATAACCTCACCTGAGTGCTCATGTACTACTAAAACCATGGATGAAATATCTGTTGAGAAGATCCCATCTATCCTTCTACCCAAGGGGAATATTATATGATATAAAAACAATAGTGTCATGTTTTCCTGAGTTGGTTTATCCTTGTATAATAGAACAAGAATGTATGATAAATTGTCATTTCCATGTGGTGGACATCCTGATACCTTATGGTAGTAAGGGGATCTTGGATCACCTAATCCTGATTTATATAGAAATATGAGGTGATCTTTTGAGGATCCATAGACATGGTAATGCACATACATTACATTCTAGAGACAATGAAGCATTCTCCATTTTCTAGGGTCATCACCTCCAATCGGTTGATTGGGAAAATATTGGAAACAAATAGGTCTATCCAAAGGATAGTTGTAGCAGTACAGTTTTCAACCTAGTTATCTTGAATTTTCATTTCTATTCTCTTATAATAGTTGGAATCCAGGTAGCGGGCTTCATAAGAGGTAATGGGAGACACATCACCTTATGGTACGCCGGCTTGACCATTGATGGATTACATAAGGTGTTTTTGATATGAATACGGGACTAATGCGGGCAGTGGGAGCCATGGACTACCTATCAACGCATTGTAAGTGGTTCCTTTTGAGATAAGTATGAACTTAGTGAAAAAAATAGGCCACCAATATCTGTCTTTTGGAAGAATTTTCTATATGTTTTCAGTTATGTCCTGTATTAAACATGAATTTTTTTCATCAGAGGGAATCTGATTATCCTCATACAGACTGATCATTCAGAGCGTTTAGGTCAGGATAAGGATGATCCCCAATCCTGTATCGATAATACAACTTCGAACCTCCACATTTTTGAAATGGAATGTGATTTATAGTGGGCTTATGTCCCCTATATGTAAGAACCAACATCTTCTCTATAGATAGAGATAATTTCATGACATTTTTCATGCTAGACTACCTTAGCCTGGAAAGATTCTACGGCAACTACCTCTTTCTCAAAATAGATGTGGCTACATAAATCTCTTGAATGGTTTTTGAGCTTATACACTAATAGGAGAATATCCTCAAGGATAGATATTTTTATAGGAATGCTAGAAATATCCTTTATAATATCATACTTATGTTTTAGGATATAAATTCTTATGATAGGAGGCCGCTCTATTGTTGGATGTATGAAGGGCCCTCTGGTTGAACTGGTGGTTGAATGGTTCTAAGAATGTACCACTTCCCATTAATCAATATTCCTCTAGAGTATACCGAATGAGGGCCAGATGATGATGGTCCATCCAGAATAGAACGTTGATGATTGTAGCATGGTCATAGTGGCTCTGACTGATCATGAAGTACAAACTATGATGGAGGTGAAAATGTTCAAACCCGATGAGAAGGATGCACAAGATAAAATTTGTGGTGGGACTACTATCTAGTCTTGGTTGCTTGTATAGATCGGTTGGAAGTGCTGACCAATGCATCATATCAAGTCACATAACCACGGCTATGTCGACACTAGTATTAGATAGGGACATTGTGGGGATCTATCTGGTTCCCTTCGTCATCGAGAATCATATAGGGGTTTACTAGCACCGTTTTGTTAACTAGAGCATACCCTTGATCACTTATTGAATAATATTCCATAATTTGGGGGATTTAGGGCATAATATTATTCTCTGTGGGGCATGAAATCAATGAAAGTATTGGATGACGATGGCATCATCGGGGGACATTTCTTTCCCTTGTGTTGCTAATGCCTTCCCGTCTGGGAAGAGAATGACTGATATGTTGACTCAAAATTAGGTGTTGTGGGTAACACAAAAATTTCTGAAGGTTTGGGTTTGTTTAAAAATTCATGAATAATATCATGGTAATGGGAAAAATCCTTTCAAGCCGTCCAATCATCATATTTTTTATACCCACGGTTATAATCATTCTGTCACTCACCTTCACTATCACTGAAGGGGATTATAAACACACATGACACATGTTTTAGTGTTGGACCTACCCTAAAAATGTATTTATCATCTTGGTGTTAGAGACATAATTTAAAAACATAGAAGAACTTGAAGGAGTACCATAGGATCTAGTGATATGGGTAGTAATTGGGGAAATTAGTGAGAATTTCCTCTTCGGGACTAATACATTATCACAATTGTAGGAATCCCTTGATGAATGCACTAAAGAAATAAATCAAGGACCTGATCCTCATTAAATCAGTAAGTATGGTACCTTATGTCAATGAAGTGGGATCTATTAGCATGGCCCCGACGAGCTGTTGGAGGATCATGTTAAAGAGGCTTAATTTAATTATCTCACCTAGGTGGCAGTGATGCATTACATGGGGGAAACTACTGATTCTTATGTGGGAAATACTAGGCCAGATTCTGAACCCGAGGTGGTGGTACTCAGTGAGGCTATAGAGGTGATTCCACTGGTTATAACTCCAACTGCTCGGGGGCCTCAATTTGTGATACTACAACATGATTTTCATTAGAGACTCTTCTTGTGAGAATTGAGTAATTCAATGAACTTGTCTACTTGGAATGATGTAAGTCTTTCTACAGATAGTGGTCTTTGTCAATGAAATCACGAAATTCTCCTAGGTCATTCAATGTCATTAGAGAAGGGACCAATCTAGTTTTTAAATTCCTCTAGCACATTGTTAAAATCTATTCCGAAGTCAGTAACATATCAAGTGATTATGTGACACATCTCCACATGGTAACATAGTCAAAAACATGTTCGTTGGGCCTCTGTTTTTATTTGAAGAGGTCGAAAATAATCATATTTAGGATGGTGGACTGAACTGGTAAGGATACTGCCGACGAAAGTCCTCCAAATTGGCTATTGAACCAATGGGTAACTGGTTGTACTATAAAAATGTGGGCCCATCTTGTATCTATACGAGACCCCAGAGTTTGTATACCACTTACTGTGATGGAGTTCCTTACATGGGTCCTAACAATTAAATAAAGAGGGCCAGATGCTGTAGTTGTTCGCCTGTCCCATTAAAGTGGGAGAAGGTAGGATTTCCAAAACTTATGGGTGCGGGAATATTGTTTACCCATTCAAGATTTGGCTTTACATGAGGTTGTATTTCAACCTATTGAGTTTATAGGGCCTTAAGGTGTTAAATGAGAGAAATTTTTAGATAATCGTGGTGGGGATTTCTGTCTTGACGAGGATGTCTGACCATAGAGCATTGGAAGGTTATTCAACATGATAAGCAGGCCCAGTTGTTTTTATAGAAGCAGGTGGGTTGACTTGCGGGGTGCTATAGGGAGAAACTGTTGAGTTTCTAGGGGAACCTAATATGGGACAAAATGAGGGTTATCGCACAACTCATGTTGATTTGGTGGTGCATATCGAACCCTCTTTCCATAAACTCCAGTGTCTACCTGGTCTATATGTGCATGATGGTCAAGGTCACCCAGAGACAACTCACCGAGGGGAGGATATACCTAACCTTTCAACCCCGAATAAGGATTACTGTAGTCTAGTCATCATTTTGCAACACATTCAATGAGGACGTAATCAAAAATATTTTTATGGTTGGTGAGTTATTGACACATCACCGGATTTTTGGGTCCATCTTCCATATTAACCTCTTAACTAGGCAGGTAGGGGTGTTTGAAGGACCCAGCTTTCTCCTTACACTTATTGTGGTCCTGACTAAAGGATATTGACTCGGAACGTGTATAAAGGCCTAGTAAATTTCAATTATGGTGAGTAAAACTTCCCAAATAATCCAATATGTTTGGCACCACACCAGTGGTTTATGTTATATTCAATTATCCCTAGCTCTATCTCTTCCTCTGATAGCTCAGACATGTTAACTATGGTTTTAGCTGATGATCTATCCTCAATATCACCTGTAAAGTCATGATGGAACTAGATATGACTGAAATGAAGTGAAAAATACTACCCCAAACACTTATATTAATGGGAGGGGAATCCACTTTAATAATTATAAGGTCCACTGTAATGATCTAGTTGCATCATTACTATAGGGACTGTTAATGACCAAGAAACACAGGGCACCGAGACACTGGAATCGCAAAAAAGTCGATCACGTGTCATTACTGGTTGATTTATTCAAAATGTTCCTAGATCATTGTGTAAGACACCCACTAATGATGGAAATGGAAGTGTGTATCCCAATGTTTTTGGAGGAAGCCCATGTCCTCATCATAGGTGTTAGATTCTGGAATACTGAAACCTATTGTAGGAATGGCCCATAACATTTCTTTGAATTAGTCCTATATAAGGATTTCCCCCAATATACTTGGTTTAGAATCTGGATTCAGCATTTGGTATCCCTATTCACTGACTGGGGGTAGTTGAGAGATCGGTAAGGGCACTGAAGAAGACCGTTGCAATTCTAGACGTACTAATGGATAGTATGGGGCGTGATTAGGTAAGACTCAGCATCTTGGGATGTCATCTTATGAATGTAGTTATTATGCCACCACATCTCTGTAAGACAGACTAATGAAAATTGCTTCCTGCTCTGGGGATGCAGTATATGGTGGTGGGTTATGCTATTTATCATCCTCTATTGGTCCCCATAATAACTCTTTGTGATCTATGGATGATGTAGAGATTGATCTTGTTGAAGATAGGGAGTATTTTATGGACATAACCTGTGCAGAGGCAAAATATTCCTTAGTCTAGATGTATATCCAGAGGGATACAATATTCTGCTGGAGCTCACTTTTTGGAACTATGAGGATTATATTCCATGGATTGAAATGTCTTAATGTGCATCCTTTTGTGGTGGTGACCCATCCTCCTGACCTGGGATGGTTCTTCATGATAGGGTAGTCTTTCAAATCAAGGAGGTCCTTAGGACAAACGTTTACCAAGGTGGAGTGGACTTTCTCCTGGGCGATTTGGGGTGTGAGGATCACCCATAGAAATATTAAATGGAACATGAGGAGGGCCTTCACGTCATGAAGCATGAATGGGGGTGGGGGTCTTCTTCTAGAAATTATATATAGGTTAGGACCTCTTCTAGATCTTGTGGGGGCAATGTAATTTCTTCCATGTTTGTTTCTATTGGTAGTGACGGTGCAAGGGGGAACCTCATACCGGTAAAACTAAACATGGGATGTCCTCTGTATTTTACACCAATGAAGTGATGTAGACCTCTAAATCACTGATTTTTTGGATGGGGAGGACATTCATCATCTAGGATATGGACATGGGGAAGAAATACATGCTAATTGTTGGCATGGTGAGGAGGATCTTTGTATCAGTGACATAAATCAGGAGGAACAACACCATACCTGTGATAACATGTGAGAAAGAAACCTCTATAATGGATGTTCGTGGGTGGGGAGGGCCTTTGGTGGAATAATGGTGGCATGGGGAGGGCCTCAATGAAATGAATGGGAGTAGGTAGGGCCTACTCTCCCATTTATGATGGCACACAGATGGCCTCTGTGGTGGATGTCATTGTCGCGGAATGGCTAGTGACGGGTACAACCTATTCCGGCAACCAAGCGAGTTGTCCCAACCTATATGTGGGGTGGATGAGGGCTAAATCTTGGTTGGGTATATAATTTCCCCTATTATGTATAATTGAGTCATTGATAGTATGTGTCGATGGTGGAACATACACTATAATTGTTGATGATGATGCCTCTGGAAGGTGTACTTGTTTGGTTTCACCCAACATTAGCATCGGGTTAACCGGAATAGGGATGGTGGTCTTGGTCTATAACTCACATGCTCCAAAGCCTATGGGACAAAATGGTGGAACTGAGGTTGCCTTGTGGGATCCCACCTTGGTGGCTCCCTGAGATGGGATCGCAGTCGGGCTGGCATGGACTTCGCATACCTCATTGGCATAATCGAGCAGGTCATCAAGACATTCTAGGAAGATACTCCTGAAACAGTAGTATGCTGGAGTGGGGGGTAGTGGCTCTATGTGCGGCCCATGGGGGCGATAGTGACAAAGAGGGGAAGAATCCTCTATTTTATGTTTGTCCATATCCCAAGCTAGGATAATTCCTTCTTCCTCATAATGTTAGATGAGGTTGTTGGTAACCCTCCTCTGAACTAGTTCATATGGTGAGATAGGGTGTGGGCACCAAGAATCCTTAGATATAGAGGTCATTGTATAATATATGGAGTCATGTGGGATTTCCAAAAAGTTGGTTCTCCAACCCCTACGTCGGTGTGTGGGTGGTGATTGTTTTCTTGACATTACATCTTGGTTCCAATAATGTACAAAGATTCAAACATTAGCACTAATATGATGAAAGAAACGTCTCATTCCCCAGCATCATTATCTCTTACATGAATGGTTCAAAATATCCACACTAATAGTTTCACTGACTGGGATGCACAATGTTCCAATACCTTGATCTCTGGTGAGCTTCATGTTAGGCCCACTATTTTCATGGTGGGACCTAGTATGTGATAACTTGATCTGTTGATACACATATATACTGATGTCTCAAATGATTCAAATCAATAACATTTAATAGAAGATTCACATTGGGTTCACCGTTTATATTTCTGTTTCTTTTACTGAGGCATGCGACGTTGTGCTAAGATGCAATTTCTATTTCCTAGCATTCCTTCTTCCAAAAGGTGGTTGGTATTCGTCACTTATTCTGTGATGTTTACACCTTGATTGAAACGGGATGATGGGATATCATTTTCTCATTCTATGGATTCCTCCAAAAAATTTATTTCCTAGTCTTGGTATCCCTTTATGATTTAGAGGTTCATCGTGAAACTCTTCCCTAGTGAGACATATTCATGGACTCCGGTTAGTTACACTACTTCTGTCAGGAAATTCCAGGAGTTCATGTTAGGGAAGGAACCTTCGATCAAGGAAGTAGTCACCTTGGACATCGATGGCATGTAGGGATGTTGAAAAACTGATACACATGTGTTTATTCCCCTTATGATAGTGCTTCATGAGGGTGCAGATGTCTGAGGCATCCCATGTCGAGTGAAGTGAATTATATGACATAGACTTGTCCATAATTTTTTTCTTCATCTTCCCAAGTATAATATAGGCTATATCACAAGCATAACTCCTAGTGGAGATGGTTACGCCAGAGACCTGTCTTCTGAAGTTTTCCTTAGGCATCTCATGTTTAACATGAGGTATGATGCGAGTTTAATGCCTTGGGGAGACAATATGATATTGATGAGAACATCCCATAGAGACAATTCATATTGGTATATCCCTATGAGGGAGAATCTAGAAGCTTTACCAGATGATATACCATAACTCCAATGAGGGCAGATCCGAGGTGGAGTGTCCCATAGAGGGTACCATAAGATCTAATAGAATACCCAATGATGACGGATCCAAGGTGGTGTGTCCCATTGATGGAATATATCACACCATGATGGTTCATCTGGACACCACTGAGATAGGATCAGATAAAGTGAACCATAGAAAGGGGATCACCAAGGATTACCATAGGGTAGGATTGATCATCAAAGATATTTCTTATATACCCTATGTAGATGATAGAGATAGAAACCAACACAGTTTGAAGGGGTGATGAATCAGGGTGTAAAAAAGGACAATGACCCAGAGACTAGCTAGGGATTGCACAGGGATAGTGGCCCATCGCAAGAGAGACACTATGGGTTGGATAGTTATGGATTTTTGGGGCTTATGAATGATTAGCTTCCCGTGGGAATGGTGTGATATCACCGATATGTGGCGGTCTTGGTAGGAATCAGGAAGAATGAGGGATGGTTGAATGAAGTGGATGCGAGGAATGGGTTGGAACCAATGTGAAGATGATCATGATGTTGGGCATGAATCTCTGAGGGGCTTCTTATGTATCCCAATGGAGGGGAATCAAAGTCCACATAGTCTGGTGGGTCGATGAGTCAGCTAAGGAGAATCTTATGGGAATGGATATATAGATGGGACCTGAAGGACGTAGATCCTTTATGTTGAGGAATAACCATTCTAAAACACAAAGGATCAATGGACAGACTAGTATGGGACACTGGTAATGGGATTGAACCATAGGGAGGCATCCTACTAATTCTTGTGGTAATGAATCAAATTCCATGTATTTCAGGACAAGGAATGAAATCAAGGTGTATGAAAATGAAAATTACCCTACAACATGCATGGGATTATACAAGGTTAGTATTTTGAGAATTGGTCTGATGCCACTAAGAGATGGACCAATGATGTCGATCCCATCAATGGGGACATTGATGTTAACCAGATTTTGGGGTTGATCCTCATGGAGGATTTCTACCTACCCTACAAATGATATTGGGAAAAACACACATTGTTCTATAGAATATAGTTTAGCATCACGTATTATGAAAAGGGGAATAGATTTTAATGTCATGTTGGATGAGGGTGAACCGACATGAAGAGGTTCAGACCGATGGATGATTGGCTTGATCCTCCGAGAGGCTTCCCATGTACCTTACTGGGAAAGTGAAGTGATCAAATTCCACATAGTTCTGTGGTAATAGATGGGGATTACACACTAAGGGGTCCCAAAAAGTTTTTCATGATTGATGATTAATAAAAGATAATGTGAATCATGCTCGGTGTGAGAGACATGAGGCATCAAATACCTGAAGATCACATAACAAAAGGTGAGTCTACAATGAATGGAACGGGGCCTATGTGTGGTTAGCTGCCGATGGAGACTGAGTTGGGACTTACTCCAGGATGGTGGCCCAATGGAGGTAAATCCCAAAGGGAGAGAGACGTGGTATCAAGAGTCTCATGTACCGATCTCTCCTCTAGTATTTTCACATGGTAGAATAGAGTAGAAGCAAGGGTACTACCTCATGCATGAATGGATAGTGTCTTACACCTAGATTGTTTCCCTGCCCTATGGCTAGATGTCATTCCATGCAAGGTGGATCTCATTCTATCTGAGGATGATATCACTACCATGGAAACTATTGGGAATATAAATTTCCCAAGTCGTGGAAACCCACTTATATTTCATGGGGCAAGGATACAATTTAACATCATGTCCTTGGGATAATGATTCATACTAGTTTAATATCTTACATCTGGAATGGTGAAGATTCAATCCACATTCTTTGTAATTACATAACTAGTTTACTTTAATCCTTTGAGATGGGAAGGCACCAGCAATGTCGTATGGAGTTAGTGTTGTGGAGTGATCCCTCGAGGGGTTCACATTAGTGTGGATTTGTCAGTAAGTAGTATCTGTTAGCTTCCATATGCAATGAAAAATGAGTCAATGTTGTGAAACATGAAACACCTCCCAGGGGACATTGAAATAACTTCGTATAGAACTAGATGGTTGTATAAGGGAAGGTTTTGTGAAGCCAATGGGTTCAACGAAAGTTTAATTGCAAAGCTCGGGTGCTCCAAAAAGTGGAAGGACTCTGGGAAGGGGTATTCTTAGTGAAGTAGAGTTTTCTATCAAGGGAATTGATTTAAAATGAATATGATGAAGACTTCGCGATGTGGAAGTGCATTCATGAAGTATTACTTCATGAATAATGGGTTCCTTGCGAAGTGTGACATTGAAAAGCAATATACATCATGATGTACAATGATCCTAACTTAGTAAAGACTTCACATGTTCATGGAAGGTACTTTGTAAAGCATGAGTGTTCTAAGAAGACCTATTAATCAATATGGATCTCCTAACATTATGTTGGTCGGTGTGCTTCGTAAAGGGAATCACTAATTGAAAAGGTGTTGAATATGAGTAAAAGGAAATGTATTATACAATGAATAATTACCTTAAACAGTTCATTATCTTAATGATTCACAGTGAAGAGTGTGCTT
This sequence comes from Viscum album, assembly GCA_963277665.1. Taxonomy (NCBI): domain Eukaryota; kingdom Viridiplantae; phylum Streptophyta; class Magnoliopsida; order Santalales; family Viscaceae; genus Viscum; species Viscum album. The sequence goes on from OY728138.1 coordinate 2,095,708,346, forward strand.
CACAATTTGAGTGATAAGAAGTAGAATGGTCAAGGAATCCATCCATTGTGTTTTGTGGAAGCCTAGTATTTATAGGTAAGAGGCAGCACAAATCTTATTGATCGGATCGTGAAGGATTTGAACCTCAAAATTGAAGACATATCCATTTTGTTCCATGGAATCGCAGATCACTCTATCATCCTCTTCACCGCACTCACTGAGGACCCTATCTAGTATGTTTTAGTCATGGAGTTTTCTGTCAGCTGCTTCATGGAGGTGTTGAGCTCTCTCTCAATTGAATCGTAGTCATAGAGTTCTCCATTATCTTCTCTTGGGCAACACATAGGACTATATCAAGTGAAATTTAGTTTAGCTGTTCTATAACAACTACTCTATGGTGGAAGAAGATGTGGATTTTCCAGCTACATCACATTGATCATAGAAATGGAGGGCCCTTGCAAGGATTCTCTGTGAGGCAGGCATACATGAAATTTTTGTGGGGATTGTTTCCCCAAATGAAAAATTTTGGCACCAAATAGTTGTATTTTAATTATTTCATAAACCCATTAAATATATTCTACTATAGTTAATCATGGACTTTTTCATGTAACTGGTCAATTTTTTCAATCTTTCTTATGTCAAATTATAGATATAATGTTTTAATGAATTCTAACTACACATTAATCGTTGAATAAAAATCCATTTCCATCCAAAACCCTATTTTATAAAAAAATTATAAAATGTTTTTAATCAATTTAAAATGTTCTAATCCTAAAGTTTTTCTTATATGCAAATATTTAAAAAAAATTAATTGAATTTTAATGTTGTTTTAAATAAACGATCATTTTGGTTTTTTGAAAATAATCAATGTAATTATAATTTTAACAAAATCATCATGTAAAAAATTTCATACCATCATGTTTAGTTATAATTTATTTATATGATTCACCAAATTATTTTCAATTTTTTTCAAACTATTATAAGAATTTGTTTTAAATATGTTTTTAAAATTTTAAATAATATCTTCCTTGTGAATATTTTGAAAATATTTTTATTGTACTTTTAATCATTATTGAAAACGAACCATTTTTAGATATAAAGTATTGAGGGTATGGTGTATTAATATCCCTCCTATATATCCCCTTGATCGTATAGGTTAATATTTACAAGGTAAATTTTTAAGATTCACTTTCATAAATAATTTTTATAATAATTAAACGTCACATTAAATATTAAATATAATATGATCATTTGAAATTATATTTCAAATGAATATCTATAATATTTATCATAGTAATTATTATTTTACAAACGATATTATATATATATTTATGATGTTTTACATTGACTGTTCACTTATTTACTGTGGATGTACTAAAAATATGTATTCATTATTTGATATTTGTATTTAATGACATAGCATATTGTTTACAAATTAAATATATTACTCATTATGTGTGAAATACATTAGATATAAAGATATGGGTTGGGCTTGGTCATGAATATCCCCTATATAAATAAGTATAATCATTAGTCCAAGAAGATGAAAATTATAATTGGGTTTCTACATGTTGTTTGAAACCTTGTGGTGAAAGATCTAGACGATAGAGTTATCATGAAGTTCGAGATCATGGAATAAAAAAAATAGGAATCTCATTGGTTACTAATTAAATTATTATTATACATGATATTTTAGCAATTATAATATATTTGGATGTTTTTTATTTTCCATTTTTTTATTAAAAGGAATGGGTTTTTAGTTTTTTACCTTTTCATCTTAATTATGACTTATCTTATCATGATAGTCATGTTATTTAAATGGAATGTTTTTTTTATTTTTTTACATTTAAATATTGATTATTACTTTTGATTAAAAATTGGATCTTATATAACTAAAAATTTATGATAATTATATTCCACAATTTTTTTGGTTCCTTTACTAGGGATTCCATAATGTGTACTATGATTGAAGTGAATGGTTTTTCTAGATTGAATATTTTTATTCTCAAAAATTAATTATGTCGAACTTTTTTTTTCAAATGTAATTTGGGAATCATTTATATATCTTGTTTAATAATAATAGTAATCTATTAATACTGTTGGGATTTGATTCCATGTGTATCAAGTAAATGTAATAATGTAAGATGCTTACTATAGGATAATGTGTTCGGGGTCTCTAATATTTAGCAATTTTTTAATATACTATGCACAAACTATGAAAAAAGAATATTATCACTACCATAATATCATTATAGTTTTTGTATAGTTTATATAAAAGATTTAATATGTAATGGAATTAGATCCTTATAGTCAATAAATTTAGATATACTCTATAACCTATATTATTTCTTACAAATCATGAACATTCAATGTACCTAAACTATAAATAGATGAAAATGGATTTGAATAACCCTAATCTGTATTTATTAAAATTTTACTCCCAAATCCATGAATAACATATAGGGAATGATTGTGAAATCACTTTAAAAAACTATATATCAAATAGGAACCTCTATAAACACTCATAGAAAATGGGTAACCTTGTAATCCAAAAACCAAAACCAAATAAAATCGTAAGATGTATATAAACTCTATTATTTTAATATCTAAATATTTATTCCTTGGATGATACCCTAACATTTCAATCGTAAAATTTTCATTGAATTTAATATCCTAAAAACATTGGCCTTTGCAGCCCCTATGCAGGATGGCTGATGGAAATAGTTTGAGTTAATACAAAAACCTATGAGTTATATATGAAGATAGATTTGATGATTTTCTGGAAGACTGATTATAGTGTTGATGAGGATTAACACAAGATGTTTTATAATACCCAATTTGGTATTATTGTGGAGGTACATGGAATAATGCCATACCATATATGGAATGAATGGGGCTCAGTACATGGAGTACTAATAGAGCCTATAAGGTAATTGGTTTGTGGAAACTACTGAACTGTAAGATGTAATGGGGTATTTATATAGATTAATATGATGTAATTCTAGACTATGTTAGGAATTGGGATGATATGAAAATTATGGGGGATGTTCATTTAAAAAGGTGAGAGAGTGGTTTATATCCAATATGTTCATGATAACATAAAAATATGGATATGTGATGATGGCTTGGAAATGATTTTGTATGTATAGTGTGGCCATGCCTACTGGGGAGGAATGAGGTTAATATATATCATTTTCAAGATGCCTAAATATTATACTCACTAATGTTTGGATAGCATATGTATATGTTTATATTGATGATATAAATGTAATTTTTATTATTAACCAATTTTTATCAGGAAATCATTGTGTAACATACATTAGAGAGAGGGATATGTTTTTGTGTTAAAAATTTTGAATTGTGATAGTGGTATGAAACAAAGAGCACTTAATTATCACTTTTTTCTATTCATATTTATGCTTCTATTTAAAATCTATTTTTTAGTATCATAGGAAGGTATAAATTCATATTTAATTAACATATCATATTATTTGTTTTATATGTTTCTTACTACTTAGTTGTCCCATGTTATCACACCACCAATTCTTGCAACATATTTTTTGGATAGAGAGATCGATATTGGAACATCATTCTTAGTAGAATTGATGTAGTTGGTTTATGTATTAGATTTTTACATAATATTCATTCTTTTAATACCTTAATGTTGTATAACTAACATAATATAAATTTTTGGGGAGAGAGAATTTATTTTTCATATAATTTATCTAATTAATATTAATTTAGTTTCCTTATACTACCTATTTTTGTATGAGTGTAATGCATCCAATAATAAAATATCATATCATTGGTACAAGTCTCTATCATGTTTCCTATTATATATAGGTTTTGAGGTTTAGTCTCCATATTAATATATTCTTATTAGGTGTTCTAGTACGGTCAAGCCGTGATATAATAAATTATATGTAAATTTTATAATATATACTAAATATTAATTTCATTATTGTAAAGATATGTAGTCAAATTAAATTTAATATACAAGTTTATATATATTGTCTTAAAAAGACGATGTCAACAATAAGTGTTTGATTATAATCTCACTTATATATACAATTTATCTTCAACATAAACTAATTATCCAAAATATAAGACATTTTATAAGAAAATCTACTTTTATGTTATAGTTATTTATGAGCATCAATATTTTTTAATTACGAATTATATTAAGAAAATTCTTTATGAGGATATAACTGTGTCAAATTATTTCAGTTGAGAATATTTATGAACCATGCTAAAATATTTTTATATTAATGTCCTTTAATATATTTCTATGATTTGATGTAGTTATTTTCAATTTTTTTAATAATTCCATTACAAAATAAGAGAATAATTTTATTTATATCATTTTCTATACAAGTAATATTTTTTTATTTATATAATTTTAAAAGTTATTAATGAAATCACATATTCAATGTTTTCCAGTTGATTTATTTTAACACTATGATTATTGTTTTAAATCATACCATCTATGATTTCATAGTTTTATGTAGTGGTATTTAATATTATTTTTATTTTAAAATCATTCAATTCAAAAAATTAATGTTATTAAAAATTATTCGATATTTCTTGTAATTATTAAATGATATTTTATAATGATCCTAAATAAAATTTTTATAAACGTAAACATCATTTTTTAATTGTTAATAATCACTCTAGTATTTTTTATAGATATCATTAAATGTTATTATTGATATTTTTAAGGATTATATAATATGAAATTTTTTAGAAATAAATTATATTCAATAGGGATAAATATGCATAATGAAAATATGATTTTTTTTTGAGTTATTGCATCCCATATATGTATAATTTATCATGATGTTAGGTATAAAAGTAAATAAATATTTTCCATCAATATAATGTTTAATAATTTATATCACATTATATTATCGAAAAAATGTGAAAAACCCAAATATCATTAGGTAAATAATACATTATATTACTAGTGTGCCCATAATAATTTAGCCCCAAAATGGACTAGATGATGATTTATATCATAAAATTTAATAAAATTGGGACCTAAAAAAATTGATACTTTGATCCTATGATATAATTTATACATCACATAGACTATTTCATAATATATTGGCTGGTAGGATTAATGTAATGGAGAATAGTAACAAAATAATCATTTTCTATATAACCAGATAAAATTTCTAGATAATAAATTTTCTATAAAATATATTTGTAATAAGTCACCTATTAGATAATAAATATTCATAAAACTGTGTGTAAAAACCAATAAATGTTTTATCCTAAATGTGTAATATGGGAAAATCGTCAATAAATCCTAACAGTTAGATCATAAATGTGAGGGAATCATAAGTGAGGAAAAATTAATGATAAAACGTTAATGGTATTATAGCAGAAAATCATGTAACTTGGATAATTATTAAATATTATTGAATATATAAGTATAATGTAAATAATGAAATTAAAAAATATTTTCATAAGTTGGAATATCAATAGTACATGGTAAATTACTAAAATTGAACATATCATGGAAATAATGAATCAAATTCGAATATGAGCACTGAGGGAGAAAACATTATTCATTATGCTAGGGTCTAGGGGGAATTAGAATTAAGCTATTATTGGATTAATAATATAGATTTTTCTTCACTATATGATGATATATTTCCCAAATTTCAATATAATAGATTATATTATTTCTATCTAAACTATCATGTTATTTGTCAAGTTAACAACCAATGTTGAAAGAATGATACATGGTACATTAATTCTGGTAAAAATAATCATAAGGCTTCTTCTAGTAAGATATTTAGTATATATGAAATATAGGTCAATGAAATTGGTTTTTATGGAATAAAATACCATCCCTATAAGGGTATATAAAACATTTCATATAGAGCATCCCAAAAGTTGGATGATTTTTATGAAGAAATGGAAGAAGAAAAGAAAATTATTACGGGTAATGAAAAAATAATATCTCATGAAATGGAGGAACATAATTGTGTATATACAGTTTTAGGGTCATGTATATCTCTTACAATGGTACTTGAGCAAGGACGGAAAGTCATTGAGGATGAGTGTGGCCTTAAACAAAGAGTGACTCTAGAAAATGATAAGTGTCTGTAGGAGTTGGATCTTGTTATTAAGGGGAATGAAAAAATGAGTGATGTTGGGATTCTCATAGTTTTTGAAGACAAAAAAAAAATTATGGGAATCCAATGGAACTTATATATGTTCGGATGGTATATAAGATGATTCCCCCAAAAATAATCTTATATTCAGTCTTTCTCAAAAGGAAATATTATTATTGCGGATGATTAAATATTTCATCCTATTACTCATAGTGAAAAGTGATGTAGGAAATTATATTTCAATTATAAGGATATTATGGTTTCTAGGTCTCATTTTCCCATAAAATATGAGTCTAATTAAGAAGGAGAGTATGATGCTTAATATCATTTTTTATGATCAGTGATGTTTTATTTTTATTAAACGAGGGATTGAATGCGTGTATAACCCCATCCATTTTCTTTTGATTATATTTTCTCCATTTTAATAAAATCTCTCATCCTTAGAGTTATAAAATTAATCATTTAATAAAAAAATTATCAGGAAAAAATATTTTTATAAAATAGACACATATAATGTGATTTATGGACCATTTCTTCATTATAGAAAAATCATTTGAAAGTGGAACATAAATCTGAGATACACATTTTCATAGAAAATATATATTTACACCATAAATATAATACAATATTTTAAGGTCATTATAAAAAAATAATCAAGATAATATATCTTCAAGAAAATTATAAGATCAAATTACCATATAGATAAATTAAATATAAATAGATCATATGTAAAAATGAGATGTAGAATAAAAGAATTTCACATAGAATGAAATCCATTGATGTATTTAAAAACTCATTTTTGAAAATCTAAATTGTCAATAGATTAAGAAATCCATGGTATTAAAATGTGTAACATGGAATAAATGGATAATTGGAGATAAAATATTTGAGTTTCTTCAAGGGAAATAAATATATTTTTTCGAATTAAAAACATCTATATTGATGAAAATTCCAAAAAAACATAAAAAATATATTATGATATCTGAAATAGGGCATTATATATTCAATATAGTTAGTAATGGAACATAATAAAAAACATTCCTCAAAAAAAAATATTAGTTCAAAACACATATATTCATCAAGATTCGATATTTTTAGGTTCTTATCATCTTGATTAATCATATTATTTTTATTAGATACCTCCTCGTGATTTATATTTTTTTATATTTAACTAAATAAGGATTATTTATCAACTTATTATAATTATATATTATATTTTTTCTTATAATTCGATGAAATTTGAATAGTTATTGGTTGATTTTTTATATCATAGTGATTAATGATGCTTTTTTAATGATAATTAAATATCCTAAAATTACAATTACAAAACTAAAAATTATTATTTTCTAAAATTCATTTAATTAAAATTTTATTTATTTTCCCATAGCCATCAATGATTGATATTCTTATAATTAAATGATGAATGTGGTTAAACTAACCAAATAATTAAACACAATTTCATTTGATGAATGATAGTGGAAAATATTCTACTCCGTCATGATAGACATTTCAATTTCTAATTTGACTAATGACCTCATACCAATGAAATTTTTAACCATGTACATATTATCATTAAAACATCTATCAATAAAATAAATAATTATTTAATTTTTATAAAATTATAATAAAATACATAAAAGTAATCATAAAATTTAAAATGGGTCTTAAAAAACAAAATAATTATCCAAATATTATTATTCAGGAAGATAATGAATGTACAACCCTTTTAGGATTAATGTTAATCAAAACTTAAACTAAAAATCATCTTATATATGTTAAATATTTATATTATAAATCATTAACTATCTATTCCTTGTATATTAAAACCCATTTTATGACTATATTTATAAGAACATAAATTTTTTAACTTTATGATTATCAAATATCATTCAAATGATTCAAAGAGTAAATAGAAATTTTGATTTGAAAATATAATTTAAATTTTTTTACTTTTTTGTAAAGTGGATTTAATATTTCACTAAGATGAAATGTCATCTTATAAGTGAAAATGATGTTTAAGGGTGACAAGTTTAAAATTTAAATCATTAATATTTAGAGATTACATAATGGTGCATGAAGATATTTTGAGTCGTTGAGTGGTAAATCAAAGGTTCGTGGACACATGATAAACCATGGAAGGATGGTTAGATCAGAAAATCCTATACATTAATATTTAATGTTGACTATATGGTTATTAAATTTGTAAAAGTGACATGTATGGTAGTTGACTGCATGGTAGTTAAATTAATTATAATTATGTCCCAAGATTCATTTTTATATTTTTGATGCTTTTTAATGAGTTTTCATGAAATTAATGTGATTTAAAAATTATATATTTATATTTTTGAAAAGATGAATCATTTTTTTATAATTTTATGATTTTTTTCAAGAAAATATTTCTACAGAATTTCAATGGACTAATGTTTTACCCTTATTTATAACCCTGAAATTATTTTTTTTGTTCACATGACATGTTATTAAATGTTATTCAAAATATCACAAATGGAATATATGAAGTAATGTAGAGATTCATGAATAATTTTCATAGACGAACAAACATTTTGATAAAAAGAGTTTTATTTGGGGAAAACATGGATACCATATATAAGTGTCCACCTTTTATGTATGGGTGTACTTTTTATGAGTGTTTTCCTAATTATATAAAACTGTAGACTAAAAATATCCTCCAATATTACTTATAGTTTGAAAACTCTATAAATTGTAAGGATTAATGTCATGTCCATACACATTATTCAATATAAGTGTATATTTTGTTCTATATATAACTTTAATAGGATTTATACACACCACCATGAAATAGTGGGGACTATTTCAAGTTAAATTATTTACATAAAATAAATAAAAATATATTATAAGGACACATCCCAAATAAATATTTCTTTTAGTTTAAAAGTATATTGCTCATTTTGAAAGTTATCTTTTAGGGTGTAGTTCCTTTTTCAATTTATATGAAAATGTTATTTAATCATATAACATCACCTAAATTTTTTTGTCTCCATCCCAAATAATATCACATTGTTACATTACTCAATTATAACAATAAATATAAAATAAATATATTTTTAGTTAATTAAAATAAAATATATTCGTATAAAACTATTACCAATTAATGTCAAAATAAATATAAAAATATATTATAATATATTTTCACAATTAAAAACAATATATTTTTAACCATTAATATTATTATAATTTCCATTAAATTGGATTTTTTTTGAACATATTCAATTAATATATATATATATATATATATTAATATGACGTTCATCACTACCACATATGTAACCGTTGCACCCTTGGTAAGTTATCAATATTGAGTTTTAAATAAGACTCCCTTAGTAGAAATCCCAGAACTCCACAACTATCACTTGTAATGAATAAACAATGATACTACATGAAAATAAGTACACCATATACTCAAAAATTATATGAATCAATTCAATTTCATGTTTATATCGTTTTACATAACATAACTAAATCTATAGAAAATTATTTCTCTATCACATAAGATTTTTTAAAAATAATGGTTTACTCAATGACATGCCATGGAAATTAATATAGGATTGTTATGTTATCTACACCATGGAATCATATAGTCAAAAATCTATAAATAATGGTTTTTACATGGTTTATTATATGGATAACGGTTGGATGTATTTCAAATTTATATTCCATATATGTAGAATGTGGAGGTTATGATCATATGTGATGTTATTTTACAAAAACAAGATCCCTCAATAGTTTCATTCCAATAAATTCAATTTCAAAATTATAATATAAATACTTATGGACCTCCTTAAGAAATCCACTCATGACACTTTAGCATCAAAAAAATTTATTTTCTTGTTCTATAATTTTTGTATATTTTCCACATTTATTAAATTTTCAATTATTTATTATTCTTATTTTTTTAGTTAAGGGATAATTATGTTGTTAAAAAATATGATGAACTATATTCAATTATATTTTATTTTAATCACCAACCATTCATGTAATTAACATAATAGCACATAGAATTTTATTATATAAAAATTAATCAAATCAGTTCACCACAACCAATATATCGTACATATGAGTTAATAAAATCATGTAAATGATATATAGTGAATGTCAAAATGGTATAAATGTTTTGAAATGTGGCTACCTAAAATGATATTTAATGGATACAAGGAAAAAATAGAAGATAGATGTATTTTCATTTCAAAATTAGTATTATTTTATAAAATTATTTAAAAATTATTACTCAATGATACTCGACACATTACATGAAATCAATCCCATTTTAAGAAGAGAGAATTAACATTGATTAAAAAACATAATAATGCATCACGATGAAAAAGAAAAGAAAAAATTATATATTTTTAAAAAGGATTATAAACATCTCAATTATTGTAGAAATTTTTTTCTCTAATATATTATTGTAATTTATATTGAAAATCAAAAAAATCATTAAATTAGAAAGTTGATAATTATATAATATATTAACATAGTAATCATTAAATTCCTGAATCATTATTATAGAGAAATGTTTATAATATAACATGATGTCTAGAGTTTACAAAAGTACATGATTCAACTCAATATCCTAATGACACATAATTAGATAGAATTAATATAAACATGAATATTTTTTTCATTGATGGTTTATATCAATCAACAAATATAATGTCAAACTACCCATTTATTTACACTCAAATAGATTTGAAAAGATAGTTATTATAAATCCAATGGAATGGAATGATATAATGAGAGTTTATATATAGGTGAACTCTTTTATATTATCTCCTAAATAATAAAAATTTAAAACAATAATAAAATAAAAACATAAAAATTCCAAAATTACAAAAATAAAACTACTTACATTATAAAAATTATAAATTACCTTTCTTTAATCCTCCATGTGGGAAGTGGTTTTTGAATATTAATAGTTGGCAGTTCTAGAAATCAGCTAAAATAATTTTTCGAGTTTTTTTATTATCACATTATTTACTAAAACACAATCAAAATTAATATCATCACTACAAATTGAATATTGAGTAACTATTTAATATATTACAAGAGGTTCATCCCCCTAGGGAAACTTGTAATGTGTTGGAGGAAAAAGAATGAGGCATCTTTGTTAACATCAACAATAACATTTGAATTTTGACATTGATCTTTATTATCGTTGTGTTGCTGATTTAGATATATAATGAGAAAAAATTTATTGATGAAGATTTAATTTAATATATCAACACGAAAATAAGTTATAAAATATGATTGAAAAAAAATTTATTATTTCAAATTGGTTTGCTTGGAACCAATTTACATCTTCCAATAACACTAGGAAATCAATCTGAATATACACATAATATAAATTATAAACATCATTTTGGGAAATATGTGGGTAATAAAAATTAGAAAAAATATTTATGAACTATAATGAAATATTGGATTAATTTCAATGAAAATAAAAACTAATGAGTGCAATAAAATATAATATCCCTATGTTATCCTGAATTAAAGAAAATGATATTTTGTCAAATCCTTTTAGAGTTTGTTTTTTGTGTTGGAGGATGGTCTCAAATAGCTAATATTTCCTAAAATTATTTTATTTGGTTTTTTATAAATTAAATAAACATAGTGTATGAGATGTAATGATTTTTCATTATAGAAAATTGGAGAATAATATAACATTTAATGTTAAAAAATAGGATAATAGTTAACCAATTCATCTTGGTTTCCCACATGTATATTCACAAGAATGTCTGCATCAAAAAAATAATTGAGAAAAGGATTCGAATAGATGAAAATATTTTCACATCGTTCCAACTAAGTTTCATATATATCATTAAATTTAAATGTTTTTTTGAGAAGTTCTTATATCAAATTCCACTTTCTTTTTTAATTCCTACCACAGGTCATTGAGTATGTTGAAATAATTTATTGTTCTATTCATTATGTCACTCAATTCATCTTTTATTTTATAATTATTATAAATTTTAATTTATAATTACACTACATTACCATCCAAATAATTTTCAAACTATGAATATTTGAAATATCTATAGCATCCTTAGTGAAATATTTTATAAAATATATAAATTGATGTCTATTTTTTAGTTTAAATGATTCTTTTATATGAAAAATATTTCATTAACGTATGTCCTCCCAATAAGACAACCAAAAATTCAAAAGAAACCATCCCTAAAACTTACATAAACATGATCATTAAATATTGAATTCAATTTATAGTATTTTATTATCATTATGGTATAATTTTTAGTGAATTATAAAATAACAGATACATAAATAAATATTAATCACACTTTTGAATAATCCTTATAGTATCATATTTTTAAAAATGAACCCGTTAGGATATGAATTTTTCTTAAATATCCTCATAATTTTCATTTTAAACTCATCATTTTTTCCTAATCAATTGTAAAAAATTAAAAAAATTCAAATATTGAGATGAGAAAAAACATTCATAAAAAGGGTCATATAAATAAAATAAAATAAACTTATTTGTTCATGAATATCTATTGAAGGCATTTATTTTTCAAAATTAATAATTTGCCTTAAAATAAAATTTTTATTTCATTATATATCAATTCATTTTAACAATGCTCTAATATTTTTTTAAATAAATAATAAGGGAAAAATATTACTCTTATATTATTATATTAAATAATAAAAACAGACGGAGATATTTTCATATAAATATATAATTTTATCATAATTATGTGTGTAAAAATTTTAATTAAACATAATCCCATGAATAGTAACATATAAACCTAACACAAAGAACATGGTATAATAAAATTATTGAATCATTTTGAAATTTTGAAGAAACCAAAAAAAGTAAATTAGAAAAATGTATGTAAATCCACAAATAAAACATATCATGATATAAAAAAATATCATTGTGGATTAGGATTACGCAGTAATTCTATAAATAACACCACAAGAGAAAAAAACATTACCCATTGATTTGGATATATACCTCGATGGACCAATAAAACCATGTACATTACTATGTGTCACAAAAAATGTAATCAATCATAATATATAATAATAATAGTTACATATTTAATATAATTATACTCACAATATTCATCATATTATAATGAATGGAGATTTTATAAATATTTAATTATATAAATAAAGAAGTTAAATTTACTACCCTATAATATGAAGGGATAATAAAATATAAATATAAACGAGAGACATATAAACAAAATTAAAATTCATTACATAAAAAATAAAATTAGATATATAGTGATTTAGAAATAATTTATATAACTATAATAAAATTTGTGATTCTGTGCGGTCCCATACAACCATAAGAAATACATTTGATGAAATCAAATTATATAATAAAATTAAAATAATTTTTGAATATATATAAAATAATGGGACATACCATTTCAATTTGAATAAAAAAGGGTAGAATTAAAAGAATATAACAAATAAAATGACGGTTCAAGTTGTAGAAATTTCCATTTTATTTATATATATATATAATAAAACATCACTTTTGTCATTAATATCAAAATTAAAAATATTAAATTAAAATATACCTTCTTTAATGACCTTGAATGAGACAAGAAAAGTCATTTAGAAATATTTATCACTATATAAATTTGAGTTTAAAATAATTTTATAAATCAATACATTGAGGAAAAATATTTATAAAATGAGTATTAAAACATTTATCACAAGGTTTATAATATAATTTTTCCTTTGACTAAAGTCTATATTATTCCATGTATTCTTTTTCATGATGAATTAATAAATTATATTATTTTTTACATATATAAGTAGATGTTTCAGTATGATTATAATATTTCTTTTCTTTGTCACATTTTTTAGAAAATTACATTTTAAAAGTAGTATATATGATATGTATGTTTTGATGATATTCAATTTATATGACATAACTAAAATTGGTAGGTTTGAAAGGTTCAATGAGGCCATTATATAACTATAAATAAGATAATAATCATGAATTGATTGTATTTTTTATACATCAATTATGTTTTTAATCCATACATGATGGGAGGTAATGAAAAATATTATATGATATATTCTTGGAGATGGTAGGTCTTAGGTATACATTAGTAACATAAAAATTATTCAACGATCATTATTAAAATATGGTAAGTACTATTCTATTATCTAAAAATTATATTTATAAAAATGTAATATTTTTTATAGTCTTATACAATCCATAGATGTTACGTGATATGAAAAAATAATCACAACTATGAATAGATGTTAAAATCCACATTTATAGAAGATTAACATTTTTACTTTTCAATTAATATAAACATTATAAAATATATGTCATGTTACTTTTAAAAAATTATTAAATATAATGAATATTATATATTCATTACATTATTAATCCTAAATTGATGTGACATGTGATAATGAAAAATAAATGGCATTGGTTTGCGAGTTTGTAGAATGTTATAAAATGGAATGATAGTTTCATTTACCATTAGATGGAATATGAGATATACGTAGGGAATGAAATTTAAATAAAAATATGTATACATATGGTAGATAAATATTTCATTATATGATAATGGAAGAATAATATTTTAAGATGTTGGAAGTATAAACTGAACCAAAACATTCCCTTACATCATATTTTAAAAATATCCCGTAAATTAAAACATATTCCCATTATGTATTATATTCTAACTGAACTAAGATATCTAAAATGTATGAATTTATTTTAATAAGATATTTCATAGGGTCTTCTACAATTGTTTTTTGAGGTTTCCTTGAATGCTAAGAGGAGCTTCACTTGAGTAAATGAGAATATGGGAAATCTAGGTTTTTTAAAAATATTTAATTAAAATAAGTAATTTGTCAAAAAAGTCTCAAAAATGATATATTTATATGATATTCCATATATGGGTTTAATTCCTCTCAAAACATTATATTAGGATATGTTTACAATTTTTTTTTTAAATTATCATTTTTATTTAACCCCCCTTAAAATTTTTGAAAATAATAATTATAACATAGTTTTTTTCTCTTCAAAGGTTATGACAGATATAAGTAAATAAAAATTCACCAATAAATGTACCATGAATGACATATTGAACTATATTATAATCATTTGTTTGATGGTGTGATATTTATAAATTAAAAATGTTAAATGAATATTATTTACTATAAAAATTGAATAGCATCATGTTTTGAATTTTAAATTTAATTTGACATTAAAAACTATATTTCAAAAAAATACAATATAATTCTATTCATGGATCTATATTATTTTATATTTATATATAAAAATCCGAAAAAAATCTAGTTCATAAAAGTTATATTTACATCTTAAAATTTAGATAATTTTATTTATTTTTTTACAATAAACTTATTTATGTGTCAGTGTTAGTCAAGGGATGTTCTTCATTATTTTTTATATTGTTTATTGGGATGCAGACATCAATTCATACACTACATTCTTCTTCATTTCCTATTGATGGTAGTGAAACAATTTTGAGGTGTCCCTAGGTGGAAGGACTCAAAATATGGAAGTGTGTGATGAAAATAATCGTTCATACACCCAATATTATTTTCAAGGAAATATGGGAACCTTCCTTTGAGAATATTCATTCTTACCGCATGATTAATCATTATTGAAGTGGGAGAGAAGCATCTTCTTTTACTAATTTCACTGTTTTTATTTTTTGAGATTGGGGATATTAAGCCTATTATTATGGTTCTCATGTGGTTTTCTTCCATTTGACATGTAGGTCTCCTAAACATTATATTTACATCTCATTGTAATTTTCCCTTTCTTTTAATGGGATTCTTACATTCACACATCCAAAAGTAGATTACATTAATGTATTTTATAAAGGGATCTTGCCCTCAAACTTTATTTTTTTAATTTAATGATGTGTTAACATTGAGAAAGAAATTAGCATATTTAATTAATTAATATGAAAAATAATGAATATTAAAACATAAAGTTTTCATAATAATTTAAAATAAATAATTTATAATCGACCACAATCTCATATTATCCCTATCTCAAAAGGTAATATATTATAAAATAAAGAGAATTCCAATTTTTTATTTTTTATTATATAAAATTAAAAGATTGTAAATATAAAATAAATATAAAACATGTTTAAATATATTTGATTTTTTTATGGACATGGAAGAAAATATCATATAATAGGATACTAGATAATTTCTGGGTAAATATTTAGTTCTTATAAAAAAATTATCCTTCATTACTAAATTTACTATAAATGTGGTAAAAAGAATTTAAAAATGATAGTATTCATATTCAAAAATAAAAATAAAAAATCCTATTAACAAAATTTTTAACACATATTTATTACTATGAAATTCATCATTCTAGATTAATTTATTTATAAGTGGAGAGAATTAATTTAATATCAAAATTTAATATTCAAAGAATGTTAGTTATTTGAAAACAGAATTTTTAATTAAAAAAAATTTAAAAAAATTATTAAAGAATGATACAAATATACTTATTTAGAGTAATCATAATATGTGATAATTACTTCCATATTGAAAGCAATTTGAAACAAAATGTATGTACATTAAATTATTAAAATAATAGTATTGTTTTTAGACAATATTTTTTAATATTAATTGGAAAATGTGTAATTTTAGAAAAACCTATCACATTAATGTAATTTTGATATGATGAATTTAAAAACAATATTATTTAAATCAATTAAAGTTTGTTTAATTTTTATGAATTTAATATAATTTTATCTTATATATAGAAAAACATTTTTTTTAAAACAATATTATTGGATGAATAAAATTAATATGTTTAAAAATAGATTTCTCTTACATAGGAATTATTAAATATATTTTTATTGATTAATGATTTTGTATATATTTAATAATTTGGTAAGTCATATTCATACATTTTAATTAGTTGTCTAGGTTACTATGGTCATTTTTAGAAAATTATATTTTATGGATTGTTTTATCTCATTAATGGGGATTAGATACACTATCCAAAATATATTTCATGCCAATGTGATGGGTTGTAACATTAACAGACAATTTAATTAATTGGAACCTTAAAATTTAAATATGACCTAACCAATAAAATGTTTCACAGATAAAAATAATTTTTTTAACCCCATATCAAAAAATGGTATATAAAACATCCTCTAGGAATGAGCGTAAAGGATATATGAAGGTCATCACATAACAATGATTACTAATTTAAGAGTGTATGTATTATAATAATATTTATACATGGTGAAAATCCATATTTCACAAATAATTATGTAGAGTAATGGATATCATTGATCACAAGAAAGTGAATAATCAATAAAATGATAATTTCTAAAATCTATATACCAAAGAGTCATAAAAAGCCACTTGATTCATCAAAATTAATTTAATAGGATAATATAATTGATTCAAAATTATTTTCATAGGTTTAGTTAATAATTTTATAAATTTAAATTTAGAATAAAATAATATAAAGAAATATATATAGTATAATATCACTCCTTAATATATTTTCACTATAATCTATTTTTTTCTCAAATTTTTGAGTATTCACGATGAATTACTCATGTTAAAAGCAGTAAAATATACTTTTAATGGATAAAATAATCGAAATAAAAATAAAAATTTGTTTCTCATGTAATTAAATATTAGGAAAACTAGTATTTTTATCAAATGATTTTCTATAAAATAAATAAACCATATTATGATAATATATAATGTTAATAAAAAATGATAAACAATTATACCCACAATTTAAAAAAGATAATTCTATAAATAATGATGAAGTTAATTATTCAAAATGATATAAACTAAGATTGAATCACATGAATTTTAATAAATTTTCAAATATTTTCCGTGTAAAATTTAACATCTACCAAAAAATAACATAAATCAACCTAAAAGTATAATAAGAAAAACATTATTCCTAAATCGTATAATATGTAGGATAAAATTTTCATATCCATAAATAACCTTCATCACCAAAAATAAATATTTATATCCTTAATTACTAAAAATAATAATTTGACCATTACTCATAAAATAAAATTCAAAATAGTATATTTACCTTAATATAATAATGTTCCCAAAAATTATAGTGATATTATTCTAAAACTAAATTAATCACTTATTGGCCAAATCAGTTTTTTAATACCATATTTTTCTATAAAAGCATATGATCCAAAAAATTTCATTTTATTTGTCTATATATCAATTTTAGTAAACAAATTCATAATATACATGACATATAAAAGGTCGTTGGAATATTTTGAAGCCTAGTTTCACTTTATTTCTGGGTTTATGCCCCACTAAATTACCTAATTCCATGGGATATCCCCCATCCCATGATTTAAAAGTTTTTCATAAAAAAAATTATATAATTCAAATAATGTTCCAAGAAATATAATGTACATTTTTAAAATATTAATATTATTCTTATGATGTAATCTTTCATTTCAACCCTTAATATTATATATAAATCAACATAATAAATTTCCTCTCAAAAATTTGTTATTCACCAAAAATCATCACAACATAAAAACTCTAAAGGAAAAATAACGATTTTGATATTATTATAAAAAAATGAATTTATAAACTATTCAGTTAATACAAAACTCATAAGTTAATCAAGATTGAAAACATTATAATATGTAAAGTTAAATAAAATTTTCCACTGATACTAATCTAGTCACATAATATTAAGCATTACATAATTGTTATTTTGATATCAAGATTTAATTTACATATATTTGAGGATTTTTAACGCAAAAAATTTCCATCAACATTAAATAAATATATATTATATAAAAAAATTTACACATCAACATAGTATCCACTTTCCACTAAAAAAATTAAATATGTAATTATTATTAATTTCATGACATATGTTCACAATTTTTATTTGATCTCTTTTTTTCCCCTACAAATCCATAAAAAATTGTGAAATGGTTATAAAACATGGGGTGATAAAAAAAGAATCATTAAGGGTCATATAAAAAGAAATAAATAATGATGTCACTACTTGAAAGCTTATATATGATTTTACAATTTCAAAATTTATATTTTTTTCCAAAGAAACATTTTATTCCCATAGAACACTATTTTTTCAAAAATAATTTTATAAAAAATCTACTAATAAAAATAAAAGGAAAAAATATAACTAATGACGTTTCGTTTTAAATCTAGTAAAACAGATGGAATATTTTTAATCAAATTTGATTCATTTTACTGTTGTATGGTAGGATATAAATATCTTTATAAATAATATTTTCATTAACCACATGGTATAATAACATAAATATCATTTGGTAATAAAATAAAATAAAATTAGGAAATGTGGTATTAGCACAAAACATTAAATATTAATAAGTCATGGATTACTTTTAAAAAAATTTCATATTGGACAGAGCCCTTTTGTGAATTTGGTTTACTCTCCAATACATTAAATAATGTATAATAAGACTAAAATATTTATCTATAAATTTGTATTTTATTTTGGTATAACACTCAATAAATGTACATTACAATGACTTTCACATAAGTAAGTAAATTATAATTTATAATCAAAATAATATACCCTGGAATTAAATTGTTTTAAATCCTTAAAAATATCATAATTATAGGTTATTTTATAAATAAAATATTTCAAAATTTAACATAAGACATTAATTATCACTTTAAATGAAGCAATAATATGCTTGGTATATATATAGAAGAAATATATATATATATAGAAAAATTGTAATCATTAAAAAATATTAATGGGTAATATAAGGTTTTCTGATATAAAGGTCATTACATGAAGACAAATGGTGGTTTAGAGGTATGCCAAACACCCATTATAAAAAAATTTATTGACTTTAGAACATCCAGTACATTTGAATTTTTTTATAGAAATGTATTTAAAAATATAAAATTGGGTCTTTTTAATTAAAACATTAATCTAATAATTAAATCCAAATTTTGAATATTTATTTCAAAGGAAAAATATTCATTAACAGCATATATGTCAAAATAAAACAATTTTTTTAAAAACATATTCATACTATTGGATAAATATATTCCTTTTTGTAGAAAATTTAAAGAAAATGAAACATTAAATTATTATTTCTTAGGAATAAATATATATAATAATTTTTATCAATAAGTAAAATAAATAATAATATTTATTAGTTAATCGTTTAAAATAGATAAAAATTAGTTATTATGGTATTTTGCCTCTTCCCATGATTTAAACTCAACACGTGGGTTTCTATTCTTCTTAATAAATAATGTTTGGTAAACTAGTAGCCTACTTAGGTACCTTTTAAATCTTCTTTTCCCCATTATATTTTTTTTCTAGTTATATATAATTACATAATCATTTGTATTTACTTTGGTAGTTTTGATGGTATTCAGATAGATATCCAAAATGAACTTGGTAAGTTAAGTATAGTAAATGGGGTCATTATTTCATTATATTCAAAATAAAAATGATATATAATTAAATTTATATGTAATGAACTGACCCAGGGTACCCTTAAACATGGAACATATCCCAATATATCACATACCCAAAGGGAATTCCTGATCCCTATAAGAAGGTGACAATACGTTGAGCATCGAACAACGAACCAGAGAAAATGAATTATCCCAAAATGAAATACCTCATTGAATTTATTTTCTAAAAAAAGTATGTGGAAGCCGAAAAAGATATACATGACATAACTATATAAAAATAATGGAAACAGAAAGAAAAATTGTAACTAAAAACTCAAAAGGACAAGTCCAACACCAAAGGACCCAAAACAAACATCTACTCCAAACATTGGCCTAGACAAACTCCCACCATCTCACCAACCGCTACCCATCTAGTTGACAGAAAAATCAGCACATCACAACAATTACATATCTTTCCCGGCTCTGGAAGTCCAAAAAAGTTCAACGTACCATCGATTAGGTGCATAGGGTGTGATCTAGCAGACAGAATAGGATCCCACCCATGTGTTCCATAAAAGCATCTATATTGAAATTCATATATTTTAATTTTATTTAAAAACATAGAATGATAATAAATAATTCATTTTAATAGAAAATATGTTAAACATTTCAATTTTCCATAGTCTAAAAATAAACCAGGTATATCAATTTCAATGATCATTTTCCATATCATTTTTCACATACATATTCATGTATATCTAGGTTAACTCTAAATACCATGAAATAAAAAATAGATTAACAGGTACCAAAATACCATGTAATATTATAGCCCTATGATATAAACTATTTGTACAATAATAATCAGGTTCAAAAACATATTCCAAAAACAATAGTCCCGGTAAGCATAAGAATACCACTTGATTAAACCCACCAACAATTTAAATATTAGTCCACACGAACAATATGCCTAGGAAATAGAGGATATCTCCAGGAAAAATATTCTTGATAAATCACAAAAAAATGGACGATGGCCCCTAGCTAAACCTTCCTACTATTTTCCCAACATAACCCATGTGCACTTTTTCACAATTCATTTCAACGCTTTGAGATCCATTTAGAACCCATTTAATATTCCATTTAAATGCTTCAAAATTACCCCTTTCTTAATCAATATATAAATAACTAGGGAAAACTGATTTTTTATTATATCACTTCTCAATACAAAAAAATATCATTCCATTACTTCATTTTGAATAATTTTGTATTGATAAACCAAAAGATCGATTATCATATGCATGAGACGGAGCAATCTACATCAAAACCCGGGTCTCACATGCTTGTAATGGAATCCAAACTCAAATAAAATCAAAAAATTTCAATAAAGGTCCTATAATCAAATCCACATGTCTTAGGATTTATCCAATTCAGAATAAATGGGGTCAGTGGAAAAGGAAAAAACCACATACCTCATGGATAATTGTCCACCACAACACAAATAACCAGAAAACATTCTCTAAAACCAGAACATATATTGTATCTTGAAGAATAAATGATGTAATATTCACCATAGGTTAATGTATATAATATCTAAATTCAATGGTGATACTACGATCAAAAACAATGTAGAAGATGAATGATCACCTTCCTGGAGAGACACACTACCACTGCAATAGAGATCCAACAATGAATCGATTTACATAGATGGAGTTGTGCCTTTTAATAATACATAGAGAGAGATATAGGTCAATGGTGATGAATACAAGATAAGTTAGATAAGACTAAACTGATTTTCACATGTTTTAAAACATGACACAGGCCAGTTCACAATGTGTAATATAGTTACCCATAGTGAAATCTACGGTGTACAAATATGCAGAAAAATATGTCACCTCAGATTAAAAAAAATATTTAAAACAATCATGATATGGAACCACTATTAATAATATTAAATCTTTCACAGAATGATTCCCCATTCATGACTTGAACCCAGCAACAATTATATGATGTGAAACCTTGTAACACAATGTGAAATCCCTCAACATCCAATGGAAAAGCTAGATAAAGATGGAATTCAAAAAAATCTTTGACTTCTCCATTATAGGTATCCTCCCAACCACAATGTAGGGTAAACACACTATTATTTTAATGGTGTAACTCATAAAACATTTTTGGGATGTTACAAACTCCCCACCATAAAGTCATTCCATTACTGGGAAGTCGTGTGGATAATTTAATCCCTGAAAAACATGAGACTAATTCTCCCTCATCAAGGATTAATTTTCCAATGTATAATCATAATTTGATCACTGATTCTATAAAAATATTACTAATTGTGACATCTTGGAACCTGCTGCCCCTAAACCCGAGCCCCGAGCCCGGCTGGCCACATGACCCCTGGCTCTTCTCCCCATAGGCCAGGGGCTTCCGACTAGCAGCGGGTGTGTAATCGTAAGTCGGTGGGTAGACTGGACCCCCTTTTTAGAGTACACAGCGGAAAGCAATAAAGTAGCAAGAATAGCATAAGCAAAACCAATGGATAAACAGGAGAAATAGGAAAATGTAAAAACCGAACAACGGAAGTAAGGAAAACCCTGATAAGTATACAAAATCCTCATATATAGTTTCTGATACAAAATGGATACATGGAATTCTAATACAATAGAAATAGAAGACAAGCATGAAAGGAAGTAATACAGAAAGTGAACAAAAGTAGTCCACTAGCATTTCTAGCCATGCTCGATCCTCTCCTCTGGATCTCCAGCTAGAAAATACATGTATCAATAACCGTATGCTAGTCCTTTTCCCCTACTAGTACATGCAGCAGTAAAGTATACATGGGTGCCCAGGAGGTCGATCGGTTAGGGTGTGAGACAAGTCTCAATAGGCCACCACCAATGGTGTATACGTGTAATCCTAATAGGTGTTCGCATGAAAAAATGAGTAATATATTGCCAGCAAGTAAAACAAAGTAAATAAACAACCCTCCAGCTCAGGTTCTGGAAGGACACCTGGCAGTTCTACCGGCTTCAGCTCAAGGTTGGATGTCTTAACAAGTCACTAGAGTATAAGTACATAAATATATGTTATCACTAGCATGAGGTTAGCATTCCTATCATCCATAATCACTATAGCTGTCATGGGGTAGAAATGCCTCCCACCCATAAAGGTTATATAGGCATGAGGTATAAATTCCTCTCGTCCTCAATTGATGTAGCTAGCGTGGGGTAAAAATGCCTCCCACCCATAATGGTTATATAGGAACGAGGTATAAATTCTACTCATCCTCAATCGTTGTAGCTGGTGTGGGGTAAAAATGCCTCCCACCCATAAAGGTTATATAGGCACGAGGTATAAATTCTTCTCGTCCTATTTCACAGAGTTTCATCAGGAACGGGGTAAGAATGCCTCCCCCCAACATATAGAAATTTATCTTGGAACGGGGTAAGAATGCCTCCCGCCCAACCACGGATTATCACAATCATGTCAACACAGCAAGGCATAACCATTCGCATCACATTATATAAGGCATTACATCTTATCTCATATCATATTAATAAAGCATAGAATTTCCATCTTATAATATCACATAAGAAAAACATGGCATATACGCATTTTAATTCATTCAAGGGGTTCAGGCTATCTCATCCTATACAACCTCTAACCAAGTCATCTCATTTTCCAAACATGGAAAATTCCCTTTCAAGACATATAATTTAGAAATAAAGTTGAGAAAGGGGAAAATCTCAAGGCGTAACACCTATAGTTGGCCACTCCCGGTCCATACCTCCTCCAAACTCCCTAAAATGGTTATATTCATCAATCATATCCCACAAGGGTCATTTAGATAGTAAGAGGTCAATATAAATAAGGGTTTGGGGGAAATATAACCCACGAAATGATGTTATAAACCCAAAGCGATGGAAAACCCAAAATGAGATCACATGACCACCTACCTTGGGGTTGTAGACATAGGCTTGTTTGATATCGACCTCAGATTTGCAACAGGTTGGAAGAGATGTATGTTTTAGTCCAATGCCCTGAAAATAGCACATATGAGCTTGCATCAAAATAACACAACGGTAAGAAATATTTTCCGAGGAGAAAGGGGTGCGTGTGGTTAGCCTTACCAAGGGTGATCCAACACCTTTGACGGATCGAAGAATGGGCACCGGGGAAGAAACGTCAAGAGAATGAGTGAGGAGAGGGTTTTGGAGCTAAAAGGAGGCTCCCCTCTGGTTTTGTCCGCAAGTAAAAGAAAGAATGGGTTTTAGGCTTAAATAGAATTAATGGAAAAATTGTAAATTTTTACCCAGATCAGGGTCGCACAGTTTAGGCACATGATTTACCAAACCGAGTTCAAACTGTGCGCATCCCACTGCCTCCGGAATGCAGGGTTGGATGGTTTATCCAAACCGTGTCACATTACTATTCATGTCATGCGCAAACCGTGCGCCTCAGCCGGTAACTCAAACTCTCAAACACCTAGGCTCAGAACAAGCCCCAGACACACCCTGAACATTCCATAGAATGTTACACACATTAACAAAGCTTAACATAATATTTGAAAGCAAAACTAACGATCTGTACCTTTACCAAAGAGTCGGGTCGTTACAACCTCCCCTCCTTAAAGAAATTCGTCCCAGAGTTGGCCGTCCAAGGGTATAGAGGTGTCAGCAGCGAAAAGCTACAGCAATCGAGATTGTATATCAACCTCCTGCTCCCAGGTTTCATCCTGTTCCAGGCTGTGCTGCCATAGCACCCGTACAAGAAGAATTAACCCGCCTCGGAGTGTCTTCCTGCTCCGGTTGACAGTTCCCATCGGATACTCCTCGAAGGAAGAATCCACATCTAGTTTAACCTCATCAGGTTGAAACAAATGAGTTAGATCTAAAAATTACCGGAGAAGCTGAGAAACATGTAAAACATTCTGTATGGCCTGATATCTTTGCATAAGTGCAAGATGGTAAGCTACTGGTCCGATATGCTTCACCACGTCAAAGGGTCCTACGAACCTTAGAGAAAGCATACCCTGCTTATGAATACGTCTCTGCCCCAACCTATGTGAGACCTTCAAGAAAACCTGGTTCCCGACATCAAACTCAAGAGGTCGTCAGTGCTTGTTATCATAGGACTACTATCTAGACTAATCTATCTGCATATGCTTCCTAATAAGCTGTATCTACTCGGTAGTCTCATGCACCAGATGTGGTCCTAGAACAGATGCCTCCCCTACATGAAGCCAACACAAAGGCAAGGGACAAGGCCTGCCATATAAGACTTCATAGGGAGCCATCTCAATGGTAGATTGGAAGATATTTTTATAACACAGCTCGACAAGAGGAATGTTTTTCTCCCATGAACCTCAAAAATCGAGAACACATGCATGAAACATATCCTCTAGTACCTGTATAGTCTAATCGGTCTGTCTGTCTGTCTGTGGGTGATAGGCCGTACTCAAAATTTCCTGTGTACCTAAAGCCTTCTGTTAACCCTTCCAGAAACGAGATGTAAAACAGGGATCTCTTTCTGAAACAACTGAATGAGTTGCTCCATGAAGTAGAACTATCTCCTTGACATACAGTCTTCCCAAGTCGTCAACCGTGAAGGTTTCCCGCATAGGTAAGAAATGTGTGACTTTCGCCAGGCAGTCGACGATAACCTATACTGCATCATTTCCACAAGGTGACCAGGGTAATGCAGTTACAAATTCCATAAAATCATCATCCAATTTTCTCTCAGGAATGGACAATATCTGCAAAATTCCAACCGGAAGTTGATGTTCCACCTTCACCTGCGATAGGTGGAACAATGCGTGCTGAAACCGGATATCTCCCCCTTCATGCTATGCCACCCATTATGTTGTCACGAATCACGATACATTTTGGTGATTCCTGGGTGAACTGCCCATGCTGAGGCATGGAAATCCCTCATCAGCTGATCTCTGATGTATTTTGGGACCCATACCCATCCATGGAACAATAGAGTATCACCCTCATCCATTGTCCAATCTGTAGATGCATTGTCAGTGACACTTTCTTGTAAAACAATTCCTTCAAGATCTGATAACTGTCTAGCCCTAACCAATTCCAAAAGATTAGATGTCACCGCAAAGGCTCAGATAATGGTCTGACCCTGACCCTCCTAAACCTCAATGCGTATCTTCAAAAATAGGGCCATTAGTTTCCGTTCCTCATCAGATTCCTAAACTACATGTGACTTAGTTTTCTGACTCAGTGTGTCGGCTACTGAATTTCCATTCCTAGGAGTGTGGGCCAATTCGAAATCCATGGATTACAGGTACTCGACCCACCTTTGTTGCCTGAGATTTAGATCTCACTGAGTGAATATATATTTGAGTCTTTTGTGGTCAGTGAATACCACAAAATGCTCTCCCAACAAAAAGTATCTCCAATAGCTTAATTCATGTACAACTACTGCGAGCTCAACGTCATGCGACGGATAATTCCATTCTGAGGCTTTAGCTGATGAGAACCATACGCAATGACCCACTCATCCTGCATCAAGACATCTTCAAGCCCGATACATGATGCGTCACAATAGACCTTATAAGCCATGCCCGGCTCCGGCAAGATCAGTATCGCCGCCGAAGTCAGTCTGCCCGTCAGTTCCTGAAAATCTGTTTCACAAGGTTCCAACCAGTCGAATCTGACCCCTTTTTGGTCAAACCTATAAGTGGTTCTTCTAACCATGAAAAATACTGAATGAACCGCCTATAATATCCAACAAGCCCCAAGAAACTCCTGATATAGAAGACGTTCTTGAGTTCCTCCCAAGAGACTACAACACACACCTTCTCAGGGTCCACTGAAAATCCAAACTCAGAAATAATGTGACACAGGAAGTGAACCTTTTTTATAAAAAAGTGGCATTTACTGAGCTTAGCATAAAGCTGATGCTCTTTTAAAGTATTTAACATGGTCACAAGATGGGTTACATGGTCGTGTCTAGAGCGTGAATAGACTAAGATGTCTTCCACAAATACAACCGCAAAAGAATCAAGGTAAGGGTGAAAAATCCAATTTATAAGAGCAATAAACCCCATAGGTGCATTCGTAATTCCAAACGGCATGACTAGGTACTCATAGAGACTATACCTACTTCTGAACGTCATGTGAGGTATGTATGAAGTCTTGACATGCACCTGGTGATAGCCCGGCCACAAATCTATCTTTGATAACACCTTCGCTCCTCAGAGGTGATCGAAGAGGTCGTCAATTCGAGGTAAAGGATATCGATTCTTAAATGTCAGCTGATTTAACATAGGTTAATCCACGCAATGACGAAGGGTACCATCTTCCTTCTTGGAAAAGAGGACCGGCTATCCCCAAGGAGAGTTACTGGGACATATAATTCCTTTTTCTTCAAGGTCCACCAACTGAGTCTTGAGCTCTAGGAGTTCCTTGGTTCAATCCTATAAGGAGGAATGGTCACTGGTGCTGCTCCTGGTATAAGCTCATTAGTAAACACCACCTCTCTCACTAGAGGTAGGCCAGATAAATCATCAGGAAAGACATCACTGAATTTCTCCACCACGGGAGGATAAACAGATGATTGTAACCCTTGGTCATCGAGATAAAGACTAGTAACATCTGTCGTGACACCACCAAAGATCTGGTGCTCCGGTCCTGCTCGTGTCGCACTAAGATCCCATTCTCCCTTATGCATATGTGTGTCACCATCTGGTGACGTAAACGCCACCCTCCGATGATAGAAGTCATTCCGAGCCTTATAGGGAACTAACCAGTCCATCTCGTCTATTTTATCAAAGCATGTCATATCCAAAACATACAGGTTCCACACGAAGAGGTAACCACCCACCTTGAGGGGAAAATTCCATCATATAAATATTTTATATACAATGGTTCTTTATATTATTATACATTCATTTAAAAACATTTATACATACTCTATTAATTTTTAATTAATTAATATTTCCCCTTAATTGTTATTAAAAATAAATATATATTTTACAAAATATCGATATGTTAGAATATCCCCCCTTAACAAATTTCAACCTCTAAATTTCATTCAACAAAAAAATAGTTTGAATAAATTAGTAAATTAAAAAGGAAAAAAATTATTATTATAATTTTAACATTTTTTCATGAGTTCATTAATAATTAAATTGTTGGAAAATACAGTGAATTTTTATTATGGAATATCTTCCATTAAGAATTAATTTATTTTGAAATAATTTCAATTTAATATAAATTGAACTTGATAAATTATAACTTCTTAATAAAATGGAAATGGTTAATAACTTTTAAATTATCCAATAAAAATATTATTAACATTTCATAACATTTGTAAACATTACCTATGAAATCAAAAATAGGTATCTATCCATAAACACTAAATAATGTATTTTATTTAGACTGTAAATCACATTACTAAATTTCTACTGATCATTATAGACTATAGTTTTAGATTATTAAGAATAATTTCTACATTTTGAATATTACAAAATATTCAACAACAAAAATATCTAGATTCACCCAATATAGCCCCATTATCAGGGCCCTTAATCGTTGATTTTTCTAAAATCAGTATAACTATGAAAAACATATGAAAACGTAATGAGATGAAAATAATTATTAACATGTTATCTTAATAAATGTGAAAATGTTTCCCAATTATAATTCTACAATTTTTTTTATTATGAATTTTTATAATTTTAAATATAAATAGTTTTAAAAAATAAATAATTTATTAGTAATTATAATATTCTGTTTTTAAAAAACCATGATATATTATTTTAAATAAAGATTTTACCAAAAATAATTACTTTTTAATTCAATATTATTTCAAAACATATTATAAATTGAAATAATTCCTTACTTATACTTTGAAAAGAAAAACAGTTTGTGGAATTTTAAATGATATCTAGAAAACATTATGAATCCCAAGTGTCTAGTTGAAATTTAGAAAGAATAAAATTAACTTTTTTTAATAAATACCTTTTTTTGTTTTTTACTCCGAATTAATCATTTTTAACCACTTATCATGTTAATAAATTTAAATAATTAATTTTTATAATTAAATCCTTTAAAAATATATTTATAAATAAACATCCTTCAAAAACCCTGAAAATATATGTAATTTTTTGCCAAGAGGAAAATAATTAAATATATAATAATCCCAAATATGATTCCCTAAATTATAATTAATTGATTCACACAGATTATATAATATTATAACATTTATGATAAATAGTTATAAATAATTCATTTAAATTAGATATTAAAAAAATCTTTTGACTATATATATACGGATTTTTTGTGATAAATAAAATTCATAGATATACCAATAACCATGAATGAAATTTATTAATTAAATTATCATTCCTTACAAAATATAAAACAGTTATCTATTTAAAAAAATAATGAATTATGAAATAAACAAACACTTATAGAAAATTATATAGTTTAAATATTATAAAACAAAATGATATTGAATCCATAAAATCATAGTAATTTTTAAATTAGTTTTGAATAAAAATATGATTCCCATACAATGAATGATTTATAAAACATAAAATATAATATTATATATAATAAAATAACATTACAAATTGTTTTTGAAAAAAAAAGATTAATGAATTTTTACTCTTACCTTGTATTGAAAAGCTATATTTAATATCATTCGACTGTGGTTTTATATTTCTCTATGGTAGACTCCCTAGTTGTCTTTAGGAAACTACATATATTTACAATTGAGAAATAATATAGTGGAATCTGATAGTAGAAAAATCGTTTACAAACTCTTGATTAATATGGAAATATATATAAATATCTAGGAGACAATGGGGTTGTGCTTTTTCACGTTCAAATATTTTTCAGAACCTCATCAATTGTGATATTTTTTAAAATATAAAACCTTTCAAGATTTAAGATCTTAGATATTACACATTAAAATATATAAATCATATCATTAGTATTTTAATTATAACAGTTATCCATATAAAATAATGAATAATCAAAATCAAAAATAAAGATACATAATCATATCTTCAATATAATTTCTTACATATATGTATAAATAATTGTTAAATATGTTCCAAAACAATATATATAAATTTTTAATTTATTAAAATTAAATTACATGTTTTTTTGGTTTATATACTATGATATTTCTAAAAAATCAACACTTATTGATGTTGGGTAGGGCATAAATTGTTATCTGTTTAGTACTTCTATAAATCAAATATATTGTATATATAATAGATTACAAACTAATAAATATTCTTCTTATTTTGAATAGAAACTCTCATATAATACTTCTTTAGATATATCAAGATGTTTCATTTTTTAAAATGATCATTTTATAAATATTATTAATATAAAATTTTATATCTACAACTTTATTAATTTATAAGGGGTGATGTTGAAGATATCAGGAATGATATCATTCCAAAAACATTTAAAATAATAAAATATATCTTCTTATACCTTATATATCATATAAATGTAGATATATAGGTATATATAAACCTATATATTATAAAGATTTTATTGTGGGAGGAACATAATGGAACTTTTATCTAACCTTTCAAATGCCTTGTAGGGACTATATAGTTCAGGTAGTGGACGGTTAAAATTCTTCCATGGTGGGAGAGGAAAAAAACCAGAACCAAATTAGAGGAATAATAAAAAGATTATTTTACTAGAGATGTTAGGATTGGTTCATTATGAAAAATATGGTTTCTTGGGTTGATAAGACTACTTACATAGATTTGATCAGATTATTTTTGTTATGTTTAAAGGATTTTAAGAGGTTGAACAGTTTGATGCATACTCATAATCAACATGAACATTTCATTCAATTGATTGATTTTTATGATATATCATCTTATATCGTATATTTTAATGGAGTATCATTGGGTAATATATTAGAACCATAACACACACACAGAAACCTCTCGATGGTTATTCCTCCCCATGTAACACCACTTGCCCAAGTGCTCATGTGGGAACTATTCCCCTATTTTAATATCACTTCCCCTCATGACACTACCTTCTATACTGGATATATAGACACACTATATATCCATCATTGATTTCATTATTTAGTGTCCCTCGTGTTATGGAAAATCAATAGTGTATTTTTTTTAATACCATGAAATTTTATTTAAACCAATTTTCAGAAAAACAGAAGACCCAACTAAAACATATAAAATGAGTACTATTTAAAAATAATATAATTTTAGAATAATTGTTAAATACATATATATAGATATTATAAGTTTTAAATTTTAAATGTATATATATACTTCTATTTATTTTCACATTTAATTTTATTATTCATAATATTTACATTTCTTATAATGTTTTTAGAAAAATAATTATATATATCTATCTATTAATTTACAAGATATTGTTTTTATATTATATTTTTTAGTATTAAATATTTATATTAATCCTTGATACAAATAAATTAATAATTATTATAACCCAATACATTTACTATAAATTAAAATGGTTATATTTTCTAAATTTAAGGACGTTACAGTTTATATGATATGAAAAATAATATAATAGACGAATATACAATATTATAAAATAAAATTTCACTAAGATAAAAGGTTTTTTATTGACTAATGAAAATAAAATCATATCCTCAGTCATGTCACAATACCAATACTGTCAAAGTGTACTTTGTTCACTGCACATTCCATCAAAACTTTATTCCAGGTTCACTTGAAGACTATCGTAGTTGATAGATTCCCTTTAAAACCTAGGTTCACTCCAACTTACATTACTATTATTCTCCTGAGGTATCTATATATAACACATATATTAATGTTTATGGTAATTTGGTCTCGAAAAATTAAAAAAATGATAAATTATATAGATATTATAGAAAAGATCATAAAACATTCATCACATCAAACCCATGGAATGAAAATTGGAATATTCAAACAATTTATCTATTAATCATTACATAACCCATGTAAAGAAATAATGTTTCACAACCATTTCATTATATATTCTCAGAATATCATATGGAAAGGGAAAAAAATTATAAACATCTAAACATTATATTCAAAATCTTAACATAGAAAGAATAATAATGATATCCTTGGATCATATACCTCATAATGTATAAGAAACCATAAACGATTTTATAATATATGAATATTATTTAAAATATCGCTTATAATATTATTTGTTGAATATGACCTATTAATTTTTTAATCAATTTCATAAAATAAATATATTATATTATATTATATAAAAATTGTCATTAATATAAAAGATATAAAGTAATGGAATCTTCAAATCAATGAGCAGTCATGAAATCTTGATATTATTTTCTTGTATTTTTTTAAATCAATGTTTTTTATCAATGATTTGTTTAAAATTAAATACTATCACATAATAAAAATATTAAACAATGACTTTAAAAATCATAAGAGAATTGTAAAAAAATGCTTGAATTTTTTTATAACATGAATATAGAAGGAAATTGATATTTGACTCAATATATAAATTTTTTATTTGTTCGAAATAAATATGTATAAACCCCCCATGAATACATAGAGATTTTTAAAATAAATTAAATCATTTATTCCCTAAAAATTTCAATAGAGTTATAAATATCATTGGATTTTGTGGATATATGTCCTAAAATTTAATCATCAAAAACATAATTACTTAATATTAATAAGAAACTTTTTTAAAAACATATATCTCATACCACACATTCCACTTCTATTGAGAGAATTATATCCTCACATATAAAACATTTAAATATTGAATATATATATGCGTGAACCATTTATAAACATTTATTTATAATTATGGTAAATTAAAATCATTTCAGCAATAATTTATTAATAACTCATTACAAAAATCATCGTTTCATTATGTTAACTCTTTATTTATTAATGGATTTTTATGTTTAGATATTCTAGTTTTTGAATTTTTATATATTATTCAATATTATCATTAATGTTAAATATAATAAAAATATAATATATACTAATAATATTTAGTTATTTACATTGAAAGCGGGTAGATAAACAAAATGAATTCAACAATTCATTGAGACAATATGTCTTATGTTCATATGAATAATGATTCAATATATCAATATGTGGAATGATATAAATGTATGTAATAAATGATATTTATAATTATATTATTATATCCTATATATTATATATTTTGGAAAAAATTCTCGATATGTCTATTCATGTAAATATGAAAAAAAATATCATCACATTATGTAGGTGGTAGTCCACACATCACCATGAGTGATGTTAGCACTTTTAAATAAATTTAAAATTTGTGTAAAAGAGTTGGCGTCTCATTATGGATATATTTTATATTAATTATGTTACTCAATTTATTTTTAAAATGGATAATACATATTTATATTAGTTACAAAAAGAAAAAAAATTAAACCAATAGATTAAGAGTTATAACTCTTCATTAATAATCCTTTTATTTTTGACACCTTAACCCTTAATAGAATGATATTTTAGATGAAAATGAGATTATATTATTAGTGTAAGGAAGTTAAAAATGATATACATTAGCGATTATCCAAGATATAAAGATCAAACATTATCAATACATACGGATGATATGTTACCATTTATATGTAATGGGAGAATAACTCATTGAATTGGAAAAATTATTAAAATAATATTTATTGATTTTCAAAGAAAATTTCATCCAAATAGAGGAAATTATAATAAAAGATAAATATGAGTAAATATATTCTCATAATAAAAAATTTGAACAAGTTTTATCTATGTGTCCACCCTTATATAGTTTTGTTATCCCCCCTTTACCCATTTTGACAATTACTTCTATATCAATGATTTTTTTCTATTTAGGGTTTATGAATTGTTCCATGACAAGACATTTGAAACATAGTGGGAAAATGTATTATATTAAAAAAAATATCTCATTCATTTTTCATACTATATGGTTTAACTAAATTTGTAATACATTATAAAATTAATATTGATTATATAATATCATTAATGTCAAATATTTAAGTATTCATTTAATTTGACAATGATATCAACTTGATAGAAAATTAATACAAATATATACAATTAAAACATAGTTTATATTTCATATTTAAAAAAAATTTGGGATGTAATTACCCCCTCATATTATATTAAATTTAGTGTTTTAAAATCATATACAATTTTTTTCTACACTGATCATAATTAGCAAGTCTGTGTTGTCTTTAATCCTTAAGTTATTATTTTAAAACTAAATATTAAAATAAATTAAATTGTTAATAAAATTTAATCATCAATAAAATATAAATTTTTAACCATAAATATCCCTTATTTATCATTACATCCTAAATTGTATGATATTAATTTTAATTGAGTTGAATTTTCGAATCTCCATTAATTCAAAAAAATATAAATATCAATATAAAGTGAATATAGTCATATAATTTTATATATTCACAAAATGATTTGAAATGTAAAAAAATTAATTTCATATGATAAAGTAATGTGTTTTGTAAATTTTTAAATGACATCCCAATGTTTTATCAGTTTTACCAGCTTTTCACTTAACAAATTGGAAAATATTTCCAATGATACAATTTATTGTAAGAAAATATAATATAGACCTTTAACACAAATTTTATCATAATATTTCAGAATATTTAATTCATTTTTCAAGAATATATTTCTATAAGTTCCATAAATTTAATTTAAAACAAGGTTTAAAACCATGAGGAAAACCTTTTTAGATAAAATTTAATCACAAAACATGATTTCTCCAAAACCCATGTGAAATAAATACACTATATGGAGGTTTAATATTTTATTTAAAAAAATATATAAATATAAATAAATATAATCGCCAATATTTTTCAATTTATTTAATTATTAACAAATCAAATTTAATGTATAAAAATTGGTTTTTCAAAAAAAAAAAAAATTTAACTGATATTTATTTTCAGTATAAATTTATTGATAACAATGAATTAAATCTATGCATTTGTAAACAAAAAAATTATCATAATATATTTCCTAATATTTATACCAATAAATTAAAGGTAATAATATTTATATAATATATAATATTTTATTTGAATTAATTTTTCCATAAAATAAACGTTATTAAAAATAACATGGTGATAAATAAATTTTGTTAATGTGGATTACCATGATGTTATTCAATGAATAATAAAGTCCAAATTAAGAAATGATATAATGTTACTCAAAAATAAAAGAAAAACTAATTAATTGCCAAATAAGATAAATCTATTATAACTTACAAATTCTGTGAACCCTTACAACATTGAAAAATATAAATGTAATAATTTATGTATAGAGAAACATGAAATATGTCTATTTAGAAATATAAAAATGTATATAATTAGTAAAAAAATAATTATAATTTTTGTGGTTTTTAAACTCATTCATTTTTTATAATAATAATTAATTTATTTCTCAAAATCAATCAAAAATCCTAAAATGAAAATATACAAGGACATAAAAATTTATTATAGAAACATTTAATACCAAAAATTACCAAATTATATAATGTGCCAAAAAACCATGATTTTTAATTATACCCCAAATATTTGATTATTCCAAAGACTATAACAATTAAACAAAATATAATAATAGAACACAACGATGAATGAGTTTATATATATAGTTTTACACCCCTTATAAATTAAATTCAATAAAATGTTCATTTAGGATCAAATAGATTTTTTTAATACATAATAATATGATGGAACGGTATGTAATGATATAACCTTTTTCGAGTATGACTACATTGATTTATGATTTTATGTTTCTCAAAATTAAATCTTTAATGATTTAATAAACAAGAAAATCATTTTTTTAACAACATTTTAAATAATGTGAAATTCCAATGATGAATTGGTTTAGAAACCGATGTGGGAATCGGTTTTTGAATACCTGTAGTTATAAAATCCATTTTTTGCAAAATAATTGTAGGTAGGTGTGGTTTCATTCCACAGAATAACTAAAAAATCATCATTATTATTATATTCAAAAAAAATTAATGAAGATGAAACCTCTATTCTATAGTTCAGGTCTATCTAAAATAAAATTTTAACATCATAAAAGGTAGGTGAGGATAATGAATGAGTCTTCTTTATTTCCCACTAGACAATAAAATTAGCCAGTCATTTTGATCCTTAAAACCAGCTAAGATAAAAATATATATCAGAATATTTAAATTTATGATGAATGATGTTAAGTTTTAATAACTATTTTAATAAATTTAAATTTAGTGGAAGGAATATTGAAATTATCATTTTTATTTATGGAATTTGGAAAAAATAAGCCTTATCTTATAGCCTCTATTGAAACAATATTATCATATGCATCATTATATAAAAATAATCATCTAGGTAAACTCATGTTTTATAAAAATATGGATGGTTACGAAATTATATCTAATACAAAATATATTTTGAGTAAAATAAAATAGAATTTATTTTATATAAATATTATCATAATGGGTTGGTGTTGATTTAAAATCATTTTATTTGATCAGTTCCACTATGAGTTTGTTTTGTGTAATTTTTAATTATTTGGAATGTCTTCACATAAATTTATTCACAATTGACCATATGTCATGTTAAATTTTTTAAAATAATTAAATGATTAGAGTGTTACTTGTTTTTAATTTTCAATGATAGGATAATAAATTTCCTTTAATATTATAAAAAATGATAATAATACTTATCCAAATTAACATTATATGTCAAAGAGACATTATCATTTGCATAAAAATGTGAAACATAGTAGGGAAATTATTGAAAATAATGAATGGTTCATCATTTTATTCCCTCCTAGACTCCTCCTCGTCATCAACTATAAATTCTACTATAACAATATGCAAATCAAGAGTAAATTTATTTCAAATTCCACCTATAGTATATTTTGATCTATAATATATGGGGAAATCGTAATAATATTTCACATTCTTGATCATCTATACTACAATTCTATAGTACATGAGTATTTAAATACTAAAGTTATGCAAAAAAATATTCCACACTTCATGCATATTAGAAATTAGGATAAAAATAGATCATGATCTACTAAAGAATGTATATTCAATTAATTATTAAAATGATTACCATTTATGTAATTTATAAAACCATTGTGTGAAATATATTGGACACTGTAGAAATTTAATCAAATTGATATGTTAGTATTATTGGGGATAATAAATCAATATTAATTTTATTTATATATCAATTAAATATCATGCATGGGAGAGGGATAACATCTCAAAGAGTAAAATTCAATAAAATAAAATATATATTATCACAATTTATAAACTAATGATTATTGTACTATATTATACAACTAAATTTTTTGTTATTTGAAAATATTATGTTATTAATATACATGAAACATAAGGAAATAAAGAAGGAAATATGAATGAAATAATTCAACGTAGTCTACTAGTCTACATAGATCACAGTAATAAAATTATAATAAAAAATATCAATGTTATGTTAAATATGTATATTAAGACTTATCTTACCATGATATCATTGATATAATTCATGTTACACTACATTGAAACCGCTATAAGTATTAAAATACTCTTCTCTTTAAACACTACTAATCCCCTATGTCGAATCAAAAAATTAATTCCCTACTCCACCTTATTCATCACTTAATCATGAATGTATAGATTGATGATAATAATGATAATGAAAGAAATATTAGATAAATAATTATTACCACTCATTATAATCCATTTCAAAAATATTAAATTCTCAAAATAGTATATAGATAAAAATTAAAGGAAATGGACTCATGAAAAATAATCTCTAAATCATATCATAGAGAAGTTTCATCTCCGTTTTTACATTGATGAGGGTAATAGGGAAATAAATGATTAAAATGAGAGAGGGATAGATTGAAAAAATATTTTGTTTTATTAAAATTATTATAAAAATATATAATTTGTTCATTTATAATAAATCAATTTTCACAATAATAAAGAATACATTTAATTATAAAATTTATTATTATCTTTTGGAATGAATCTCTAGTATAGTTCTTTTTGAGTGGATTTGAAATAGTCCCTGAAACAATACACAATATATAGCCTTTTCAACCTTGTGGTGGATAAAACACGATATATCTTCACACAATATTTGATAGCCAGATTAACATGATGAAAGTTATTCTTGAAAAGGTGATTTTGGAATCATTAAATTCCATGATTCATGTGACATTTGATATTCACTTTTAATTTATTAAAGTGTTCGATATGAATATTTTTTGATGCTTTTCATTAACATGGACTACAGAATTCTCAAAATATTTTTGTGAAAAAATTTATAATATTTTTATCATTTTATTTTGAAAAAATCCTTGACCATCCAATAG
The DNA here is from genome assembly GCA_963277665.1 of Viscum album. NCBI lineage: Eukaryota > Viridiplantae > Streptophyta > Magnoliopsida > Santalales > Viscaceae > Viscum > Viscum album. The sequence goes on from OY728138.1 coordinate 2,095,747,295, forward strand.
TGTTATCAAACTCTCCATATTTTTATATAGGATTAGTTTTTATGAGGATATATCCTTGTATTCTATTGGTTAACATCTATATTGTATAAAATTATATATTTTTTGTTAAAAACTAATAAAAATATACATGTTGTTATGATATTCATTTTTTCCACAATCACACCATGTTTCTCCATGGTGATGGGCTCTCTCAATTCTTCATAAATGGAATCATAATATATAGGGAGCCCTTATATTAGAAAATAGTTAATCACAATAGTATAATTGTTATCATTTTGAGTTTTTTTCAATGCTAATCATTCTTAATTCACACAATTTTAAGTCTTTATCTTGAAAAACTTATTTCATTGAGTTTTATATCACATAGTGAATTCTATATGACATTAATTTTTTCAACCCCACCCTAAATAGCTTGGATCTTGTGTTTTTCATCAATTACATTAGAAAAGATTAAAATGAATCAATTCATAAAGGACTGAGTGTTCAGTTGTCCTGTTAAACTAGATATATACATGAGTCATGAAATAAAAATGAATAGAATAATTTAAAGAATCTTTTTCCATGTTGCTAAATAAATTCAAGAAAAACATTATTCTATCTAGTATGTTATTTAATATCATTCATAGTAAACTTCTTCGACTCATTGGGAATGAAACACCATAAGTGTCACCTAAAATCCATAGTAATGGTATAGTATTTTAGAAATAATAATGAATGAATTATAATAATATTTATCACATGGTAAATAATGTAAAAAACCTAACATATATTCAACTAGCTAATAAGGATGTGAATAAACAATATGTCAATGTAATAAGTTGAAACAGATGAATATAAATAACCAGATAAGGATAAATGAATATATAAAGGTAAGAAACATAATACACGTGCCATTTAATAGATAAACTGTGGACAAAATTCATCCGTAGATTTTTTTTCATTTTAAAATATAATGGATATTAAATAATGAATCAAATTTATAGAATCATTAATTGCTGGAAATCTTATCTCAGTCACATGAAATCCACTAATTTCAAGATCTATCATTTTGATATATTAAAACTAAGGATAGAAACCAGTTTATTTTTTACAACATATTTGTCTCATGGGAACCTAACAATGCATTGAGGGGCTATAGAATGACAAGTTTTACACACTTTATTTCTTATCTAAAGAAATATCTTTCTCATGAAATCTTTTTAACTAATATTAATATTTCCTTATAAAATATTTTAATTGAATAAAGAATATTTAATTATCAATATTTCCCAAAATAATAAAATAACTGTAAAATTAGACACCGTTTGTAAAGAGATATACAGTTTGGAAAATAGTAATATCCATGAAAAATGAAATGTATATATAGTGTAAACTCAACATTCAATTATCGTATAATATTTAATATTTAAAGGAGATTATACAATGAATTGTGGATGTCAAGGTGAATTACATCCTTGTCCAATTCAATCATAAATCGACCATAATATGAATAATGATGTTAATAATACAGCATATCCCAAGTAAAGTAAAATAAATGGTTGTTGTCATTGATGAATATAAATACTATAGAATTATATTTTAAAAACATTTTTGGGGAAATTAACATTTCATTATGAGAATGAATTTGGAAAAAAATCATTGGAAAATTGTTTCTTTAAAAAATACATTTTAAAAATATATTCATTAAAAATTAATCATTTAATTATTTAAATGCCTCTGCAATGAAATTATGATTGGTAAACCCTCACTATTAGTAATAGGTAAAAGCACAATTCCATTTACATGGTTAATGGTTTTAAAATTTATCTTTTTGTAAAACAATAAGAAGATTCCTTTAAAAATATCGATAAAAGAAAAAAAAATTAAATTAATTCAGAAAAATATTACATAACATATTAATAAATTATTTTTTTTATAATAGGTAATATCTTCTAACTAAAGATTGAAATAATGTCATGTTTTTTAAAAAAATTATCCAAAACATTTTGAATTCAAAATTGTGAAAAAAAAATATAATAACAATATAAAATTTTAATTAATAAAGAGAGGGGGTAATATGAAAGGTTTTATTAAAATAATAATATATAATTTTCATGATTGGAAATACTATTGAATGAAAATAAATGTTTTTGTTAGAGGTAATAAACTTTAAACAATACCAAGTGTACCATACCACATCGAATCATTTTAAATCAGAATCATATTTAAATAATAACAATAAATTAAATATTAACATAAAATGAAGATAAAATAATTATATATTTAACATGAAAAATTGTAATTAGATACCCCACATAAAATAATTAAGTGGTTAACCTCAAATTTACCACATCGATGAAACAAGTGAGATGATAATCTATTACCGTGAGTCTAAGTTGTCTCATGTATCATTAAATTCATGAATAATAAAGATATATAAATTATATAGTTGATTCAAAACCTTTTTAATGATTAACATTATGATTATTTCACGTAATAATATTTTTTTAACAACTATGTAAATAATTTATTTAACAATAGGTATTTGGAAAACATCATTTTTTGTGGTAAGAATGACATTAATAGGCCTACTATGGTCGTTGGGGGCATTATGTATTATCAAAAAAGTATTAATCCTTACATAATTATCTTATATACAAATAAATTGTTCTTTTCTAAAAAATCCTGAAATATGTATTTGAAAATTTAATTAATGTTACTATTATTGAGATTGTAGGTTGCAGGTACCTGTGAGTAATATTCCCATTTTTCAATTATCATTATGGAAATATGGTCATCGAAACTAATAATTCGACATTAATAATTATTTAACAAAAACATTATATTAAATAATATATAATTATATAAATATAATTTTTGTAATGTGAAATCGTTCACATCACATAGAGGATGTGATAGTCTATTCATACAAAAATGATGTTATCACTTTTTATGTGTGTGTAAAGGTAATAACAAAAATGATATATTATTTTAAAATAATGATAATTGTAACATTCATATCATGTATATATTTTTATGTATCATTTTTTAATTAAAACTATACATTATACATTCTATGATCATTTGAATGATGCACATCACTTTGAGGGGGGTAGTCCACACTTACACAAATGATGTTATCATGTTTACAAAAAATGGAATGTATAATGGTATGTGTTGTAAAAGTGTTAAATAAGATAAAATAAATTTTTAACATCATATATGAAATATATAAACATATTTTATATCATTATAGACAGCATGATATGTGGTAGAGGAGATAGGATGAATCATCGTTTCATGAGGCAGTAGTTTTTTATACCCATAAATAGTGTGGTCATTATCCATTAGATGGAGGACTGTGTAAGTGTATTTCAAATCATTAGAATAAAAAAATACTAGTATTTTAATAATTTTTATTTTGTTATTTAAACATTGAATATGGTGATTCAATGGGAATGATAGTATAAATTAAACTAAAAAAGTTGTGGATTTATGTTACCTCTTAATAAGTTAACTTGTTTTTTTTTTGTACCAAAATGATTCCTTGAATGGATTTATGACCCAGGTGTGCATCCTAGGTTTACTGAAGGGGTATTGAGGAGATATTTGGGTAGATATTAGTCTATCTGTTGTGTCTTCTTAAGAGTGAGTAAGTGGGAGGAGTGCGTTCCTTTTTATAGTGCAAAAGGAGTCGTACTCTTGTAATAATTTGACAAAGGAATTCCATAAACGTTTTTCACATCAAAAGTGGATACAATAATGTGTCAAAATATATAGATGGTATGATTGTTGATAAATATGACAATTTAATGGATATTTTACAACTTTCTAGTTCATTTGGACCCTTATGATTACGTATTATTCCCTGATTAATATAAATTTAACATTAATCATTGTAATTATTTTTGATTAATCTCACTAATATTTTTGTTAAAAAAAAGTTCTTAAGAATTATATTTTTTAAAAAAATATTGATTCCATTTTTAAAAATTAAAATCACATAAGTTGTATAAATTAATTAAAATTCAATCACGTTGATTGGATGATAATGCATGTTTTTTAGATAAAAACATCCAAAAGGTTACTCTATTCTTATATTCAAATTTAAAGTTAAACTAATTAGAATAACATAAATTGGAATAATTATTAAAAATATTATTTAATTATACATTAAACCCAATTTAAAATATAATATATCTTTATATATAAATTAGATCAAAAAACTCTTGGGAATTTAAATTCAGTATTTTTCATTATTCATTAGAAAATGAATATTCAAGTAATATTACAAACAAATTATCGTAATCTATTTTTTTTATTTATATTTTATATAAAATGTTTATTTTGACATATATAATATATCAAAGAGTGAAAATTGGATTGAAAATTGGTTCTCTATTAATCGGCGGCAAAAGTGCCTTAATAAAAATATAGGTTTTTATGTATAAAATTGGGTTTATTCTTATCTTATGATTATCAAATATATTAGATTAATATTAAAAAACATTCACTGAATATTATATATATATATATATTATATTAATATCAATTTTTAATTGTATTTAATTTAATTAATTAGGGTAAAACGGCATTGTGAACATAAATATAGATTTCCATAAAAATATTCAATTTATTTTCAATTAATTTTTATACTTAATAATATTTAATTTTTAACTAATGATTACAAATTATATTTATTTAAACCGTTATTTTAATTACTAATTTATAACTTTACATAACTACAAGTTGATGAGATATTTTATATCTTATAATTTTTTAGTAATATATTATTCTCTGGTAAAACACGATCTTGGTGTAACATAAGCTATCAAAGAATGTTGATCTTGTGTGTAACCCAACATGACTTGGGGTTGCATGAATTGTAATATAATGAATAAATATTAAATAAAAAATTTATTAAAAATTATTCAAACATTAATGTGTTCTTATTATTATGTTTGATACATGGTATCAAATACAGGGTTCTTGATTTAGAATTTAATGGTGTTACATTCTCCCCAACTACATTAAATTGCATTATAGAAATTTAAACATGATATTGATGATAGAGATTTTGATATTTCCTTTTTTGAAATTACATATTGTAAGAAGGGTTGATAAAATGTCCTCTAGAAAATAGATAATGGGATGTTCAATGTTAATAATAACTTACATAATACGATGTATCTAGGTAGGATAACATTAGTGGTAAGTAGAGATATGTACTAGGAGGAAAATCGTAAATATTAATACGGAGTGATTAATTCATCAATAAAAAACAATTGAATGATAAATATACTGTTTTGGGACATAAATATATTATTTTATGAAGATTTAGAAGAAAATCATTTAAACAAAAATGACGTTATTAGGGGAACATTTTATTTCAATTCCATTTTCCAAAAGTTCAATAATTCATGTACTACCTATGCATATATGGAAATTTATTTACATGATACGATTGAAATTAATTTGAAAAATTCTAAAAAAAAATTATTCATTGATAGAATTCCAAATCACCACTTACTATGAGGAATCAATATCAAAAAATTAACATTGATGCTTGAATCACAATAATAAAAATTTATCGGATTGTAAGGCCCATAAATGAGTGAAAAGACTATCTATTTCTATAAAACTATTATACAAAGATAATATGATATATACCCAAATATCTAAACCTAAAAATTAACATAATAGGTTCATCATGAGTATTTATTTATCAAATTGTTCAACTCAAGAAAATGAATTCTTAACATAAACATTGAATACGTAATTAATTGGTCGGAAATTCTTATCGTTTCTAAATAATTGGTTCTAGTCATGCCACCTTTTCGGATTTGATTGGTTGTCACCTGGATTATAATTTTTCCTTTTATAATACAATATTAATATAATTTCAAAAATAAATAATATTTACATCCTTGAAATAAGGTTAACCACTAAATATCTGTTAAACTATTGTTTTCAATGAAACCTCATCATGTAAATACTTCATCCATTTATATCCACATAGTTCGTTTCATGTTCTATGTTTTATAAATAATATATATTTAAGGATTTCAAAATCATATCACCTTATTAATAACATAGGACATTTATTTTCCCAATCATTACTAAAGTTTTTTAAATAAAATATAAATTATCCTTATATTATTCACCAGTAGTATCAAACCATGTGTGCAGTAAGCCTCATTTTCGTGTACTGGATGACACCGAGTCTATCCCTAAACATCTTATTAGAGTATTTACACATTGATACCTTTTTTCTAGAACCACGCAAACTTTTAGTGTCAAAATATTTATGTATTTAAAGTAACACCCAAATGATACCCACATTACAAATATTATTGGATGATCTTATATACAAACAACAAAAATTCAACATTTTGGATAGGGTATAAAATCTATTTTTTAGGTATATAGTTCACATGGTATTTAATAAACTTCATTTGATACCAACTAGAGTGACCTGACCATAGAGAGCTCAGATTTGGTGAATGCTAATAATTACATTGGCATGATTATAATGAATCAAATCCCGGAGGACCAAGTGTTTAGTAGTCTTGGTAATCCAGATACATTGATTAGACTTGTATTACCAAGGAATACACTAATTACAATATAATTTGTTCACGATACTATATAATGTTGAGAATAACATAATTACGTATAGTTTGTTCATGCATATAATTTATAGTGTGTTTCTTGGATTCTAAGAGAATAAAACATGATACGGGTGAGCATAAATGCTCAGTATTCTTATTGTACCTTTTACTCAACAGTGAATTAATGAGACAAATAATTATGGTATGGTAAAAAACATAACACACATATGATAAAATGAAAAGAAAGAAAAATGATGTGCATAATAAATATAAAAGTGTAATAAATGTAGACACATACTATTCATATAACTGGATAAGAAAATGAGATATGGGAAGTTAAGAAACGAAAACAATATTTCATTTAAACAATATATATAGAATGAAATTAATCCATTTATTTTATCGTGTGAAAATATATTGGATAATAAATAATGAATCCAATTGAAGGAAATGCTTAATTATTGCACGTCATGTCTCAGGTACATGAAAACCAGTACTTCTATGATCCATCCTCTAGAATGCTTAAAAATCTATATAGAAACACATTTTATTTGAGAAACATATTTTCCTCATGATAACCTATTAATGCATCAAGGATATATATATATGTGTATATGTATAATGTCTAGTATCCACCCTTTATTTCCTATCCATATAATTATTCATATCATGAAATTAATTTAATTAATAAAAATATTTCATAATGAAATATATGTATTGAATATATAATATAAAATTATCCATATTTTCAAAAATAATAAATAGAAATTAATGTATACATCATTTTAAATAGGTATATAGTTTTTGAAATACTAATATGTAAGGTAAATAAAAATGAATATTTATGGGAAATTCATTTTCAAATGATCAGATGAGATTGAATATTTCAAGGATACTAACAAATGAATAAAGGATGTGAATGTAAATAAAATATATAGTAAAATCAATCATAAACAAAGAAAATGTGTAATAATTATTGTATAAATATAGTACATTCCAAGTAAAGTAATGACATAGGTTGTTGTCATTGATGGAGAGAAATAGTATTCAATGTTCAATTTAAAACATGCATGAGGAAAATATCCTTTCATGAAGAAAATGACATTTGTACCCCCTTTTCTTTGAAAATAACTTTTCAAAATATTTTATTATAAATTTACCCAATTAAAAAAGAAATTTAATCTTCAATATAATGAAGGTGGGTAAATTAATACACTCCGTACATGGAAAAATGAACATTCCCTTTTCAAAGTTAATGGTGATAATAATTAATTATTTGGAAAGATGCAATATGATTCCTTTAAGAACATTAGTTAAATAAAAAATTATAATCATTTATACCCTAAATAATTTTTAAAAGTAATTTTATTTTTTTAATAAAACATATTTTTAATAAGAAAACAGGTTCTCATAATAATGATGGAAATAAATTAAGGTCTTTCAAAAAAAAATTCAAAAACATTTTGAGTAAAAAACAGTAAAAAATTGTAATAATACATTTAAATTGTCCTGAATAACCATATACAACGAAAAAAATGGTTTTATTAAAAAATTGGTTTTTAATTTCCACGAATAGAAATTCCATCGAAATATCATTAATTTTATTGTTGAGGATAGTAATCATTAAAAATTCAAAAGTATCCCATACCTAATTAAGAAAATTCTAAATTATAACCATCATGAAGAAATAGTATGAATGAATGTTTAAAATAACATAAAGCTAAATTTATTAATAATATAATAAAACAAAATTTGTATTAGGTACAGCTAAAAATCCATAAGTAGTGAACATGGCATTAATCACACTAAAATAAAATGTGATGGGAGAATCCCTTACATTGATTCTGAATTATCTCATCTTTCAATATATTCCTAAAAAATATTCTTATACTAATTATATACTTAAATAAGATAATTTCACATATTTATTGTTAATTATATTGTACTTAATAATATGATCGTTGAAAAAATTTAAACAATAATTTTTACATCATATGTTTTGAACAAATTGAATTTCTATGTCAAAAATGACATTGGAATGTCATATATTGTCAGATAGGTCATTATAAAGAATCTAAAGAATAATATGAATGAAATAATTATAATATTTACACACAAATTAAAATTTTAAAACCAATTTTGAATGACATTTATTAAAAATGACCTAATGTTATATTCATGGATATAGTAATCTATACGTATGTATGATTAATGTTCTCATTTTTCATTAATAGTTTTGGTAATTAGGTGAGTAACACTAATATTTCCATAATGATATTTATATAATAAATACCATTTTATTTAAACATATACAATTATATACATACATAATTATTTTATTATAATCGGAATCACATTGTGTTCAGCATGACATTTTGAACACGTCCATGAATGATGTTATTACTTTTTATGTGTGTGAAATTTTAATAAAAAATGATATATTATATTTAATGAAAGTTTATTATCGCATAAAAATCATATATATTTTTTATGTCACATATTTATAATTAAAACCATCATATATCCATTTCATTTTTTGTATGAACAAATCACATCACTTTTAGGTGGTGATAGTTGACACTTCCACAAATGATGTTATCATATTTACACAAAATGGAAAGTATAATGGTATATTTTTTGAAAGATTTAAATAATCATAAATAAATAACAACTGTCAGATATAAAATATATAAATATATTATCCGCCATAATTTTCACCATGATATATGGTAATAGAAAAATGAACAATCATCATTTCGTGAGGCGGTAGTTTATTGTACTCATAAACAATGTCGTGATTATCTATTAAATAGATATTTGTGTATTTTTAGATTAATAAATTATAATAACAACATCTTTATATATTTATGATCCTTGATTATTTATATATTTATAGAAGAAAAGGAGTTTAGGGTTGGAGAATAGAAATAAAACTAAAGCGATTAAGTAATAATGTTACCTCTTAATCAGTTAACTTTTTTAGGTATATATCAAATGGATTACATGAAATTATACATTCCCAAGGTGATATTTATAGGTAGATGGGAGGTATTTTATGGAAATATGTTGTTGGATATTGGTTGATCTAATTTTTCATGGGATGTGTGTGGATGTGGGTGGAGAGAGGCCTTTTCACTATGGAGAAGGAGAGGCACTCTGGTAAAATTTTGACATTGGTAATCAATACACGTTTTTCACAATCAAATTAGATCAAATAATTGATCAAAATAAGTCCATGATGTTATAGGGATTAATTATGTCCATAATATGGATTTGTAAATATTTTTATCATTTCGACACTTATTATTAATGATTAGTTCCTCATTAAACTTATTTTTACCGTAATCATTTTAATTAATTATAATTACAGTAACTGATATTTTTCGTAAAAAAACATGTTGACCATATTAGAAATTATAAATCATTATGATTCCAAAAATTCCATCCTTTTTTAAAAATTTAAATTGTAGAAGTTCCATAAATAAATTTATATTTAATCCCACAGAAGGGATAACAACATAGTGTTCTATGGTAAAAACATTAAAAAATTTGCTATGTTTTTATTATCAGTATAAATTTAAAATTAATTCAAATTAATTATATTGGGTGAATTGAAAATTATATTATCTAATTATACTATTAAATAAATTTATTATATAATTTACACTTATAATTAAATTGGAGGAAAATGTAGTTTGTAATTATTATTCGGTATTTATCATTATTCATCAAAAATCAGTACGCATAATTTTTTTAAAAATTACACTAAAATAATTTTTAAGTTATTATTTAAAAAATAAATTTTATTTTTACCTAAATATTTTTTTAAATGTTAAAAAAAATTCAATTGGGTTCTACATTAAAAAGTGGTAACAATTCTTTAATAAAAAAATCATTATTTGTAAAATTGTTTATGTTATAATATTAAGATTATAAAATATATTAGATAAATATAAAACAAAAATTAGTTAATATTATTTATATTGAATAAATATCTCAATGTATTTTAATTTAATTTAATTTATTATTGTAAAACAACATTTTTAGATTAAAATTTGCTTTTTATAAAAATATGCTTTTATATTCAATTAGTTCTTATATTCATTTGTATTTATTTTTTAACTAATGATTTAATTATATATATTTTAAAACAATAATTTATATTAGATAATAATAACTATTAATTACTATTAATTTAATGGATAGTTTTTATATTGTTATGTTTTAATAATATATTATCATTTGATAAAACTCGAAGTTACATGTAATGGAATCCCTCAAAGAATCTCAATCATGTGTGTGACTAAATATAACATGTTGTTGCATAAATTGAAATATATATAAGCAATTTTAATTAGTAAATGTATTATAATGTATCTAGATATTATATTCCCTTACATGCTTGGTCTCACGTGTCATACACACTATCAAATACAATGTTCTTACTTTAAAATTTCATGGTGTTACATTAATTAAAAATTTATAAAATTCTCTTTAATAGAATTTTAGAATAAGATTAATTTAAAATAACTATTTCACAGAAACAATATGGGTTTACCAAAAAACATAGGATTGTACATAAAAACAATGGAATTTTGGACTTGTCAATAATCACTCATTCATGATCAAAAAATGTTTTTCAAATATAATAAATATTAATTCATGAATTAGTAAATTGATTTTTAAAACTAATTACATTATTATAGAAATGAGAATTTAATACAATCACAATAAACACAATTTTATTCTAAAAACAAATTTTTTTTGGTAATTATAAAATAATTGAATAGTTTTAGATAAATACACTGAATTTGTTGGATAACACCAGAAAATATAAAATAGAAATTAAGTATAAGAATACATATAAATAATAGTTAGATTATTTAGAGTTCAGTTAATATAATTATGGGTTTTAGGATGGAATTAAAACATGAATTTGTTATTGTTTTGTAGTTCCATCGAACGTGTGTTCTAGTTTAAGAATCACTACTTTCATGTGGTTTCCCTTTTATTTATTCATGGAACTGGAAACATCCAAAAGTACATCATCCAAAAGTGGGATACATTCCAATATCATGTGTTCGTTATGTTTGAACATATGATACATAAGAACATAAATTTCATGAAAGGGTGGGAGATCATACTCATCACACCGTTTTTGGGGGAATTATTGTCTACTATTGGACTCTATTTATATATTTGAGATATTTTCATGAATCATTATTAACTCAACATCTATAACATCAGTTTCATTTGTAATTTTCAATTAATTTTTAGCTTGTGTGATATTTGGAATCATACGTATGTATTAAGGGATTGTTATTAATGGAGTCATCTGTATGTATTAGAGGTTCTCCATAAATGGTATCCTGTCATATAGTATTTATAGATTTTTTTAATCATCATTTTAATGATACTATTTTTTAAGCCACTATATTGGTCATTCAATAATTTATAGTTATCTAGGGAGACTGAGGTTTGTTTTGATATTAGTATTGTACCCATAAAATGGGCTACTTACGTATCTTTGTGAAATGATTCAAAACACTCGTAGTTCAGTGATGCTTAATGGGACACATCATACCTTTTTTGGTCATGTCATAATAACCTAACAGTATAGTTTATTGTCATGTTTTAAATAAATCTAACCAAAAGTTTCATAGTCATTTTTTGGTGATGCACTTATGCCAACGTAGCCTGAGGAACATGTAATGAATATGGGTTTCCAAGTAAAATTGTACCATGTTGGGATTATCGGCCAAGGGGAACATGGTAGATATAGAGTGTTGGGTTTGAACCATATGAATGTTTCTTATGTATTCCATTTTGATGTGAATCAATGCCCACATAGTTTAATGGGTTTCATAAGAGAGTGTAGTCTTTTTAGAGAAATGAGTTTTTGATATCTTCTTAAAAATAATTCCTCTGTTATTTAGGGGATAAATTAGGGGATTATTCTTAACGGTGGCGCCTCTATTAAGGGAATTAGGGTTGAATTCTTGAATAATATATCCAGTGAGCTCAAGCATGGAGAAGTCTTCCTACGAATCTCAATTATGGTGGGAATTAAAGTGTTGGTTGTTCATTCATCATGAGTGTTTCTTCAAATGTAGTAATAATCACTAATATTTAATACAACATGAGTCATGCCCGGTTTGAGAAACAAGATGATGTAATTGATTTAACAAATGCAAGAACGCTTTTCCACCTCTACCAGTGGAAGGGGATGCACCTACGGAAGTGATAGTGGATTAGGGAGAGGCGACTAGGGAAGAGGGTGAGGTGGAGGGACTTACCTTTATTCACCTTACAATATAAATGGGTCTAATGTAATGAAGGGGTGAAGCTGAAGGAAGTAGAGAAAATAAATTATGCAACCTTCTACATGAAAATGTAGGGGCCTACAACATATTGGATTCCATAAAATTGTTCCTGGTAGGGGAGGAATAAATATGATTTTTTTAAATTGAAAAATTAGTAGTGAACCATACCTTCTCTACCAGATACATGAGGTTCCTGGTGTTAGCGATGAAAAGGGGATGACATAACCAAAACCCTAATCCTTTAAATTGGAAACTCCACAAAATTATTCCCAAGAGAAGGGTCCATGAAACTACTGATACAAAAACCCATAGACACTCCATAATTCCTAACCCCATTGTGAAACAAATGTGGTTAACCTCTTACTATGGATATACAAAACCAAATAAGAGGCACACTAATGTGCCTTTACTAATGGTTTGATATGTTATGATGTTTTGATGGGAGTTTCAACATAATCCCTTTCAGATAAGGGATATAATGAATAAGTATCCTTTATGTTAATGACATAGAAGAAGGATTGATGTCTTGTAGACTAAAGATAATAGGTGAATCAAAAGAGGGTGCCCAAGTATGTATCTTGCGCACAAGTATGGGCATGCAAGTAGGCTTGGGAAACCAGAGGTTCACATAAGTGAGGAAGAACCTAAATGTTACTACTTGGGAGAGACTTTACTCAATCCCTCAATAGTATTCATAGGAATTCCCATAAGTGGGGTTATCAAGTTCCATTGACTGGAATTGTTGTTACACAAGTGTTTTTAATCTAGTTAGGTTGGGTCCTTTAGGCACGAAAGTGTTATGTGCTTTAAACACTAAAAAGACTTATGTCATGTGATACTCTTTCAATTCCTCCACAATAGGTGTTAATGAACTACCTTGAATGTTTTAGAAGACTTGGGAAATGAACTATGGGGACCATAGAAGCAATTAGGCTTCAAATAAATTTATCCTTATCAATAGAGGTCTCCTGGGTCTATTTATAAGAATAAATAGCAACCTGGGTGAAAAGATATTTGGAACCAAGTGTTTTTCATGACTAAATTATGGTGCGTATGAACCTTGAGTGACAATAGTTTCTTTTCTAGACTATGGATACATGTTTAGAACATAGCCAAAATAATTATTCGAATCAGCTCTATCATGAGGGCATGTAGTTGTTTGTATGTAGATATCATAGGAACCTCATTAGAGGCTTAGAAAGAAAATTAATCCATACAGTAAGGGTTATGCCACCACACCCTTTCTTAGGATCAGTACCCGAATATAGTTTCGGACATTAGGATATGGGCCTTCACTACAATGTCATACCCCCATGAAAAATTTAGAGTCACACTATGAACCATTCGAGATTGGTTGAAAACATTTTTCAGAAAAGTTCATGAACCACATTTCATGGTGTTTACAAAATACCCCATTTCGAATTTGATACATTAAAAATGAAAATAATATTGTTCAAATGTAAAATTTGGGAACTTTGACACATTCAAACATCATTAGGTTAGATTTGGAGTTACGCCATGTCTATAAGGATTCTCTAATTTTTTCTTATTCCATGTTTCCTAGAAATCATTGTTTGATTTTTACTAGGGTTATATGGATAACCCTACAATCAATGAATATTTTAACTTTTTATTGCTGAAAATTTTCTGAAACATTTAAAACATTTACATTTAGTGGGCTAGAACGTTACTTTTATCTATAGTTCCCTTTGAGGGTCTCGAATCTGTTGAGTACCACATCTCTTTTTTTTGGTATCATAGAGTCATTCATGTTGGAATCGAAAGGGATAGTATTTAATTTTGAACATCTTTGACCATAAATTATGAAATTAGATCCCAAAAATGCTTAGGGGATAAGAATTAATCTAATATACTATAAATACTTCCACGGTATATCATGAGCCATGATTTCTCTACATATCAAATCTAAAACTTGTACAAACTTAAAGGAGGTCACTTACAAGAATGATGTCACCAATATTTGACCAACCAGTTATGGGTTTGTATTATGCATGGGCGACTAGGGAATATGTTATATAGCCAAATAGTCTCATCTTTTGTCTAATAGGACTATAATGTAGGAAAATTTAATACAAGGACTTTGAGGGAACGTACTGTATAGTCATGATAATGTGCTCTTTGGAATTTAACATTTTAATGCTGATAGACATAGGAATATAATATTTTGATGACTCAAGACCACAGTTTTTGGTTTTTCCAAATAAAGGGGTTTTATGAATAATGGGTTATTTATCCCAATATATGTACTATGTAAGAAAACTACTTCTAATAAAATTGTGTGTATGGAGAATGGATAAAATTTGTCAGAAAGCGTAATTTTTTATATCATGCTACACAGTTTTATGTCATGCAGTGTAGAAATTGTACAATGATGTTTTAATTCATGATTTGAGGACATTGTAATGTTCATTTTTAATTATTTCTATGAGGAAATTGTACTGTGCAGTTTTATGTTATGTAGTAAAAACATTGTACTGTGCAGTTTTAAGTCATGTAGTGAGGAAATTGGGTGGATTTAATTTAGGGTTTCCAAGCTTCGATCGAAGGTATGATACTATCCCTATGTATTGATAATATTTTTGGAAATATACCACCATGTTCATGTATTGATGGGATGAATTGTAAAATGTGATTCGGTAATTTTTGAATCTGAATAATGATATGGAAATGGTCTAAAATGAATTAAATGAATTATTTTTTAAGAATTATGTTACCATTATTTGACAAAACCATTATGGGGGTTGTACTATGCATGGTCGGATATGGAATATAATGCATAGCCAAATAGTGGAATCCTCTGTCGGACAGCTTAACATCCCAAGACAGATGCCTAGTCTTAGTATACGATTTAGGTTATTGAGGTCATGCATCGTGCATGCATCCTGGACTTTTTAGGTTCTTGGTAGAAGCATATACCACATATGAATTTTTCTTATTATAATAGTTTTGAATAAACTATTCAGATGGCGCCTTATGAGGCCTTGTATGGTAGTCCATGTTGATCACCCTTATATTGGATAGATGTAGGATAGGTCGCTATTTTGGGACCTCGTCTTGTCTTAGAGACCATATAATAGATAAATTTTATTTTGAAGAGGATGGATAGCCCACATTATCGATAGAAGTCTTATGTTGATCAGTGGATAAGACCTATGGAGTTCGAGGTCGGGGATCAGGATTTCCTATGTGTCCCACCTATGGTGGGACACAGAAACATTAAGAGATAGGGTAAGCTTTCGCCAAGTTACGTCGGGCCTTTTGAGGTGTCGGAGAGAGTTGTGTCGATTGCCTATCGGCTGAAGCTACCTCAGAGGTACCCAGATATGCACGATGTCTTCCACGTTTCTCAGCTTCGAAATTACGTCTCAGACCTGTCTCATGTCTTCCACCCTGAGAAGGTTGAGTTGTAAGTAGATGAATATTTTGAGGAGCATCCTATCTGGATTGTAGATCGAAGTATGAAGGTTCTTTGTGGCCGGTCTATTCATCTGGTAATAGTGATATGGAAGCACGGGCGAGTTCAAGATGAGACTTGTGAGAGGGAGGCAGACATGCGATCATAGTGGCCGGAACAATTCGTGGATTCTTCTTTTATGCCTCCTTGCTAGGGAAATTAGGGGATAAATTTATTTAAAGGGGGAAGTTTGTAAGAAAACAGATCTTCTTTTCCAGTATATTTTTCTTTCATTGTAATTTTTTAAAAAAATAAAAATATCAGTAAATTTTTGTTGTACACATCGTGTACATTATGAATACACGTCGTGTACTCGGTGGCTGCATGAATCCTTGTGCTAGCCATGTAATGGTCACAGACACGGTAATGTGGGGGTGACCTAGAGGCATCCTAAAATGGGGAACTGAAATAGAAAGTACACGCCATGAGCTTCCAAAGTTCACGCCATTCATTTTGTATTTTTTTCATTAAACATATTGTGGTCATGTCTAATCTCCAGAAATGCCTTCATCTCGACGTAGTTCATCCGAGAGCTCCAATATGTCCACAATCTTCCTCTGATCCCATGCATGAGAATCTGATCTATGATTCGACTACTATCGATTACGTTACAATCGCCTCGATATGCTCTTCTTTCTTCTATATCATCGTTTCATGATTCCTCATCATTCTCATGTTATCCTCAGTTGAATGTTTTAGACGTTGTTTTAGATATACATTGTTCTTAGGCGATTCATGTCATGATGTTCACTTGTAGCGATCTCCCAACACCAAGGTAGGTGGTTTAAACCTTTAGGTAGAAATGCTTTGAGTTATATGTGCAAATTTGTCCAATACCCTTGATCGGGGTATTGCGTGTTTACTGTTTTAGCCCTGAAAATTTCCTGCTATGACTGTATGCCTAAATAATGGTAAATAGATTCTGAATAGGGTGAATTTCTATTCTTTGGAAGTGTTTTACAAGCATGTTTCTTGTTTTGACTATTTGATCTTGTTTTCATGTTAGACTGATGATTATATTCCACGCCTAGTATTGTAGGATGGTGTGAGTATTGTTATTACATTCTGTTATGTTGTAGACTATTTAACCAAGTAGTTCATGAGGTTTACTTAGGATGATACATCTTGTTATTCTTGATTAACTCACACGGGGTAGGGAGAACCTAGTGTAGTAGACCACAGGGAGAATGGACTGAAGGGCTTCCCCAGAGTGTCAATTTTTTCTTATAATGTGATAACACAGGGGGAATTGATGTAAGTGCTTCCTCAGAGTGTCTGTAGTTCCTCGACGCGGGCCAGAGGGGGAATGTGACACAACCGCTTTCCCAGAGCACCTTTAGATACCTATATGAGACTATAGGAGGAATTGATGATGATTGATTCCTAAGAGACTCTATTCTAATTCTAAACCAAAGGGGTTAGATTTAGTGTACCACCCAGGGGGACGCATGTGTTGCTAGGTAGAACCATAGGGGACAGGCTGTGGGTACTTCCCAGAGGGTTACCAGTTGGGTTTAGCTTCTTGCTTGTGTTGCTATGTTGGACCAGAGGGGATGGGATGTGAGTACTTTTGATAGTGTTACTTGTTTGTGTTTACCTTATTTGGTTAGGTGTTGCTTGATATATGAAATTTAATGCATTGAATCTATGTATTTTTTACAAATGTGTACTTTCTTGTTCAATGCATCCTTTTTCTCAATACCTTCCATATATTCACTCACTGTTAAGTATAGATTGTGTGGTGGTTTCAAATTGGGATTTAGTCTCACACCCTATTTGGGTCATGCTTTTGGGCAAAAACAGATTAAATTTTTGCAGGTATAGATAAGGGAAAACTCCCTCCTTCTTCATGTACTTGATTTTTGAGGAGCTGGAGAGCATGGGGCCATGTGGGGGCTTGTGATTGAGAGGTTTTTACTTATTTTCTTTTGTGAATGGTTTTTTTATTGTATTCCTGCATTGTTATTCTTCAGGATTCTTTCCTAGAAATATGTATCATGCATCATTTATATATATATGTGCTCCATTTGTTTTATCCTCAGTCTTCCACTATTTATTATTGTGTAGAATATTTACTGCTTATGCTATTGTATATCAGTTTCACTCCCGTTGTGTCACTCTGAAAATGAGAGCATAGTTTCCCCACCATCACACCCATGGCCCTCACTGCTAGTTGGCAGCCTCTGGGATTATGGGAAATGCACTTGAGGCCATGTTACCAACTGGGTATGGGGCACCCCTGGGTGGCTTTTGGAATAGGGATGATACAATAGACTCATTCTTGATAAACTACACAATGTATGTGAATGATGACACATAAATTATTCTGACCACTTATGTGGTTAATATATCCATCAGAATAAAACCCTATGATATCACATAAGAGGTTATACATGATAATAATCCCTGAAAATGTTTGGATTCCAATCAAAATGATTATTTTATACTACATTTCATACCCCCAAATGTTTAAGTATAAATAACATATCTAATAAAATAAATACCTAAATTAATCTTTTAGTAAATATAACTATAATAATAGAAGAATGTGGAAGATTATAAGCAGTGTAATATTTTTTTCTCTCATAGGATATTGGGAGGCAATCTCCATGCATGAGTAAATTTGTGCAAAAAATAAACAGTAAAGAATCTAGTTGGAAATCACTAGTATATAAACCTCAGATGTATAATTTCACCATATTAAAAATATATTAGATATGTTTCTACACATGTATATCAATATACATGATACTACAAGATATTTCACCATGATATTTAGCACCCTTCACTGAACTATTTGGATAGGATAATGAAAATTGAACAAATATGATATGACTATAAAAAAATAATATTGAGGATGAGAATATGAGGAAAACACTAAGTGAGAAACATTTATTTAATGACTACAAATTCACCATGATTACATATACCTTTAACATGTTGAATTTTTTATTATTCATACACTATTAATGATGGTAATTCGATCAAAATTGGAACTACCAACACCACCAAAAATGGGATAATAGTAATCCCTTGTGTCACACAGTTTAACCAGGATATATATCTAGTAAAATTAAATCAAAATTATCACAATTGATTAAATTTATATTGGAAACCCCATAGGAATTGAATGATTGAAATCTATGATATATCAATAGTGTATAGGACATCATGGGAATAATTGAAGCACAAAATACTTAGATCATTTTAATAGTTATCATCAAGAATCATGTGGGATATTATAACAGACTAATCAGATAGTCACAGAAAACTGATCTTGTATTACCATAAAAATAATGGTATCCATCATGATTAAAATTATATATACTATTATAATTCTTGTTATTCATTTTTGTCATCCTTAGCCAGAACCAAATTACTATGGGTTTTTTGTTGAAACCATATTAAATTTATTGATCCTGGGGAAAAATGCATTAATCATAGTGTGAGACTGATCATATGATATAGTGGTGGATCTAGTAAAACTAAATGAGTGGTAACACACCAAAATGGGAAACACATATTTTTGGCCAATAACATCTTCTAAATGTAACCATATTCCATGTTGGTCTATCTATCTTATTCTATCATCTAGTATATGGTAAGAGAGAACAAATGACAAGCTAATCCTCCTTAGTCAGAATAAAAATTATGAATTTTTAAATAAATGATATCATCCAAATAATTAATTAATGATATTCACATATAATTTAGCGTCATAATAATAATAATATAAACTTTTACTCTATTTGGAATTATTTCACGACCAAATATTATTTTTTGAATGATGTTAGAGTAAAATTTTTGATCCAATTAAAATATCATAAAATATGTTACTAAAAACATGGTGGGTTTTTCTTACTATGTAAGATACATAAGACATATCTTGAAGGATTAAATATATCAATATAAAAATTTAAAATATACAATCTTAAAGCCATATTCATTTTAGTTTAATTTAAATTCAACCTCATTGGTCATATTCACCATGATCTATGTTTTCATTTTCATGGGGACATATTTTTTAGAAACCACCCCCATTAAGTTATATTAACTGATACATCCATACCCTTCACATTCATATATTTTACCATGATACTAATCAACCTTCTTCTACAGTCATATTATTAATGAATTCATCATCCATAATGATATCCAAATTTATATTATATCATAAGAAATTACACTGCCATAATGATATATTCCGTTAATGATCAATCAGAAAGGGCCTATCATGTATGTACGTAAAATTTAATTTCTAAGAAACTATCAACATGGTATAACACTACACATGATATTAAGCATCATGATATTGGTCTTTGTTGCATGAAGATACAAGTTATTATGTGGAATGTTATGTCGACCTACACAATTTTTATTTCAGTTATAAAGTATAAAATGGTATCTGATATCAAGGAGGTGATCACAATACCATAACCACAAACCATTATAAAGTAATGTTAATAAAGACCACAAAATATATAGATAGCGTATTAAAAAATATGTTACTCTATAACAATGTTACAATTATAATAAATATATAATAATTATGCATAGCATATGATGCGTTAACATGATAATATTAATCAATATTAAAATTATTCCATACAACAGAATAATAAATCCCAAATAAGTATTTTTAAATTATTTATTAATATGTATAAAATATAGAAATGTGTTTTTAGTAGTTACTAATCCCCTCTCAAAGGTATTATGATCTTGGAATAATGTCACCAAACACAAAACACACATTCTATAGTGTTGTTGGTAAAGACTCAAACACCAAATTCCATTTTAAAGAAGTTCTAAACTGAATCAATAGTTCTAGAAGATTAATATTTTATTTTTCATGAGTTCCCCAATCCAATTATATCAGTTTCATATTTATTATATTGAATAATAATGGTGAAAATGATGTAAATATTTAAAAATCCAATGAATCTAACTGAATGGTGGATTCAATATATTTTTTTCAACTGAAATATACAAAAAATACAAAATATTGTTATTTTAATATTATAATCATTTGATGAAACAAGAAAAGAAATCCTATAATAATCTTATTAGTTTTACTTATTATGTTTTGTCTTTTAATGAAAACCCATTCATGTTCCTCCTTAAATCAGTTGAGATATGATACTCATCAGGAAAATATTTTTATAATTTACCTGATAAAATAATAGGGACCCCCAAACCAGAAAGAAGGTGTCACCTATCAGATTCCACCAATGACAAGAAGTGAAATAATTATAAATAGTGTACCAACAGAACAATATTGATACATCCATCGACTCCCAAAATTTTATCGTATATGAACTAATACCTCTAAAAAACACAAATAAGAATTATATCGTGTTGTTAGTAGTTCCTATGATACAAATGTCAGACTTTCAAGAGACACTTAATATAATGTTAAATTAATAAACTCCCTTATTATGGGGATTATAATGTATATGTCATATATTACCTCACTATTAGACATCTTTATCATAGAGGACTCATATAAACACCTATAAACATTGAAAATATTATGTTTCCTGGTATACTCATGAATCCCTGAAGGAGGAAATCCATGGAATTTTAATCCTAGCCTAATCTACTATAGAACCTTGTTGGATTTCATGTTGAGGGAAATATATTCATGAATAATAAGTACCATTATATATTATTTTTGATTGTTATGTGATCAATAGTCAAGATATATTAAAGTAGTAACTTTATATATCTTCCCAAAAGACTATAATGCTACTATTATCCTCTTTTAATGAAAAAAAGTATTATGATATATCCCATAAATGTAGAAGGGTATATTCATATCCCACCTTCTACAAAAAAAAATATTTTTAGGTAAAATGATAATGAAAGGAGGATTTTAGTGGGAACATATTAATATTGACATATAAAAATTGAACTATATAAAAATTATTATTTTATATGGAAATCGATACATCTATGTGGTAACTGATTAATAAGCCTATATCTATAAATATTTCATTTAATAATTTCATTATACATTTTTACCACAATCAGAAGGTGATGTTCATCACATATCAATGATCATAATTGTAGAATCCCAAAATCCAGCTCCCATTAAGTCTAAAATTTATATTCAAGTATCATTATAGATACACGAAACCTAAAATTACATTCTCTCTCATCTATTGATGGACTAACATCATATTCTGATAGAGACATGAGAGTGGGGAAATTTTCTAAAATCCACCATTGAGTCATATCATTAATATAAACATGACCCTCAAAATAATGAAAACATAAATCTCCAATTGATCCCTAGGTTTATAATTGACATGATTAAGTAACTTTCATTAGATATTGTTTATTTTTACCCATTTTAGGTAATGTATCATCATGTAGTGATAAAATTCATTGTATTGGACCATATTACAATTAAACATCAGGGATTTTCTCAACACAATCATCTAAGAAAATGATTTTCATATAAAAAATATTCAATATATGATGTTCAAAAAATATTTTCATTGCTGAAAATATAATTCAATATAAAACCAATGGAAGAAAACTACATAAGTGAAATCCCATATTTATACGTATATTATCCTTTATAAGCACATGGTCCAAAAACATATTTCTCTGGAGATTCTATTATTTCATCACTAGATTGTGATATCATATTTATCCATGGTTTTTATCTATGTGATAATATAATCAATACTGTTATAGGTGATCTGAGATCACATTCCATAAGTTTTCTACTAATAACAATTCAATGGACAGTCCTGAGAACTACTATTAAAGTGTAGTTATTTAAATTCTGACACACAATAAGAATATTAATATGTTGAATTGTATAACCCCATCTAATCCATTATCCTATAAACCAATGGTATAAAATCTATATGAAATTTTTTTACACAACATGAATACACTATTGATAAAATTATTTAATAAAGATATTATCCCCCCTTATTGATGATACTATATGAAAAACCTCATTCTATGGAGTACTTGATTTATACCATTTCTCAATTTCCATGAACTAAATTCCAGTTTATGGTAGTCCATCATCCTAAATAGTTCATCTTATGTGACGATTTTTTTAGAAACATCCTTAAAAACACTACCCTTTTTATGAAAATATATTGAAAACAATATTGGTGTTTTGACAAAGAGGGTTAATTTAATCCTAGTGATAATGAAGTTGTAATTGAAATTTTAAATGGATTTTATGTATGAAACATTATGATCCTATTATGTAAAATTTACAGCACTCATAATTACATGTACGTTTTGTTGAAGAATCGTTTTATTAACTTAATCCAAAAATAACATCTGGTAAAATATTTATCTGAAAAAATCTAGGAATATACCTTATCATTATAATTAAAAAAATATACAAATAGTTAATACATTCTATTTTCATATAATAATAGAATATTTCTAAATTGATTTGTATCCAAAATAATATTTAAATTGAAACAAGTTTCATGATTATTGTGTTCATACATTATGGAAACATTTACCGATAATCAATGTTGACCAGTCTAATGCATGTATCTATAGAAGGGTTGAGTTGAAGAATTCAAAATTACTTTTTCCAATGTATAGTAGAGTCCCTCAAAGAATGTTTCATGAATTTTTTATAGTAGTATTGATTTTCAGAAATAAATTTCCATATGCACTTATTATAATCTTAAAAAAATCCTACTACCAATTAATGTAAAAAGTTAGCATTATTTACTGGGAAACATATAAAAATATCAATATACTATGTTTTACAATTATTTTTATTCTATTGATAGATAAATTTTGATAAATTTTGATCCCTTACTCAATAATGATATTTAATGATTAAACATATTTATTCATGAATTAAATAGATTATTTTAAATATGATGTGTTATTTTGACAAGTAGTGACTAGTGGGCCTAGAATTGTGTGGATACCTAATAAATGTATATATGTAATGAAAAAAACAATTAATTAATAATTAAAAGTATTTTTACTTTCACATTAAACCATATAGTAAATCTTCATGGTGGAAGAGTTATCATATTATAGTTACATGATGTTTGATATTTGGGTATTTCGTTCATGAAGAGTTTATTTATTTTTATCAAATAAATTTTCACTATGATATTATATCTAGGTGCATTTAATTTTATTAATATTAATTTAATGGTATGCCTTTTTATTCAATTACAATTACATGTTGGAATTCCTTACCTATTGATTAAAATATAATTTTACTCACTTATTTACCTTGCTATATTGATTATTCCATATCAATTTATTTAAATGAAAATTTTCCTCAATTATTTACCTATCTGTGATGATTATTCAATTTGATTCATGATAGATTATAGATTATATAACATTTATATAGTATTTGAAATACCCCTTATTTTTATTCCTTTATTATGAATTAATGAAGTTAAATGTGAATGATATTCAAGGATGTTTGAGGGGAAGTAATATTTTATCAAGGGAAAATAATGTTATAATTTTATTTTTGATATATATAATATTAATAATCTATTTTTTAGGTTTAAAAATACTACTAAACATTTTTCCCTTCATTATATGCTTCCTTCTATCTTATTCCAATGTAATAAAGAAAACATCATCTATCAATTAACGGGATTTGGGTCACCATAATTGGTACCAAATGATCCTTAGTAAAATCCATGGAAACTAGATTTTGGAAAACATATATAATATATAATATCGCTAAAACCAGCATTATAGATAATTATATAAAAATATTATAATGATTTTTTATGTAATACATGATATTGTTTTCTCTTAGAATAAAACCTTGTTAAGATACTAAAAGTGGATGTGGTTCTAGAAATGATTTTCCTGGAGGTAATAACCTAAAAATGGATTATAGGTCACGACCCGATCAACAACTGGTTCACAACCCCATAACATATCATGCACCTAGTTTGAAACTCTCAATGAATAGTCTTATTATAATTGATAGTTTATTACTACAATTATGAAGTATTTTTATATATTATTATAATGGATGAACATGGATAATTATAATTAATCATTAACTATAAAATATATGTCATGATATTAATATATTATAACTTGTTTTAATGAATTATAACTATGATGATTGTTTCACACATTAGTCTTCTTGGTTTTAGTGAATGTATGGAACCCAAAGGAATAATGACATCAACCAACATGAATGAAAATTTTGTGACAATGAAAAATAAAAATTAATGATTATATGGATGAATGATGTCATGATTATGAGATATAATTTATCTCAAAATATGATTTAATCTATATACATTATCAAAATGATGGACTAACAAAAACGATAAGGTTTTTTGTTTCAAATAATCTGAGTGGTGGAGATCATAGAGGAGAAAATGATCGATTGGAATCTTGTTATAAATTTCGATAGAGACACCCATAAATGTTTCTCAGAGGAACATATATATTATTTTTGTTTGTAAAATAATTGTATACATAAATGAATTTTCGATTAAAATTAATATTCAATATATAAGGAAATGACCATAATCTATGGGATCCATTTATTTTCACTGTATAAAAAATGAATGATAGGGGAAGTATTTATGTCAATTATATATTCTATAAGAGAACCCTAATCAAATGAATATTATTTTTGGGAATAAAATGGATTAAATATTATCGTATTAGAGTCAACAATTATATTTTAGATGTAATTTAAAATTGGTATTTTTGTAATAAGAATCATAAAGTAGCTAATGATTGTGTTGAATTTTAGAATCTTTTGTGTTCTCATTATCTTAATAGTTAGGGATTCCATCATGGGTTTATGAGTTTTTGATTGATCAAGTGTTCAAAAACATAAAATACTATATTGGGGTCACATGTTATTTTATTCTACCTTAATTATTTAAATTTTAGAGGTATTGTTGTCAATTATATGTTTTAGTAGGAAAATATTTGAGGTATAAATCCACCAAATTTTATTGAAATTGGATTAGATGTATTGATAACCATTAAGGTTAATATGATTAGAAATATCATTATAATGATTCAGAAATAATATTAATAGGCTTTTAAAAAATGTGGTTATATTAAAACACACAATAAAAAAGTTTATATAAAGAATAATTTTATTTCAAAAATGTATATCATATTCTTTTTGGAAATGTAATAGGAATTATATTAATATTGTTTTTTTAATGGACACCCCTCATTCTAGGTTATTACCTGACACTACATAAATTTTTTCGAGGGTAGAACCAATGATAAAATGATGATAAATATTTATCATATATTATTTTCCAACATGATAACCTAGTTAATATGATATTTTATTAGTTAATCTATTTGGAAAAAAAATATTTATGATATACCAGTGGTATAAATATTGAGGTATAGATATTAATTAGTAATAAAATGTGCTTTATAGTTTCTATAATATATTATATAAAAATTTAATGAATACTAAATACATTATATATATTACAATACGTTAATTTCTAGTTTTAGTGATTAAAGTGTATGATTTTTTTTTCAATTTTTTGTGTGTCGAATGAATAAGAAATTTATTGATGTAAGAAAAAGGATGGAATTTTTCATATGAAATAGAAATATATCAAGTATGTGTATTTCATTATATTTTTTGATAGTAAAATAAATCATATTATTTATGAAAAAGATCATAAGTCAAAAATCTTATTTCATTACCTTCATATCTGATAAATCAAGTGTTTTTTAAATATTCATAGATTTACAATTTTTAGAACCATAATAATCCATTAATAATTCAGTTACTTTTGGTTAGTGACCTAAATTACTTGCTATAATTACTTATCCTTTTCTACTATGTCGACATCCTATTTTCCCACTAATTTTTCATATAAGTTGAAACCATGTTATATATTTTTCTACATAATCATTCTACATCCCAATATCTCTTATTATGATGTAAATTTATTAACCCTTTTTTACAATTTATATTTTTCACCAATGATCATTTGAAATATTAAACCATTGATTATGGATATAAATTTTAAATTTTAATGAAAAAATTATTTATGGAAAGGATAATGTATACCCTGATATTTTAAAATATGAATATTTTATTCAATAGCATATGTGACATGGAACACCAAGCATAGGAGTAAATATAACACCCCGGGATGTGAATATTAATTTATTTTTAAATAAATTCGATATATTATATAACATACATTACATGAATTAATTTATTTATAATTTTTTATACACTACACTATTACTAGATTGTGTTACATGAAACACTTAGCTTATCTTTTTTTACACGCAACACTGAGTTTAAAAAAATTTCAAAATTACTAAAGAAATATTATTTAATAATATATATATATAGCCATTAAATTGGAAAATTATAATATCACCAACTATGTTGTGCATATTTTTCTAATCAATTTATTATTAATAAAATAAGAGTCATTTATAAGAAAAAGATTTTTTTTCTAAAAAATGGTATTTTTACTAAAAGACTTTAAAAGGCATTCATATTTCATATAATTTAAACTTAATTTTTAACACTTTTAAAATATATATTTTTATAAAATAAACCTCATTTTGAAAATCAGGATTCCAAATCTACAATTAGAGTACATTTTCAGGATTTTCTTGAAATATATCACCATTCGATGAATGCAAAAAAATGATAAATTTTAATTTATACTACTTTTAAATTTGTATATTTATTAAGGGTAAATCATTGTATTAATTTGATTTAAAAATATTTAGATAATTTTTTATTTTATGAATCAAATTATTATCATTTTAATCATTTTGATAATGAATTTAGAAATACCAATATTCAAATTTTGATAATATTTATTCTTTAAAAACCCTCTATCTAGTCTTGTTTAAGGGATTTATTTAAAAATAAACAATCCCACAAATGTCAACTAAATTGGGAAAAGTGAATTCCTTTTATTGAATGAGTATAATTTATAATTTAAAAAACTCAATCAAATTTTCTACCAAAACAAATACTAAATGATTTGATTTTTTTTGTTATTATGGTAAAAATGGGGTTACCTAGTTTTAAACTAAAATGGTAAGGGAAAATTTAACATATATATTTGTATGAAAGATATATAGTGGACATATTTCTACCATTACAGCATAATGTTACTATAATGGCCCATTTTGTACCCCTTTGAAAAATGAAAAATATGGGAGAACTCAATTCTTTTAAAAAAGAAAATATGTGTCATCTCCCCCAACAAATAAATGGAAACCCCCTTGTCCTTCTTTTTTGCACTGATAAAACTATTTTAAATAGCCATGAAATTCCCATATATCATTCCAAATTACCTAACCACATCCTTTAAAATATTTTTTTGAGAGAAAGTCATCCTAGGAATGTAATTAATAGAAATATACAGAGGAAACCCAATGAAGAGATAATGTTATTCTACGAGCACCATAATTTTATTTCATTCTCCACATTACCAAATTATTTTTCAAAATAAATTATATAACTAAATAGTTTCATACATTTATCTTTTTGTTTTAATAATAATATTTATAATTAAAAAAATATCCACATCTAATAAATGATCAACGAGATCATAGTGTGTGTGTACACCAGACTACCATCTCACAAATCAATGTCATTAATTTTTACATTTCCAGCTATTAAGGATGGGTATGATGATGAATATAAAGTATATATATGTTATTTATACTATTTTTACACCCTTGGAGTCACTATATAATATATATTCTTTCATCTCCCATTCCGTAGGAGATATTATAGTGTATCACGTTTGTTTGGTGGAATATTGCCTAACCAAGTGACGTAATTCATCTTTCACGGACGCTTCACATGGAAGGTGATAAATATAAATTGATTAGATATATGTTTTAAAAATGAAATAATTATTATTAAAAATTTATATTTACCATTATATAAATATAATATAATAATTTTCTTTCATCCATTTTAACTATTGTAGATATGATAACATCATTTCTTTATGTGTTGATTAATATCTTCCTAGAGCGATGTGACTCTTTATTTATCACCACACCACATTGATGATATATATAAGTATATAAAACTTATATATAATATTATTATCATTATATTAATGTAAACTATCACATTTTACCTTTCCATAGTGTCCATTGATAAAATAGAAATGTTACTCATGTGTATATATGCAGAACTGTCTTCGAGATCATAATGTACATAATTTTTTAAAATCTTTTCTCAGGATTTGTTTTAAATATAAAATTTACATAAATAAATAATAATTATACCATGATTATTATTATATATAATATGTATCTGAATATTATTTTAAATAACCATAATATTAATGGAAAACACAAATTATAAAACAATTAATTTAACACATGAAATAATGAAAATAATGAAATATGATTAATAAATTGGTGGTAAGATGTTAAAAACGGAACATATAAATTATTACATATATTGATATAGTTATGGTAAATTAATAAAATGTTTAAAAAACCTATACTAAATTTTCCTTATCTTTTATTCAATATGAAGCGCGAGGAAAAGGATTTCAATACTCATTTTTTATTAATTGGGTTAATCTTCTACATCATTTTTATGTCATTCTATGATTATCAGTGAAAGTAATTTTTATCACCTTATGGTGGATTCCATGTTTTCAATGTGGATGTATATTCAAAACAAATAATTGATTCATTTATGAATATTTAATTCACTGTTATGATCATTGAAATGGTTTATTTCACAACATCATTCTAATAGGTACATTTTACACATGAATTTTAGTAAAAGAAAATAATTGTTATTTTCAAAATGATTTTTTTTTCATTTCCTATAGATATTATTATCTATTTATAAGATATCCATTTTTCATCTCTTTTTTTCATACATTAATTGGTAAAATAATTTCATCAAAATATGACATCATTTTTTTGTTTGGTCAAAAATATATTTTCTCCAAAAATCATATTTTTTTAAATAAAAATATAATTTTCTGTCATATCAAAATGACTTATTGAATTCATTTTAACTAAATTTTACTCATTAAATTTTTTCTATGTAATCCTATTTAATTTTCAAAATATTTTCCCTTTATATTTCATATAAAATGTTAATGGAATATTCTTGAAATTTACCAATCATAGATATTTGATGTACTTTTTTGGTAAAAAAAATATCCTTGTATCATTTTACAAATTTACAAAATTAAAAACCATATTAACAATAAATTTTTGGAGGAATAATTTTAATTTTTATGAGGACTATTTTATGTAAAAAAAATTCAAATTTATTTTAAAATAAAATGATTTAAAATATGTTTTTAAAATTAAAGTTGATATTTTCCTTTAGAATGTTTTTAATGATCATTTTAAGTTATTTTTATTCAAAAATTTCATAAAAACATTATTATTAATTGGTTTGGTATATGTTAATACAATGATAACAAATAATTTGGATGGTTTTGGATTATTCTGAACAAGGATAGTTTCGACATTAAATTATTTATTTAATATTATATTCATTTACATCCCCTTGATATTTTCAGTTTTCTATGATCATTAGGTATTAAATTTCACTTAGATATCAATATTATATATTATCGATATAATTATTTAGTAAACCACATTGAATTTATACATATGTTGTTAAACATTGAATGTTATTTTATTAACAACTAAATGTTGGTAAATATGTAACCCTTTCTCTATAGATATTATTTATGACAAGGGATATTTATTCATGAATTAACTCAATTGTTACATATATGTGGAATGCCTTTTTCCTACAGTGATGTGGTTCTAGGAATTATATATCCCCTTGATGAATCTATAGGTCTCAAAATTAGAATTAGATAAGATAGAATTAAAATATCTTTTACTTATAGGATAATCCATCATTGTAAATTTTTTGATTATAGGGGAATCATTTCCAAGATACATGAAATAAAATAATTATGAATTGAATTTATATTATGTTTATTTATTGTTATCCATGATATTTTCACTATAATATTTTATATGGATTCATTTAAATTTTATTTTATTTAATAAATGCAATGTATTATCAATTATTCCGTTTTCTATATTGATTACACCTTATTAATTTATTTAAGTGACATGATTAATTAGTTATTTACCTTTCGATATCTATTATTCCTTATCCAATTATATAAATTGAATTTTTTTCAGATATTATCCATTCAATTTGATTATGATATTTGTTTTGTGATATCTTCTGATGTACTCAATCCATATTGGTTATATGATCACACCCATATAGGTTTCTTTTCTCAAGAATCAATGAATTATACTATAAAATATGTGAATGAATAATCTAGCGGTAATAATTATATTCTCAAAAAATTAATTATATTGTAATATGAGTTCTCAAATGTAATTAGAGGCTCATGTATGTGTATATATTATCACTACTAAAAAAATATTCAGCGTTTCAGGATGCGATACTTTATATATTATTAAAATTTTATAAATCAGAAACCCACTCTATGTTACTCGGTTCGGGGTTGATACAATATCTATATCATTTTCAAAATACAATTTACAGTATCACTACAAGAGATATTTCATTTCTAATGCATCATATTATATGAAAACTATTTTCTAAAAAATTATAAACATAATATACCTACCATAAACTAGAAATATTTTTATTTCTATCTAAATTTATTATAAATGTATAAATAAATGTAAGGATTTTTTTGCAGGTCTATAAAATAAAAACTAAAAATATTGGATAGATCTTATATATAAAATCACATAATAATTTTTTGTAATCACTAATTAAATGGATTATTTAATTAATATTCACTACTAGGTGATATATATTTCAAAGTTACTTTGTTACCTTCCTAGTAATCGTCTATCATGGTTAATTATCAATTTCTTAAATTTACCACATTGAAAACCCATCTGTGTACTGCAGTGAATATGATAGATACCATTAATGAACACATACAATATGACACGTTTTTGAAACTAGCATTATTGTAATAACTAATTCATATTGAATTAATCACTCAACCATAGTATAGATATATAAAAAATATACCTAAAACAACTATTTGATATATAAAAAATTGACATACCATGTGATCCTCAAGAGTTTCAAACTTCATTCTCCACTTTAACCCATTAAATGAATCAAAAATTGCTTTTTAATGACCATATCTACTTGGGAACCCTTTTTAAGATGATAGTGATGATAAAAGTGATTCATAGGACCTCCTTGAAAAGGAAAAAATATATATTCATGTTTATATAGGTTGTAACCTAATGAAATGGGTGGTATTTAACAAATAAATCCAAGGAATATATATATGATTATAAAGATAAAAATATAGTTTTAAATAATTAATAATATATTTTCCAATGATGAATTCTTTTTATATAGTTGAATATTATAAAAATAGAAATAAATGAAATAAACTCCATGGAAGAAAAATACTTCATAGACACGAGCTAGTAATATGCATTATGATCTGTTAATATATCCTAGAGACTATAAAAATATACATAGATATATGATTGATCATACATGTATACTTATTATAAATTATATCAATGAAACACATAAAAATGTAGTGGAATTGTATGAATTCATCATAGAGATAATTGGTAGAACCATCATGCAAAACCATGATATCTATCAACAAACATTAACTAGTATCACTCAACCACTATCAATTGCTTGAATAATAGCATTATATTAAAACAATATCCCCATAAGTTACCCTAAATCCTATTTAAATTGGGGTTATTTATTATCATACCACCACAACAAACATAATTATTTTCTCATCCCTTCTTTATCAATGTATTCGTACCTAAAATTTCA
This sequence comes from Viscum album, assembly GCA_963277665.1. Classification (NCBI taxonomy): domain Eukaryota; kingdom Viridiplantae; phylum Streptophyta; class Magnoliopsida; order Santalales; family Viscaceae; genus Viscum; species Viscum album. Next base: position 2,095,780,523 of record OY728138.1, read on the forward strand.
TATTTGAGGTATGAAAAACTATAAGTCTACCATCTAAGAACCATGAACGTAGAAATTTTGTTATTTGTTCTAGTATCGACCATACCATAACCATAAAAATTCTATTATCACATCATCACATAATTATTTCCATCATCAGGTAAATATCACCATATTCACATATATGATTCATTAATATATCATAGTCCAGTAAATATTATCCATGTTAAAAAATCCAAACATTAATTAACCCCATTATATATCGCATTATCATCGAATCATTATCACCTTAGCAACATGTTAAACATCTATCAATCATAGAATCTTCATATAACTTTTGACATTAAAATCAGAACCATTTTAGAAATTTAAATTAGGGGTAAAAGATTACTATGAAATATTTCCCCCTTTCCATCATGGAAGTTTAGGGAAATCATTAGAAAACAATAATATTTTTACATTTTTTATACAATAATAATCGTATCTAGTACCTAGTAAGTAAAAATAATGATATATATATAAAAATAATACAATAAATGAAAATCAAAACATAAAGACTTCACACTAGATATAAACTATTATAAAATCAAAACAATGACTATTAAAAGACCTCAATTTTAAATCAGAATTCATTTCAATAACATATAGCATCAAATTATTCAAAAATAAAACTAAAAACATTAAAAAACATAAACATTAATTAAATCATTTATTCTTTTCTTGATATAACATCTACCCGTTTCTTTATATTATAATTTTGTATTATCAAATCCATTTATAACCCAAAGTTATTAAATTTTAATCAAAACCAATTATGTAGTTCATCTATACTAAATATATTACATTTTAACCATGAAACTACAAATTATACAAAAATCTATAAAATTATTGATTCACAATTTCACCATGAAAAAAGAAAATTACAACCATATTTTTCAATAATCCATCGGTGTCCATATAAAAAACCATTCCTTCATTCCATATCTACAACAATGTCATATTTTTCTAATAATTGAATTTCATTGAAACAATTAATACAAAAATCATTAAATCACTAAAATAACCATTTTCTTGATCATTACAAATATGAAGCCCCCCATGCTTTTGTAATGGACACAATACTGATCCACCATAACGGCCCCCAGTATCCCTTCGGTTTGATATTATAAATAACGAAATAAAAGATATTAATGAGAGGAAATAACATCATATTTAACATTAATATATTTATAAAAAAACCCCACACAACCAATATATAAAAACTATTACCTTACAAGTGACAAAAATAGAAAACATCATCCCCGAACTTATCTCTCAACATAAAAATTAAAAAACAATTTTCTAACGATACATTATTAGATCCCATCAGGGTACTATATTTAATATTATAGTCACCCCTAATGAAAAATACCAAAAATTATATTCATAAATTTATATATTATAATATAATTATTCATTACATATCATTACGATACACTCCTAAACAATAATGGATTCCTATATTCGGAAACATAGACACCTAAAAACCCATTATATTAAATTTCTGCATCCTCTCATACTAGGTTTATAATATCTACCACCCTTATTAGACATATAATAAAAAACCCTTTCAATATATCCAATGGAAAATGGAATAAAATTTATGGTTAGATCATTAGAATTGATAACCAAGATACCTATAATCAAATAATAAATTTTATGTGTAAAATGTTTTAAATGGTGTGATAACATGAGATTAAAATTTGATAATCATTCCAAGTAATTCATAGTTCATAATAATTAGGCATGAAATAAAGAATTGTAGTTCAAAGCACATAATTCAAAAATTAATCAAATATCATGATCCATGATAGAAAAAATAGGTATGTTTTTTAATAAAAGATGAATTTAATTAGAAATTAAATTTCTCATTTTAAAAAAAATCAGTTCGTTAAACATAATACATTATAGACATATACACGTTAAAAAATAAAATTGTTTAAATGTTTCTATTTTTTGAAAATTGATGATTTTTTGTCAATAGTGAAAAATGATAATATACAATTTTTAACATTATAATATAAGGACATAAATTTTTTTCTCATTGATTATGTATGTACCCATTAGTTAAAAATAACATGCGCTATTTACTATAAATAATCATATGAATTAACACAACTGATTTTCTTGAGGAGAAAAAGAATATAATAAAAAAATAAAAAAATGACCCTTCTCTTCCCATATAAATACAAACTCTCCCCAGCCCTTCTCATCACACATCTTAATCCTTGAATAATGTATAAATACTCCCAATTTTATTCCCCAACATTTTTCCCATGTACATGAACTACATTGATTACCAAAATACCAAATCCATGTTACATAAGGAGTTTCCCAAGGAGATGATTTTTAAGAGGTAAAATTGTCATTATTTCACTTTTATTTTCATTTAGTTACTCATGTAATCCCCAAACACAATTATCCAAAGTGGAATGATAACTCCATAATAATATATATATATATATATATATGTAAATTTTATTATTTTAATGGATTATCCATCATGAAATATCTTATTTTCTCCATTTCATTTAAAAAGTAAATCATCAAAGATGATGTGTCGATTCACCGCCTTCATGTAAGAAAAGTTTTCATATTATTTTAAATCGTTTAATGATAGTCCTAAATACATTATTATGGGTACACTATATTATAATAAACATATTTTAATTTTATTAATATTTTGAAACCAATTTATCAACATAATATTTAGAAAAAGGAAACTAGTTTGTGATGGAATGAAAAATCACCATAATACACCAAAAATTTATCATTACTAATTTATCTATTGAATCATCTATATAAAAGAAAAAAAATTAATATATGAGAAAATTTAAAATCCTTATTGTATATTTGTATAATTTAATTCCACTTAAATACTTTTCTATCCATTTGAAATAAACTACCATAATTATTCACAGTTGAACCGACCATAAAACAATGAAACTACATCTCTTGGAACAATGAAATTAAAAGTTATATATCTTTAAAAAAGCAATAATTGATTATTAAATTTAATAATAAATAAAATATTTATTTTTTAGTTTATGAATTAAGTCATTAGTGAATCAAATTTGATTTTCCAGACAATAATTTCATGTACATAATTCTTTCAAGAAAAAATGTAAGTTGTTTTCCCATCTCACTCTTACTTTTTTTAGACATATCTCTTATTCACCAAATTTTAATGATTTTTGTATTCTGTGTATTGAAATTTTATATATTATATCATGAGTATATTTATATTTATGGTATCAATGTTTCATTTGATGAATATTAATTTTAATTGATGTATGATTGTATGGATTACAAATTGGTATGTTATTTTCTAACTCACTTTTTATTTAATAGTTTAAATATCTACTCTACTGATTATGTCATGATAAGGTTACGTGTAAATTGTATACTTATTTTATTATTTTTTATTTAAAAACATTTTGTCCATTTATATAAAATATAAATAATATATACATTTGATTAATGATATGCATTTTGTAAGTTACAACAACTCAATTTTATAACGTTAAGAAATAATTTTGATGTTATGCTCATATTTTTTGTTCTATAATGTATATAATTCCCCTTTTATTTATTTTCAAAATTAATATAATATTTAAGTAAATATATATATTTAATTAATCATGAATATTATTTTTTTTAATTTCATAAAAAAATTCGTACAATTTAATGTTGAATTTTATTTGATTGATTAAAACAATAATGCCAATTCTAAATCATTTACTAGATATTGATATTTTTTGATAAATAATATTGATTCATGAAAAAAAAATCGATCATTTTTATATTAGAGTATCACTTAGACATGTAGACCTAGGTGGTTTTGGTTATAGATTGCCCCTTGAGGTATCAATATGGATCTTGTGAAAAATTAGTTGGAGACAAATCCTCTTTGTTTATTTCCATGAAGAATTAGAGGGTTTATGCTAAGAAAATTAAACCATTTCTGAAAGGTATCAATGTTATTGGTTCATGTGATTGATAAATTAAGACTAATAATTAATTATTTCCATCAAAACAACATTTATTTATTAATATATGTAAGATATTTACTATGATAAAATCTATAGATACATAACACTGTATAGATATTGATTAGATTTCATGTGTGTTTTAGTTATTTATCAATGCATATTTGTTATGAAAAATTTATTATAGTTAACAAAATATTTATCCATTTTTCTATTTTATGTTTCCCTTAATAATAATTTTGGTAAACCCTTTAATTTATTTTCCTTCTTCAATTAAAAGGTTTAAATCATTGAATAATTGTCTTGTTAGCAGTTTATTTTCCATTCTTATATTTTATGTTTATATACCATTATAATATGAGAACTATGTATGTATTTATTTAATCATGAATAAAAAACTTCTCAATAATTGTTGATATGATTTCCTTTATTTCTACCATTGTAATAAAATAAATATTTACTCTTTGATTGGTGGTTCTTTGTTGATATATCATTCAATTTAGGTATTCACAAAGATCCATATAAATGCTCGATCAAATATATTATTATCTGATACATTTATAATATAATTGTATTTTGAATAAAACACTATTTAAATCTAGAGAATATGATTATATAATATCCTCTTGTATTTTAATTGTTCTTTTGGATAAAAAATTTTCATATGGAATACCAGAAATACTAAAACATAAATCTATAACTAAGTATTATAGTGGAATTTTATAGTTTATCAATGTAAAACTAATATATGGATATTGTAAAATAGAATGTGGTACAAAAAATATTCCAACCACATAAAACATGTATACACTGACATTATCATTAAGAGATAAAACTTCTATCATACTAATTAAATTAGAATAATTTTTTATGAAATCATCAAAAACACAAAAAAACATTATACATTTAAGATTTATTTATAGTTAAAAAGAAAATATATTTTAATATTTTCCAAAAACCATAATAGTAGGGGTAATAGTTGAAATAAACCATTATAATTTTCTCTCTAATATATATATGTAGAAATATGATTAACTGGGAATTGTAGAATATGTAATCACTCATAATGTTATCCCACTAAAAATACAATTTTCGAATTGTATAAATATCTATATATCCATGATAAATATAGAATTATACACCGGAACCATCATCAAATGTTTCAGTCATTAATTATCATATTCAATGGACACATCTTTAATTCATATCCCCTATCATTCATAAAAAATTAAACGATTAACTCTGGAACATTTCCAAACATCTTTCAGAGCACAAAATCATCCTTCTCCATTTCATTAATATTATCATTTATATGATGTTGAGAAGTCTTTTCAGGTGTATAATTTTTATCCCCTAACATTATTATTCATTGGTCCATCCTATTATAAATATAATTTATTAATTATATAATAATTATTTATAATATAGAAATATTGTCTCTACTCAAATCACCATGCACTTTTTCATTAATTTGGTGGAAATATATAGAGTTTCATAATCTATGGTCACCTAACCAATCTTATTAGAAGAATATTCAAATATTTTTGGGTGAATTTATACTTTATAATTTTCTACTTAGTAAAAATTTTAGGTATTTATATGTAAAGACTATTGCACCTTATATTTATTTCAACTATTATAGCTTTTAACAACAGGCTAATAGTTGGATAATTCTTCCCCTAAACCATTAATTAATGATTGTAATGACCTATCCAAATATAAGTCTGCAAATTAACCCTTATCATTACCTTATTTAAAACATTATATTAAATCAGAAATACTTTTCCATGGTAGGGTAGTATGAGATTCAGTTCACTTATAAACCTTTTTTTCAATTACAGAAATTATTATTCACATTAACCAATCTAATGGATATTAACACCCTTTACAGATAATATCATTTGTAGACTAATGTGTAGTTATAAATTCAATATAATGGTTTATATTATCTATTCAATCTGATTAAAATATATATATCTCAATGTTATTTTTTATTCGAGGATACTTATCAATAACATCAATAATTGATGGATCTTTTGATATACACTCTTTTGATATTATCTGGACCAAAAATTAATCGTTCTATAATATAAATCCATAAATAATAAATTTTTCATATAACATCTCCATACTTAAGAAATTAATCACAATCCTCATATTATTTTAATTCTATTATTTGTGAATGGAATATATAATAAAATCACAATAAAGAGTAGTTAAAAATGATCACGGTGATCTCAAAAAAGAATATTCCCAAAAACTATGAAAAAATAATTTGAATTGTTAAAACCAAATGAATTCACATTAAATTCATTTTGTTTTTACATAGTAAGTATGGTAGTGTTTGGTATTTATTAAATTTTTAACGTCAATTATTAAAATATAGATCCATGATTAATAATGGAAAAGTATTGAGCTCTTGAAAATTGATTAATTAAATGATCATTATTTATAAGTTGAGCCTTATACATTATAATAATAGTTTTCTATTCCAAATCATTTGTTTAACGAATTATTGATCAATATTTTTTCATAAAAATAATAGGTGCATCCAATGGTATCCAATTGGATGAATGAATCCAAATTCAATATTCTTCAATAGGTTCATCATCAATTCCTAAAACTGAACTATATACATTTAAAATGTATTCATGGAATATGTTTGACTACATATATGAATTCTATTGAAAAAAAATTCGTTATTCAATGTATGAGTATAAAACTATTTTAAAAATTACTTGTTAATCATTTTTACAATATTTATTATAACGGATGATGAGATCCCCTCAACTATATGAGATAAATAATACATTTTTAAAAAATGATTATCTGTAAAGTGGAATAAGTTTCCATTATCAGTTCATATTTATCCTACCATTTATAAAAAACATTGGTTCTTTAAAATATTCAAATTATACATTTATCCCTATTAAATTTTTATGTGATAAATATTATAGAGGCCAATGAATTCTAAAATTGAAATCAATATAATTTGTAGGGGAAATAATATGATTTTCAAAAATCCCATTACTATATACCTTATGCACATAACAATTATTTACCTAAGATATTATTACTTTATTACTAATAGTTTTCAAGAATATTTTAAAATATAGTTATTTATTTTATAATGTTTTAATATTAAAAAAAACTATATGGACATTTAGAATCTTATTATTTATTAATAATTTTATAGTGGAATATAGGATTACATTCACTAATTTCTTATTTTATCCAAAATATAAAATAGTGATCCCATCTCAATAAAAATTTCCACTAGGATTCATGGGTTTCATAAATTTATCAACATAATTTACCCTCACATTTGATAATTGGTTATCATATTTCAAATATTATATGGAATTAAAACACTAGAGTGTGTTTGATGATTCCTATATAGATATCTCTCTACTAACTTTATTACTTTACACATTCACATCGCATTTCCATTTGATTTCATAATAAGAATATTTTCAAAAAAAAATGAATTTTCATGTACCCTTAAGGAATTTTACCCTGGGTTTTATTCAACTATTTTTTGCATAATAGAAGGATCATTTATTTTCTACAATAGTTTTAATATTTTAATTTAATTTAATTTTTATTTTTATCAATAGTTATAAATAATGTCATTTATGGTTAAATACAATATCTATTTTAACTATGAGGGCACATAAAATTGTTTCTTTAATGAAACATAATTTTCATGTTAGAAATTTCCATTGAATACATTATCTTACACAATTGAAAATTGATATGAAGGATTCAATTTTAGTTGAAAATATGTTAATCATACATCAAAAGTTATGAATAATTTTCCACATAGATACTAATGGATTTATTATCCTTATTTACTCACTCATTTAATTCGATTTCCAATTTTATATATTAAAAAACCTTTGTCCATAATGAATTATATACCCTCAAAAGTCATTCAAATCTATTGATTCAATTTGAAAAAAAAAATCCATTGCCCATGAAAATATTCCCCAATTAATCAAAACCTATAACCAACTGATAAACTAAAAAAATTACATTTTTATTTTAGGAAAACTATATAATGTAAAATATTATATTATTTGTTCTATTTAATTTGATAAAAAATAGTGAATTAGTGGACCAAAAAAATGAAGGTTGGTTATTCCACATGAATGAAAAAATTTATTTTTTTCATTATTTTCTGATTTGGAATATTAAAATTATTTATTTCATAAGACAATTACAAAATAATATTTATGTGAGTTTTCATTTAAACATACATAAAATTTAGCTTCTCACGAGGATAACTGTTGTGTTGTCCATCACATTTATTTATAAAATGTTTTATTATAGGTTCGTCTATAGAATACATTATATATAATAATTTTAGAAATGATAATGATATATGAAAATTTTATATTCCTAATAAACATAGATATGGATAAAAATTAACAACTCCTTCTTTTAAATATATGAATATTTGTGTTTAAACGTGAACAAAAGAAAAAAAAAATCATTTAAAATTTAATCAAAATTGTTAGTAGAAAAAACAATAATTAAAAAATGAATTCTCCCATGTAGTGTCCAGCTAGGTGTGCAATGTTATGATTATTCATCGTGCATTGATGATAATAAAATTAATATACAATCCCCCCCTTTTGATGTTTCATCCACTAGGTGCTTATGTTCAATTACCTAATCAAAACAAAAGTACCTAAAATGGGATGAAATTATAATGAAGATAATATTTATTTCAATTCCTTAATTTAGTATTTTCCCATATACATTGGATTATCCTATGTGTAATCACTAAATTATTCTCATCATAGATTCCAAATATAACTACAAAATTATATGATTCAAAATGAGTTTCCCCAAATATTTAATATATAAATTAACATATA